>CAWUFW010004049.1:0-600000 GCA_963921515.1 Calotriton arnoldi
TATGCTTCGTTCAGTTACGTATTGCTCTAACGCTCCGTCCATCATCCCCTTTGAGTATCGCTTTGTTCGCCCTAAGTTGGCAGGGTATGCCCAGACGTGGGTCCCTTGCTCACTTTGCCACTGGATTCAAGATAGCCTGGCTGATGAGGGTTTTGAACCCGAAACCGGTCCCAGGATGCTTGTTTCCGGTCCAGGGAAGACATGGCTTGGCAGTTCGGGCTGGACTGTTCCCATGAGGCACAGGGTCAGACTGATTTGCATATGGCCATGTCTGAACTGGGGTGGTGGAGTGAGCTAAAGAATGATTATGGATTAAACCCAGATCAGTTGACTGGGGGTGAGTGTTTGATTTGCTCTAGCGCTCCATCCATCATCCCCTTTGGTATCGCTTTGTTCGCCCTAAGTTGGCAGGGTATGCCCAGACGTGGGTCCCTTGCTCACTTTGCCACTGGATTCAAGATAGCCTGGCTGATGAGGGTTTTGAACCCGAAACCGGTCCCAGGATGCTTGTTTCCGGTCCAGGGAAGACATGGCTTGGCAGTTCGGGCTGGACTGTTCCCATGAGGCACAGGGTCAGACTGATTTGCATATGGCCATGTCTGAACTGGGGTGGTGGAGTGAGCTAAAGAATGATGATGGATTAAACCCAGATCAGTTGACTGGGGGTGAGTGTTTGATTTGCTCTAGCGCTCCGTCCATCATCCCCTTTGTATCGCTTTGTTCGCCCTAAGTTGGCAGGGTATGCCCAGACGTGGGTCCCTTGTTCACTTTGCCACTGGATTCAAGATAGCCTGGCTGATGAGGGTTTTGAACCCGAAACCGGTCCCCAGGATGCTTGTTTCCGGTCCAGGGAAGACATGGCTTGGCAGTTCGGGCTGGACTGTTCCCATGAGGCACAGGGTCAGACTGATTTGCATATGGCCATGTCTGAACTGGGGTGGTGGAGTGAGCTAAAGAATGATGATGGATTAAACCCAGATCAGTTGACTGGGGGTGAGTGTTTGATTTGCTCTAGTGCTCCGTCCATCATCCCCTTTGGTATCGCTTTGTTCGCCCTAAGTTGGCAGGGTATGCCCAGACGTGGGTCCCTTGCTCACTTTGCCACTGGATTCAAGATAGCCTGGCTGATGAGGGTTTTGAACCCAAAACCGGTCCCAGGATGCTTGTTTCCGGTCCAGGGAAGACATGGCTTGGCAGTTCGGGCTGGACTGTTCCCATGAGGCACAGGGTCAGACTGATTTGCATATGGCCATGTCTGAACTGGGGTGGTGGAAGTAAGCTAAAGAATGATGATGGATTAAACCCAGATCAGTTGACTGGGGGTGAGTGTTTGATTTGCTCTAGCGCTCCGTCCATCATCCCCTTTGGTATCGCTTTGTTCGCCCTAAGTTGGCAGGGTATGCCCAGACGTGGGTCCCTTGCTCACTTTGCCACTGGATTCAAGATAGCCTGGCTGATGAGGGTTTTGAACCCGAAACCGGTCCCAGGATGCTTGTTTCCGGTCCAGGGAAGACATGGCTTGGCAGTTCGGGATGGACTGTTCCCATGAGGCACAGGGTCAGACTGATTTGCATATGGCCATGTCTGAACTGGGGTGGTGGAGTGAGCTAAAGAATGATGATGGATTAAACCCAGATCAGTTGACTGGGGGTGAGTGTTTGATTTGCTCTAGCGCTCCGTCCATCATCCCCTTTGGTATCGCTTTGTTCGCCCTAAGTTGGCAGGGTATGCCCAGACGTGGGTCCCTTGTTCACTTTGCCACTGGATTCAAGATAGCCTGGCTGATGAGGGTTTTGAACCCGAAACCGGTTCCAGGATGCTTGTTTCCGGTCCAGGGAAGACATGGCTTGGCAGTTCGGGCTGGACTGTTCCCATGAGGCACAGGGTCAGACTGATTTGCATATGGCCATGTCTGAACTGGGGTGGTGGAGTGAGCTAAAGAATGATGATGGATTAAACCCAGATCAGTTGACTGGGGGTGAGTGTTTGATTTGCTCTAGCGCTCCGTCCATCATCCCCTTTGGTATCGCTTTGTTCGCCCTAAGTTGGCAGGGTATGCCCAGACGTGGGTCCCTTGCTCACTTTGCCACTGGATTCAAGATAGCCTGGCTGATGAGGGTTTTGAACCCGAAACCGGTCCCAGGATGCTTGTTTCCGGTCCAGGGAAGACATGGCTTGGCAGTTCGGGCTGGACTGTTCCCATGAGGCACAGGGTCAGACTGATTCGCATATGGCCATGTCTGAACTGGGGTGGTGGAGTGAGCTAAAGAATGATGATGGATTAAACCCAGATCAGTTGACTGGGGGTGAGTGTTTGATTTGCTCTAGCGCTCCATCCATCATCCCCTTTGAGTATCGCTTTGTTCGCCCTAAGTTGGCAGGGTATGCCCAGACGTGGGTCCCTTGCTCACTTTGCCACTGGATTCAAGATAGCCTGGCTGATGAGGGTTTTGAACCCGAAACCGGTCCCAGGATGCTTGTTTCCGATCCAGGGAAGACATGGCTTGGCAGTTCGGGCTGGACTGTTCCCATGAGGCACAGGGTCAGACTGATTTGCATATGGCCATGTCTGAACTGGGGTGGTGGAGTGAGCTAAAGAATGATGATGGATTAAACCCAGATCAGTTGACTGGGGGTGAGTGTTTGATTTGCTCTAGCGCTCCGTCCATCATCCCCTTTGGTATCGCTTTGTTCGCCCTAAGTTGGCAGGGTATGCCCAGACGTGGGTCCCTTGCTCACTTTGCCACTGGATTCAAGATAGCCTGGCTGATGAGGGTTTTGAACCCGAAACCGGTCCCAGGATGCTTGTTTCCGGTCAAGGGTAGACATGGCTTGGCAGTTCGGGCTGGACTGTTCCCATGAGGCACAGGGTCAGACTGATTTGCATATGGCCATGTCTGAACTGGGGTGGTGGAGTGAGCTAAAGAATGATGATGGATTAAACCCAGATCAGTTGACTGGGGGTGAGTGTTTGATTTGCTCTAGCGCTCCGTCCATCATCCCCTTTGGTATCGCTTTGTTCGCCCTAAGTTGGCAGGGTATGCCCAGACGTGGGTCCCTTGCTCCTTGCTCACTTTGCCACTGGATTCAAGATAGCCTGGCTGATGAGGGTTTTGAACCCGAAACCGGTCCCAGGATGCTTGTTTCCGGTCCAGGGAAGACATTGCTTGGCAGTTCGGGCTGGACTGTTCCCATGAGGCACAGGGTCAGACTGATTTGCATATGGCCATGTCTGAACTGGGGTGGTGGAGTGAGCTAAAGAATGAAGATGGATTAAACCCAGATCAGTTGACTGGGGGTGAGTGTTTGATTTGCTCTAGCGCTCCGTCCATCATCCCCTTTGGTATCGCTTTGTTCGCCCTAAGTTGGCAGGGTATGCCCAGACGTGGGTCCCTTGCTCACTTTGCCACTGGATTCAAGATAGCATGGCTGATGAGGGTTTTGAACCCGAAACCGGTCCCAGGATGCTTGTTTCCGCTCCAGGGAAGACATGGCTTGGCAGTTTGGGCTGGACTGTTCCCATGAGGCACAGGGTCAGACTGATTTGCATATGGCCATGTCTGAACTGGGGTGGTGGAGTGAGCTAAAGAATGATGATGGATTAAACCCAGATCAGTTGACTGGGGGTGAGTGTTTGATTTGCTCTAGCGCTCCGTCCATCATCCCCTTTGGTATCGCTTTGTTCGCCCTAAGTTGGCAGGGTATGCCCAGACGTGGGTCCCTTGCTCACTTTGCCACTGGATTCAAGATAGCCTGGCTGATGAGGGTTTTGAACCCGAATCCGGTCCCAGGATGCTTGTTTCCGGTCCAGGGAAGACATGGCTTGGCAGTTCGGGCTGGACTGTTCCCATGAGGCACAGGGTCAGACTGATTTGCATATGGCCATGTCTGAACTGGGGTGGTGGAGTGAGCTAAAGAATGAAGATGGATTAAACCCAGATCAGTTGACTGGGGGTGAGTGTTTGATTTGCTCTAGCGCTCCGTCCATCATCCCCTTTGGTATCGCTTTGTTCGCCCTAAGTTGGCAGGGTATGCCCAGACGTGGGTCCCCTGCTCACTTTGCCACTGGATTCAAGATAGCCTGGCTGATGAGGGTTTTGAACCCGAAACCGGTCCCAGGATGCTTGTTTCCGGTCCAGGGAAGACATGGCTTGGCAGTTCGGGCTGGACTGTTCCCATGAGGCACAGGGTCAGACTGATTTGCATATGGCCATGTCTGAACTGGGGTGGTGGAGTGAGCTAAAGAATGATGATGGATTAAACCCAGATCAGTTGACTGGGCGTGAGTGTTTGATTTGCTCTAGCGCTCCGTCCATCATCCCCTTTGGTATCGCTTTGTTCGCCCTAAGTTGGCAGGGTATGCCCAGACGTGGGTCCCTTGCTCACTTTGCCACTGGATTCAAGATAGCCTGGCTGATGAGGGTTTTGAACCCGAAACCGGTCCCAGGATGCTTGTTTCCGGTCCAGGGAAGACATGGCTTGGCAGTTCGGGCTGGACTGTTCCCATGAGGCACAGGGTCAGACTGATTTGCATATGACCATGTCTGAACTGGGGTGGTGGAGTGAGCTAAAGAATGATGATGGATTAAACCCAGATCAGTTGACTGGGGGTGAGTGTTTGATTTGCTCTAGCGCTCCGTCCATCATCCCCTTTGGTATCGTTTTGTTCGCCCTAAGTTGGCAGGGTATGCCCAGACGTGGGTCCCTTGCTCACTTTGCCACTGGATTAAAGATAGCTTGGCTGATGAGGGTTTTGAACCCGAAACCGGTCCCAGGATGCTTGTTTCCGGTCCAGGGAAGACATGACTTGCCAGTTCGGGCTGGACTGTTCCCATGAGGCACAGGGTCAGACTGATTTGCATATGGCCATGTCTGAACTGGGGTGGTGGAGTGAGCTAAAGAATGATGATGGATTAAACCCAGATCAGTTGACTGGGGGTGAGTGTTTGATTTGCTCTAGCGCTCCGTCCATCATCCCCTTTGGTATCGCTTTGTTCGCCCTAAGTTGGCAGGGTATGCCCAGACGTGGGTCCCTTGCTCACTTTGCCACTGGATTCAAGATAGCCTGGCTGATGAGGGTTTTGAACCCGAAACCGGTCCCAGGATGCTTGTTTCCGGTCCAGGGAAGACATGGCTTGGCAGTTCGGGCTGGACTGTTCCCATGAGGCACAGGGTCAGACTGATTTGCATATGGCCATGTCTGAACTGTGGTGGTGGAGTGAGCTAAAGAATGATGATGGATTAAACCCAGATCAGTTGACTGTGGGTGAGTGTTTGATTTGCTCTAGAGCTCCGTCCATCATCCCCTTTGGTATCGCTTTGTTCGCCCTAAGTTGGCAGGGTATGCCCAGACGTGGGTCCCTTGCTCACTTTGCCACTGGATTCAAGATAGCCTGGCTGATGAGGGTTTTGAACCCGAAACCGGTCCCAGGATGCTTGTTTCCGGTCCAGGGAAGACATGGCTTGGCAGTTCGGGCTGGACTGTTCCCATGAGGCACAGGGTCAGACTGATTTGCATATGGCCATGTCACAACTGGGGTGGTGGAGTGAGCTAAAGAATGATGATGGATTAAACCCAGATCAGTTGACTGGGGGTGAGTGTTTGATTTGCTCTAGCGCTCCGTCCATCATCCCCTTTGGTATCGCTTTGTTCGCCCTAAGTTGGCAGGGTATGCCCAGACGTGGGTCCCTTGCTCACTTTGCCACTGGATTCAAGATAGCCTGGCTGATGAGGGTTTTGAACCCGAAACCGGTCCCAGGATGCTTGTTTCCGGTCCAGGGAAGACATGGCTTGGCAGTTCGGGCTGGACTGTTCCCATGAGGCACAGGGTCAGACTGATTTGTATATGGCCATGTCTGAACTGGGGTGGTGAAGTGAGCTAAAGAATGATGATGGATTAAACCCAGATCAGTTGACTGGGGGTGAGTGTTTGATTTGCTCTAGCGCTCCGTCCATCATCCCCTTTGGTATCGCTTTGTTCGCCCTAAGTTGGCAGGGTATGCCCAGACGTGGGTCCCTTGCTCACTTTGCCACTGGATTCAAGATAGCCTGGCTGATGAGGGTTTTGAACCCGAAACCGGTCCCAGGATGCTTGTTTCCGGTCCAGGGTAGACATGGCTTGGCAGTTCGGGCTGGACTGTTCCCATGAGGCACAGGGTCAGACTGATTTGCATATGGCCATGTCTGAACTGGGGTGGTGGAGTGAGCTAAAGAATGATGATGGATTAAACCCAGATCAGTTGACTGGGGGTGAGTGTTTGATTTGCTCTAGCGCTCCGTCCATCATCCCCTTTGGTATCGCTTTGTTCGCCCTAAGTTGGCAGGGTATGCCCAGACGTGGGTCCCTTGCTCACTTTGCCACTGGATTCAAGATAGCCTGGCTGATGAGGGTTTTGAACCCGAAACCGGTCCCAGGATGCTTGTTTCCGGTCCAGGAAGACATGGCTTGGCAGTTCGGGCTGGACTGTTCCCATGAGGCACAGGGTCAGACTGATTTGCATATGGCCATGTCTGAACTGGGGTGGTGGAGTGAGCTAAAGAATGAAGATGGATTAAACCCAGATCAGTTGACTGGGGGTGAGTGTTTGATTTGCTCTAGCTCTCCGTCCATCATCCCCTTTGGTATCGCTTTGTTCACCCTAAGTTGGCAGGGTATGCCCAGACGTGGGTCCCTTGCTCACTTTGCCACTGGATTCAAGATAGCCTGGCTGATGAGGGTTTTGAACCCGAAACCGGTCCCAGGATGCTTGTTTCCGGTCCAGGGAAGACATGGCTTGGCAGTTCGGGCTGGACTGTTCCCATGAGGCACAGGGTCAGACTGATTTGCATATGGCCATGTCTGAACTGGGGTGGTGGAGTGAGCTAAAGAATGATGATGGATTAAACCCAGATCAGTTGACTGGGGGTGAGTGTTTGATTTGCTCTAGCGCTCCGTCCATCATCCCCTTTGGTATCGCTTTGTTCGCCCCTAAGTTGGCAGGGTATGCCCAGACGTGGGTCCCTTGCTCACTTTGCCACTGGATTCAAGATAGCCTGGCTGATGAGGGTTTTGAACCCGAAACCGGTCCCAGGATGCTTGTTTCCGGTCCAGGGAAGACATGGCTTGGCAGTTCGGGCTGGACTGTTCCCGTGAGGCACAGGGTCAGACTGATTTGCATATGGCCATGTCTGAACTGGGGTGGTGGAGTGAGCTAAAGAATGATGATGGATTAAACCCAGATCAGTTGACTGGGGGTGAGTGTTTGATTTGCTCTAGCGCTCCGTCCATCATCCCCTTTGGTATCGCTTTGTTCGCCCTAAGTTGGCAGGGTATGCCCAGACGTGGGTCCCTTGCTCACTTTGCCACTGGATTCAAGATAGCCTGGCTGATGAGGGTTTTGAACCCGAAACCGGTCCCAGGATGCTTGTTTCCGGTCCAGGGAAGACATGGCTTGGCAGTTCGGGCTGGACTGTTCCCATGAGGCACAGGGTCAGACTGATTTGCATATGGCCATGTCTGAACTGGGGTGGTGGAGTGAGCTAAAGAATGATGATGGATTAAACCCAGATCAGTTGACTGGGGGTGAGTGTTTGATTTGCTCTAGCGCTCCGTCCATCATCCCCTTTGGTATCGCTTTGTTCGCCCTAAGTTGGCAGGGTATGCCCAGACGTGGGTCCCTTGCTCACTTTGCCACTGGATTCAAGATAGCCTGGCTGATGAGGGTTTTGAACCCGAAACCGGTCCCAGGATGCTTGTTTCCGGTCCAGGGAAGACATGGCTTGGCAGTTCGGGCTGGACTGTTCCCATGAGGCACAGGGTCAGACTGATTTGCATATGGCCATGTCTGAACTGGGGTGGTGGAGTGAGCTAAAGAATGATGATGGATTAAACCCAGATCAGTTGACTGGGGGTGAGTGTTTGATTTGCTCTAGCGCTCCGTCCATCATCCCCTTTGGTATCGCTTTGTTCGCCCTAAGTTGGCAGGGTATGCCCAGACGTGGGTCCCTTGCTCACTTTGCCACTGGATTCAAGATAGCCTGGCTGATGAGGGTTTTGAACCCGAAACCGGTCCCAGGATGCTTGTTTCCGGTCCAGGGAAGACATGGCTTGGCAGTTCGGGCTGGACTGTTCCCATGAGGCACAGGGTCAGACTGATTTGCATATGGCCATGTCTGAACTGGGGTGGTGGAGTGAGCTAAAGAATGATGATGGATTAAACCCAGATCAGCTGACTGGGGGAGAGTGTTTGATTTGCTCTAGCGCTCCGTCCATCATCCACTTTGGTATCGCTTTGTTCGCCCTAAGTTGGCAGGGTATGCCCAGACGTGGGTCCCTTGCTCACTTTGCCACTGGATTCAAGATAGCCTGGCTGATGAGGGTTTTGAACCCGAAACCGGTCCCAGGATGCTTGTTTCCGATCCAGGGAAGACATGGCTTGGCAGTTCGGGCTGGACTGTTCCCATGAGGCACAGGGTCAGACTGATTTGCATATGGCCATGTCTGAACTGGGGTGGTGGAGTGAGCTAAAGAATGATGATGGATTAAACCCAGATCAGTTGACTGGGGGTGAGTGTTTGATTTGCTCTAGCTCTCCGTCCATCATCCCCTTTGGTATCGCTTTGTTCGCCCTAAGTTGGCAGGGTATGCCCAGACGTGGGTCCCTTGCTCACTTTGCCACTGGATTCAAGATAGCCTGGCTGATGAGGGTTTTGAACCCGAAACCGGTCCCAGGATGCTTGTTTCCGGTCCAGGGTAGACATGGCTTGGCAGTTTGGGCTGGACTGTTCCCATGAGGCACAGGGTCAGACTGATTTGCATATGGCCATGTCTGAACTGGGGTGGTGGAGTGAGCTAAAGAATGATGATGGATTAAACCCAGATCAGTTGACTGGGGGTGAGTTTTTGATTTGCTCTAGCGCTCCGTCCATCATCCCCTTTGGTATCGCTTTGTTCGCCCTAAGTTGGCAGGGTATGCCCAGACGTGGTCCCTTGCTCACTTTGCCACTAGATTCAAGATAGCCTGGCTGATGAGGGTTTTGAACCTGAAACCGGTCCCAGGATGCTTGTTTCCGGTCCAGGGAAGACATGGCTTGGCAGTTCGGGCTGGACTGTTCCCATGAGGCACAGGGTCAGACTGATTTGCATATGGCCATGTCTGAACTGGGGTGGTGGAGTGAGCTAAAGAATGAAGATGGATTAAACCCAGATCAGTTGACTGGGGGTGAGTGTTTGATTTGCTCTAGCTCTCCGTCCATCATCCCCTTTGGTATCGCTTTGTTCGCCCTAAGTTGGCAGGGTATGCCCAGACGTGGGTCCCTTGCTCACTTTGCCACTGGATTCAAGATAGCCTGGCTGATGAGGGTTTTGAACCCGAAACCGGTCCCAGGATGCTTGTTTCCGGTCTAGGGAAGACATGGCTTGGCAGTTTGGGCTGGACTGTTCCCATGAGGCACAGGGTCAGACTGATTTGCATATGGCCATGTCTGAACTGGGGTGGTGGAGTGAGCTAAAGAATGATGATGGATTAAACCCAGATCAGTTGACTGGGGGTGAGTGTTTGATTTGCTCTAGCGCTCCGTCCATCATCCCCTTTGGTATCGCTTTGTTCGCCCTAAGTTGGCAGGGTATGCCCAGACGTGGGTCCCTTGCTCACTTTGCCACTGGATTCAAGATAGCCTGGCTGTTGAGGGTTTTGAACCCGAAACCGGTCCCAGGATGCTTGTTTCCGGTCCAGGGAAGACATGGCTTGGCAGTTCGGGCTGGACTGTTCCCATGAGGCACAGGGTCAGACTGATTTGCATATGGCCATGTCTGAACTGGGGTGGTGGAGTGAGCTAAAGAATGATGATGGATTAAACCCAGATCAGTTGACTGGGGGTGAGTGTTTGATTTGCTCTAGCGCTCCGTCCATCATCCCCTTTGGTATCGCTTTGTTCGCCCTAAATTGGCAGGGTATGCCCAGACGTGGGTCCCTTGCTCACTTTGCCACTGGGTTCAAGATAGCCTGGCTGATGAGGGTTTTGAACCCGAAACCGGTCCCAGGATGCTTGTTTCCGGTCCAGGGAAGACATGGCTTGGCAGTTTGGGCTGGACTGTTCCCATGAGGCACAGGGTCAGACTGATTTGCATATGGCCATGTCTGAACTGGGGTGGTGGAGTGAGCTAAAGAATGATGATGGATTAAACCCAGATCAGTTGACTGGGGGTGAGTTTTTGATTTGCTCTAGCGCTCCGTCCATCATCCCCTTTGGTATCGCTTTGTTCGCCCTAAGTTGGCAGGGTATGCCCAGACGTGGTCCCTTGCTCACTTTGCCACTAGATTCAAGATAGCCTGGCTGATGAGGGTTTTGAACCTGAAACCGGTCCCAGGATGCTTGTTTCCGGTCCAGGGAAGACATGGCTTGGCAGTTCGGGCTGGACTGTTCCCATGAGGCACAGGGTCAGACTGATTTGCATATGGCCATGTCTGAACTGGGGTGGTGGAGTGAGCTAAAGAATGAAGATGGATTAAACCCAGATCAGTTGACTGGGGGTGAGTGTTTGATTTGCTCTAGCTCTCCGTCCATCATCCCCTTTGGTATCGCTTTGTTCGCCCTAAGTTGGCAGGGTATGCCCAGACGTGGGTCCCTTGCTCACTTTGCCACTGGATTCAAGATAGCCTGGCTGATGAGGGTTTTGAACCCGAAACCGGTCCCAGGATGCTTGTTTCCGGTCTAGGGAAGACATGGCTTGGCAGTTTGGGCTGGACTGTTCCCATGAGGCACAGGGTCAGACTGATTTGCATATGGCCATGTCTGAACTGGGGTGGTGGAGTGAGCTAAAGAATGATGATGGATTAAACCCAGATCAGTTGACTGGGGGTGAGTGTTTGATTTGCTCTAGCGCTCCGTCCATCATCCCCTTTGGTATCGCTTTGTTCGCCCTAAGTTGGCAGGGTATGCCCAGACGTGGGTCCCTTGCTCACTTTGCCACTGGATTCAAGATAGCCTGGCTGTTGAGGGTTTTGAACCCGAAACCGGTCCCAGGATGCTTGTTTCCGGTCCAGGGAAGACATGGCTTGGCAGTTCGGGCTGGACTGTTCCCATGAGGCACAGGGTCAGACTGATTTGCATATGGCCATGTCTGAACTGGGGTGGTGGAGTGAGCTAAAGAATGATGATGGATTAAACCCAGATCAGTTGACTGGGGGTGAGTGTTTGATTTGCTCTAGCGCTCCGTCCATCATCCCCTTTGGTATCGCTTTGTTCGCCCTAAATTGGCAGGGTATGCCCAGACGTGGGTCCCTTGCTCACTTTGCCACTGGGTTCAAGATAGCCTGGCTGATGAGGGTTTTGAACCCGAAACCGGTCCCAGGATGCTTGTTTCCGGTCCAGGGAAGACATGGCTTGGCAGTTCGGGCTGGACTGTTCCCATGAGGCACAGGGTCAGACTGATTTGCATATGGCCATGTCTGAACTGGGGTGGTGGAGTGAGCTAAAGAATGATGATGGATTAAACCCAGATCAGTTGACTGGGGGTGAGTGTTTGATTTGCTCTAGCGCTCCGTCCATCATCCCCTTTGGTATCGCTTTGTTCGCCCTAAGTTGGCAGGGTATGCCCAGACGTGGGTCCCTTGCTCACTTTGCCACTGGATTCAAGATAGCCTGGCTGATGAGGGTTTTGAACTCGAAACCGGTCCCAGGATGCTTGTTTCCGGTCCAGGGAAGACATGGCTTGGCAGTTCGGGCTGGACTGTTCCCATGAGGCACAGGGTCAGACTGATTTGCATATGGCCATGTCTGAACTGGGGTGGTGGAGTGAGCTAAAGAATGATGATGGATTAAACCCAGATCAGTTGACTGGGGGTGAGTGTTTGATTTGCTCTAGCGCTCCGTCCATCATCCCCTTTGGTATCGCTTTGTTCGCCCTAAGTTGGCAGGGTATGCCCAAACGTGGGTCCCTTGCTCACTTTGCCACTGGATTCAAGATAGCCTGGCTGATGAGGGTTTTGAACCCGAAACCGGTCCCAGGATGCTTGTTTCCGGTCCAGGGAAGACATGGCTTGGCAGTTCGGGCTGGACTGTTCCCATGAGGCACAGGGTCAGACTGATTTGCATATGGCCATGTCTGAACTGGGGTGGTGGAGTGAGCTAAAGAATGATGATGGATTAAACCCAGATCAGTTGACTGGGGTGAGTGTTTGATTTGCTCTAGCGCTCCGTCCATCATCCCCTTTGGTATCGCTTTGTTCGCCCTAAGTTGGCAGGGTATGCCCAGACGTGGGTCCCTTGCTCACTTTGCCACTGGATTCAAGATAGCCTGGCTGATGAGGGTTTTGAACTCGAAACCGGTCCCAGGATGCTTGTTTCCGGTCCAGGGAAGACATGGCTTGGCAGTTCGGGCTGGACTGTTCCCATGAGGCACAGGGTCAGACTGATTTGCATATGGCCATGTCTGAACTGGGGTGGTGGAGTGAGCTAAAGAATGATGATGGATTAAACCCAGATCAGTTGACTGGGGGTGAGTGTTTGATTTGCTCTAGCGCTCCGTCCATCATCCCCTTTGGTATCGCTTTGTTCGCCCTAAGTTGGCAGGGTATGCCCAGACGTGGGTCCCTTGCTCACTTTGCCACTGGATTCAAGATAGCCTGGCTGATGAGGGTTTTGAACCCGAAACCGGTCCCAGGATGCTTGTTTCCGGTCCAGGGAAGACATGGCTTGGCAGTTCGGGCTGGACTGTTCCCATGAGGCACAGGGTCAGACTGATTTGCATATGGCCATGTCTGAACTGGGGTGGTGGAGTGAGCTAAAGAATGATGATGGATTAAACCCAGATCAGTTGACTGGGGGTGAGTGTTTGATTTGCTCTAGCGCTCCGTCCATCATCCCCTTTGGTATCGCTTTGTTCGCCCTAAGTTGGCAGGGTATGCCCAGACGTGGGTCCCTTGCTCACTTTGCCACTGGATTCAAGATAGCCTGGCTGATGAGGGTTTTGAACCCGAAACCGGTCCCAGGATGCTTGTTTCCGGTCCAGGGAAGACATGGCTTGGCAGTTCGGGCTGGACTGTTCCCATGAAGCACAGGGTCAGACTGATTTGCATATGGCCATGTCTGAACTGGGGTGGTGGAGTGAGCTAAAGAATGATGATGGATTAAACCCAGATCAGTTGACTGGGGGTGAGTGTTTGATTTGCTCTAGCGCTCCGTCCATCATCCCCTTTGGTATCGCTTTGTTCGCCCTAAGTTGGCAGGGTATGCCCAGACGTGGGTCCCTTGCTCACTTTGCCACTGGATTCAAGATAGCCTGGCTGATGAGGGTTTTGAACTCGAAACCGGTCCCAGGATGCTTGTTTCCGGTCCAGGGAAGACATGGCTTGGCAGTTCGGGCTGGACTGTTCCCATGAGGCACAGGGTCAGACTGATTTGCATATGGCCATGTCTGAACTGGGGTGGTGGAGTGAGCTAAAGAATGATGATGGATTAAACCCAGATCAGTTGACTGGGGGTGAGTGTTTGATTTGCTCTAGCGCTCCGTCCATCATCCCCTTTGGTATCGCTTTGTTCGCCCTAAGTTGGCAGGGTATGCCCAGACGTGGGTCCCTTGCTCACTTTGCCACTGGATTCAAGATAGCCTGGCTGATGAGGGTTTTGAACCCGAAACCGGTCCCAGGATGCTTGTTTCCGGTCCAGGGAAGACATGGCTTGGCAGTTCGGGCTGGACTGTTCCCATGAGGCACAGGGTCAGACTGATTTGCATATGGCCATGTCTGAACTGGGGTGGTGGAGTGAGCTAAAGAATGATGATGGATTAAACCCAGATCAGTTGACTGGGGGTGAGTGTTTGATTTGCTCTAGCGCTCCGTCCATCATCCCCTTTGGTATCGCTTTGTTCGCCCTAAGTTGGCAGGGTATGCCCAGACGTGGGTCCCTTGCTCACTTTGCCACTGGATTCAAGATAGCCTGGCTGATGAGGGTTTTGAACTCGAAACCGGTCCCAGGATGCTTGTTTCCGGTCCAGGGAAGACATGGCTTGGCAGTTCGGGCTGGACTGTTCCCATGAGGCACAGGGTCAGACTGATTTGCATATGGCCATGTCTGAACTGGGGTGGTGGAGTGAGCTAAAGAATGATGATGGATTAAACCCAGATCAGTTGACTGGGGGTGAGTGTTTGATTTGCTCTAGCGCTCCGTCCATCATCCCCTTTGGTATAGCTTTGTTCGCCCTAAGTTGGCAGGGTATGCCCAGACGTGGGTCCCTTGCTCACTTTGCCACTGGATTCAAGATAGCCTGGCTGATGAGGGTTTTGAACCCGAAACCGGTCCCAGGATGCTTGTTTCCGGTCCAGGGAAGACATGGCTTGGCAGTTCGGGCTGGACTGTTCCCATGAGGCACAGGGTCAGACTGATTTGCATATGGCCATGTCTGAACTGGGGTGGTGGAGTGAGCTAAAGAATGATGATGGATTAAACCCAGATCAGTTGACTGGGGGTGAGTGTTTGATTTGCTCTAGCGCTCCGTCCATCATCCCCTTTGGTATCGCTTTGTTCGCCCTAAGTTGGCAGGGTATGCCCAGACGTGGGTCCCTTGCTCACTTTGCCACTGGATTCAAGATAGCCTGGCTGATGAGGGTTTTGAACCCGAAACCGGTCCCAGGATGCTTGTTTCCGGTCCAGGGAAGACATGGCTTGGCAGTTCGGGCTGGACTGTTCCCATGAAGCACAGGGTCAGACTGATTTGCATATGGCCATGTCTGAACTGGGGTGGTGGAGTGAGCTAAAGAATGATGATGGATTAAACCCAGATCAGTTGACTGGGGGTGAGTGTTTGATTTGCTCTAGCGCTCCGTCCATCATCCCCTTTGGTATCGCTTTGTTCGCCCTAAGTTGGCAGGGTATGCCCAGACGTGGGTCCCTTGCTCACTTTGCCACTGGATTCAAGATAGCCTGGCTGATGAGGGTTTTGAACCCGAAACCGGTCCCAGGATGCTTGTTTCCGGTCCAGGAAGACATGGCTTGGCAGTTCGGGCTGGACTGTTCCCATGAGGCACAGGGTCAGACTGATTTGCATATGGCCATGTCTGAACTGGGGTGGTGGAGTGAGCTAAAGAATGATGATGGATTAAACCCAGATCAGTTGACTGGGGGTGAGTGTTTGATTTGCTCTAGCGCTCTGTCCATCATCCCCTTTGGTATCGCTTTGTTCGCCCTAAGTTGGCAGGGTATGCCCAGACGTGGGTCCCTTGCTCACTTTGCCACTGGATTCAAGATAGCCTGGCTGATGAGGGTTTTGAACCCGAAACCGGTCCCAGGATGCTTGTTTCCGGTCCAGGGAAGACATGGCTTGGCAGTTCGGGCTGGACTGTTCCCATGAGGCACAGGGTCAGACTGATTTGCATGTGGCCATGTCTGAACTGGGGTGGTGGAGTGAGCTAAAGAATGATGATGGATTAAACCCAGATCAGTTGACTGGGGGTGAGTGTTTGATTTGCTCTAGCGCTCCGTCCATCATCCCCCTTTGGTATCTCTTTGTTCGCCCTAAGTTGGCAGGGTATGCCCAGACGTGGGTCCCTTGCTCACTTTGCCACTGGATTCAAGATAGCCTGGCTGATGAGGGTTTTGAACCCGAAACCGGTCCCAGGATGCTTGTTTCCGGTCCAGGGAAGACATGGCTTGACAGTTCGGGCTGGACTGTTCCCATGAGGCACAGGGTCAGACTGATTTGCATATGGCCATGTCTGAACTGGGGTGGTGGAGTGAGCTAAAGAATGATGATGGATTAAACCCAGATCAGTTGACTGGGGGTGAGTGTTTGATTTGCTCTAGCGCTCCGTCCATCATCCCCTTTGGTATCGCAAGGCCATGAATAGGCATGTGCTTTGTCTTGACATGTCCTAGTAAGTAGAGTGCACCAGGTAGCTATGCTGCTACGTGTCAAACAGTAACCCACCTGGGGTGTTGTAACTAAGCCACATTGACTTCAACATTTAGCATTCAAGAGCTTCTGGTGCCAGCTACCCTTAGTACAATATCTCACAATGATGGATATTGCAGATGTACATTCATAGTAATGTGCAAAAAGTTAAGGTGTTAAGGTACCCGTACATTCTGACAGTTACAACATGGAGGTATTACACAGGACCGGGCCAATGGAATTATAGTGATGTGTAGGCTGTAAAGTATAGGCAATTCAATGGCATCGATGCAGGTCGTTTGTATGCACCCCACCATGTGGAAGGAGAAAGTAGAAAGCCGCACAATGGACACAAAGTCAAAAATTCTACCCCTTTCTCCATTTTCTGTTTCAGCTGATCAAGGTTATGTATTGTCACCATGGGTGATGACCCCCATCAAAGTGCCCCACACACAGGCTCAGAGAGACTATAATGTGGCACTGGGCCGCACAAGGGCCATTGTGGAACAGACCTTTGGAGTCCTCAAATCCAGGTTTCGTTGCCTGGACATTTCGGGGAGAAAACTTCTGTACAGGCCGGAATTGGTCTGCAAAATAATACTGGCGTATTGTATATAGCACAACATCTGGGTACGGACTAATACACCTCTGCCAGAGGACCAGGAAGAGCTGGAAAATCCTGAGGATGGGAGGGGAAAAAGTTGATGCAAGCCACCCTACAACTTCAGAGCTGCAACATCAAGGAGGGGTGACATCATCAGTAACTTCTTTTGATAATAGCAACTCTCAAATGTCTTGTATCACCCATAGCTTTGAACAAAAGGTTCCACCTTGTGATGTAGCACAATAAAATATCCCTTCACCAATATCTTGTATGCTTGGTTTGTGACTTCAGAAGGGGAACAATCATGTAAAGTTAAGTTATCAAAACAACAGTGTCACATAGATCAATGACCTAGCACGGGACATGACACCAACTAAAGTAGGACCGGTAATGGGCAAATGTTTTGGGAAACTGAACTTCTGACTGCATATGTCTTATCATTGAGAAATAAAAAATGCTTGTTGTGTGGTCTCCTGAGTACAAACAGGTCCGTTTTCACACAAGAGTGTAGTACTCATTGCAAAGTATGTCTGATGCATCATTGTAGCTGGGGCCACACAGCTCTAATCCATTCACATTTTTTTTAAACAACAACACTGTGTAATCTGTGCCACTGGAAAAAAGGTTACTGAGAAAAATCACAAAGATACATGACAATGGTGGACTGGAACAACTTTCAGGTGTGGAGGATGAAGATTCAAAGGATAGTAGAGCCAGACTAACGGATGTATCAATACAGTGCAGGGAATGCTTTTACCACAGGCATACTCATATATTCTGCATTAGCAAATGACACTGCCTCCCTAGCTGGCACATGTTTCACTGTAATGACAAATAAGCAGATGGCTAGCATCACTAACACTGTGCATGATTCATCATTCAACACTGCACTGATCTAATAATTGCTATATGTTTATCTGCACAATGACACATAGGTCGGCCATGGGACAACTGGCAGGGCATCAGCAATCAACAACATGTATGTAGGACTATAGACATGGCAAAGCAATGGCAAGAAAGTGTGGATGTCAGATGCCCAACAACATGAGTGAGGCATGGCAATAAATGTGGAGAACTGGCAATATCCTCATCCCATCACACTTACTCTGTAATGACACCCCAAAGACAATGAACAGACGTACACATGAGTGAAGTGCAACAGGGATACCAATAAGTACAGCCAAAACATGAAAGTAACATACAACCAATTACATTAGTATTGGTCAATGTATTGTGTAACAAGGACCACGAAAAACATGGTAGCACAATGAAGTTACGTCACCTCTCTCTGGACTGCCACTACAAGTTTACAAATGTCAATTGCATGATGTGTGTAATCCAGGGATTAATCACAACCCCACAAGCCAAAATATCCCTACATCTGCAGGCACAGTTGAGCACAAATATGACCATGCATCTAAAATGAAATGGGCACATACGGTTGTATCTCTCAAGGAATGTACCAAATACTCATGGACACACATCGTTGCGCAAGATGGCCAGGCACCATGCATGACATGTGTTGCAGTCCAGTGTGGCCAACCAGCCCCTCTCCTCCAGTCAGGTGTATGCTAGACAGAAATCTCCATCCAGCTGGCACCAAGGGAAATCCCCCATACACCCAAGAGCTCCCTACCATGGAGGGAGAAAAGGCTGCACCAACCGGCCACCTACTCCAATCTAACTTTGGCAATCAGATTCCATGTTACCAGTTGCACCAGGAAATCACGGCATTACAAGCAGTGTGCCCACAGCTCTTGCAAAGACACGACCTCTGGCCACGTCCAACCTTCTTCTAACCTGGACATCAGCACAGGCCACAAAACACAGCGCACTCTCCAAATCTGTGACTCAGCCAGCAGGATCCTCTGCTAGTCCAAATTTCACAAGCCTGAGTACAGCAGTGTACTCCGAGTCTGCCAGGGAACCTCCTGATGCAGGTGATGCAACTGGCCCCTCTTAGGTGCATATTCATGATTCTCCTGCCACACAAGATTTGCACAGCTCAGGGGCCTCACCATCCACTGTGTCTGGCCATCGCAACCTCCCCTGGCCTGTGATGCTGATAGGCGCGGCCCAACATTGGCAGTCTCCCCTGTCATCCTGTTGTAATGTTGGTGCATGTCATGCAATTCAGACTAGCCTTTGTTGTTATGCAGGAGCGCCTCGACTGATCACAGCTCCAAGGTGCCTTCATGCAGGCTTTTCATGTCAGCAATGTGCCACATGTGGCCTGCCCGGCTTTGCCACCAGGTAAGGGTGATCACTGAAGCCTCAATTTCTACAGCCGGGTACCACAGGCTCATGCACGTAGTGCGCCCACCTCTACCGTCAGTCTGCAGTAACTCAACAGCACCTGTGCCTACCACTCAGGGTCTCAGACAAAGACATAGCCTTGTCTCAAGGCCCTAGGGACTGCCTGCGCTTCCAGGCATTGGACTCCCTAGTGTCGCAAGGATTGCGCAATGTAAGGTTTTGTATTGCTGTTTTAACAATGCAACACTTTTCAGACATGAGGCACAGGTTCAGCATTTCCTCTTTCCCTGGGACTCTGGCTCAACATCATGGCTGTTGCTGGCTTTGTGGGGGTTGTTGACCTGTGCTGAATTTGGTCATGGCTGCTCCATTCTGCATTTTGGTGCATACATTTTTGAATTTCTCATCAGTGGTGTCTTTGTAAGCTCTTTTTGCCTCTAGAGGTAGAAAAGTGAGGGGGGCTGAGTGACGTGAAATTTCTGTCTGCTAACTTTGCATCCGTCATTTCTTTTAATCTTTCTCATCAGAATGTGTATTGCTGTCACGCTAGAGTGAGGGGCAATTTTGTCTGCTACGAGCTGATCCTAACGCCTTGTAACGACATATGGTACATACGTCGCTAACTTGACAATGGATGTGGTCGATAGGCCCCATCAAAAAACATTTGATGCTTAGCAAACTCAAAAATGCCTAGCACAATTTTGCAAAATTATGCCCATGAGTGCCTTTGCACAGATCAATGTAAATGTGCACGTCTTTGCTTCCAGCTGAGCAAATACTCCAATGTGATTCTGTAGTCAGCCTGCGCATTGTATATGGCATTATAATTTTTCAATACCAGTAGTGACTGCTTCTTCTTTAAGTTATTGTGTGTTGCAAGCCCATTATCCTGGTACTGACATCACAGCAATGTGTAATGTATCAGTCTTATATGTAGTTACACATACAACCAATGGTAATTAGTATGACTACCACTGATAGATGAATGATCTATCACACAAGAAAATATCTGGATATGCATCAATGTGAGGAACGAGGGCATGTTAACAGCTTAGGATTACTGATGTCAGGACATATCAGAATGACTAAAGTCACCTACACAATACAGATCACATGCCCTAGCCATATGGTGTTGTTATGCATGCAATATCCTGCAATATGGTACATTTGCTGGTCTACTAGCACTTAGCGGGTACATTTTTCACGTAAGCGATAATTTTTCTTTTAATAACCGCTATGGAAAACACTTGCAAAATACATGTGTCAATAAGGTAAAATTCCCGCTTACCCCTTAGCGGCAAATTTTTTCACACGGTGTTAGAAATGGGGGTCTCTAGTTGGCAGAGGTAGGTACCTTTGTCCAAATAGGGACCCTTCTTCCTAGTCAGGATAAGGGAGTTACACTCCTAAAATAACCTATGCTCACCCCCTTGGTAGCGTGGCACGAGCAGTCAGGCTTATCTTAGAGGCAGTGTGTAAAGCATTTGCACATAACCAACAGAAATACAGAGTAAGCACTACATAAGGACACCACACCAGTTTAGAAAAATATCCAATATTTTTATATACTTAAGACAAGACCAAAAATGATAAAAATCCACAATACAGTACTTAGAAATCTTCAGTTATCAAAATAACCTTGAAAAACAGTTCCTTGAAGCCGATAGCTCCCTCTGGGGCTATCACAGCGTCGTGAACAAACAAATCGAAACAGTTCTGGCTGACCGCGGCGTCGTGGGCCAGCTACGGTGTCGGGATGACCCGCAAAGCAGTACCTTTAGAAATGCAAGGCGCCGGCGACCACTCGTTGAGCTTCTGAAAGCACGGCGTCCGCAGGCGTCGGTTCCAGAGGTCGGTGCAGGAGTCGTCGGGCCCTTGATGTCACACGCGTTGCAGATCGAACTCCTCGCGGTTGAAGTCAGGAGCGCTGGCGTCGGTGTGCGTCTGGTGCTGCAGTGCGAAGTGCAGCAGTGCAGCGTGCGAAAGCGTCAGGTCGTGGTGCGAGCAGCGGCTCAGTGGCAGCGCCAGATGGCGTCGTCGGTGAGACCAGGGTCGCGGTGCGAAGTGATATGGTGATCGTCGCAGTGCTGGCAGGTCACGGTGCAAGCAGCGGCGTCGTCGTTGCAGAAGCGCTGTCGTCGGCTGACGAACTGGAGTCGATGGCGCCGGCGTCGGTAGGCCAAGGGTGCAGTGCAGGATGAGGGTGGTGCATCGTGTAGCTTTACGAGTGGTGCCCCCGAACCACGGTGCAGGCAGCGGCGTCGATTTCGGCGTGGAGCAGCGTCGCCGGGGATACCAAGGCGGCATCGTGAAGTGAGGCGGTGCGGAGTGCGGTGCCCACAGGTCCCGGTGCAAACAGCGGCTCAGTGGCGGCGTCAGCAGGCGTCGTCGGTGAGACCAGGGTTGCAGTGCGGCGTTGCAGCAGTGCCCTCTGTGGTGCCTTCAGGACACGGAGTCGGCAGCGGCGTCGTAGACTGCATCTGGTTGCTTTTTCTTCTTGTTCCAGCACAAAACACACAGTTCCCAGTGCTGAGGGCAGAAGAACTTGAGGTCTTTGCTGTTCCTGAGACTTCTTGAACAGGGGGCAAGCTCTAACTCAAGCCCTTGGAGAAATTCACAAAAATAGATTGCAGAAAGTTCAGTCCAGTCCTTTCACTGCCCAAGACAGTAGCAGCCACTGCAGGCCAACACAGCAAAGCACACAGCAAAGTGGTAGTCCCTCCTCACAGCTTCTCTAGCTCTTCTTCTTGGCAGTCTTCTTGGTCCAAAAGAGTTCTAAAGTTCAGGGGTTTGGGCCCTACTTTTTATAGCCCAAAATCCTTTGTCCTCTCATGCAGAGAGTGTCTGTGCCCAGTCAGAACCAGTTCTGCCCCCTCTGGTGTGGTTTCCTGGCAGGAGGTGGAGACGGCATTGTCAGAGGCAGACCAGGCCCATTCAGGTGAAAGGAAATCTCCTCCCCCTACTCTAAATGCAGCCCAGGTCTATTCAGCCCTTTCCTGACCCACCTAGACTATCTGAAGCCACGGCTCCTCTCTAGCCCCTGTCATCCAAAACCCAGACAGTCAATCCACAAACCCAGCAGAGGCCTACTGGATGGCTGGGCAAGAAAACACCTACTTTCTAAAAGTGGTATTTTCAAACTCAGAATGTAAAAATCACCTTTTCTAAAAGATACATCTTTAGATTCTGAGTTCAGGCATACTAAACTTTATTTTTCTACCTAGTTCCCAGGGCCAGTTATGTTTATAAGATGTTATAAACGAACTCCCCATTCTGTCCTATGGGAACAGGTAGCCTTGCAATAATGAAAAACGAAATTGGCAGTAATTAACTATCAGGAAATGCCACACACACCAGGGCATGTCCTACCTTTCACATACACTGCACCCTGCCCACGGGGTACTTTGGGCCTACCTTAGGGGTGACTGACATGTAAGAAAAGGGAAGGTTAGGGCTTGGCAAATGGGTACACTTGCCAAGTCGACATGGCAGTCCCAGACTGCACACAGGCTCTGCAATGGCAGGCCAGAGTTACATTTACAGGCTGCTTGTGTGGGTGGCACAATCCAGTGCTGCAGCCCACTAGCAGCATTTGATTTACAGGCCCTGGCACACCCCTTGCACTTTACTAGGGACTGACAAGTAAGTCAAATATGCCAATCATGGAAACACCAATCCATAACACAATTTACAACAGGTGCACTTGCACTTTAACACTGAACAGCAGTGAGAAAAGTGCGCAGAGACACTAAGCCATCAAAAACAGAGTAAAATCCGGGAGGTCAGAAAGCAAAAAAAACTCAGGGGAAACACGCCAAAAGATGCCAAGTCTAACACATGGAGTCCAAAACCAGCCCGCACAGCCAACATAGTGATGTCAGTATGTATCCTGTTTCATGGAGGAGTACTGTACACTTTCATTTTCTCTTTTAACCACACTGTTAGTGTCTGTGGAGAGTGTTGAAGGTGTTTAGAGGTGTCTGCTGGATTTGTGTTGTAGGAAAGAATGGTTTGGTGTCTAGTCTACTGTCCCTACGGACCTTGTCAAGTCCTGTGTCGCTGTCTTTCCGTGTTTTTTGCGTATTTGTGATTGTCTTGCAGGGTGTTTGTCTAAGGGGTATATTTGTACATATTATAGGTTTTTGGGGTATTTTCTAGGGTTTTATTTTGGAATAGTGGGTTTAGTTATGTGGTGAGAGGTTTGGGTGAGGGTAGGGAGGTCCATATGTGAGAGGGGGCATTGGGGGTCTTCCTCTGGCTGATGAAGTTTTTTTTACTACGGATGGTGGAGAGTGGGGGGTGGGTCCTGCAAGGCTACGAAGTTTGTGTCGGACATAAGTGGGAACTATTGGATCACCTGGGGATCATTGATGGCAGGCAAGGTGGTAAGTACATGGCAAATGTTGTATGATGTTACAGTGTGTTTTGTCTGTTAACAACTGTAGTCAGTGACACAATGTAATATACGCCACAGGATGATGCCATGAACTTTCTGGAAACAGAAGCTGCCTAGCTCCAACGCAGCCACACTTGACCCATTGTGCAACTGTGCCTGCATTGAAGTGAATTATTGTCCATGTTTTGGAATGTGTTCCCTCCTGCACATAAACAATCAGAAAGTGCTGTATCACGTTTATATGTGTGCTGCGCAATTCATCATCATCAAATAGCTTTATTCGACGTTTTCAGTCATAAAAGCACACAATATACACAAAACATTAAAAGACAATAAAATACCATTAGATAATGCATAAAATACCATAAAAACATTAATTACAATTATAATTCATGACATTTCTTCAATATATGACAAAGAGAAACTCACGCTGAACATACTATAAATTTCGAGACCCAAAATGTTTTCCTGTCTTTAAAGGCTACAATTATTAAAATATTTACCAAAATACATAGCTTTAGTGGCAACCGACTTTAAGTTCATAATAATATTTTTGACCCCCACAATAAAACTATACAATACAGCCATCCTGCCTATCAAATCTGTATCTTTTTCTAAGCCTTCTAAAATCACACATCAATTTTTCGTTGCGAACATGCCCTGATTATCCAGGCCCACCCCAGGAATTTAGCCATTGCTATGGCTATTGCTTCCTTGGTATCACTTCTTAATATTCTGACTGCTTGAATCGCACCTCTTGTTCCCAATAACTTGCATATAGGGCGCAACCAGGCCCGGCGTGGGGCATGGTAACCTGCACATTCAAACAAAAAATGGCCCATTGTTTCCTTTTTAATCATACAGACTGGGCACAACTCAATATGTGCATTAGACCACTTGTTTGTGAAAACTCTTATAGGCAAAGTACCTATTCTGAACTGAAAATACAGTTTCCGCTCTAGGGGTTTAAGAATGCAGTCCCAATAATATTCAAACTTCGGCATAGATTTATGCTCTAGAAAAAATCCCGTTAGGGATGAGGGATCAAACCTAGCTTCCATACAGTTAAGGACCTTTTCCCAGTATTTAACCTTTAAAATCTTTTTGGGTGGGAAAACATTGTTTTTCGGGTCCTCCCATAATTGGCTCATGCCAAGTTCCACCAAAGATCGTTTTAACTCCCTGAGCCATTTTATCTGGTGCTGCGTGTCTGCCTTAATTACGTCTAAAAATCCAGCTGCATAATCTGCTAGTTCTGGGGTGGACCACAGCCTGCGCCAATACAAAAGAGGGCGAATTTTTGCTAGATGTACTATAGGCTTCCTCCCCAAATCATACAACAGTGGATATACAGGTGTACTTTGCGGCAGACGAGTAATATGCCTAAAAAACTTGTTTTCGGAGATTGAGAGTTTAGATAAATCCTCATATCCCCAGAGCTCAGCACCATACAATGCAGAGCCCATCACCTTCATATTATATATTTCTAGAACTGGACTTATTGGCTTGTGGAAAGAGGAATTAAATTCTCTTTGGAGTGCTCCTGTTAATTGCCGATGTTTTAGGGTTGAGATGTCAAGTTGGTGCGCCCATTTTAGCCCTTCCTGAATGATCACTCCCAAATAGGTAAATTCCTTGACTTGCTCTAGTAGGAGATTACTCATATATATACCTCCCCTAAAAACCCTGTGCGGATTAAAAACCATCATCTTTGTCTTTGACACATTGACCTCCAAGCCACGCCTTGAGCAGAACTCCTCAAAGATGGTAAGTGCTCTTTTGAGTCCGCTTGGAGTCTTGGAAATGATCAATGTGTCATCCGCAAACATTAGTATCGGCACTTTTACTCCTGCTAGAGTGGGGGCATCAGTTGGGGTCGACAGCATGAAATCCACTATCCCGTCAATATATAGACTAAATAGTGTTGGGGCCATCACACAACCCTGCCGCACCCCCTTCTCAACTGGGAAGGGTTCTGTGAGCTCTCCCTGTCTACCCCACCTGATCTTGGCAGTATTAGCCTCATGTAACCGGGCCACTAGGGTCAATAAGTCTAGGGGTAGGCCCATCTCCTGCAGCACCTGCCAAAGTTTTCCACGCGGTACGAGGTCGAATGCCGACCGAAGGTCGACAAAGACCGCATACAAGCTTCCTTTACCCAGCACAACTGTCTTCCAAAAAAGTAAGGTGAATCTAAATACCTGATCAATTGTGCTGGTAGAGGATCTAAATCCAGCTTGAAAGGAGGATAAAATACTAAATTCATCAATCCAGCACTGTATTTTATTTAAGACCAACCTACCCATAATTTTTTGTGCAGCATCTATCAAACTTATTGGTCTGTAATTACCTGGACGCGCTCTATCCCCTTTCTTAAAAACGGGAATAATTTCAGCTTCAGCCCAGGAGGTTGGAACAGCAGCACCCCGGGCTATAGAGTTTGATAGCAGGTAAAAATACATACCCCAGCTCTCAATATCGTAAAGGAATACATCCCCCGGAATACAATCTGGGCCCGATGCCTTACCAGTTTGAATAGTTTTGAGCACTTGCTTTACATCTTGCATAGTAAAATATATCTCCTTAAAAAAACATTTAGTAAAACAGCACTCCGAGTCACTCACTTCAACAGCATACTGGGGCTTAAAATAGTTAACCCACTCTTGCTGGGCGACATAATTCGAGGGTGCTACAGCACGTCCCCCACTGCCCCATTTGTAGACATCCCAGAACTGTTTTGCATTTCTCCCTGCACAAGCGACCCGGAGTTCCTCCCAACGACTGTTATCCCATGCCTTTTTTGCCTTAGCTATTGCTATGCGATAACTAGCTCTTGCTTCTTGAACTGACGACATAGCACCCACTTTTATGGCCCTTCCTACTGCTACACGTGCCTCTTTACAGTTTTTATTATACCATTTATGAATTTTTTGGGTAGGTGCCTTACTAGCATTACCTCCCTTAATAAAATATGATCGTAGGTGGTTAAAAAAAATGGCGTGTATATGGGTAGAATCATCGGGCGCCCCCTGGTTCTCAGCACTCACCCTCAACTTCTGGAGGGCACAAGCTAACTCTTTACCAATGCTATCTAGTACATCAGGTTGCTTTGATATACTCGCCCACTTGAGGCGCCTCGTGTCATTCGACTGAACAACCTCTGCGGTAGCATACATCACACTTGTTTTGTGCCCAGTCTTGGACTCTATTAGGTCCCAATCCAAACATAACGGATTGTGATCGCTTTCCATTCTAACCTGAACCCGCATATCCTTTATCCTACACCATAACGTCAAACTTACCAACACATAATCTATCCTGCTACTGCAATATCCATTATCATAGGTATTACTTCCTATTTTATCTGATGGCATACGGCCATTTGCAGCCCGTAGGCCCTTCTCTATACAAATAGTGTTAATTTGTATCACTACTTCAGTCCATCTTTTTATTGGTTCAAGCTCAAGTCTCGGTATATCCCACTTAATATCTTCCTCTTCCACAAAATTACCTTCCTCCCACAGAAGGGGCTCAAACGTCACATTCAGGTCTCCCCCTATCACAATATTCGAAGTCATTCTACTATCCTCTAGGAGGGTATCCAGGGCGGTAAGAACACCTGACCTTTTTCCCCTGGTACCACGTATATAAACGTTAAATAAATTCAATATTACCTTTTTCCCTCTAAACAATTGCACCAACTGAATATCCTTATTAGCTGTCGGTATATCTTTTACCTCCAATCCTAGGTTCTGCTTTACCCATATTGTCAGACCCCCAGACGGTCTCCCCTTTGGTCCTTTAGTTGCTGGGATAAAAGAATTTAGATAACCTAAACAAAAAAGAGGGCTTTCTGCCCAAGTCTCCTGGAAGAGACAGATGTCGAAAGCTTCAATAAAACTGTGCCAATCTGGGCAGCCCAGTTTGGATCCTAGTCCTGCAATATTCCAGGATAGTAATGTCCCCTTCAAATTCACAATCTGGGGTTTACCGCACAATATTTGATCCTTACCCAACATATTCATGTCCTGTTCTTTGGATGCCCTATCCAGGAGATCTAAGTCATCCTTTGTTAAATTAACTGGTGGTGGCATACACTCTGTTATCTCCCCTAAATTTATGGGTTCTACGTGCAGCCGTCCTTCTCTTGAGGGATTTGTTGAGGGGTAGACCTTGTCAATAAGAACCTGAACGGGCTGTGATGGTCAGTCGCACGCGTCCAAGTCGGAAAGGGGGGCAAATCTATTCACACATCTAGGGTTATGGACCCTGGGTAAACAACTAGAATCCTCCCAAGCCTGTGCCCTTGGACTCATATGTAACTGTAATGGTCCCAACGCTTTGGGGAATAATGGCCTATAAAAAAAGGCCAAGGGTAGAACTATGATCTTAGT
The DNA here is from genome assembly GCA_963921515.1 of Calotriton arnoldi. Lineage (NCBI taxonomy): Eukaryota > Metazoa > Chordata > Amphibia > Caudata > Salamandridae > Calotriton > Calotriton arnoldi. The sequence continues at coordinate 27,520 of CAWUFW010004049.1, forward strand.
TGCAATGTTGTTAGAAAAACTACCCAACAACTCCAGTAGATGTTTGACGATAAATTCATTGTTAAAATTTAATACCACACAATCCCCATCCAGTTCTTTCCCTATTGTCCCTATCCAAGTGACTCTCCTTGCCATAATAAGATGGTTTTTGTCTATCCTATCCCAAGCACCTGCCTCCCTCAGACTCTGATCCAACCAAAACATAGCTTTATGCATCAATTGGACAGTTGATTCAACTTGGCCCTCCCTTAATGATGGCACATTTCCCAACACCACTACCAAGGGGGCAGCTGCCGGTGGCAATTGTAATGGCCTGCTCCATTTCTCTGTGCCTTTCCCGTCTCTAAAAGCCACAGCCGTCTTCCTGATTACACCCGTAGAGCCTAGCCTAAGTGGTAATATACCTAACCCGGTCAGGTCATTTCCAACATTAGCAACTAGTGGAACTGGATTATTTGCCTCTACCCTGTTATTATTTTTATTGGGCCCAGTTGGGTTCATAAGATCTTGTGCAAATTCTCCTGAGGTATCCCCCAGGGAGGTAGGTTCCATGCTCATAGCTAGATTGTTATCTTGTGCTGGTACCCAACTTATAGCGACAGGCCCAGGGCCCTCCCCCTGGGACCTCTTTTCAGGTGGTATAAGATTAACAACAGGTATCACTTCGACACCGTTGCTCATCTTTTCAGGCAATATAGAATTAGAAACAAGTATCCTTTCAGTACTCTCTAGATTACTAGTTAGGGGGTAAGGGGGCTTACTGTTAGTTATATGAGCCTCTAAAATCCGAAAATTAGTTTTTGCTTGCGACTCAAGACCCTTAAGCCTATCTTCGATATAAACCAATCTCATAGTAAGCGGGTTTAATATAGTTAATATCAAAGCTTCTAGCCTCTGCCATGAGGCTTCATCCTGAAATAGGCTTACAGTAAGAGGGGTATCAACATTTAAAATTTTAGCCTGATCTACTACTCCTTTACTTAAACCTTCCCTTTTTAGACTGTTTCGCAATTTTAGCAGGGATTGGTCTTTGCGGGCCCTCCCCCCTCTTCCTCTTCACCACAGAGATGGGAATTGGGTCAGACACTGGAGCTATATCAGGACCAACAGTTACAGATGGCTTCAATACCTTATCAAGAGAACTTTCTAAATTACATGTCGGATTTACCTTCAGTACAGCACTACTTGGGTTACATGAGCTATTAGTTAACGACCCAATTACCGGGAAAGGACCACAATCAAGGGATCCTACACCATCTATATCAAAATCCAAAATCCCCGTAGTGGGCCCTTTACTTATGGGTTCCAGGGATAGGCGCCGCCATGACAATTTCGTGTTCAAGGACAGAAGTAGCTCTTAATAAGAATTTATCCAAAGTTCCTGCAATAGACCCATTTCCGGTAACCCCGGCAACCTGAGCCCCTTTCCCCCTCCCATCACGTCTATTCATTATGAATATGAATACTTTATCAGTAACCCCCAATAAAAAACCAAATCATATGACACCTAATCACAGGATGAACCACAAACCCTTTTGCCACTAAATTTCAGGGAGATGGCCCAGTCCAGTCTCTTCCGGTCTTTGACGAGCGTAGACGGGCCCGTCTTGGCCCGGTCTTCGCCCGGGCCGCGCCCGGGCACGCCCCGCGTGCGTCCCGCGCTGCGGGACCGCTGTGTGAAGATTAAAGCCCCTCCAGGGACCAGCGAAAAAGTGCAATGTGCGTGGTAGGGCCAAGGGGCCGGTAGCAGCAACCAAAACAGGGAACTCAGTTCAGCGGTCTCCCGCGCTGCGGGACCGCTGTGTGAAGTTTAAAGCCCCTCCAGGGACCAGCGAAAAAGTGCAATGTGCGTAATAGGGCCAAGGGGCCGGTAGCAGCAACCAAAACAGGGAACTCAGTTCAGCGGTCTCCCGCACTGCGGGACCGCTGTGTGAAGTTTAAAGCCCCTCCAGGGACCAGCGAAAAAGTGCAATGTGCGTGGTAGGGCCAAGGGGCCGGTAGCAGCAACCAAAACAGGGAACTCAGTTCAGCGGTCTCCCGCGCCGCGGGACCGCTGTGTGAAGTTTAAAGCCCCTCCAGGGACCAGCGAAAAAGTGCAATGTGCGTGGTAGGGCCAAGGGGCCGGTAGCAGCAACCAAAACAGGGAACTCAGTTCAGCGGTCTCCCGCGCTGCGGGACCGCTGTGTGAAGTTTAAAGCCCCTCCAGGGACCAGCGAAAAAGTGCAATGTGCGTGGTAGGGCCAAGGGGCCGGTAGCAGCAACCAAAACAGGGAACTCAGTTCAGCGGTCTCCCGCGCCGCGGGACCGCTGTGTGAAGTTTAAAGCCCCTCCAGGGACCAGCGAAAAAGTGCAATGTGCGTGGTAGGGCCAAGGGGCCGGTAGCAGCAACCAAAACAGGGAGCCAAAATACGTTTATTCTCTCAGGCAGACGCGTTTCGGCGAGGATTCGCCTTCTTCAATGCCAATTCCCAATATTTTCATAATTAAGCAACCTCGGAATTCCACTCCGGGAGGCGTGCATCCGCTTTGCTAGCGTGTTGTTCCACAGGTTTTCCTTTATCGGCGAGCACCGTCCCGAGACTTTTAAATTATCCGAGGTTGGTTCACTTTTGCCCGGATTCTCGGCGCTCAAAAAGGTGCGTGACCATCGCGGTTGAACCAAACCGCTGCACATCCAAACAACTCCTTCGTGTAGAAAGAAACAGGTCGCACTCCAGCAGTAATGATTTAGCAAGTTAATTTATTCTTAAATCCTTTTTCGACAGCATGCACAGACCCAACGAACGCGTTTTGGTATATCGTAATACCTTGCTCACGGCAATACAAAGATAGTGGACAACGAGACTCGTCTGTGAGGACTTGCAATGTGCATGAAGGGCCTATGTGAGCTGCACAATGCAGCACACATGGCAAAATGCCATACCTGATGGAATCACTCGTCTACCCCTGTTGGACAAGGGTCTAACCATTTTTTAACAGTTCCCAATGTAAGACCAGGACCATATGCACGCCAGCCTTTTAAATATGCTCCATTGCAATATTGTATGAGTGTTGTGGTGGAACGCCCATCGTAACATCCATTCCCAAAGGAACACTTCATACAAAGTTGAGTTTGAAAGGCTGCCTTAGACACAATGCGGGATCAAACCACGTCAAGTGTCTGAACACACCCTTGGATAAAATGCTAGGCCCATATTGACTACACAACGTCGAGAAAAGTGATGTTGTGGAGGCAAATAGTGCCTTGTGAATGTGCCCCTCAAGTTGTAGTCACAATATGATCACGTATACTTGCAGGATTGTCTAGTAGTCCTTAAGGCTGCAATGGTCATGTGCTGAAGTGTCAGACATGCAAAGCACATCCTTTCATGTAGGCAACATGAACAGAGACATAACTGTGACAGTTCATAAAATTGAATGCAAATGACTTCAGTAATGAACATGACATGTGAAAAGCCATGTCTAATACAATTTTTCTTTTACATGTGTCACAGCTGGTAGACCTTTGATCACTCAAGCAGACTTTGATGCCTTCATGGACCCACATGCCACTGGTGAGTGTCTTGGGTCATATATTTAGCTTTTTGTGAGGAGAGATACTTTTAGGTGAATCCTCCACTATGTTGTTGAACCCAATCTGAGTGTGCATTACATGGACCTCACCTCTATTGTGATGAGGCAGCATTGAGTAGAGATTTTTGAACATATTTATGATGTACTGATGGAGCACAGCATTATCCTTCTTGAGTTTACGTTGCACATTCCCAGTTTGTTAAATTCATTCCTGCACTGTATTAGCAACTATACAGCTTATTCCAGTGTGTTGCCCTGTCATTGAGCATATTTTGCTGCATCCCAACCATGTAGGCAATCAGTCACCATTGTGCAAGGGGGCCTGCTTTGGTTCAAGGCAGAAAAAGTGGACACTGTTTTAAATGAAAAATAGTGTTTGTCCCTCATCATGGCTCAATCGTTGCTACCATGCATTTGCAACATGTTTGAGCAGGTTGGCAACCAATTTTGAAAGACACCACCCTACACCATTCTTCTTAAAGTGTGCCCATGGACAACCCTTTTTATCTGATGGTCGGTCCTATAGTATCCATTGTATCCCTCCTTTTCATTTCCGTTGGATGCTGTAGCTGTGGGTGCCTATGGCAAGATCAATACTGTATGAGTTGTCACACAATGAGCCAGCAATTTGTGCAGTGTTGTGATATGAGGTGTAAAATCATGTCCAAATCAGAAAGTGAATATGCCTTCTTGGTATAGTGTCATGTGTACATGGGAGCTTCAGTTCACTTTGCCTGGCTACAGCTACATGAAATATGATTGTGTTGGTCTGTATTGACTAATTGAATCAATGAATCTTGTGAATTTACGGCAGTACATAAGTGCAAATTGTGTATGTCACTCCAGCCGATGCAGGTGGTTTTCACAGTGTACATACAGAAGAGGGCTCATTTGAGGGATGTTGGTGATGGGTATGACCAGACATGGAATCCATGTACACCCTGGCCTGATGTAGCTGTCAATGATGATCAGTTCAATGGAGCAACAGTTGTCAGTGAGAAGTATTACTCCAAAGAGGCAGTCTCATACACATGGTGAGAGCTTGTTTATGTCACAATATTGGATCAGTGGCCTAACCCAGAGCAACAACTTGTTTGAATGAGTCACTACAACCGTAAGACATAGTTAGGTGTCAAAATTCAATTTCAGACATTAATCCCTGTCTTGCTTCAAATGTAGTGAATCTTTGACAAGTTGGGGCATATTTCAAGGCACCTATCGCACCACAACGTCACTTTGCACAACTTTGTGGTGGCGATAGTGGCTTAGCCTTAGTCGCAAGGCAGTGTTAAGCCACTTAACGTCGATTAACACCAACTTGTGAGTAAGACCCCCTTTCACACCATAGTTAGGGTGAAAGGGGTGAAAGGGGTTACACTGCAAAGCCCACTGTTTTGTACACTGCCGCATATCTACAAGGCCAGTGTAAATATGGTGGAGTACGTAATAGGTAAGACCATTGAAAATATGTTCTTAAACATGTGCAATAATGAGAACGGTTTATTTTCTCATCATATTTGCTGTTCATATGTGTGCTGCATTGTGCTGCACACATAGAAACAGCAAAAGGCCATTGATTGTTCATATGCATGAAGGTGAGCCTTCCAGCACATAATCAATCTTCCACTCAAAGCAGACACCCTTGCACTATTGTGCAAGGGTGCCTGCGTTGGGGCTAGCTTGATGAGTTTTGCACCTGCACAGGGGTAAATGCAGTGCTGCACCAAAATGATTTAAATATGGTGCAACTCTGCGTTTCCGTAGTGGCTGAGCACAGCGTAATGCCTAGCAGGCTAACACCGCGCTACGCCACTTCCTGGTAAATATGCCCCATTGTCTTCCAAAAAGCGGATTTGTGACATACGTTTACTTAGATGTTTCAAGTAGATGTATACAGCATGACTCATGGATGTGTAGCTATGTAGACACATCCAACTATGTGGCAAAATGATGAAAATAGATTTGTTATACTGTTCTACATGAGTATCACTGTGGTGCTTAGTGGTCTGCAACTATTTCAGCCAGTGCACCCTATGTCTTTGTGTAAATCTCATGGCCTGGCTCTGCAATGGGCCTGTAAAGCTGTCTTGAGGACATTCCCCTGGTAGGCTCAGTCTGAGTCTGTGTCTGCATCGTTATCATCTAACTCAGCTAATCTACCACTGTTGTTACTCTACTCTGCCCTTGCTATGTCCCATACCATACATTGCCATGTCGGTATCACTGTCAGGTTGTGATAAGAGTTTTCTTTCACACAGACCTTGGCAGGTCATGTCAGAAGTATCAAACAGTGGATAAGAGTGCAGGGTCCCAGGTTTTGTACACTTGTGAGCTACATGGGGAACATTGTTATTTGTCTTGGATCTTACATCTTGTCATGTGTGTATTTCTTTGCAGACAACATGTCACCTGAGGAAGTCAGGCAGTTCCATCTGTGGCGGGACAGATACAAGCACATCCGTTGAGTGGCACAGGGGTACAATGTAATGGAAAGTAGGTACCGTGAGGAGAGGGCATCCGGATGTTGGAAGTCGATTCCGGATTCATAAAAGAAAGAGGACAAAAGCGTGGTGTCCTACCTGCCTCTTCAAATCAGCAGAGGGACAATGAGGCAATGCCAGGCCCTTCTGGTGTCCTACGTGGTGGCACACATTCATGCCTGTCTGCTGCTCCCACACCAACCATACCTGCCTAACCTGCTGCAACAACCTCAGCTCCGCAACCAGCTGCAGCAGCACCACAGAGACAGATTGTTGGGTACACAGAGGACCAAAGGTTGCTTTTGGACCTCAACATGAGAATGGCTCATGTGGAACGAGACATCTCTGAGATAAATTCACACCTCCAGGACGTTAAGGGTGCCCTGGGGCTCCCCTTCTGAGCCCCAAACGTTTTTGTCAGTCCCCCTTGTACAGTACCCCTATTCCTTGATTCTGACTTTTCTAACTGTTCTTACTGTAGGGTGTTAGGTAGTGTTAAGTGTAGTTTTAGAGTAGGTATAGATTAGTGTTAGGTGTAGGTAAGGTTTAAGATTTTTTATGCGTTTTACACAGTGTTTTGGGAATAAGTTTGCTTTTCCTTTTTGTGGTCTATTTTTGAGTTGTTTAATAGAAATATGTATATATATATATTTATTTATTTATAGGTTTTGTAGAGCGCCTGAATCACCCCCAAAGGGGTATCTCTGCGCTGCGGCAATGCTACGAGAAGGCAGACGGGACAGGTTAGAACAGAGCGGTCTTAAAAAGCTATCTAAACTGGAGATAATCGGGGCATTGTCTCAGGTGGGTGGGGAGCTGATTCCAATAAAGGGGAGCAAGGTAGGAGAAAGCTTTCCCGCCCAACCTTGATTTCCTGACCCGAGGGACCTGGAGAAGAGATTTGGTTCCAGAGCGGAGGGTCCTGGAAGGGATATAGTGATTAAATTTCTCAGCAAGGTAGGAGGGGCCATTGTTATGCAAGGCCTTGTGAACAGTGCAGCAGGTTTTAAACTTAATATACTTGCGCACCGGGAGCCAGTGAAGCTGTTGAAGGAGAGGAAGGGAGGCAGTTCTAGGGGGGGCATTCAATACAAGGCGCAGTGGTGGTGCGTCCGTTGGGGCGTTGCCCCCCCGTCCGCAGCTCCCTCGGCGTCTCTGAACTTAAGAGACTCCGAGGGAGAACTGACAATCTCATGTCAGTCAGCATGACGTCGGACCGCCCACCCCCTTCAGAGTCTGAAGGGGGTGGGCGGTCCGGCGTCATGTTGACTGACAGGCATTGTCAGTCAGACCGTCACCAGGGGCATGCAGCAGCACAATGCTCAAGTGCGCATGAGTGGGCAAGGTCGGCGAATTTTTCCGCCGTGCCCAGTCATGCGCACTAGTGGCTGCACAGGCTGGCGCATGCCCATTAGGAGAGCAAGGGTTGAGCAAAGGCTCAAACCTCGGTCTCCTAATGGGCAGGCGGGCGGAGAGTAACCGTGCCCTAAGTCAATCCTGGCGCTGCTGGCAGCGCCAGGATTGGCTGAGAGGGGTTGCCACCCACTTGCCAGCAGTGATGCGGGAGTGCGGCTGTTCCGTTCCTGTAGGCGCCCACGCCAACGGACCCGAGGCGGCGCGGACCTGCTCAGGTAGGATTTTTCTTTAATTTTAAAACTCCCCCCCACCCCGGCAATCACCCCCTGCGACACCCCACCCCTGCGAGCCGCGACTGCATACAGAGCATACAGGCATCCCAGGAGCATCACCGGTTAAGTTATTTGATATGTACTGGTGTGCAGCATATCACATGTAACCAGTTGCCATACACGTCTACGAGGTAGACAACATACCAAACAGCAGCATCAACATTACGGCACTGCATAATCGCAACAGCAGCATGGCTATAATCTATTAAAAGCCACCAGAATGCGGGCCATCCCTGCTGAGTGGAGAATACACCTACAACAGTATGTCCGACCTCCTTACCTTACTGAGAGCATTAGCCTTCCCACGGCACCTTTCAAACAGAAGCCGTTCAGAGCACATCCACATTATGGGGTCATAAAGACATGCAACAACCAGAAGACTGACAACCCAGCAAGACAGGCCACTTGAAACAAAACAGCTCTTCCACTCAAAACAAAACAACCCTGCCACTCGAAACAAAACAACCCTGCCACTCAAAACAAAACAACCCTGCCACTCCAAAAGAAGAAAGTTGCTGAAAGTTCACCCCCCCCCCTTAACCTAGGCCTTACATTGTCTTTGCATTCGTAGACCTGATTGGCAGCGCTAGTTTGTGCTGCTTAAGTGAAAATAACCGCATCCCCCATATAGGTAGGCCTGTTCGAAGCTCTGGTATTTCCTGGCATAGCTTAATTTTCACGGTGCCGGGACAGCTGTATCGTGTAATCTGCCATGGCATGCCATTAAAACTTCAATGCCTTCGCTGACCCAGAAGGGAAACTCAGACCGTGGAGAGGCTTTTGAAAAGAAGCGGTGATCTTTCACGATTTATGAGCTTGTCTTAAAGAAACAGACTCCACTCACATTAAATTAATCACCCTTTTCTCGGGGTGCATTGAGCGAGGGGATCCCTCTTAGTGTGGGGACCTACCTTAGGAAGGCCTTGAGAGCCATTTGTGTCTCTCTATTTTATTTATTTGCTTGACCAAAAAAAGTTAAGTAACAGGAGGAGGGTGGAATTGCACCGAGGGGAACTGGAACACAAGGGCCGGCAAACACTAGTGTAAAATTGAATTTCAACCACCCTGTGAAAGTTTCAATGGGGGACTTATCCATTTAGTCTTCTTTTGGCATTCCTGATCGTCACAGAATCGCATTAAATTAACATGCAAACACGAGTCAAAGTTTAAACCCTCGGCAATTCTGGGCTAAACAAAGCTGGTCAAGTGGTGAGAGCATGAGGCATCTGCCGCGATAGTGTTTCTCATTTTGGAATATAAAGCTGTTTGTCAAAGTAGCTGACAAATATGTGTCAAGGAATTATATGTTATGTTAGGTGGTGCCTGAAAAAGCAAACGCCAGTCAATGGTTCTACTTTTTTGGCACTAGGCATTTGTTTTTTTACTGCAAATATCAAAATATTTTTTGATCCACTCCTAATGATAGAGGGCTGATAGTTTCCCCAAGAGAGAAAATATAGTCAGATTTTTATATGAGCAATATCTATTGTATCAGGCTCTGAGTGTCAGTGCTTTTAAATGTGAGGTTTTTAAAAAAAATCAGTGCAGCTCTGTTCACATGTTGAGAACTGGAACTTCTCTGTGTTCATAAAGTAATTCTTTGGAGGAATAAATATTAGGCAAAGCTTTTATGCACATCTCCCTGAAATCCATTGGCAGGCCTGGAATGCAGTTTGCTGTGGATCTGCAATATTTTCAGTGAAGCTATACATTCAAAAGACAAGTACTGCTTTTATTCTCTAGTGACTTTTTGGGACATTACTTGTGCTATGCTACAAGTATGGAATTGTACTGTAATCACATTTATATAATGCTTCACATGCCTGAGGGGTACCAAACAATATTAGTGGATAGATAGCATGTAGCACAGTAGGTAGTGATACTGATCAGTAATAGACAGTCTGAGGATCTGTTGATAGTTACTTCAAGGCCCAGAGCTGATTAGATCGCATGTTTCATTGCATCGGGATCCTACCATGGAGCAGGGGGTGTGTGTGTGTTTTTCTGGGCTAGGCTTTAAACTGTCTGCCTCATTATAGCACTGAAGGAGATCATTGAAGCGGCTCAGGCTGGGATGCCTCATATGGAGAGTGAATTGAGCGCAGTTGCTTGCACTTGATTCTTTTAGGTATTGAGATTTTGATTACAAATAACTTTAGAAGAACTTCACAGAGGAGCGGAGGTGTGCAGGAAGTATTTTTCAATACTTCAGGATTGGACAATTCTGGAAAAGAGGGTGAGTGTTATGAGTGTTGTGTCCTCTTTTGTCTTTCCTGGTGAGTTAGGGTCATGTCACGGTTGTGTGTGTAGAGAAGGCACGTGAATTTGGCGGGAAGCTGATTTCATATCATTTTAATTTTTGTAATTTATGTTCCATACTATGTCTGAAGACTCTGGAACATCTCTGCATAGTAGGTTCAACTCACGAGACCACTGACACAAATCTATTAAATCTCCCACCAAAGACTCACCAAAGACTCCGGATAGTTACCCGTGATTGCTGGTCACTTGATTTAACCAGGGAAACCGAGACACAGGGAGGTGAACATTTGAACATGGATGGCAGACACAGAGACGTCGAACCATGGGACAGACACACACTGAAACCAGGATGGGAAAGAGACACGGACACTGAGACACCGACAGTGCAACATATAGAAATTGACACTGTGACAGGGAGACAGGCAAGGACAATGGGAGTGGGAAGTGTGGTAACTTAGGGAGACCCCAAAACTGAGGCCTACACTGAAACATGGAAAGGAAAACAGGCAGAGACAGTCGAGGTGGGAGACCCAGACACTTAGACAAAGAGACACCAACATTGGGGCAGGCAGACACTGCATTTCGGACAGAGAAATAGATTCGAATACTGGGACATAAAAGTAACCTTCATTTACTTGTCGTCGTACTTTCATGAAAGACCTAACGTCCAGGTGTGTTTTTTGTTCTATTTGGCCTGCAAAGCCCATAGTATTTTCTGTATTGGCTTAATATCTCCCTCGGTTTTGTGCAATATAAGAATAGTTACTTCCTCGTGTAATAGTTTTATTTTGACTGGAGAGTATTTTGCGATCGACAAAGGTGTGATACACACTCTACAACAATGCACCATTAAAATGGCAGAAATTATGTTGACGCAGGAACACTGCCTCTTGTGCATTTTAGGGAACTTGGCATTGTGATTAATGGTGAATACGCTACATTACGTGTTCACCAAGATATGGGAAACTGGTGAAACATTTCTCATGTGTAGGTGATTCAAACATTGTGTGTAACTAGACATCACAAGCGCCACCTTGTGGCTTTTCTTGCGTAGTTGAAAATGTTTGCAGTGTTCTCTTCCCGTCATCCATGTTGCAAACGCTCATCCACGCTGATTTTCTAAAGATTGGGATTGTAACACAATGTTGGAGTTTTTAATTTGTGTACCAGTTTTCAGTAGAATTCAGAAAATCGGAATTGTGTGTCCGACGCCTAATTACCCACAGTCGCAGAGCTGATAATCCGCGCTCATAAAATAGCACAAACGCACATTTATTTTCCTCTCTTTTTCAACATGGAAAATATCTTTTCATGAGGATAAATCCCTGACGCTTTCCCCCCACAAGATATGGTTTAGCTCCTTTATCATCCAAATTGTGCCACTTACGCCTCTATGTTTACTTGTGTAGTTATGGCGGGGAATGCATTGCAAATGTTTGTGCATAACCCCAATGTTGCTGTTTTGTCAGTGCTGCTCGCCACACTTGCAGTGGGCACTTCTGTGGGAGCCCCCGCTGCCCGGGAAGATGAAAGAACAGGGAGCTGTGCCTTTAAAAATGCGGCTTGCAGCACCTGTCAGAGGCTTTCAGGGCCTGGCTAAGAAAAATGAACGTGAAAAAGCTCCTCCATTAACATAAAGCCATTTAGTTGATCAATGGTCCCCAGCAGTAAACAAGGATGGTTAATCCATAGAGCAGCTGATTGGGTCTGCGGCCCGCTGCCTGGGCGCGAGGGCTGCCGTGACAATAGGGAAGAACAATGTTTGTGATTGACCCGGCGCAGAGCACTGCCTGGAAAATTAAAACTGCTGAAGAGAGGGAAAGCAAAGCGAGACGGCGAGAGGGGGAGAGCTAGAGGTAAAGAAGAAGGCGAGGACACGACAGAAGGGGAGAGCAAAAAGGAGATGAGAGGGACAAGGGAAGAAGTGAGGTTGGGATAAGATGGAGGAGGGATGGGGTGACAGATAAACTGGAGGGAGAACATGTGTAAATAAAGGAGGTAAGGAGGAAGAAATGCACAAGGAAGTAAGCAAAGAATTGGTCTATGGTGGGAAAGAAGAGTGAAGGAAAGAAAAAGGTAAAGAGAAATAGATGGAGGAAGGGGGTGTAAATGAGAAAGTTGTGAAAGAAAAGGAACAGAAAGAGAAGGGAAGAGGGGAAAAAAAACAAAGAAGGGGTAAATAGAATTAAGGGAAAGAGAGGATAGTAAAGATGGGATGAAGAAAGTGAAGTGAAAGAAAGGGTAGTGAGAAAGAGATGGGACAGGTGTGATGGCAAGAAAGGAGGGAAGAAAGAAAAAGAGCAAGAAAGAACGCAAGACAGAAAAAGAAATCATCTGAATGAGAGCAACAGAGAAAGTAAACGAAGCACATATGTAAATAAAGAGAAAGTAAAGTCGGAAATAAATAAAGAAAAGTAGCATAGAAAGAGGATGCCAGGAGAGAAAAAGTAAAGGAACTGAGCTCTAGGTGATGAAATAGACAAATGGAAGTGAGGGAAAAAAGCACAGATAGAGACCGTGTAGAGGACAAAGGGAGAGGGGAAGAAAGAGTCAACAATAGGCTTAGGAAAAACCAACCATTCTGAGAGCACCTACAGTCAAGATCCTTCACCTTGTACATCAGTTAGAAGGCCTTAAGTCTAGCTACAACTGTTAACATATCACTACATCTTTGGAAACACATAGTCTCAGGTGAAGGATCTTGACTGTAGGTGCTCTCAGAATGGTTGGTTTTTCCTAAGCCTTTTGTTGACTGAACATTACGTGCTCTTGGCCATAGTACTTAGTGTGTACATCTTATCTTAAGCAACATTTCAGCACTCCTTGTTTTGGAATACCTTCTACTCTATTTAACGGTATTTTCTGTATTCCTGGTATGAATGGCTCCAAACTAAATGGCCAAGAATGAGTTCTGGTGTTGGAATATGCAGAAGGGTTCAGGTTTGTGCAGTAGACTGTGATGAGTTTTCAACTTCCAGAGAAAATATAGAGAGGACATGAGATGAGAGAACTCTCTTAAGGGCATACTTTTGAGGAGGCCCTCTGCTTTTGATTGCAGTGGCTCAGTTTATTTGGTGATTCACAATTCCAATCATGGGTAAAACATGGCTTGTTGAACATAGATGAGATGTACTTGCAAATTGTTTGATTGCATATTGCATTTCAGGTTTTCAATTTGACCAATCTTTTGACTTCTTACCAACGAAATATGAGTGTCTTCCTGGTCGAGGACCACACTGCTTTTTCTCTTATCTGTCTTGTATCAAGACCCTGCTGGACTATGGGGTGAAAGAAAGCTTGAATAAGCAGCTACCTATGTTATATGACATCTCTTTATTAATGTAATAACTGCACTTTCACAATTGCTTTATTAACCTTCCTGCTTTCTCAAATTTGCTTGAAAATGCACCATTTGTCCACTCTTTTTTCAAAATTTTTACGGGGGGAGAACCCCCCCGAACCCTCCTTAGGTTGTTCGGGCTCGCTCGCTACGCTCGCTCGCTGCGGTGCAGTATGCCAATAATTATACGCCCCACCACTTTCAAATGTCACCAGCCACCACTGACAAGGCGCACCGCAGTGTTCTGGACTACTTGCAACCTGCACAACGAGGACGTATTAGCTGAGACCAGGAGGGCGTTACAACAATCTAAGCGGCTTAGTACCATTGTCTGGATAAGGGTTTTACGTGTGGATTCTGGGAGGAAAGGAAAAAATCGCCGTAACAGACCCAGCATATGCAAGCAGGAGCCAGCGGTATAGGCTGCATGCTCCTTCATGGTCAGTGACTGATCAAGGCGGATGCCCAAATTCTTAACAAGAGTCTTAGGTGCAAGAGGAGCACCAAGATCCACCGGCCACCAATCCGGTGTCCACACCAAAGGTGCCTCTCCGAAGAGCATAATCTCAGTCTTCTCTCCATTGAATTGGAGAAAATTACTCCTCATCCAATTAGAAATAGCTGTCATTCCAGAAGAGAAGGTAGACTGAACTGAAGGAGTGAATTTGTTAAATGAAAAAAGAAGCTGAGTGTCGTCAGCGTATGAAATAGGAGTGAAACCACAGGTCCTAAGGAGGGTGGCCAGGGGAGCGACATATATGTTGAACAAGGTGGGGCTCAAACATGAGCCCTGTGGCACTCCCTTGGTCAGCTCCAAGGACTTTGATCAGAAAGGGCCTAGGTTAATAGTCTGAGAGCGGGAGGAGAGAAAGCTCGTCATCCACTGAAGGGCTGGTCCTCTGAGTCCAATTTCCTCCAGTCTCCTGAGCAAGATCTGGTGAGAGACCGTGTCGAATGCGGCAGAGATGTCCAACAGCACAAGAAGTGTGGATTGGCCTATATATTTGTATATATATATATATATATATATATATATATATATATATATATATATATATATATATATATATATATATATATATACATATATATATATATTGGTTTAGGATGTATGTTTAGTTAGTGCATGCCTAGGTTAAGCTGTCTTGGTCCCGTCTACAGATGTGCCTTAAGGGGGGAGGTGGGTTGATGTTTAATATATATTGTTATGTGTATAGTATAAGGTAAGGTGGTTCATTTAGTGTTCATATTAATTAGCATAGGTTAGATTAGTATAGGTTAGGATAGTTTATTAGTATTAGGTTTAGGTTAGTTAGTATATTATTATGAAATAACATTTTAGTGGTTAGTGATTTGTTGTGTCATTGATGTTTAATGAACTGGTGAGTTAGAATTTGGATACATCAGATTCATTCCCCCAAAAATCTATTGAATATCTAAGAATGGAGTGAAGTCATCTTCTAGGGCCAGGCTACTGTCATTCTGCTGTTTGACTGTGATTTACAAACATGCATGATATGTAGGCTAGCAAAGTTATCTATTGACATTGAATAGGGAGGGTCTGCTGAAAAAGTTGACATCTTAAAAGGAACTTGCTGAATAGAAAAACACATTAGGCAATGGAGGCATTGAGGTCCAACAGCATTGATTCCTTGATGTAGGTATGTTGGTTGGTACTTAGGACCATATTTACTAGCCCCTATCCCACCCCACCCCACCTTCACGTTTCACGAATTTGTGCTTGCAAGATGGGCTTTGTCTTATTTACACTGCAGCGTTTACCCACTTAACGCGTATAAACGCTGCCTTGTACATTAGGCACAAATTCACACTATACTTAGCGTACAAGTGTAGGGCAATGGGTGTTGTGGTGGGCATTCTGCACCTCTTATGTCATCTATTCAGATGTACCTGTGGTACTGGTTGTTTCACCTTTTTTACAAAGCAGGATTGATCTACTTCATGTGGCTTAACACTGCATTGCATTGTGTGCCACCTATTTTGTAGTGTGGCATGATGAGGAGGAAACTCATGCACTTGAGACAAGGGATACAGTGATGTAAAGGTTGA
Organism: Calotriton arnoldi; assembly: GCA_963921515.1. Taxonomy (NCBI): domain Eukaryota; kingdom Metazoa; phylum Chordata; class Amphibia; order Caudata; family Salamandridae; genus Calotriton; species Calotriton arnoldi. The sequence goes on from CAWUFW010004049.1 coordinate 42,933, forward strand.
TTACACAAGGAGATGTGCTTGGATTCCCCTAATATACGATTAAAATATGTGTTTCAAGGTGGGCAACACACATTGACACAGGTCAATCCCATGAATGGATGTTTATTTGCAGGGAGGAGCACATTCCTGTTCATTAACTATCTTTGCCTCTATCCAGACACCCTGGCACTTTTGAGAAAGGGTACCTGTATTGATGCAAGGTAGCTTCAATACATACAGATACAGTGGCAAATGCAGGGGTGCATTTTTTTTCTATTTAGTACAGGAGCATGATGTGTTATCAAGGTGAAACATGATGTTTGCAATTCGAACTTGAACACACAGCTCAACTTTCTGTGGTTCAGCAACTACAAAGTCACTACATGATAGACAACTTTTAACATGTATATCACTGACATACTTTGTGTAGCATTGTTTTTGTTGTAGGTGTGAAGCATGATGTGAGTTAGCTTAGGTATGTGTGCTGAAAACATGTGTGTCCAGTGATCCCTTTGTGTGTTTGAGACTGAGGTCAGGACAAACAAATGACTGCCACATAGTTATGTGACCATGTTGACAATTTTTTTTTTCATGTGGCTTCTACTCTTGCTTATTTGGTAGCTTGCTATAACCGAAAGATGTTGCAATGTGTTAGACGGTGACAAGCATCATGCAGCAAACCAGGGAATATCTTTCTTGTCTTGATGGTGTGATTTCAGTACATATACTCTTAGACCAGATTTTGAATGGGCATGGTGCTGCAACAACTTAAAGTGTTCATGGCAGCATGTGTTTGCAGATACAGGACTGGGCCAGAATTAAGATGTGCGTGCCCTCCCCTTGTGTTTTTCACAGCAGTGACAATGATCGCTTAATGCAAGCAGGAGGACATAGAACTTTGAGGCATGCTTCTAAGATTGGTGCATTGTTGCACATCAGACCTTTGTTGGACATCACAGGGATGGGCACATAGATGATACATACTGTCGTGGTCATGTTAATTTGATGCATTTGTTACTGGAAGGATGTTTTCAGACATAAATTGCTATGCATTTTCTCACTGCCACTGTTGACTTTACCTAAGGCATAGTTTCCATGCATGTCAATATGTGTCTTGGACCTCCAAAACCAGGACCATGATAACAATCTCATACTGCCAACGAAACATCACAATAAGATACTTTAATGTGGACAACTGCATTTTTGGGTATTTTAGCAAGGCAACATGTGGACAAATGGCATGCATTATTGCAACCTTGTGAATGAGGTCCATTCTCATCCTTCACTTACCATGGTCGGAAGGGGAATGTGTGGCTCAAGGAGCATTGCAACCAGAATAGGCATGTTGATATTTTCTGGTACACATTTCTACAATGCTGGGGCCTTACACTATTCTTAGAAATGCAGGACCCTTTTACAAAAAGTAGACAGCACCTTGCCCCGCCAGGTTGTATATTTTGGTAATTATGGGATGTGTCCAACATCGACGCAAGGTGCTTGCAAGAGATGTGCAGCTTTCATGTAGACAACAAGGGTGATTCAAATTGAAAACGTTCTCTCCAACATTTTTAGATGTGGTTATGTGTGCTGCATTTGGCTGCTCACACAAAAGCAGCAGTTAAGCCATTACAATTGCTTGTGGCATATTTCAAAGGCACTATTGCAACAGGTCCATCACTATTTTTTACTTTACTGAGGAAAACCATGCTTCACAATATTTACAAGGCAGTGTTGACCCACTTTACGTTGATTAGCAATATCTTGTAAATGAGGCACACTTTCATTATGTACTTGGGGTCATATGTTCAAGCCTGTAATGTCACCCAGCGTTAGCCTTCTTGGATTGACAGGGCGCTTATCCACTTCAGAAACACGGGCCTCAGTCATATTTACTACATTACATTGTAGCATGGCATTTCGGCAGGCACGTTTGCTAACTGTAGCTGCCTAGCCGAAACGCAGACACTCTTGCACCATTGTGCAAGAGTGCCTGCGTTGGTACAAGGCAGCTACATTTATCACCAGTGCATGTTGTGACACACGACTGAGCAGTGCTGTTGTTGTACATACAGTGCAGTGATGCTTTTCAAAAGTGGCAGAGTGCTGCGTTGAGCCAAGTAGGCTAACACAACTCTTAGTCACTGTGCTTGTTAATATGGGCCAGAGTTAGGAGATACATTACTGGTCATTTGTCATTGTATATATGCATGTGTGCTGGATTAGAAACCCCTTACACCACCGTTTTGTGTCTTTCTATGTATTTGTTAATGATGCTAACAGCTCAAGAAACATGTGAATTTACCCCCAAGTACCTATGTAGCTGGCATTTGTTCTGCACACAGTGTGTGTGGGCACTGAGACATAGTTAGATCGTCGGAGGCAACATTACTCCCCCACCCCCATGTCCTTGGTTGTTACTTACCCTGTTGCTGATGTAGCTGGTCATATTCAGCTCTGGCAGACAACTATATCAGTCTCAATTCTAGACCTAAACAGGATGTATTTACCTACAGTAAATTATATCATTCATTGACACTAATACATTTCATAACAGGGCATTTTAGATTTTTATTTAGTGTTATTTTAACTCCAGCAATTTTAGACGTGATACACCTAGAAATGTCCAGGTTGATATTTCTATCAACATATAAGTTGTTTAATTCCAAAGAAAGTGCGTCCACTGACTTGATTGTTTGATTAACAAATGGGTAAATAAAATCCAGCTTTAAACATATTTTTTTTTCACCAAGCTGAAAATAGTTCCCTTTGAAGAAACTCATATCCTCCACCCCTGTTAGACTTGGCTTTTTCAGCAGGTTCAACCCCAGACTTTTTGCTTTTTGGCTGCCTGTTTTTGACCCTGTGTCTTGCAAAAACTCATATCCTGCACCCCAAAGAATTATGGGGTAATTCCCCCTCATTCCTACCTTGCATACAGACATACTCCTACGTCAGCAGCAATATATCCTGACCCTACCTGGGAAGGGAATATGCTTCTCAAACACACTAGCCCTAGTGATTAGCCAGGGAGGGGAACCAGAGGCACAGGGCCTAGGGGCTAGCCAGCCTCCGCCTGATAATGTAAACACAAAATGAGGCTGCCCCTAGGGGCAGCCTCATTTTGTGTTTACAAGGGAATATGCTTGCCAAAGGTTTATGAATCCACTCATTGGTGCAGGTTTGAGGATGTTCCTTACTTTTGCCATGGAATGTACAAACTGATACTACGAGCAGACATATTCACATAGACTACTCTTCCAAAATGGTCAAATTTCCAATTCATGTTAATACCCTTACGAACTCACAAATGCAAATTCATTATCTGCGAGTCACTGGTGTAAATTTGTGGCCTTAAGTGTTATTTACACAGGCACATTACATTGTGAATCTGCTTGGCCCTTAGTGGCTTAAGTGCAACCAAACAAATGTCCTGCGTGTTGCTCTGCTTCATTTTCTCTCCTCTCTTAGGGTCCGATTTAGAGTTTGCGGACATGTCACAAATGTGGCAGATATCCCATCTGTCAAATTAGAAGCGCCATAGATTATAGTGAACTTGTAATATGGTAGACAGGTATTACCATCATGTTTGTGACGGAGCAACCATTCACCAGTCTCTAAATCAGGCCCTTAGTCTCTCTTGCACATACCCCAACACTGTACACAGCCAGGCACCGAACGCCATCATTGGCCTAACATATGTATTGATGAATGACAGTCTCTTCAGAAGATTATGGGACAAATAATAGTATCCTGCTCATAGGTGTTAATAATCTGAGCATTCTTGACATTTAAAACCTGTTACTAAACATCTACTTGAGATAGATGTTTTTCGTGACCTTTTATTCAATCTCTAAAATTCACATTCCTTCCCTTTAGGACACAATTATAGGCCTGGTTTGCCAATAATTGTGTCAGGGCACAAATATTTGCCATGTTTACCAATAACTGCTACAATTTTAGATTGTATTTTTCTGTTATCCACAAGTAACATATACATGTATTTTATATGAACAGCAGTTAATAATGTGTATTACAGCAGTTCCCATATGATCCAGATTTAATGTACATGGACACATTTTCATTCAATTGAATGCAGGGTGCTGTTGTGTCATCTATATGTCTCTATTTTGTCAATTCTCATGAGGGAAAGCTCTTATCGGGACTCAGATATCTTTTGGCCTAGAGAATCGGGGAAGTGTCACCTCAAATGTTTCCAGCTGTTCCCTACAGTATGTCATATCATGCAAACAATCTCTACTTTGTGGTGTGGAATCACAACCGCAGTGAATCGTGACCTGTCTTTTGGCCAAGAGGAGCCAATTTGCTGTGAATATTCCAATTCCCATTCGAGAACACTCCAATATATTTCAGCAATGCTATTTTAGGCAACAGAGAGCTATGCTGGTCAATCATACAAATAATTGCTACAGTTTATTCACTAAGCCTTTTCTGTGTATAGACTATTATAAATCTCATGCCTGTCTGACTTAATCTCTGGTTTTTGACACCATATCCCTGCAACCTAACAATATTATTTTCAGCAATCATTTGCTTCCACATAACCCCTGCTAAAGGTCACACCTCAGTCATTAACCACAAAGAAACTAGAGTAAATTCATGGAATAGTTTATATTAGCATGCAAGAATAACCCCAATAACCAATGGAATGACCATAATTCTGGGGCTCCCGAGTAGATGCTACTCGCCATAAAGTTCTTTAACGTCTCATCAGGATTAGTAAGTGCTATATAAATGCATTTTTAATGCAGTACGCTTGAACTTTTCACTTGATTCATATTGATGAGAAGGATGGTCTCACACAGAAAACAGTCAATCAAACAAACCGGTGACATTTCATTGCTCACTATCTTCTAGCTCTGATGTATGTTTTCTATGGTCATGACCTAGATAATTTCAGTCTAAATCTGTTTGCTATTATTGTTGTAACATGCGTTAAGCAGTTGCTTGTAACTTCAAGGAGTGTATTGAACAACTGAAGTAATTAAGATCATTTATATCAATATTACATTTATCATTTGTACTTGTTTATAATTTTTTGGGTTGCATAGATTTTACTTAGCTCCGAAAAAACATCTGCAGTTGATTAAGCTGGTCTTGTGAAATCTTAAGCACATACATGGAATTTAGTACTAGGGCAAATTTGCCAGTACAGCAGATTTTCCACAATTCTAAGATTAGATGTAGAAGCAGTTAAAGTGCAGGCACTTACTGCACCTGCCTGCAAGGGATGTCTGAGGAGTCCATGGGACACCCCTTCTCTCCGCCAGAGGGCTGCCATCAGGGGGCCGTATTACATAAAGTGCCCTGAGGGTGCAACGGGTGTTTGCACTGGCTTTGCGCACCCCCGGGGCACTTTGGTATTGCAGAAGGGGCCGCAGAAACTTGTGCTCTCTAATACCTATAGCACTGGCGCCAGTGCTTAATTTGTAAAATATTAAGTGCCAGGGCTCTGACCAGGAGGCCACTGAGGCTTACACCACACATTGCCCTTGTCATCGCTGCCAAAACAACTACTAACCATCTCTCTCGCATGTAAATGCGACAGTCAGATTATTCAAGGTCCCCAAAGCTAAACGAATGGCTGGGGAGGCAGGTATTAGCACTATTTTAATGTATATTGTATTCCTTAACAACCGTTGTACTGCTCATCTCTAAATTAGATGAGCAGCGCCACCATGTGGTAGACTGTCAACACCATACTTAAAACAGTTAGGTGCCGGTGCCGAGCACCGGAAACCAATAAAGTGCCGGTGCTGAGCACCAGAAAGCACTGGCTCAAATTAAGCACTGGCTGGCGCACATAAAGCGTGCCCCATGCAAATGAGGGAATTCCTTTGCCTCTGTGCCAATGTCGTGTTACCGATGCGGGCACAGAGGCAAAGAAGTCCTCAGAAGGAACACTGACTGTGTGCTGTTTAAAAGGTGGCGCACTGTCAGTGCCCCTCTGAGAGCAGCCCTCTGCAGGGGATAAATGGGGTCCTATGGACCCTCCAAACATCCTCTTGCAGGCGAGTGCAGTCACTGACTGCACCCGCCTGCAAGGGGATCTCTAATCTCCTTTGAAAGTGGAGGCGGGTTGCTGCCTGCACTGTGAAACACGAAGCGGCTTTGAAGCAGCTGCTCCATATTTCACATGAATGCTCTGCCCCCAGGGCACCGCGTGTTCGGGGCTGCCCTGGGGGCAGCGCAATAACGGTAATAGGGCGCATTTTCATTGTTTGAGCTGGGCGCACCATTATAAAGGTGCGCCCAGTGCAAACAAACAAAATGTGCCTACACCATAATACGGCCCAGGGGGCGCACTGACAGTGAATCACCTTTTAGGTGGCGCACTGCCAGTGCACCTCCTGAGGGCTTCTTTTCCTCTGCCCCGTATCTGTAATACAGCATGGGCACAGAGGCAAAAGGATTCCCTCATTTGCATGGGGCACGCCCCCATGCAAATAAAGGAACGTCCCCTGCAGATAGCGCTGGCACTCTATGTGCGCCAGCGCTATAGGTATTACAGAAGGGGCAGCACAAGTGTATGCGGCCCCTTCTGTAATACCAAAGTGTCCCGGGGGCACGCAAAGTGGGAACAGACGCCCATTTCGCCCCCGGAGCACTTTTTATAATAGGGCCCCTAATATCTGGTTGGTGTGCAACTAGAGAGAGAAAACATTCAAAGGCTCTAACATTTGCTGAGGGTATAGAGAAATCGATTATTTTACTTGGAATACAAGTTTTATTGTGGCTGAAAAAACAGAACTTTGATGCTCTAGAGCATACATTTCAGTTCATTTGGAACCCCTGAAAGTACCTATGGCAATCGTAAGGATAAGTATGTAATTCTTAGATTTCTGACCTTGAAAAAGTGAATATGGGGGAGGCGCGCGCGGTGCAAACCAAGATGGCCGCCTGACACGGAGCTCCGATCCGCGATGGGAGATGCTGCGGTGATTTCTGCGGGTCCGGCCCCTCTTTGCACCTGAAGCGGTGTTCTGCAGACATCGGAAGACCCCCTGAGCACCTTGTGGGTATTGGCATGGCTTTTTTCTTCTCCTGCCTGGAGATATTCTAAAGTAACATATCTCCTCATATTCGGCCGCCATTTTGTTTTTCCTGCAATGGTGTTTTTCTCCTCAACCACATTATATTTGAAGAAAACTCCAACATAATTTTGCCTACCATGTATTTTCTTGCATAAGGCATGGTTTGTTTGCTTTTCATCTGACATTTTGAACCAGCTGACTTCTGAGGTTGTTTAATTTGGCAGTCTTTGCGCAAGTGGAATTTTCAACCCTTATTTTCTGCCTATTTGTTCTTGAAGCTCAGATAACAACAAGTTTTCTTTGCATTGAAGCGCTCTACTCTTGGTTTTCTACATTCTTCTGGTTTTTCCTCTGCTCTTTGCTTATGGGAAGGAGTAAGAAACTACTTTTTATCAATAAAAAGTCTACTATTGATGCTCCTGGGTCCTGTTCTTCTCATACTAATTCCTCATTACAAAGCACCGCAAGATGGCGCAATCTAATTCTTCGAGACCAGTGGCTTCGCCAACTTCTTCAATTAAATTGCAAATTCCATCCTCGGCCACCAAGCGTCTTAAACAGGATCCTCCTTCTCCGCCAAAGTCTGTCTCTCCTGTATCCTTGGACACTGTGCTGGAGGAAATACGTGCCTTACGTCCATTTATTGAGGAAACAAATTCTCGTCTGCAAGTCTTAGACACTAAATGGTCATCTATGGAATCTCGTATTTCTACGGTGGAACAACAAGTTGGAGAGTCAAGGTTGTTACCTTAGAGAAGGAGGTCCTCCTGTTGAAGAAATCTGCTGAAGATCTTGAGAATAGAAACAGACGCAATATTCTTTGATTATATGGACTTCCAGAAGGCTTGGAGGGTGACGGTCCTGTTCATTTCTTCACCACCTTTCTTCCAAAGCTTCTGGACCTCCCTCCATCTACAAACCTAAGTATTCAACGGGCTCATAGACTGGGTCCTCGTTTGACTTCTACGTCAGCTCCTTCGAAACCACGGGGTGTCATTTTTCTCTTTTTGAAATTTACTAACCTCTTATAAGTTTTAAACGCTGCTAAAGCCAAATTATTCATCTCACAGGACATTTATTCAACAACTGCCAAACGTTGGAAGGATTTTCTTGACCTTCGTCCCGCTCTGCACACATTGGGCGCAAGATATGGGTTATTTCATCCATGCTTATTTAAGGTCACTTTTCAAAACAAAACTTCCACCTTTGAGGACCCGGTAGACTTGAGAAAATTCATCCAATCTCATTCCACAATGTCGATGGAAATCGCTGGTCCTTCTTCTGCAACTTCGATACCTTGACCTATCTCCTTTTTTTACTGTAACATGGTTGATCTCTGTAACTTCATTTGATATTTTTCCCTTGCAGGCTGTTCGTTGATATCTGTTTGTTGATATCTGTTTTATAACATGGTATTCTTCTCGTTTTATATATTTCCCTGTTGTGGTTCGTTCCTCCTGATTGGGTGTGCCGTCTTCACTTGTGTGTCGCCACTCCTTGTAATTTTCTTCTAGTTCCCCCTTAAAGGTACGTATTACAGTTGTCAATCTCTTTTCTTTACCCTCATTGTAATTATATATTTCTTTCTCTTCAATGGTTGACATGTACTGTCTTTTCTTATTGTCTTTTCTATTATTCCCTTTTCTTTCCTCTTTTTCTTCTTTCCTATCTTCCTTTTCTCTACTTCCCTTCCCTGTTTCGATCTTCTATCTCTCCTTGTTTATTACTGTTGATCGTATTGTTTTATACATTGTTCAATTGATCTTCATTCAGGGTTATTTCCTGGAATGTGAAAGGTTTTATTAACCTCATTAAAAGGCAGAGAATACTTTCTCATCTAGCCTCCTATGATCCGGACTTAGTCCTTTTACAAGAGACTCATTTGACGGAAGTAGAGGCTTTGAAACTTAAACGGTGTTGGGTGGGTTTAGTTCTTGTTTCCCCTACCTCTAATAAGAAAAATGGTGTGATTATCCTTTGTCACAAACACTTAAATTGTTCTGTTGTCTCTCAAGAGATAGATTCGGAAGGTAGATGGTTATTAGTTAAGCTACTTATTAATAATATTTTGTTGACTGTTATTAATGATTATGGCCCGACTCAACCAGACTATTCCTTTTGGCCTAATATTACGAAAAAATGTATCCAGTATAAAGATTAACTTTTTGTTTTAGAAGGTGATTGCAACCAGATTGTAGATCCATTTACAGACCGTAAATCCCAGGCTCGTTTTATTCCCCATAAAACTCACAAACAATTCCATAACACCATTTCTCAATCACACCTTATTGATGCTTGGCGTCTGTGCAACCCAGATGTAACAGAATTCTCTTTTTCTCCCCCTCATGGCTCTCTTACACGGTTAGACTACATTTTTCTCTCTAAACATATATCTCAAAATCTTATTTCCTCTTCAATAGAACTCATTGTGATTTCTGATCTAGCCCCGGTGATTGCAGATTTTGATTTGCTCGGACCGCAGCCCTAATCTTCTCGATGGAGATTCAATCATTTTCTCTTACAGGACCCTAATTTTTCCTCTTCTTTCATTTCTTTTGCTGAAGAAATTTTTCTCTTGAATCAAGATCCCAATTCTTCTCCTTCATTGATATGGGATGCGTTTAAAGCTGCTGCTCGTGGTTTCATTATCAATTTCGTCTCCAAGAAAAAGAAAAATCCCTTGCTCAACATAAATACCTACTAGCTAATATTAAACGATTAGAACATCAATTCTATTCTTCCGCATCTGACCCTAACTTACAAGAACTTATTCGTGCAAAATTAGATTTCAACAAATTAACCACTGATAATGCTTCGTCTATTCTCTTACGTAGTAGTGCCCGCTATTATGGCGGACGAAATAAAACTGGTAAGCTTTTGGCTAACTACCTTAAATTTCGAAAGGAACGTATGTTAATAGATTTTATTCAAACTCCAGAGGGGAAACACCTTTTTAAAGAACAGGATATATTGGGAGAGTTTGTGAAATTTTATAAGTCCTTATACATGCCGGAATCCACTGCTTCTCCTTCTTTGATTGACACTTACCTTGCCCAAGTTACCCCTTCTCCCCGTGGAAATCTTGATTTCGATGCTCTTGAATCTGATCTTTCGACTATAGAAATAGCTAAATCCCTAAATTCACTTAAAAAACAGAAAACTCCGGGTCCAGATGGATTTACAGTAGAATTTTATTTACACTTCTCAAATGTATTACTACCCAAACTGCTTCACCTCTTCCAACACTTTTGCAATGCTGGCAAAGCAGAGGGTACATTTTTAGAGGTTACAATTTGTTTAATACAGAAGGAAGGTCGTGATCCAAAGCTTTGTAAGAATTACCGCCCGATTTCCCTTGTAAACATGGATTATAAAATTTTCGCTAAACTGCTTGCCTTACGTCTCGAGCCCCTTCTGCCTACCCTAATCAATCCAGAACAATGTTGCTTTGTGAAAGGCAGATTAACCTCTGATAACTCTCGAATGTTTTTTAATGTCCTGAATCAATCATCCACCCTCTCTTATTCTCTTGCTGCAATTACTGTCGACGCAGAGAAGGCTTTCGATAGAGTTGATTGGTCATTTTTATTCAAAACTCCAACCTGGCATGGTTTTGGCCCCAAATTTATTTCTTTTATTTCTTTACTTTACTCGTCTTCTACTGCCTCTGTTTTAGTTAATGGCCTTATCTCATAATTTTTTCCATTGCAACGGGGTGTTCGCCAAGGATGTCCCTTATCCCCTCTTTTATTTGTTCTATCTATTGAACCCTTCTTGTCTCATATTCGTCAAAATTCTTCTATTTCTGGTTTTTCTTACGGAGACTCCCACTTGAAATTGTCAGTCTATGTAGATGATATTTTGCTTTTTATTTCCAACCCTGAAACCTCTATTCCTTCACTATTGCAAGAATTTTCGGATTTTTCTTTGGTTTCTGGATATAAAATCAACCCCGAGAAGACGGAAATCATGCCCATAACCAAATTCTGTTTTAAACACCAATTTGATTTGACTGGTTTTCGTTGGAACAACTCTAAAATTAAATACTTAGGAATTTGGTTTAATAACTCCATCTTAAACTTGGTTAAACTCAATATGAAGGAAACCTTTAACCGTGTTTCTAGCCTTCTTTCATCCTGGAATCCTCTTTTCCTCTCATGGTGGCGTTGTCTTGATTCTATCAAAATGATGATTACCCCTATTTTATTATACGTTCTCTCAATGATTCACATCCGTATCCCTTCTACGTACATCAAAAAATTTGACTCTCTTCTTTCTAAATTTTTATGGCATAATAAGAAATCTAGAATTGACTTGAAACTTCTCAAGAAATCAAAAGCTGATGGTGGTGTGAAGTTTTCTGACTTTCAACTTTATCATACAGCTTTTTGCTTGAAACATGCCTCCAAATGGCTTCTTACAGTTTACACACCTTATACTCCTTTGTGGGTTAAAATGGAAAGAACATTGCTCGCTCCTTTCTCCATAAAGGAAGTTCTTTCCTTTACTGCAAAGACTAGCATTACGTCTCTCCCATTATTTCGCCACACTTGTTCTTTACTAAGACCTTATTACCAACCATCACTCTCTACTAGAGAATCCTTTCTACAATCTCCCTTATGGTATAATCGTCTTATTACTATTAACAATAGGCCTCTATATTGGAAATCTTGGAGAACTCAGGGTATTGTATGGGTCTGAGACATGTTTGATGGTTTGACTCCTTGTTCTTTTCCTCAATTTCAAGCTTCTTTCAACTGTCCACGCTCCTTCTGGCAGAAATTCTCAAATCTCATGGGAATTATTCTGGACGTGGTCTACTCCCTCCCATCCGAGGCTTCCCCACCCTTAACTGATCCTTTTTTTAAATTATTGTTGCTGTTTCCAAAGGCTTCTTTGATTTATAAATATCTTTCCTCTCCGGACCCTACTCACTCTAAAACAAATTTGGAGCTTGCTTGGGAAACAGATTTGGGCTGTACTTGGAGCGTTGATTTCTGGAATAAGATTTGGGCAAGATCATTAAAAATTTCTAGGTCTGCTTCTACTACTCAATCTATATTTTTTCTTTATCACTGACTGTATTTTACTCCTGTATCAATAGCTACATTTTCTCCCACAAACAATGACTCTTGCAGGACATGCAACTCCCCTTCTGCTGACTTGTTACATCTTTTATTCTTATGTCCCACTGTAGCCTCCTTCTGGGTGGATATTGGATCTCTTATTTCTAAAATCTTTAACTTATGCCTACCCCTGACCAATTATATCCTTTTTGCAGGTAGTTTAATAGAGTCTTTGGCTCTATCTTCACATGAACAAAGATTACTTGATCTTATGTTAGCTTTAGCCTTTCAGCAAATTACATTACACTGGAAATGTTCAACTAAACTCTCAGTTAAGGCATGGTGGAATAACCTTTCCCACTAGATTAGATACTGCTTTTGCCTCCTCTCATAATCCACTTAATAATAGAGATTTATATTGGTTCTCATTAACCACTTATTTAAATAAGGTTGCAAAAAAATAAGTTATATTCTCCATACGTTCTGAAAATTGTAGACCTCCGTAAGATGTTATTTCTCTACCTTTTTACTGTATATTAGTCCTTATTATTACTTATTGGTGTGTTAATTACTTCTTCATTGATTATTAATATGCATTGTAACTCGATCTTCAGTTATTGAATTATGTTATACCTTTACCCCTTTCCTTCCTTTCATAATGTAAAACTGTAAACAGCTTTTTATTTGGTCCAGTTTGCCCTTCATATTTGTTGTTTTCTATTCTAAGATATTTTATATGGCTTACTGTTTTGTAATTGATTTTTTGCTCTAAATAAAGCTTTTTAAACTTAAAAAGAAAAAGTGACTATGAATTGACACCTTTGCGTTCGAGTATGACTGATCTTTATTTTTCAGAAATTTTCAAAGCAATAGTGCAATATACACAATAGGAAATACTGCACTTTCCCTTAGATGAACTCTTCCGCGAATATCGGTCCAAAGTCAACTACAGTTTCCTTAAATATGTTGATTCTAAAATGGTGCCTCCCTGTAAATGTACACTGACTATTGAACATGCTCCCTTAATCATGCAAACATATTGCATTTTATCGTCCTCTGTTGTTTGTTATTTGCATTTTCATATCACCTCATACTCTACTGTGGAGTGCTGATGGTTATTTTTGGATAGATAGCTTTCTACATCATGTAAGAGTACTTGGTTGTATTAGCTGTGGGCCAGTGTGGGTAGTGTCATGTGTCGGTGACCGGAGTAGTGCTCTTATTGTGTCTGTTGTGACACAGTGTTTGGCAGTCTGATGAAGGAATGATATGTAAGGGATAGAGTGCGCTCAAGATATATTAGCTGGCTAATATAGTTTACTCAGCTGTTGAGGTTAGGGTGAATTACTGAAGATTTTCAATCTATCTCCTATGCTGCATAGAGCAGTTAGACCATCAACACTATAAATCTTTTGGGTCTGTGTAGAGATATGTCAGAGAGCAGATCGAGATCTGCTCAGATATTCTGCATTAAAGAGATCCCTCTATGGGTGATGATTTTTTGCATGTTTGTGGGGGAGGTGGGTGGCGGCTACAGGATTGGATTATGTTAAAGTTCTCCATAATGCTAACAGGAACAAACTTGAATCAAAGCAAATAAACATGCCACTGAATCTAAAGGTGTGCCTCTTTACTTAAAGCAGTACACTTAAAATTGCACAAAAAAAGGTTTAATCACACATGTGAAATTACTTACATATGCCTTTACCGACTTCATATAATTTTAAAGATATAAATGCCTTTGAATCAAATTGGGTGAGTCAATTATTCTTCCTCCTGGCCTCAACAATCTCGTTCTCAGTGGTGGGAAGGGCTGGGTCTGGAGTTACCAGCAGACCGGATGCGAATGCCACTGGAAGATGGCCAGCCTGGTTCAAGGGACAAGAGTATGTTCTCCGTATGCCGATTCTATGTCACATGGCTCTGGTAGCCAAAGGGGTCCCCTGAATCACAACGATCTACTGAAGACAGGTGGGCAGGAGATCGGGGCCCAGCGGGGCTAAGGGTGGGCCCAAAGGTACCATCAGTACAAGAATGAAAAACACAGATCAGACACCAATTGAAAACGATGGGCATAAAAGATGCATGTCAAATTAGAAGCTTGGCCTTAGATGGTGAATTCTGCAATATATAGTCCTAAATCCGTTCTTAAAGAAGCAGAATACACTTGCTTCATTACAGTCGCCTTTTAAAAATTAGTTACTAATATTTTCTGTAAATGCAAAGTAACAAACAAACCAATGACCTATTTGGAAAAACTGATAGTTATTTTTGACTTAATGCGACCTCAGAAAATACAGCCAATCAGAACCACCACTTGCTGATACATCTCCACACAAGGACATCACCTTGCCCAACGTAGCCCATTGGAACCACCACTGCGCAACGCGTCTCCAAGTAAGGACATTACATCGTACTTCACAGCTTCCCGGAACCGCCGCTCCGTGATGCATCTTTTTGCAACCAGGATTAAGGCACTGTGTTCAGTGGGTCTAAGTGGGTCCCTGTTGCTGGCCTGCGCACCATTGCGGTCAGCCTCAACTTGTGACTTTGTCCCGGTCTAGCATGACAAGATAACCACAGTTTGCGTATTGTGCTTTTTGAAGCCATTTTCACTAAAATCTTTAAACTTGCACATCTCCAGTTCTACTGATTCAATTATTGTAATTTTGGTCTTGATTTATTCATTAAAATGTAGTCCATGTTTCTAAAACAGTGTTGATCTTTTCTTGTGTTGTGTTTTCACTTTGTTACTGTTTGAAGAGTTGCACAAATACTCTACACATTGCCTCTAAGTTAAGCCTTATTGCTCTGTACCAAGCTACCAGAGGGTTGAGCACAGGTTAATTTGGGGTTTGCCTGTGACTTCACCCTGATAAGGAATGTGGTTGCTGCATGAGTAGGTTTTCACCCTCCCTCAACTACTAAGCCAATTTCTCACATATCACATTTGTGACAGAGTAACACGCCTGCCAAACTCTAAATCAAGAACCAACTCTTGATTCCCAGAAACAGCCGGTGCTAAATGCACACACAGAAACACACAAAACAAAGCAGTAATAGTTTTACCCGCAAATCTCTATTTCAGGCAGTAAAGATCATGGGAAACGTTATTTACCTACCTTAATTGTAATTACTATTTCGAACATCCATGATCAACATCTTGTCTGTTAGTCCAAATGGATCAAATTAAGTAAAAAACAACTACAATCCCCAGAAAGCACTCATTAATTAAATCAAAGTCTGGGATAGGAAAAACGTTTTAACATATATGGAGCGATCTGTCAGCCCATATTGCTCACCCAGAATGCAAGCCTTACCTTAACAAGATATAATCTTCAATCCTACACTTACTTCTGGTGATGTGTTTGTCTAACTTTCCAAATGAAGAAAATTAGCACCTGTAAAAGGAAAATAAAAATTCCAGTAATGCTTCAGTTTATATAGTAGTTTATTGCTCTTCCTATACCTTGGCATCTAATATAATACTGAGCACTGTTCTATTCCAAATATATTCTACGAGATATATATTGCACCCTATTATGTATGTCATGTGCAAAAATGTCCCTTGACAATGAATTTAGTTTAATGCACCAGACTAGTAGCAGATTAGACAGCTCAGGTCATCCCTTTAATTTATGGGTTGAAGAAAATTGAATTTATTCAAAAGGGAGTCACCTGCGTAGCTGCATCTTCATTTTTCAATAGCAAATCTATGACTTAGTGCCAAAAAATTATGCGTGACTGAAGATGGAAACAGTGGTCTTCTTTGCTAAGATGCCAGTACTTTTTACCTACAGATTTTTTTTCCACAGAGAAAATTGTATTCAAGTGTATTTGTAACCACTATCTGTACACGCATGTGAAAAATGGGAGTATTTGGGTCTTTTTCTCTCATTATTTGCACCCTTACACAAGTCACAAATTAGCTATGAAAACTATTGGAAGATTTATTAATGTGAACAGAGTTATGATTTTGTGGGTGGTCAGTACTTTGCAAATAGACAATGAATGATCTGAACATGGGGACTCCTGTGTTCTCGCTCCAACGTCTAATTCTAGAATTGTTGAATATGTGCTGTACTGGTGAATTATCCCTAGAATTAAATTTCACTTGTGGACGTAAAGCTTGATAGGATCAGCCATTATCGACTGCAAATGTGTTTTTTGTGCAACTAAGTTAAATCGATATGCTCCAAAAAGTTACGAATCGAATCAGGTCCAAAGACAACTTTGCTATTGATACAGAGGCTGGATCACGAAGGAGCTCAGAATCAGCATTAATATCCACCTGGAATGACCCGGAGACCTTCGTAGATACAAAGGAATTTGTAGCACCATTCCTTCTAGGACTTACATCAGCATCATCACTAACTACTGTTGCAAAGCCTAAATGAAACAGGAATCAAAGTAACTGTTCTCATCTACCTCACTGATAGAACCAAATACCTTCAGCACAGAACTGTTTTCTTCTAAGGTAGATGCACCACAACAATTGCCCCTCTCTTCTTTAGTTGGTAAGTGTCAGCACCTCCTGACCATGCCAACTCCTTCATGCTCACCTGCTATAGCTAAGTCTGCAAAGACACTCTGATCATCCTAAAACTCAAAAACCATTAGACCTTAAGTCCTCTGGTGTAGATGATGGCCTGTTGACAATGGACCAATGTATGATACAAAGTCACCTTAAGCATAACTAAGCAAAAAGGAAAGTTCTTACCTGTATGGCATGGCAGCATTCCAACTCTCCATATGTGTGGAGGACAACTACCAATCACATCAAAACAGGTAAAAACTTGGATGATCATGGACTCCAAGCTCTCACTGAAAGCCCAAGATAACAAAGTGATGAAATGCTTTCTCCAAGATGAGGTTGTTACAATATATCTTTCCTTACATAGGCCTATTGCACAGGATTCAATATTCAATAACCCTAGTTTTGTCTCACCTTGACTTAGTGAATGTCCTTTATATTAGTCTATCAAAAAAGTAGTAGGTAAGCTACAGTGATATAAGACAAACTGTCTGGGGTGTGACGAGTCAAATCCAGCAACTTTTTGAATGGCCTAGCAAGAGCGGCACGCAAACGTAATCTTTCAGGAACTTAGGGGCTCATTACGATGGCAGAACGATAGCCACCGCCGGGCCGGCGGTGGCAATCGTTCCGCCATCAAACTGAGATTTACCCACCGCCAGTTTGGGATGGCAGTGGGTATCGCGGCGGACGGAAAGTCCGTCCGCCGCTTTCCGCTGTTGGCAATCGCACCGATTGCCTGGCAGGCAGAGCAGGGCCACTACTATGGTGGCGGTGCCTACCAGGCACCATCCGCCATATTAGGATGTGGGTTTTAGGAGGCCTTTCCATGGCGGCGATGCCGCCATCAAAAGGCTGGCGGGGATTGGGGGCCCGTTGTGGGCCCCCCTTGTGTTGGGGGAGGTGTGGGTGCACTGGGGGCTACCCATGGTACCCCCCTGCATTTCACTGCACCATGTGACAGGCACAGTGTAGTGCCTGCCACATAGTGCAGTGAAATGCACAACATGCTCTTTTACACATCGCGGCGGGGCTGCTGTCAGCAGCCACCGCTGCAATGTTAACGGTGCGGAATCAGACCGCAGCGGTGGCAGTCCCATCCTAATCGGGTAGGCGGGACCACCGCATGCATGACGGTCGGTTCCAAACACCGCTACGATGGCGGGCGGATCAAGTCCGCCCGCCATCGTAATCAGCCCCTTGGTTTAGCTCCTGCACTGCATTAATGTGGCATCCACTGTTTGTATCTGTGGCAGTGATAATAATGAACAGTGACAATGATGTTTCACAAGGTTTTTCCCATTCTGTGGGCAAAATGCATCAGTACGTATGGTCCTGTGTAGTAAAAGGCAGAGTCCGAGTCTGGAACAAACTGCCAAAGACAATAGGGACTGTTGGAACCGGAATGTTTCCTGCATGGGATCAGGTGTTTATACCTAACCTAAGTGCACAACTGCATTTGAAACTAGTATCCTGCTTTAATTTTTCCCTGGTGTCATGTTAATCGTCCATGTGCACATGGTAATATGAGGTCCACAAAGTGTAATGTGACCGTAAGAGATGCACAAAGTATGCCCTCACAATAGGCTTTGGACTACTGTCTATGGGGTAAGTTACCTTCACTTCGCAGGCTCTACATTGTGAATGATTGCTTCACATGAGTCAAAAGTATATATAGGAATGCACACCCACTCTTCCATTTATTTTGATACCACTTATTATCAATGCTGCTCCAAGGCTCAGTATCTGGCGTGCAAGGCTTGATTCATGCGTTGTCCCAACCGCATGCTACAAATCACAAAGAGAAGCTGTTAAGCCGTCGCGTCCAGCATCAAGCCACACTGCCATTCGTATGCATAATAGCATCCATCGTCAACAACAGTAACCCAAGTTCATCCATCATTATTTAGTTTATTCCGAAGTTTATCATCGTTCATCATAGAGGTTGTATGATTCACAACTTAAATGCGGTAGGAATGCCCATCCAAGCCTTCTCCTACGACATGTTTGAATCTACTCTTCTTCCCAGGGAACCAAGGTCTTGTTCACCTAATGCATTTCGGGCCTTCTGCCCTTCGTCAGGAGTAACTGAAATATGATACTCAACCATCACTGAATATGATAGGCTCAACAGTATGTTAATATATGCATCAGAACCCCTTGTGAACGTGCACTTTTATACTAAAAAATCGTGCTTGAGCCTTCAAACAAACAATAGCCCCATAACTTAAAACGTATCACTCATGCTACCGACGTATCATTAAAACGTGACTGCCCAGTGCTCCTACCGAGTGCGTGCTGTAACCATCATTCAAACAGTCAAACAGTGACCCCCATGACTTAAAAACATATGAATCGTGCTATCAATGTGCTAAAGTAACGTGAATCCTGAATATATATATATATATATATATATATATATATATATATATATATATATATATATATATATATATATATATATATATATATCACTACTGGCGGTCGCCAGTAGGTAGTTATAGTTAGGACCTTGTGTCTATTCAAAAAGCGTTTTTTCTTTTGCCAAATCTTTAGCGCCGTTTGACGAATCTTCATGAAATTTTCAAAACTAATGGTTCACTCAGGTCAGCTCCTGTCTTGAAAGTTTCGGGCTGATTCGTCAAGCGGGGGCCGAGAAAAAAGCAGGGTCCCAAAACGCGTTTTCCCCATTGTTAATTTCCATAGGAACTTTAGACACGGCTACAGACCGAACTGCTGAACGGAATTACACCAAATTTGGCAAAAAGGTAGCTCTTGGTCCAGAAAGCGACCTTTTTTTTAAATGGTGTAAATCCGTTTAGTAATTGCTGAGAAATTCAAAAAATAAAAAAGTATATATCTGAGCACCGAGGAGGAGTCGCGACTCCTCCCGAGCACGAACTGACTTCTGATTGGCTGCCAACACTCCAAACCAGAATGTGTTGGCAGCCATCTTGTGACTCGGTAACTGAGTCACAAGAAAACAGTACAAAAAAGGTGAAAAACAAGAAAAGGGGGCAGGGTAGGAACACCCTGACCTCCTAGGCCTGCTCAGGGGGTCCCACAAGGACCCCCAGGGCCAAAAAAAGCATATTTAAAATAAAAAAAATCAGCCAAATTCACACTGGGTGAGTGAATCCGGCTGAGAAAATAAAAAAAAAACATTTTCCTTAAGCCCCCAGGTGGGCCAGGTCCCGGGGGCAATGCCCAATTATGTAGCGGGAGCCTGTGGGGGCCCACGCAGCCCGGGGGACTGCCACCTCCCGGGGGCATCATTCATAATGTGTGGAGGGGGCATGCAGCCTCCCCACAGCCCCGGGGACCGCCACCTCCCCGGGGCTTCATTCATGATGTGCGGGGGCATGCAGCCCCCCCGCAGCCCCGGGGACCGCCACCTCCCCGGGGCTTATTTATACAAAAAATGCATGGGGGGCTCCTGCCCCCCCACACTGCCCCGGGGACCACCACCTCCCCGGGGCATTAAAGCAAAGCAGAATTGCTTTTGGGCAAGGGGAGCTGCATGTCAGCAGCTCCCCTTGCCCAAAAGCAATGCCGGCTCCCGCAGGAGGCAGGGAGCCAGCAGGGACCGTGGGGGCATTGGGGCTCCGTCACGGTCCCCAACTTGAGGGCCGGCCCCGGGGGATGGGCTCCCCAGGGCCAGAAGTGGCCCAGGAGGGGGACCACTCGGCCCCCCTTCCCTTTAATTAATTTATTTATTTTAAAAACGGTAGGCTGGCCCCGGGGGATGGGGTCCCCGGGGCCATAATTGGCCTTAGGAGGGGGCCATGCCGCCCCCTCCACAAAAAATCCCAGGCTGGCCAGGCCCCGGGGGATGGGGTTCCCGGGGCCAGAAGTGGCCCAGGGGAGGGGGGGCCACGCGGCCCCCTTCCCATTTTTTTTTTTATAAAAAAATGCTCAGGCCCTAGGGGATGGGGTCCCCAGGGCCCAAAAAATGTTAAGCGAAGGGGGGCCACACAGCCCCCCTTCTAACAAAAGAAAAAAAAACAGTAGCCGGCATCTCGCCAGAGGCCCTGCCCCCTCCCTGCACCACCCTGCAAATGCGCCTCCTGGCGCATTTTGGGTTGGGGGAGGAAGTCCCCTAGAATCTTATGGGTCCTTAGGGGCCAACTGGCCCACCAGGTAGCTCCAGTAAGCCCCACACAGTGGGATTGATGAGAGGTGGTCTGAGGCAACGCCCCTTTTGACACCACTCTGCAAACGTGCCTCTTGGTGCATTGCTGGTGGGGCGATGAGGTCCTCTTGTGTCCTGAGGACCTCAGGACTAAATTGGACTTTATCCCCCGAGCAGCAGTGCGCCAGGAGTCGTGTTTGCAGAGTCGTGTAAAAAGGGGGTGTGGCCTTTGAGCACTCTCAGCAATCTAGCTGTATGGGGCTTACTGGAGGTAACAGGCGGGCTAGTTGGCCCACAGGGACCCTCAGGAGGAAAGGGGACTTCATCCCACAACCAAGAGTGCTCCAGGAGGTGCGTGGTGGAGACAGGGGGCGTAGCCTGTGTCCACCTCTCAACAATCCCACTGTGTGGGGCTTACTGTAGGTAAGAGGTAGGCTAGTTGGCCCCTAAAGGACCCCAGCAGCGAAGGGGACTTCAATCCCCATCCAAGAGCGCACCAGGGAGCAAGTTTGCAGAGTGGTGGGCAAAGGGGGTGTGGCCTGCTATGAGAACTTAGCAATCCTGCTGTGTGGGACTTACTGGAGGTAATAGGAGGGTTAGTTTTGGGGGCCAACTACCCCTCTTGTTACCTCCAGTAAGTCCCACACAGTGGGATTGCTAAGACGTCTTCGGAGGCCATGCATCCCTTTCTCCAACACTCTGCAAACGCACCTCCTGGCAGACTACGGGATGGGGGATAAAGTTCAATTTACTCCTGAGGGACTTTGGGGGCCAAGAATCCCTCCTGGTACCTCCTGTAAGTCCTACAGAGCGGAATTCCTGAGCGCTGGTCGGAGGCCCAGCACCCTTTCTCCACCACTCTGCAAACGCGACTACTAGTTAAAGAAGTGTTTGCAATTTAATAGGTTTCGCATTTACGAGAGTTAGAGCTATTGGCGTTGTAAATGTAAACGTTTTTTATTAATGTTTTTTGGAGTGGAGTGGATGTACGTTGTGTGTAGTGTAATTATGTGGTATGTTGTGCAGTGAAATTATGTGGATAGAAAGTATGTGGTATTTAGTGTATAGGAATTATGTAGAGTGGGATTATGTGTTATGGAGTTTAATTATGTGGTATGGTAGTCTGTGTTGTGGAGTGGTAACCTCAGGTTTAGTCTTCCTCGTTTCCATAGAAGCTCAACTATGAGACAAGAAAGAAGGAATCACTGAAGGAATCACTGAGGAGCACTTGTGGGCCTAGTCAGAGGCGTGAGCAGGGCCACTGGAATTATGCGACTGATTGGCTGCACCGACTTTCGCACAATTATACATTTTCCGCATTAGCCACATAATTCATCATCTGCTCCCTAATCTGCAGATTTGAGCAAAAAAAACTTTGTTTCTAGCTCAAACAGCTCAAATGTTACCAAAAATGCAGCAACAAGTGTTACAGCATGGTGGAAGGCCCTTTGCAAACCTAGAATGGTCACCTGTTACTTATTGCTAAATGTGGGTGTTAAATTGGTACTAATGGTGTGCAAGCCACTCTTGCTTCCTTCTGCGCCTCTCTTGCCTCTTTCTCCATTTCTGTTGCTTTTTTCTGCACATTTCTTTCTTTTTCTGCACTTCTCTTGCCTCTTTCTGCAAATCTCTTCTACTTTCTGCACCTCTCTTGCCTCTTTCTGCACATCTGTTGCCTCTTTCTGCACCTCATTTGCTTCTTTCTGTACCCCTCTTGCCTCTTTCTGTACCCTTCTTCCTTCTTTCTGAACCTCTCATGCCTTTTTCTGTACCACTCTTATGTATTTCTGCACCCTTTTTGCCTCTTTCTGCACATCTGTTCCTTCTTTCTGCACTTCTTTTGTTTCTTTCTGCACCTGTCTTGCTTCTTTCTGCACCCCTCTTGCCTCTCTCTCTACTCCTCTTCCCTCTTTCTGCACTTCTGTTGCTTCTTTCTGCACTTATCTTGCTTCTTTCTGCACCTCACTTGCCTCTTTCTGCACCTCTATTGCCTCTTTCTGCAGTTCTCTTGCCTCCTTCTGCACTTCACTTGCCTCTTTCTGTAACTCTCTTGCCTCTTTCTGCACCTCTCTTGCCTCTTTCTGTACCTCACTTGCTTCTTTCTGCACCACTTTTGCCTGTTTCTGCACCCCTCTTCCCTCTTTGTGCAACTCTCATGCCTCTGTCTACACCTCTCTTCTCTCTTTCTGCACCACTCTTGCCTCTTTCTGTACCTCTGTTCCTTCTTTCTTCACCTGTCTTGTCTCTTTCTGCACCCTTCATGCCTCTTTCAGCACCTCTGTTGCTTCTTTCTTCAGTTCTCTTCCTCTTTCTGCACCCCTCCTGCCTCTTTCTGTATCCCTCTTGCTTCTTTGTGCACCTCTCCTACCCCTTTCTGCACCCATCTTGCCTCTTTTTCCACATCTGTAGGTTCTTTCTGCACCTCTTTTAGTTCATTCTGCACTTCACCTGCCTCTGTGTGTACCCCTCTTGCCTCTTTCTGCACCTATGTTGGTTCTTTCTGCACTGCTCTGGCTTCTTCCTGCACCTCTGTTCCAAATTTCTGCAACCCTCTTGCCTTTTTCTGCACCCCTCTTCCCTTTCTGCACCTGTCTTGCCTCAGTCTGCCCACCTGTTCCCTCTTTCTGCACCCCTTTTGCCTGTTTCTGCAACTCTCTTGCCTCTTTCTGCAATTCTCTTGCCTCCTTCTGTACCTCACTTGCCTCTTTTTGTACCTCTGTTGGTTCTTTTGCACTGCTCTTGCTTCTTTCTGCACCTCTCTTGCATATTTCTGCACCCCTCTTGCCTCTTTATGCACCCCTTTTACCTGTTTCTGTACCTCTCTTGCCTCGGTATGCACCTCCTTTCCCTCTTTCTGTACCTCTTTTGCCTGTTTCTGCAACACTCTCGCCTCTTTCTGCAGTTCTCTTGCCTCTTTCTGCACCCCTGTTGCTTCATTCTGCACTTTACGTGCTTCTTTCTGCACCTGTCTTGCTTCTTTCTGCACCCCTGTTGTCTCTTTCTGCACTCGTCGTCCCTCTTTCTGTACCTTTCTTGCCTGTTTCTACATCTCACTTGCCTCTTTCTGCACTTTTCTTGTTTCTTTCTACACATCTGTTGCTTTTTTCAGCAACTCTCTTGCCTCTTTCTCCACTTCTCTTGCCTGTTTCTGCAACTCTCTTGCCTCTTTCTGCACCTCTCTTGCCTCTTTCTGCACCTCACTTGCTTCTTTCTGCACTTCTCTTGCCTCTTTCTGCACCCCTGTGGTTTCATTCTGCACTTTCTATGCTTCTTTCTGCACCTGTCTTGCTTCTTTCTGCACTCCTGTTGTCTCTTTCTGCACTCGTCTTCCCGCTTTCTGTACCATTCTTGCCTGTTTCTGCATCTCACTTGCCTCTTTCTGCACTTTTCTTGCTTCTTTCCACACCTCTGTTGCTTCTTTCAGCAATTCTCTTGCCTCTTTCTGAAATTCTGTTGCCTGTTTCTGCACCCCTCTTGCCTCTTTCTGCACCCGTCTTCCCTTTTTGTGCAACTCTCTTGCCTCTTTATACATCTCTTTTCCCTCTTTCTGCACCACTCTTGCCTCTTTTTGTACCTCAGTTGCTTCTTTCTGCACTTCTCTTGCCTCTTTCTGCACCCTTCGTGCCTCTTTCAGCACCTCTGTTGCTTCTTTCTGCACTTCTCTTCCTTCTTTCTGCACTCCTCATGCCTCCTTTTGCACCGCTGTTGGTTCTTTCTGCACTGCTCTTCCTTCTTTCTGCACCTCTCTTGCCTTTTTCTATACCCCTCTTACGTCTTCCTACACCTCTGTTGCTTCTTTCAGCAATTCTCTTGCCTCTTTCTGCACTTCTCTTCCTTCTTTCTGCACCCCTCCTGCCTCTTTCTGTACCTCTCTTGCCTATTTGTGCACCTCTACTACCTCTTTCTGCACCCCTCTTGCCTCTTTTTGCACCTCTGTTGGTTCTTTCTGCACTGTTCTTGCTTCTTTTTGTACCTCACTTGCCTCTTTCTGCACTTCTCTAGCTTCGTTCTACACCTCTGTTGCTTCTTTCAGCAATTCTCTTGCCTCTTTCTGCATTTCTCTTCCTTCTTTCTGCACCCCTCCTGCCTCTTTCTGTACCTCTCTTGCCTCTTTGTGCACATCTTCTACCTCTTTCTGCACAACTCTTGCCTTTTTTTGCACCTCTGTTGGTTCTTTCTGTACTGCTCTTGCTTCTTTCTGCACCTCACTTGCCTCTTTCTGCACTTCTCTTGCTTCTTTCTACACCTCTGTTGCTTCTTTCAGCAATTCTCTTGCCTCTTTCTGCACTTCTCTTCCTTCTTTCTGCACCCCTCCTGCCTCTTTCTGTACCTCTCTTGCTTATTTTTGCACATCTGTTGGTTCTTTCTGCACTGCTCTTGCTTCTTTCTGCACCTCACATGCCTCTTTCTGCACTTCTGCTTCTCTCTACACCTCTGTTGCTTCTTTCAGCAATTCTCTTGCCTCTTTCTGCACTTCTCTTGCTTGTTTCTGCACCTCTCTTGCATCTTTCTGCACCCTTGTTGCCTCTTTCTGCATATCACTTGCTTCTTTCTGCACCTCTCTTGCCTCTTTCGGCACCTCTGTTGCGTCTTTCTACACTTTTCTTGCCTCTTTCTGCACACACAGAGCTACTTTTAAGCTGACCTCAGGCTCAGCAGTGCACACATGCAAGTGCAGAAAAGGGCTGCTGGCCTCTAAACTGCCATGCCCTATTATATGCTAGGGACTTAGAGGTAGTTTTAATCCCCCTGCCCTATTATGTACTAGGGCCTTACAGGGGAGGTCATGCCAATCACAGGGGTACCCCAACTCATAATGTTCCCTAGTGTATGTAGGTATTTTCACTGTATTCTAAGTGTCTTTCAGCATAGCACTGGCTCCGGGCCTGGTTAGTCAGAGTCAGTTACCACCAGTACCAGTCATCAAAACATTGGGGGCACAGGATGACTTTGCAACAAGGCCTCTTTCTGCACCTCTGTTGGTTCTTTCTGCATATCTCTTGCTTCTTTCTGCACCTTTCTTCATCTTTCTGGACTTCTGTTGCCTCTTTCTGCATTTCTCTTGCTTCTTTCTGCACTTTTCTTCCTCTTTCCGCACGTCCTACCTCTCTAGGCATAGTTAGAAATTAGCATTTAAAAAACCTTTGAAATTCAATGAAAAAACCATAGGTTTCAGGGGCGTTATAGTTAGGAATTAACATTTAAAAAACCTTAGAAATTCACTGAAAAAACCATATGTTTCAGGGACGTTATAGCTAGAAATTATCATTTATAAAACCTTTGAAATTCACTGAAGAAACCATAGGCTTCAGGGACGTTATAGTTAGAAATTAGCATTTAAAAAACCTTAGAAATTCACTGAAAAAACCACAGTTTTCAGGGATGTTCTAGTTAGTTGGACATGTCACTCGTACAAAACCAGAGAAATTCAGCCGTTATAGTTAGTTGACCTAACTATAACTTATGGGTTATTGATTGGTTGTCTGAGTACCTGTATGGGTGCCAGAGTGGCTGTATTGATGAGTGTGTGCCTGTGTCAGTGATTGTATAAGAGAGTAAGTATGTGTTAGTATCTGTATGAATAAGTGAGGTGCTGTGTGTATAACTGTATAGGTGAGTAAATGGGAGTGTGATTGATTCTTTGCATGACTGAGTAGGTGTGTGAGTAACTCAGTGGGTCTGTATGGGTGTATGAGTGCGTCTGTATGGGTGTATGAGTGCATATGATAGTGGCTATATTGATGAGTGACTGCTTGTATGAGTGACTGTATGGGTGAGTGAGTGGATGTGTTTGTAGACCTAGGAATCAGTTAGTGGGTATGTACTAACTGGTATTGGTGTGTATATGGTTTCGAGAATGGTAGTCTGTATTTTTGAGTGGGTGTATCAAAGGTTATAGTAGCGTGTGAGGAGGTGCATCAGATGATCATGTGGATGATGTCATCAGTGATGTCATTTGAGATGTCATCCGTGATGTCATCAGTGATGTCACTGACCATGTCATGAGTGATGTAATATGTGACATCATCAGCAGTGCATTGCAGGGGTGCGAGTTATAGTTAGCTCAACTAACTATAACGGCCGAATTTCTCTGGTTTTAGACGAGTGAAATGTCCAACTAACTATAACGCCCCTGAAACCTGTGGTTTTTTCGGTGAATTTCAAAGGTTTTTTAAATGCTAATATCTAACTATAACGTCCCTAGAACCTATGGTTTTTTCAAAGGTTTTTTACTGCTAATTCCTAACTATAATGTCCCTGAAACCTCAGCTTCTTCAGTGAATTTCTAAGGTTTTTCAAATGCTAATTTCTAAATATGCCTACATAGGTAGGACATGTGCAGAAAGAGGAAGAAAGGCGCAGAAAGAAGCAAGAGAAGTGCAGAAAGAGGCAACAGAAGTCCAGAAAGAGGAAGAAAGGTGCAAAAAGAAGCAAGAGAAGTGCAGAAATAAGCAACAGAGGTGCAGAAAGAGGCCTACTTCGACTGTACCTTTCCACAGACTCATACAAAGTAGCCTAATCACTAATCCCTCTCCCAAGATGTCTTAAAACTCACTTTTCTCTTGAAGGTTCACTATTCAGCGACTGTTCAGAATTTGTTGGCCTACCAAATGTAAAACAGCAATCCTAACCATATCACTGCTGTAAGTCTGACCAAGTTTGTAAAGGTATGCATGCGTGTGTCTCTGCTTTTACCTGGTGACATGTTACATAAAAATAAACATACAAAAACTTGAATATCCGTGTTTCAAACAGCATACTCTGTAAATTTGTGTACAAGAAGATGCATGTATTTCTTTCTGCTCCTAATACTGAGCACATGCATATTCAATAGTACATTTGAGGGGCTCTATAACACCTATATACATAACACATGTCTGCCTGTGCAACCGAATGACAGAGCAGCACTAACAAGATTTGACCACCTATAAGAGAAGCTACCTTCGTTTTAACATACCATCTTCAGATCCATAACACATGTGAGAATACATGTACAAGTATACATATACCTCAGTCACGAGAGAACACAGACCTTTAAAATTAACAGCTTGAACTTCCCAGTTCAATACAGAAACAGACGAGAGAAGTACAGAAAGAAGCAAGAGAGATGCAGAAAGAGTAAGAAATGTGCAGAAACAGGCAAGAGAAGTACAGAAAGAGGCAAGAGAAGTGTAGAAAGAGACAAGAGAAGTGCATAAAGAGGCAAGAGAGGAGCAGAAAGAGGCAAGAGAGTTGCAGAAACAGGCAAGAGAGATGTAGAAAGAGGGAACAGGGATACAGAAAGAGGCAAAAGGTGCAGAAACGGGCAACAGAGGTACAGAAAGAGGGAACAGGGGTTCAGAAAGAGGCAAGAGAAGTGCTGAAAGAAGTAACAGAGGTGCCAAAAGAGGCAAGAGAAGTGCTGAAAAAAGGAACAGAAATGCAGAAAGAGGGAAGAGAAGTGCAGAAAGAAGCAACAGAGGTGCAGAAAGAGGCAAGAGAAGTGCAGAAAGAGGCAAAGAGGTACAGAAAGAGACAGCAGAGGTGCACAAAGAGACAAGAGAGGTGCAGAAAGAGGGAAGACGAGTGCAGAAAGAGGCAACAGGGGTGCAGAAAGAAGCAAGAGAGGAGCAGAAAGAAGCAAGAGAAGGGCATAAAGAAGCAACAGAGGTACAGAAAGAGGTAAGATGGTTGCAGCAAGAGGCAAGGGAACTCCAGAAAGAAGCAAGAGAAATGTAGAAAGAGGCAAGATAAGTACAGAAAAAGGTAAGAGAAGTGCAGAAAGAAGCAAGAGAAGCACAGAAAGAGGCAAGAGAAGTGCAGAAAGAGGCATGAGAAGTGCAGAAAAGGGCAAGACAGGTGCTGAAAGAGGCAAGAGAAGTGCAGAAACATGCAACAGAGGTACAGAAAGAGGCAAGAGAGCTGTAGAAAGAGGCAAGAAAGGTGCAGAAGAAGGCAAGAGAGGTGCAGAAAGAGGGAAGAGGGGTGCAGAAAGACACAAGAGGGGTGCAGAAAGAAGCAAGAGAGGTGCGGAAACAAGCAAGAGAAGTGCAGAAAGAGGCAAGAGAAGTGCAGAAAGAGGCAAAGAGGTACAGAAATAGACAACAGAGGTGCACAAAGAGTCGACAGAGATGCAGAAAGAGGGAAGACGAGTACAGAAAGAGGCAACAGGGGTGCAGAAAGAAGCAAGAGAGGAGCAGAAAGAAGCAAGAGAAGTGCAGAAAGAAGCAACAGAGGTACAGAAAGAGGCAAGATGGTTACAGAAAAAGGCAAGAGAACTCCAGAAAGAAGCAAGAGAAATGTAGAAAGAGGCAAGAGAAGTGCAGAAAGAGGCATGAGAAGTGCAGAAAAAGGCAAGACAGGTGCTGAAAGAGGCAAGAGAAGTGCAGAAACATGCAACAGAGGTACAGAAAGAGGCAAGAGAACTGTAGAAAGAGGGAAGAAAGGTGCAGAAGAAGGCAAGAGAGGTGCAGAAAGAGGGAAGAGGGGTGCAGAAAGACACAAGAGGGGTGCAGAAAGAAGCAAGAGAGGTGCAGAAACAAGCAAGAGAGGTGCAGAAACAAGCACGAGAAGTGCAGAAAGAAGCAACAGAGGTGCAGAAAAAGGCAAGAGGGGTGCAGAAAGAGGCAAGGGAAGTGCAGAAAGAACCAACAGAGGTGCAGAAAGAGGCAATAGAAGTGCAGAAAGAGGCCAGAGAAGTGCAGAAAGAAGCAGGAGAAGCGCAGAAAGAAGCAAGAGAAGTGATGAAACAGACAAGAGAGTTGCAGAAAGAAACAAGAAAGGTGTAGAAAAAAGGAAGAGAAGTGCAGAAAGAGGCAAGACAGGTGCAGAAAGAGGCAGGAGAGGTGCTGAAAGAGGCAATTGAGGTGCAGACAAAGGCAAGAGTGGTGCAGAAAGAGGAAAGAGAAGTGCAGAAAGAAGGAAGAGAATTGCAGAAAGAGGGAAGAGATGTGCAGAAAGAGGGAACGGGATACAGAAAGAGGCAAGAGGGGTGCAGAAAGAAGCAACAGGGGTACAGAAAGAGGCAAGAAGGGTGCAGAAAGAGGCAGGAGAAGTGCAGAAAGAGGTAAGAGAGATGCAGACAGAGGGAACAGGGGTCCAGAAAGAGGCAAGAGAGGTGCAGAAACAGGCAAAAGAAGTGCAGAAAGAGGCAAGAGAAGTGCTGAAAGAAGCAACAGAGGTGCAGAAAGAAGCAAGAGAAGTAATAAAACAGACAAGAGAGTTGCAGAAAGAAACAAGAAAGGTGCAGAAAAAAGGAAGAGAAGTGCAGAAAGAGGCAAGACAGGTGCAGAAAGAGGCAGGAGAGGTGCAGAAAGAGGCAAGTGAGGTGCAGACAGAGGCAAGAAGGGTACAAAAAGAGGCAAGAGAGGTACAGAAAGAGGGAAGAGGGGTGCAGAAAGAGGCAAGAGGGGTGCATAAAAAAGCAAGAGAGGTGTAGAAAGAAGCAAGAGAAGTTCAGAAAGAACCACCAGATGTGCAGAAAGAGGCAAGAGGGATGCAGAAAGAGGCTAGAGAAGTGCAGAAAGAACCAACAGAGCTGCAGAAAGAGGCAAGAGAGGTACAGAAACAGGCAAGAGCGGTGCAGACAGAGAGAAAAGGGGTGCAGAAAGAGGAAAGAGAGGTGCAGTAAGAGGCAAGAGGGGTGCAGAAAGAAGCAACAAAGGTGCAGAAAAAAGCAAGAGAAGTGATGAAAGAGACAACAGAGGTACATAAACTGGCAAAACAAGTT
Source organism: Calotriton arnoldi (assembly GCA_963921515.1). Classification (NCBI taxonomy): domain Eukaryota; kingdom Metazoa; phylum Chordata; class Amphibia; order Caudata; family Salamandridae; genus Calotriton; species Calotriton arnoldi. The sequence continues at coordinate 73,405 of CAWUFW010004049.1, forward strand.
CAGAAAAAGGCAAGAAAGTGGCAGAAAGAAGCAGGAGAGGTGCAGAAAGAGGCAATTGAGGTGCCGAAAGAGGCAAGGGGGTGCAGAAAGAATCAAGAGAGGTACAGAAAGAAGCAAGAGAGGTACAGAAAAATGCAGGAGAAGTGCAGAAAGAAGCAAAATGGGTGCAGAAAGAGTCAAGAGGGGTGCAGAAAGAGGCAAGAAAAGTGCACAAAGTAGCAACAGAGGTGCAGAAAAAGGAAAGAGAACTGCAGAAAGAGGCAAGAAAGTTGCACAAGTAGGCAAACAAGGTGCAGAAATATGGAACAGGGGTGCAGACAGAGGCAAGAGAGGTGTAGAAATAGGTAAGATGAGTGCATAAAGAGGCAAGAGGGGTGCAGAAATTTGTAAGAGAGGTGCCGAAAGAAGCAAGAGGAATGCAGAAAGAACCAACAGAGGTGTAGAAAGAGGCAAGAGGAGTGCAGAAAGAGGCAAGAGGAGTACAGAAAGAAGAAACAGAGGTTCAGAAAGAGGCAAGAGAACTGCAGAAAGAGGGAACAGGGATGCGGCAAGAGAGGTGCAGGAAGAGGGGTGCAGAAAGAAGGAAGATGGGTGCAGAAAGAAGCACGAGTGGTGCAGAAAGAAGCAAGAGAGGTGTAGAAAGAAGCAAGAGGAGTGCAGAAAAAAGCAACAGAGGTGCAGAAAGAGGCAAGAGGGGTGCAAAAAGAGGGAAGAGGGGTGCAGAAAGAGGCACGAGGGGTGCAGAAAGAAGCATGAGACGTGCAGAAAGAAACAAAAGAAGTGTAGGAAGAAGAAACAGAGGTGCATAAAGAGGCAACAGAGATGCAGAAAGAGGGAAGAGGGGTGGAGAAAGAGGCAAGGGGTGCAGAAAGAAGCATGAGAGCTGCAGAAAGAAACAAAAGAAGTGCAGAAAGAAGGAACAAAGGTACAGAAAGAGGCAAGAGGGGTGCAGACAGAGAGAAGAGGGGTGCATAAAGAAGCACAAGTGGTGCAGAAAGAAGCAAGAGAGGTGTAGAAATAAGCAAGAGGAGTGCAGAAAGAAGCAACAGAGGTGCAGAAAGAGGCAAGAGGGGTGCAAAAAGAGGGAAGAGGGGTGCAGAAAGAGGCACGAGGGGTGCAAAACGAAGCAAGAGACGTGCAGAAAGAAACAAAAGAAGTACAGAAAGAAGGAACAGAGGTGCAGAAAGAGGCAACAGGGGTGCAGAAAGAGGGAAGAGGGGTGGAGGAAGAGGCAAGGGGGTACAGAAAGTAGCATGAGAGCTGCAGAAAGAAACAAAAGAATTGTAGAAAGAAGGTACAGAGGTGCAGAAAGAGGCAAGAGGGGTGCAGAAAGAGGCAAGAGACGTGCAGAAAGAAGCAACAGAGGTACAGAAAGAGGCAAGAGAAGTGCAGAAAGAGGCATGAGAAGTGCAGAAAGATGCAACAGAGGTACAGAAAGATGCAAGAGAACTGTAGAAAGAGGCAAGAAAGGTGCAGAAGAAGGCAAGAGAGGTGCAGAAAGAGGGAAGAGGGGTGCAGAAAGACACAAGAGGGGTGCAGAAAGAAGCAAGAGAGGTGCAGAAACAAGCAAGAGAAGTGCAGAAAGAAGCAACAGAGGTGCAGAAAAAGGCAAGAGGGGTGCAGAAAGAGGCAGGAGAAGTGCAGAAAGAACCAACAGAGGTGCAGAAAGAGGCAATAGAAGTGCAGAAAGAGGCCAGAGAAGTGCAGAAAGAAGCAGGAGAAACGCAGAAAGAAGCAAGAGAAGTGATGAAACAGACAAGAGAGTTGCAGAAAGAAACAAGAAAGGTATAGAAAAAAGGAAGAGAAGTGCAGAAAGAGGCAATACAGGTGCAGAAAGAGGCAGGAGAGGTGCAGAAAGAGGCAAGTGAGGTGCAGACAAAGGCAAGAGAGGTGCAGAAAGAGGAAAGAGAATTGCAGACAGAAGGAAGAGAAGTGACAGAAAGAGGGAAGAGGGGTGCAGAAAAAAGCAAGAGGGGTGTAGAAAGAAACAAGAGAAGTTCAGAAAGAGCCACCAGATGTACAGAAAGAGGCAAGAGGGATGCAGAAAGAGGCTAGAGAAGTGCAGAAAGAACCAACAGAGGTGCAGAAAGAGGCAAGATAGGTACAGAAACAGGCAAGAGCGGTGCAGACAGAGAGAGTAGGGGTGCAGAAAGAGGAAAGAGATGTGCAGAAAGAGGGAAGAGGGGTGCAGTAAGAGGCAAGAGGGGTGCAGAAAGAAGCAACAAAGGTGCAGAAAGAAGCAAGAGAAGTGATGAAAGAGACAAGAGAGGTACAGAAACTGGCAAAAGAAGTGCAGAAAAAGGCAAGACAGGTGCAGAAAGAGGCAGGAGAGGTGCAGAAAGAGGCAATTGAGGTGCCGAAAGAGGAAAGGGGGTGCAGAAAGAATCAAGAGAGGTACAGAAAGAAGCAAGAGAGGTACAGAAAAATGCAGGAGAAGTGCAGAAAGAAGCAAAATGGGTGCAGAAAGAGTCAAGAGGGGTGCAGAATGAGGCAAGAAAAGTGCACAAAGTAGCAACAGAGGTGCAGAAGAAGGCATGAGAACTGCAGAAAGAGGCAAGAAAGTTGCACAAACAGGCAAACAAGGTGCAGAAAGATGGAACAGGGGTGCAGACAGAGGCACGAGAGGTGCAGAAATAGGGAAGAGGGGTGCAGACTTTTGTAAGAGAGGTGCCGAAAGAAGCAAGAGGAGTGCAGAAAGAACCAACAGAGGTGTAGAAAGAAGCAAGAGGAGTGCAGAAAGAGGCAAGTGGAGTACAGAAAGAAGCAACAGAGGTTCAGAAAGAGGCAAGAGAACTGCAGAAAGAGTGAACAGGGATGCAGAAAGAAGCAAGAGAGGTGCAGGAAGAGGGGTGCAGAAAGAAGGAAGATGGGTGCAGAAAGAAGCACGAGTGGTGGAGAAAGAAGCAAGAGAGGTGTAGAAAGAAGCAAGAGGAGTGCAGAAAAAAGCAACAGAGGTGCAGAAAGAGGCAAGAGGGGTGCAAAAAGAGGGAAGAGGGGTGCAGAAAGAGGCACGAGGGGTGCAGAAAGAAGCATGAGATGTGCAGAAAGAAACAAAAGAAGTGCAGAAAGAAGGAACAAAGGTACAGAAAGAGGCAAGAGGGGTGCAGACAGAGAGAAGAGGGGTGCATAAAGAAGCACAAGTGGTGCAGAAAGAAGCAAGAGAGGTGTAGAAATAGGCAAGAGGAGTGCAGAAAGAAGCAACAGAGGTGCAGAAAGAGGCAAGAGGGGTGCAAAAAGAGGGAAGAGGGGTGCAGAAAGAGGCACGAGGGGTGCAAAATGAAGCAAGAGACGTGCAGAAAGAAACAAAAGAAGTACAGAAAGAAGGAACAGAGGTGCAGAAAGAGGCAACAGGGGTGCAGAAAGAGGGAAGAGGGATGGAGAAAGAGGCAAGCGGGTACAGAAAGTAGCATGAGAGCTGCAGAAAGAAACAAAAGAATCGGAGAAAGAAGGAACAGAGGTGCAGAAAGAGGCAAGAGGGGTGCAGAAAGAGGCAAGAGAAGTGCAGAAAGACGCAACAGAGGTACAGAAAGAGGCAAGATGGTTGCAGAAAGAGGCAAGATAAGTACAGAAAAAGGCAAGAGAAGTTCAGAAAGAATAAAGAGAAGCGCAGAAAGAGGCAAGAGAAGAGCAGAAAGAGGCATGAGAAGTGCAGAAAAAGGCAAGGCAGGTGCTGAAAGAGGCAAGAGAAGTGCAGAAAGATGCAACAGAGGTACAGAAAGATGCAAGAGAACTGTAGAAAGAGGCAAGAAAGGTGCAGAAGAAGGCAAGAGAGGTGCAGAACGAGGGACGAGGGGTGCAGAAAGACACAAGAGGGGTGCAGAAAGAAGCAAGAGAGGTGCAGAAAGAAGCAAGAGAAGTGCAGAAAGAAGCAACAGAGGTGCAGAAAAAGGCAAGAGGGGTGCAGAAAGAGGCAAGAGAAGTGCAGAAAGAACCAACAGAGGTGCAGAAAGAGGCAATAGAAGTGCAGAAAGAGGCCAGAGAAGTGCAGAAAGAAGCAGGAGAAGTGCAGAAAGAACCAAGAGAAGTGATGAAACAGACAAGAGAGTTGCAGAAAGAAACAAGAAAGGTGTAGAAAAAAGGAAGAGAAGTGCAGAAAGAGGCAAGACAGGTGCAGAAAGAGGCAGGAGAGGTGCAGAAAGAGGCAAGTGAGGGGCAGACAAAGGCAAGAGGGGTACAGAAAGAGGAAAGAGAAGTGCAGACAGAAGGTAGAGAAGTGACAGAAAGAGGGAATAGACATGCAGAAAGAGGGAACGGGGTACAGAAAGAGGCAAGAGGGGTGCAGAAAGAAGCAACAGGGGTACAGAAAGAGGCAATAAGGGTGCAGAAAGAGGCAGGAGAAGTGCAGAAAGAGGTAAGAGGTACAGAAAGAGGGTAGAGAGGTGCAGACAGAAGGAACAGGGGTCCAGAAAGAGGCAAGAGAGGTGCAGAAACAGGCAAAAGAAGTGCAGAAAGAGGCAAGAGAAGTGCTGAAAGAAGCAACAGAGGTGCAGAAAGAAGCAAGAGAAGTGATAAAACAGACAAGAGAGTTGCAGAAAGAAACAAGAAAGGTGAAGGAAGAGAAGTGCAGAAAGAGGCAAGACTGGTGCAGAAAGAGGCAGGAGAGGTGCAGAAAGAGGCAAGTGAGGTACAGACAGAGGCAAGAAGTGTGCAAAAAGATGCAAGAGAGACACAGAAAGAGGGAAGAGGGGTGCATAAAGATGCAAGAAAGTTGCACAAACAGGCAAACAAGGTGCAGAAAGATAGAACAGGGGTGCAGACAGAGGCAAGAGATGTGCAGAAATAGGGAAGAGGAGTGCAGAAAGAGGCAAGAGGGGTGCAAAAAGAGGCAAGAAAGGTACAGAAAGAGGGAAGAGGGGTGCAGAAAGATGCAAGAGGGGTGCAGAAAAAAGCAAGAGAGGTGTTGAAAGAAGCTAGAGAAGTTCAGAAAGAACAACCAGAGGTGCAAAAAGAGGCAAGAGGGGTGCAGAAAGAGGCTAGAGAAGTGCAGAAAGAACCAACAGAGTTGCAGAAAGAGGCAAGAGAGGTACAGAAACAGGCAAGAGCGGTGCAGAAAGAGGGAATAGGGGTGCAGTAAGAGGCAAGAGGGGTGCAGAAAGAAGCAACAAAGGTGCAGAAAGAAGCAAGAGAAGTGATGAAAGAGACAAGAGAGGTACATAAACTGGCAAAACAAGTTCAGAAAAAGGGAAGACAGGCGCAGAAAGAGGCAGGAGAGGTGCAGAAAGAGGCAATTGAGGTGCCGAAAGAGGCAAGGCGGTGCAGAAAGAATCAAGAGAGGTACAGAAAGAAGCAAGAGAGGTACAGAAAAAGCAGGAGAAGTGCAGAAAGAAGTAAAATGGGTGCAGAAAGAGTCAAGAGGGGTGCAGAAAGAGGCAAGAAAAGTGCACAAAGTAGCAACAGAGGTGCAGAAGAAGGCAAGAGAACTGCAGAAAGAGGCAAGAAAGTTGCACAAACAGGCAAACAAGGTGCAGAAAGATGGAACAGGGGTGCAGACAGAGGCAAGAGAGCTGCAGAAATAGTGAAGAGGAGTGCAGAAAGAGGCAAGAGGGGTGCAGAAATTTGTAAGAGAGGTGCCGAAAGAAGCAAGAGGAGTGCAGAAAGAACCAACAGAGGTGTAGAAAGAGGCAAGAGGAGTGCAGAAATAGGGAAGAGGAGTACAGAAAGAAGCAACAGAGGTTCAGAAAGAGGCAAGAAAACTGCAGAAAGAGGGAACAGGGGTGCAGAAAGAAGCACGAGGGGTGCAGAAAGAAGCATGAGACATGTAGAAAGAAACAAAAGAAGTGTAGAAAGAAGAAACAGAGGTGCAGAAAGTGGCAACAGGGATGCAGAAAGAGGGGTGGAGAAAGAGGCAAGGGGGTGCAGAAAGAAGCATGAGAGCTGCAGAAAGAAACAAAAGAAGTGCAGAAAGAAGGAACAAAGGTACAGAAAGAGACAAGAGGGGTGCAGACAGAGAGAAGAGGGGTGCAGAAAGAAGCACAAGTGGTGCAGAAAGAAGCAAGAGAGGTGTAGAAAGAAGCAAGAGGAGTGCAGAAAGAAGCAACAGAGGTACAGAAAGAGGCAAGGCGGGTGCAAAAAGAGGGAAGAGGGGTGCAGAAAGAGGCATGAGAGGTGCAGAACGAAGCAAGAGACATGCAGAAAGAAACAAAAGAAGTGCAGAAAGAAGGAACAGAGGTGCAGAAAGAGGCAACAAGGGTGCAGAAAGAGGGGAGAGGGGTTGAGAAAGAGGCAAGGGGGTGCAGAAAGTAGCATGAGAGCTGCAGAAAGAAACAAAAGAAGTGTAGAAAGAAGGAACAGAGGTGCAGAAAGATGCAAGAAGGGTGCAGAAAGAGGCAAAAGAAGTGCAGAAAGAGGCCAGAGAAGTGCAGAAAGAAGCAGGAGAAGCGCAGAAAGAAGCAAGAGAAGTGATGAAACAGACAAGAGAGTTGCAGAAAGAAACAAGAAAGGTGTAGAAAAAAGGAAGAGAAGTGCAGAAAGAGGCAAGACAGGTGCAGAAAGAGGCAGGAGAGGTGCAAAAAGAGGCAAGTGAGGTGCAGACAAAGGCAAGAGGGGTGCAGAAAGAGGAAAGAGAAGTGCAGACAGAAGGAAGAGAAGTGACAGAAAGAGGGAATAGACGTGCAGAAAGAGGGAACGGGGTACAGAAAGAGGCAAGAGGGGTGCAGAAAGAAGCAACAGGGGTACAGAAAGAGGCAATAAGGGTGCAGAAAGAGGCAGGAGAAGTGCAGAAAGAGGTAAGAGAGGTACAGAAACAGGCAAGAGAGGTGCAGACAGAGGGAACAGGGGTCCAGAAAGAGGCAAGAGAGGTGCAGAAACAGGCAAAAGAAGTGCAGAAAGAGGCAAGAGAAGTGCTGAAAGAAGCAACAGAGGTGCAGAAAGAAGCAAGAGAAGTGATGAAACAGACAAGAGAGTTGCAGAAAGAAACAAGAAAGGTGCAGAAAAAAGGAAGAGAAGTGCAGAAAGAGGCAAGACTGGTGCAGAAAGAGGCAGGAGAGGTGCAGAAAGAGGCAAGTGAGGTACAGACAGAGGCAAGAAGGGTGCAAAAAGAGGCAAGAGTGGTACAGAAAGAGGGAAGAGGGGTGCAGAAAGAGGCAAGAGGGGTGCAGAAAAAAGCAAGAGAGGTGTAGAAAGAAGCAAGAAAAGTTCAGAAAGAACCACCAGAGGTGCAGAAAGAGGCAAGAGGGGTGCAGAAAGAGGCTAGAGAAGTGCAGAAAGAACCAACAGAGGTGCAGAAAGAGGCAAGAGAGGTACAGAAACAGGCAAGAGCGGTGCAGACAGAGGTAATAGGGGTGCAGAAAGAGGCAAGAGATGTGCAGAAAGAGGGAAGAGGGGTGCAGTAAGAGGCAAGAGGGGTGCAGAAAGAAGCAACAAAGGTGCAGAAAGAAGCAAGAGAAGTGATGAAAGAGACAAGAGAGGTACAGAAACTGGCAAAAGAAGTGCAGAAAAAGGCAAGACGGGTGCAGAAAGAGGCAGGAGAGGTGCAGAAAGAGGCAATTGAGGTGCCGAAGGAGGCAAGGGGGTGCAGAAAGAATCAAGAGAGGCACAGAAAGAAGCAAGAGAGGTACAGAAAAAAGCAGGAGAAGTGCAGAAAGAAGTAAAATGGGTGCAGAAAGAGTCAAGAGGGGTGCTGAAAGAGGCAAGAAAAGTGCACAAAGTAGCAACAGAGGTGCAGAAGAAGGCAAGAGAACTGCAGAAAGAGGCAAGAAAGTTGCACAAACAGGCACACAAGGTGCAGAAAGATGGAACAGGGGTGCAGACAGAGGCAAGAGATGTGCAGAAATAGGGAAGATGAGTGCAGAAAGAGGCAAGAGGGGTGCAAAAAGAGGCAAGAGAGGTACAGAAAGAGGGAAGAGGGGTGCAGAAAGATGCAAGAGGGGTGCAGAAAAAAGCAAGAAAGGTGTAGAAAGAAGCTAGAGAAGTTCAGAAAGAACCACCAGAGGTGCAGAAAGAGGCAAGAGGGGTGCAGAAAGAGGCTGGAGAAATGCAGAAAGAACCAACAGAGTTGCAGAAAGAGGCAAGAGAGGTACAGAAACAGGCAAGAGCAGTGCAGAAAGAGGGACTAGGGGTGCAGAAAGAGGCCAGAATATGCAGAAAGAGGGAAGAGGGGTGCAGTAAGAGGCAAGAGGGGTGCAGAAAGAAGCAACAAAGGTGCAGAAAGAAGCAAGAGAAGTGATGAAAGAGACAAGAGAGGTACAGAAACTGGCAAAACAAGTTCAGAAAAAGGCAAGACAGGTGCAGAAAGAGGCAGGAGAGGTGCAGAAAGAGGCAATTGAGGTGAAGAAAGAGGCAAGGGGTGCAGAAAGAATCAAGAGAGGTACAGAAAGAAGCAAGAGAAGTACAGAAAAAGCAGGAGAAGTGCAGAAAGAAGTAAAATGGGTGCAGAAAGAGTCAAGAGGGGTGCGGAAAGAGGCAAGAAAAGTGCACAAAGTAGCAACAGAGGTGCAGAAGAAGGCAAGAGAACTGCAGAAAGAGGCAAGAAAGTTGCACAAACAGGCAAACAAGGTGCAGAAAGATGGAACAGGGGTGCAGACAGAGGCAAGAGAGCTGCAGAAATAGTGAAGAGGAGTGCAGAAAGAGGCAAGAGGGGTGCAGAAATTTGTAAGAGAGGTGCCGAAAGAAGCAAGAGGAGTGCAGAAAGAACCAACAGAGGTGTAGAAAGAGGCAAGAGGAGTGCAGAAAGAGGCAAGAGGAGTACAGAAAGAAGCAACAAAGGTTCAGAAAGAGGCAAGAGAACTGCAGAAAGAGGGAACAGGGATGGAGAAAGAGGCAAGAGAGGTGCAGGAAGAGAGGTGCAGAAAGAGGGAAGAGGGGTGCAGAAAGAAGCACGAGGGGTGCAGAAAGAAGCATGAGACATGTAGAAAGAAACAAAAGAAGTGTAGAAAGAAGGAACAAAGGTACAGAAAGAGGCAACAGGGATGCAGAAAGAGGGAAGAGGGGTGGAGAAAGAGGCAAGGGGGTGCAGAAAGAAGCATGAGAGCTGCAGAAAGAAACAAAAGAAGTGCAGAAAGAAGGAACAAAGGTATAGAAAGAGACAAGAGGGGTGCAGACAGAGAGAAGAGGGGTGCAGAAAGAAGCACAAGTGGTGCAGAAAGAAGCAAGAGAGGTGTAGAAAGAAGCAAGAGGAGTGCAGAAAGAAGCAACAGAGGTGCAGAAAGAGGCAAGACGGGTGCAAAAAGAGGGAATAGGGGTGCAGAAAGAGGCCAGAATGTCCAGAAAGAGGGATGAGGGGTGCAGTAAGAGGCAAGAGGGGTGCAGAAAGAAGCAATAAAGGTGCAGAAAGAAGCAAGAGAAGTGATGAAAGAGACAAGAGAGGTACATAAACTGGCAAAACAAGTTCAGAAAAAGGCAAGACAGGTGCAGAAAGAGGCAGGAGAGGTGCAGAAAGAGGCAATTGAGGTGCCGAAAGAGGCAAGGCGGTGCAGAAAGAATCAAGAGAGGTACAGAAAGAAGCAAGAGAGGTACAGAAAAAGCAGGAGCAGTGCAGAAAGAAGTAAAATGGGTGCAGAAAGAGTCAAGAGGGGTGCAGAAAGAGGCAAGAAAAGTGCACAAAGTAGCAACAGAGGTGCAGAAGAAGGCAAGAGAACTGCAGAAAGAGGCAAGAAAGTTGCACAAACAGGCAAACAAGGTGCAGAAAGATGGAACAGGGGTGCAGACAGAGGCAAGAGAGGTGCAGAAATAGTGAAGAGGAGTGCAGAAAGAAGCAAGAGGAGTGCAGAAAGAACCAACAGAGGTGTAGAAAGAGGCAAGAGGAGTGCAGAAATAGGCAAGAGGAGTACAGAAAGAAGCAACAGAGGTTCAGAAAGAGGCAAGAAAACTGCAGGAAGAGGGGTGCAGAAAGAAGCACGAGGGGTGCAGAAAGAAGCATGAGACATGTAGAAAGAAACAAAAGAAGTGTAGAAAGAAGAAACAGAGGTGCAGAAAGAGGCAACAGGGATGCAGAAAGAGGGAAGAGGGGTGGAGAAAGAGTCAAGGGGGTGCAGAAAGAAGCATGAGAGCTGCAGAAAGAAACAAAAGAAGTGCAGAAAGAAGGAACAAAGGTACAGAAAGAGACAAGAGGGGTGCAGACAGAGAGAAGAGGGGTGCAGAAAGAAGCACAAGTGGTGCAGAAAGAAGCAAGAGAGGTGTAGAAAGTAGCAAGAGGAGTGCAGAAAGAAGCAACAGAGGTGCAGAAAGAGGCAAGACGGGTGCAAAAAGAGGGAAGAGGGGTGCAGAAAGAGGCACAAGAGGTGCAGAACGAAGCAAGAGACATGCAGAAAGAAACAAAAGAAGTGCAGAAAGAAGGAACAGAGGTGCAGAAAGAGGCAACAGGGGTGGAGAAAGAGGGGAGAGGGGTTGAGAAAGAGGCAAGGGGGTGCAGAAAGTAGCATGAGAGCTGCAGAAAGAAACAAAAGAAGTGTAGAAAGAAGGAACAGAGGTGCAGAAAGATGCAAGAAGGGTGCAGAAAGAGGCAAAAGAAGTGCAGAAAGAGGACAGAGAAGTGCAGAAAGAAGCAGGAGAAGCGCAGAAAGAAGCAAGAGAAGTGATGAAACAGACAAGAGAGTTGCAGAAAGAAACAAGAAAGGTGTAGAAAAAAGGAAGAGAAGTGCAGAAAGAGGCAATACAGGTGCAGAGAGAGGCAGGAGAGGTGCAAAAAGAGGCAAGTGAGGTGCAGACAAAGGCAAGAGGGGTGCAGAAAGAGGGAAGAGAAGTGCAGACAGAAGGAAGAGAAGTGACAGAAAGAGGGAATAGACGTGCAGAAAGAGGGAACGGGGTACAGAAAGAGGCAAGAGGGGTGCAGAAAGAAGCAACAGGGGTACAGAAAGAGGCAATAAGGGTGCAGAAAGAGGCAGGAGAAGTGCAGAAAGAGGTAAGAGAGGTACAGAAACAGGCAAGAGAGGTGCAGACAGAGGGAACAGGGGTCCAGAAAGAGGCAAGAGAGGTGCAGAAACAGGCAAAAGAAGTGCAGAAAGAGGCAAGAGAAGTGCTGAAAGAAGCAACAGAGGTGCAGAAAGAAGCAAGAGAAGTGATAAAACAGACAAGAGAGTTGCAGAAAGAAACAAGAAAGGTGCTGAAAAAAGGAAGAGAAGTGCAGAAAGAGGCAAGACTGGTGCAGAAAGAGGCAGCAGAGGTACAGAAAGAGGCAAGTGAGGTACAGACAGAGGCAAGAAGGGTGCAAAAAGAGGCAAGAGTGGTACAGAAAGAGGGAAGAGGGGTGCAGAAAGAGGCAAGAAAAGTTCAGAAAGAACCACCAGAGGTGCAAAAGGAGGCAAGAGGGGTGCAGAAAGAGGCTAGAGAAGTGCAGAAAGAACCAACAGAGGTGCAGAAAGAGGCAAGAGAGGTACAGAAACAGGCAAGAGCGGTGCAGACAGAGGTAATAGGGGTGCAGAAAGAGGCAAGAGATGTGCAGAAAGAGGGAAGAGAGGTACAGAAAGAAGCAAGAGAGGTACAGAAAAAAGCAGGAGAAGTGCAGAAAGAAGTAAAATGGGTGCAGAAAGAGTCAAGAGGGGTGCTGAAAGAGGCAAGAAAAGTGCACAAAGTAGCAACATAGGTGCAGAAGAAGGCAAGAGAACTGCAGAAAGAGGCAAGAAAGTTGCACAAACAGGCAAACAAGGTGCAGAAAGATGGAACAGGGGTGCAGACAGAGGCAAGAGATGTGCAGAAATAGGGAAGATGAGTGCAGAAAGAGGCAAGAGGGGTGCAAAAAGAGGCAAGAGAGGTACAGAAAGAGGGAAGAGGGGTGCAGAAAGATGCAGGAGGGGTGCAGAAAAAAGCAAGAGAGGTGTAGAAAGAAGCTAGAGAAGTTCAGAAAGAACCACCAGAGGTGCAGAAAGAGGCAAGAGGGGTGCAGAAAGAGGCTAGAGAAGTGCAGAAAGAACCAACAGAGTTGCAGAAAGAGGCAAGAGAGGTACAGAAACAGGCAAGAGCAGTGCAGAAAGAGGGAATAGGGGTGCAGAAAGAGGCCAGAATATGCAGAAAGAGGGAAGAGGGGTGCAGTAAGAGGCAAGAGGGGTGCAGAAAGAAGCAACAAAGGTGCAGAAAGAAGCAAGAGAAGTGATGAAAGAGACAAGAGAGGTACAGAAACTGGCAAAACAAGTTCAGAAAAAGGCAAGACAGGTGCAGAAAGAGGCAGGAGAGGTGCAGAAAGAGGCAATTGAGGTGAAGAAAGAGGCAAGGGGTGCAGAAAGAATCAAGAGAGGTACAGAAAGAAGCAAGAGAAGTACAGAAAAAGCAGGAGAAGTGCAGAAAGAAGTAAAATGGGTGCAGAAAGAGTCAAGAGGGGTGCGGAAAGAGGCAAGAAAAGTGCACAAAGTAGCAACAGAGGTGCAGAAGAAGGCAAGAGAACTGCAGAAAGAGGCAAGAAAGTTGCACAAACAGGCAAACAAGGTGCAGAAAGATGGAACAGGGGTGCAGACAGAGGCAAGAGAGCTGCAGAAATAGTGAAGAGGAGTGCAGAAAGAGGCAAGAGGGGTGCAGAAATTTGTAAGAGAGGTGCCGAAAGAAGCAAGAGGAGTGCAGAAAGAACCAACAGAGGTGTAGAAAGAGGCAAGAGGAGTGCAGAAAGAGGCAAGAGGAGTACAGAAAGAAGCAACAGAGGTTCAGAAAGAGGCAAGAGAACTGCATAAAGAGGGAACAGGGATGGAGAAAGAGGCAAGAGAGGTGCAGGAAGAGGGGTGCAGAAAGAGGGAAGAGGGGTGCAGAAAGAAGCACGAGGGGTGCAGAAAGAAGCATGAGACATGTAGAAAGAAACAAAAGAGTTGTAGAAAGAAGAAACAGAGGTGCAGAAAGAGGCAACAGGGATGCAGAAAGAGGGAAGAGGGTGGAGAAAGAGGCAAGGGGGTGCAGAAAGAAGCATGAGAGCTGCAAAAAGAAACAAAAGAAGTGCAGAAAGAAGGAACAAAGGTACAGAAAGAGACAAGAGGGGTGCAGACAGAGAGAAGAGGGGTGCAGAAAGAAGCACAAGTGGTGCAGAAAGAAGCAAGAGAGGTGTAGAAAGAAGCAAGAGGAGTGCAGAAAGAAGCAACAGAGGTGCAGAAAGAGGCAAGAGGGGTGCAAAAAGAGGGAAGAGGGGTGCAGAAAGAGGCACGAGGGGTGCAGAACGAAGCAAGAGACATGCAGAAAGAAACAAAAGAAGTGCAGAAAGAAGGAACAGAGGTGCAGAAAGAGGCAACAGGGGTGCAGAAAGAGGGAAGAGGGGTTGAGAAAGAGGCAAGGGGATGCAGAAAGTAGCATGAGAGCTGCAGAAAGAAACAAAAGAAGTGTAGAAAGAAGGAACAGAGGTGCATAAGAGGCAAGAAGGGTGCAGACAGAGGCAAACGCGGTGCAGAAAGAAGCGAGAGGTGCAGAAAGAAAGAAAAGAAGTGCAGAAAGAAGGAACAGAGGTGCAGAAAGAGGCAAGAGGGATGCACTAAGAGGGAAGACGGGTTGTGAAAGAGGCAAGAGATGTGCAGAAAGAAGCAACAGGAGTGCAGAAAGAAGCAACAGAGGTGCAGAAAGAGGCAAGAGTTGTGCAAAAAGAGGGAAGAGGGGTGCAGAAAGAGGTACGTGGGGTGCAGAAAGAAACAAAAGAAGTGCAGAAAGAAGGAACAGAGGTGCAGAAAGAGGCAACAGGGGCACAGAAAGAGGGTGGATGGGTGAAGAAAGAGGGAAGGGGTGCAGAAAGAAGGAAGAGAACTGCAGAAAGAAATAGAAGAAGTGTAGAAAGAAGGAACAGAGGTGCAGAAAGAGGCAAGATGGGTGCGGGAAGAGGGGTGTGAAAGAGGCACGAGGGGTGCAGAAAGAAGCAAGAGAGATGCAGAAAGAAGCAACAGAAGTATAGAAAGAGGGAAAAGGGGTGGAGAAAGAGACAAGAGGAGTGCAGAAAGAAGCAACAGAGATGCAGAAAAGGGAAATCGGGGTGGAGAAAGAGGCAAGAGTGGTGCAGAAAGAAGCAAGAGAGGTGCAGAAAGAAACAAAAGAAGTGCAGAAAGAAGGAACAGAGGTGCAGAAAGAGGCAAAAGGGTGCAGAAAGAGGGAAGAGGGGTGCAGAAAGAAGCAAGTGAGGTGCAGAAAGAGGCAAGAGAGGTGCAGAAAGAGGCAAGAGGGGTGTACAAAGAAGCAAGTGAGGTGCAGAAAGAGGCAACAGAGGTGCAGAAAGAGGCAAAAGAGGTGCAGAAAGAAGCAACAGAAATGCAGAAAGAGGCAAGAGAGGCGCAGAAAGAAGCAAGAGTGGCTTGCACACCATTAGTACCAATTTAACACCCACATTTAGCATTAAGTAACAGGTGACCATTCTAGGTTTGCAAAGGACCTTCCACCACGCTGTAACACTTGTCGCTGCATTTTTGGTAACGTTTGAACCGTTTGAGCTAGAATCAAGGATTATGTGGCTAGTGCAGAAAATGTATAATTGTGCGAAAGTCGGTGCAGTCGCATAATTCTAGTGGCCCTGCTCATACCTCTGACTAGGTCCAGAAGTGCTCCTCAGTGATTCCTTCTTTTTTATGTCTCATTGAGTTCATAGTTTAGCTTCTATGGAAATGAGGAAGACTAAACCTGAGGTTACCACTCCACAACACAGACTACCATACCACATAATTACTCTCCATAACACATAATCCCACTTTACATAATTCCCCCCCCCATTAATGAAGAAAGCCCCGGGGCGGTGGCGGTCCCCGGGGCTTGGGAGGGCCCGCGGGCCCCCATGCATAATAAATAAAGCCCCGGGGAGGTGGCGGTCCCCAGGGATTGCGGGGGCACCTGTGAGCCCTGCATATAATTTCCTCATTGCCCCCGGGACCTGGCCCACCCGGGGGCTCAAAGAAACAAACCGCGGGAGCCCGCGCTTCATTTTTTAAAAACCTTTCGGCCTGATTCGCGCGCCCAGGGTGAATACGGCAGAATTTTTTTTTAAATGGTTGTTTTGGCCCTGCGGGTCCTTGTGGGACCCCCTGAGCAGGCCTAGGGGGTCAGGGTGTTTCCACCCTGCCCCCTTTTCTTGTTTTTTAACCTTTTTTCACCTTTTTTCTTGTGACGCGGTTCTACCGAGTCACAAGATGGCTGCCAACACTTCCTGGTTTGGAGTGTTGGCAACCAATCAGAATGAAGCTCGTGCTCGGGAGGGTTCGCGAATCCTCCTCGGCTACCAGATATCGATATTTTTTATTTTTGAATTTCTCAGGAACTACTGAATAGATTTACACCATTTATAAAAAAAGCATGCTTTTTGAACCAAGAGCTACAGTTTTGCCAAATTTGGTTAATTCCGTTCAGCAGTTCAGGCTGTAGCTTTGTCTAAAGTTTGGTATGGAAATTAACATGGAGAAAACACATTTTGGGACCCCCTTTTTTTCTCGGCCCCGCTCGACGAATCACCCCAAAGCTTTCAAGACAGGAGCTGACCTGAGCGAACCATTAATTTTGAAAATTTCGCGAAGATTCGTCAAAGGGCACCAAAGATTTTGGCAAAAGAAAAAACTCTTTTTGAATAGGAACGAGGTCCTAACTATAACTACCTACTGGCGACCGCCAGTGGGTTATATATATATATATATATCAAGCTCGTTGGGGAGGTGTCCACAAAGTAAGCCGCACTCGAATGTAAGAAGCTTTTCCCCATCAGCTTTATTAGATATAGGCAAACGCGCTTACTGGTAATTAAAAGCACCTGACCACCTGACGCGTTTCGATAGAACATCTTCCTCATAGGCTTAGAGTCAGAAGGAAGCATAAACTCATCCAATAGCCGAGTTCGGCATTATCGTGTGCCCCGATGGGTTGCAAAGATTTCCACGTTGCCTTGTGGGAATTGGAGTTCTTTTTAGTCCTGTATGGATGCTCCCTCAATGCGTGCTGAATAACGGCTCTCACATGAGCCCCAGAAGTCGCTGTTGCCCTAAATTCATGCTTACATCCCACGTCAGGAACTTGTATATCACGTGTTCCATGGCCCCCCTATTTTCTCGGGGTGGTGCGGCCCAGCGGCAGGACGGTTGCTAAAACATCAAGCTCGTTGGGGAGGTGTCCACAAAGTAAGCCGCACTCGAATGTAAGAAGCTTTTCCCCATCAGCTTTATTAGATATAGGCAAACGCGCTTGCTGGTAATTAAAAGCACCTGACCACCTGACGCGTTTCGATAGAACATCTTCCTCATAGGCTTAGAGTCAGAAGGAAGCATAAACTCATCCAATAGCCGAGTTCGGCATTATCGTGTGCCCCGATGGGTTGCAAAGATTTCCACGTTGTCTTGTGGGAATTGGAGTTCTTTTTAGTCCTGTATGGATGCTCCCTCAATGCGTGCTGAATATCGGCTCTCACATGAGCCCCAGAAGTCGCTGTTGCCCTAAATTCATGCTTACATCCCACGTCAGGAACTTGTATATCACGTGTTCCGTGGCCCCCCTATTTTCTCGGGGTGGTGCGGCCCAGCGGCAGGATGGCCGCTAAAACATCAAGCTCGTTGGGGAGGTGTCCACAAAGTAAGCCGCACTCGAATGTAAGAAGCGAGTGCGGCTTACTTTGTGGCATTGAGGGAGCATCCATACATGACTAAAAAGAACTCCAATTCCCACAAGGCAACGTGGAAATCTTTGCAACCCATCGGGGCACACGATAATGCCGAACTCGGCTATTGGATGACTTTATGCTTCCTTCTGACTCTAAGCCTATGAGGAAGATGTTCTATCGAAACGCGTCAGGTGGTCAGGTGCTTTTAATTACCAGCAAGCGCGTTTGCCTATATCTAATAAAGCTGATGGGGAGAAGCTTCTTACATTCGAGTGCGGCTTACTTTGTGGACACCTCCCCAACGAGCTTGATGTTTTAGCGGCCGTCCTGCCGCTGGGCCGCACCACCCCGAGAAAATAGGGGGGCCACGGAATACGTGATATACAAGTTCCTGACGTGGGATGTAAGCATGAATTTAGGGCAACAGCGACTTCTGTGGCTCATGTGAGAGCTGTTATTCAGCACGCATTGAGGGAGCATCCATACAGGACTAAAAAGAGCTCCAATTCCCACAAGGCAACGTGGAAATCTTTGCAACCCATCGGGGCACACGATAATGCCGAACTCGGCTATTGGATGACTTTATGCTTCCTTCTGACTCTAAGCCTATGAGGAAGATGTTCTATCGAAACGCGTCAGGTGGTCAGGTGCTTTAATTACCAGCAAGCGCGTTTGCCTATATCTAATAAAGCTGATGGGGAAAAGCTTTACATTCGAGTGCGGCTTACTTTGTGGACACCTCCCCAACGAGCTTGATATATATATATATATATATATATATATATATATCCAAAACACCCCGTCACTGCTCCAACCTTGTCGGAAGAAACGAGCGTGGACCCAAGTAAGTGCTGCAATTTTGTTTTATTCACCAAAGTCTGCCATAATATATATATATATTACCTACTGGTGGTCGCCAGTAGGTACTTATAGTTAGGACCTAGTTTCCATAGGCAAAGCGTTTTTTGTTTCCCCAATAACTTTGGCGCCGGTTGACGAATATTCACGAAATTTTCAAAACTAGTGAGGCGCTCTGGTCAGCTCCTGTCTTCAAAGTTTCGGGGTGATTCGCCAAGCAGGGGCCGAGAAAAAAGGGGGGTCCCAAAACGTGTTTTCCCCATGTTATTTTCCATAGGAAACTTTAGACACAGCTACAGCCCAAACTGCTGAACGAAATTACACCAAATTTGGCAAAAAGGTAGCCCTTAGTTCAGAAAGAGCCCTTTTTGTTAAATGGTGTATATCCATTCAGCAGTTCCTGAGATATTCAAAAAATACAAAGTTTTGATATCTGGGCGGAGCCTAACCCTCCGAGCACGAGCTTGGCTCTAATTGGCTGCCAACACTTCAAACCAGGAAGTGTTGGCAGCCATCTTGTGCTCCGACCGAGGGAGAAAGAAAAGGTGAGGAAAAAGATATAAAAACAAGAAAAGGGGGCAGGGTAAAAACACCCTGACCCCCCAGGCCTGCTCAGGGCCAAAAAAAGCATTAAAAAAAAAAAAAAAACGGCCGAATTTGCTCACTGCACGAATCCGGCTGAGAAAATAAAAAAAACGAAGCGCGGACTCCCGCGCTTCGTTTTCCATATGGCCAACATATTTTACATCAGTGTCCATTTTATTCTGGGTCCCTACTGCACGACATCATGTTAGTGGTGTGACACGATACACCCCAATATCGCAACATAAAGGTGCACAGCATTCAAAACCAAACACCCACCATAGGGACGGCAGGGGCGTCACTGTAGCGGCTCTGACTCGTGGTTTACTAACAAGTATCAAAGTTTTCTTCGCCGGGATCCGAGCGTGGGCTAGGCAGCCCCCAAGCAGGCGAGCGGTAGCTCTAACATCTGTTTGCCACCGCGTTTCGCACTTAGCCTGACACCCACCATTAAGTGACACAATTGTGGCAGGCTGTCACTGGCAGCTGACTGACAGATGTTCCCCTTGCTAAACCATTAAAATGTTTGCACCAATCGAAGCCTTAATGTTGAGCCCGCCATTTCTGTTACTTAACATTTGTATGTCTCGATGCGAAACTCGGTGACCATCTTTAAGTCGTTTTGTCAAATGAGAGACTCCAATAAAGGCGCGTTGCGGCTTTCAGCGGCTGGTGCGGAAAGAGTACATTATTGCCAGGCACGACACCAGCACGTCTTACTGAAACCCGAAGTAAACGAAAACGGGCAATGCACGGAAACAGAAGAGATGCTTTCCTACTGCCCCCCTCGGCCCTCCTGTCCTGCAACAAATGACACGACATTTGTGTGGAATCTGTAGGTACCAGAGTAAGGTGAATGTTGTCTAACATGCATTTAGAGGTAACAAATGTATATCCGCGCAAAGGCCAGAGCACTGAGAACAAACGTACCCGACCATTTCTCCTCAATGTCCCGTTTACATATACATTAAACCAAAAAATGCGAAATAATACGTACTGGCACCAAATATACTCCGGGACATAATTCAACCACACCCTTTCCCTTAAATAACATTTATCTGTTAGAAATTTTAATTCACCAGTTACAACAATTCATTGTGTGTGTGAAAAACCTGAGGGGTAAAAGGAAACCTTCTAGTGGGTAAAAACATATTGACTTTAAAGCATAGGTCTATTAATTTGCCATTTGATGTTTTCCCCCACACCAGTTAGTAACATGTCCAAAACCCTTATTTGTAAATCCATTTCTGACTCCTGCTTGAAATGAATTCGCACCATTGTTCACAGCACTCCCACTGATATTACACTGCACACTAGCTAAGCACGTTTACAATAATATTTCACTAATGTTACATGCTAGATAGCAAATCATTGTTTAAAGGGCACCTCTGCCTTTCATCCTTCTAACGTCGAGAAAGATGAGTAAAATAGAGCCGAATAGGAAACATTGAGGGCCGTTATTTAGAGTGAATGTCAAATCTGATTTTAGTAAAGAGGTTATTGTAATTTCTCGCTACGGATTCCGACATTTTTTGCCTTTCCCATTGCACTTTTGCATGTTTTCTCAAAAAATGTCACATGCAAACACAGAACACTATTGAAACACATGGGGGCAGGTGCAACAGAAACGGAGAATGGTGGACAGTGAGGTGCGCATGCCCGCATTTTGCCCCAGTCCACCTTGGGCCTGCATTTCTGGCAATCCTGTCTGACCACAGAAGGCGCCTGCGAAGTGCTATATGTTTGTCAATAGCATACAAGAAAGCAGAAAGATACAACGCTCCTCGAGGTGGGCCCTGTGCTGTGTCAGACTTCCGGCTCCGCTTTACTTTGCCTCACTTCCCTTTCAGCTTCACCGGCCCTCAAGCCGTTTATGACACATGCTGGTGAATAGTAAAATGAAGGGACATCCACTCTATTATAACTTTGAAGAACTGTTTTCAGTTAATACAGTCGTATGCGAGTTCGGTCCATACATTTGTTTGGGTCCGTGGTGGGAGACTAAAAATGTTTATGAAGAAGACACCTATCCTCGGTTGTTCCCGTGCACGGGGTGGGGTTTGCAGAAGGGGGTAAGGGATGTTGGTCTGGTGATATGCCATTCAAATTTCTCCCGGAATTACCAGTCCCCTGAAGGAGATTGATTGGGAAACACCACACTGCTGATTAGTATTTTTTTTTTTTTTGCAGTTTTATGTAGTGCGAACTCGAGCCGAAGGTATTGGAGCACTTTACATGAGCACCAGTTACATTACACAAGAACACATTCATTTTTTTGGGTAGGCACAGGGAGATTAAGTGATTTGCCCAGAATCACGGGATGTTGAGCCGAAGCCGAGACTAGGACCTGATTCCCCAGTCCAAAGTCGGCAGTTCTGGCCGTTAGCCCACATCCTTTTCCCGTCCGGTGAGCTCAGGCACCACAGTGACAGATGTTAGCGCTACATCTTGGACAGATGTGGCGAGCATAGCATGCTTGATGGCAGGTGACCTATTTACACCTTCCACATAGCCATGCACATTGCTGTGGCCTGCACAGTGCCTTCCCTTGGCATGAAATGGCTGCAATCCCTGCACAGAGTGCCCCCTTGATCAGCTCTTTCTTCTATTTATAAGCTACATAATATTAAGGAGGCACCTTCTGCGGTCACCGTTCACCCAACCCTACCAAAGTAACAGAAACATTTATTTTATTTTTTTTAATTTTTATTTATTGAAGCTTTTTATCAATATTGCACAACTACAGTTTCAGCATATGCAGTGGACATACAGCAGAACAAAAGCAAATGAGAACAAAAATAAATCAGATGACATTTGTACCATTATAATCAAATACAGTTAGGCAGTTAGGACAATTGTACATTTCTAGAATGAACTCACATAATCGCCATGCTGGAATGTGGTATATTTGGACTGCCAGGGAATGCTACGGAAGTCAATAAGGTGAGTATGGCTCACCAGGGATAATGTGTGGAAGTAACATATCTTGCATTGGCATGGTCAATCATATGATAGCGAAAGTTAGCATCAGGACACGCGTTCAGCACTGTCTGGGTGTTCCAACAGGTACGTCTGCAGTGGGCCCCAGATGTCGCGAGGGCGTGAGGAATGTGGGAGAAATTCAGCATATGTACAAGTTTGGTCCTGCCATAGTATCATGTCCCCAAGCCAGTCCTTGAATTTGGGCGCCCGTCCCCGACCCCATCTGCAAACCACTCGACGTTTGGCCAGTACCAGGCTAAAGGACACAAACTTACGATGTTGGGCAGGGATTTGCTCAGTGTATCCTAGTAGGGCCACAAGCGGGGACCTCGAAATAGGTATAGAAATCATGCAGTCTAGCGCCGTGAAGACCTGCCACCAGTATGTGTGTACCTCTGGACACCCCCAGGCTAGGTGGAGGAAATCAGCGGCCTCTGTCTTACATCTGTCACATCTATTTGTGTCGCGTAAACCAAAGCCATGGAGTTTGACCGGAGTGTAATAGCTACGATGAAGGAATTTATAATGAATGATTCGTAGTCTACTGTTGGAGGAAATCTGCTCCGTCTGTTTGCAACAGAACAACCATTGTGCATCAGTAATGTCCTGTTCCAGTTCTGTCGCCCATTTATCACGGGCTGCACATGGAGGGTAGTCAGTATCAACATACAGAGTGTTGTAGAGTGTGGACACTAAATGCGAGGCAGTGGATGCGCGTAAGACATGATGCAGAGGGGCCACTACTGCAGGTTCCGATGGGTATGAAGGGTGGCAGGCTTGAATCCCATGCCGCAAGCGAGCGTATAGGAATGTCTCCATAGTGGAAGGTGGGGGGTTAGGGCATAGTTGTTGGAGAGTACGAAATTTGCCATTAACGTACAAATCACCCCAACAATGGATGTTTCGTGTATGTGCAACTTTCTTAAATAGTCCTTCTTGCAGTAAGGACATCTCTGGATGGTAGGCAAGCGGAAGTAGTGGGGAGTATAGGCAGGGTGCATGTAAGCAATTGGTAATGCGGGACCAGGCTTTGATCGTGCAGTCTACAGAGGATGGACAGCACCCACGGGGCTCGACCTTAGACAGGAGGACACCTTCAAGTGGAATAGGGTCAGCGAGCCAATGCTCAGTAGCAACATGAGGTGTGTAGCGAGGTGGATGAAACCAAAAGTGAGCATAGTGTGCCTGGGCACATACATAGTACAATTCAAAATTAGGAATGTCAAAGCCTCCTTGTGAGTATGGTCGCATGAGTGTGTCCCATTGTATGCGTGGTTGCTTACTGCCCCACACTAATTGGATCAGTTCTGACCGAAGGGAGGCGAAAAAATGCCGGCCAGGGTCATAGGGGATGGTGAGAAATAAATACAAAAATTTGGGGAGGATTATCATTTTAATGAGGGAAATGCGCCCAGCCATGGTCAAGGGAAGGGCAATCCATCGAGTGATGCAGCCAGTGATATGTTCCATCGCACACCCATAATTGAGTCTCATTAGCTCATCGCGATCTGTCGTAAAACGGATCCCTAAATATTTTGCGTCGTCATTGCACCACTCGTTGGGGAAATCCGTTTCAAATGGAGTGGCGGAAGTGGTCAACGGGAAGATCTGGGATTTGGCCCAGTTGATATGGATGCCTGATTGGCCTCCAAATTTAACAAACTCACGTAATAGTGGATTGAGGTTCTGATGCGGCTCTTTAATATATAGAGTGACATCATCGGCATAAAGAGAAATGAGGATTGGGCGGAGTAAGCACCGGAGCCCCACATGTTGATAGTGTTGCCTAATCTTAGCTGCCAAGGGTTCCATAACTAGGGCGAAAAGTAGGGAAGATAGTGGACATCCCTGGCGATTGCCTCGAGAAAGTGAGATCAAGGGTGAGGTATGTCCATTTATTAAAACTTTCGCCGTTGGTGAGGTATATAAGAGTCGGATCCAAGACACGAAGCCCGTGGGAAGTCCTATACACTGCAATATAGTAAAAAGGTAGTCCCATTCCACCGAATCAAAGGCTTTGGTGGCGTCAAGGAATACCGCCACCAGCGCCAATTGTGGATCTTCAGTTTGCAGGATGGAAAAGAGCGTCCTAAGGTTGTGGGAAGTCGCTCTTCCAGGGATAAACCCAGCCTGGTCTGGGAGAACGAGGTTCTCCATCAGGAGACTAAGACGATTCGCCAAGAGCTTGGCAAGGATTATTGCATCTGAGTTTATGAGAGAGAGTAGCCTATAGGATTCGCATGAGTCTGCTGGTTTACCCGGTTTTAATAGCGATGTAATGAGTGCCTCTCTTATCAAGGCAGGCGTAATCTGCGTTTCCTGAGCTTCCAGAAAGACTTCTTTTAATACAGAGAAGCTGATCGATGTAAGTTTTATAAAAATCGATGGGAAGGCCATCGGATCCCGGTGCTTTGCCTGATTTCATTTGCATGATGGCTGCACGCAGCTCATCATCTTCGAAGGGCGCTGCCAAGAATTCCCGCTGATGATCACCTAGCCACCCAAGAGCTATATCTTCAAGATACGGAGTGAAGTCAGGGGGAGAAGTGCGCTGCGAGCGATATAGGTCTGCATAGTATGTTGTAAATGTATGTAATATTTCGAGACTATCCCTGTGCTGTATCCCGTCTCCATCTACCACATCCAAGACATAACTAGAAAAATGGGGTTGTCTAATATCGTTCGCCAGTGCCCGGCCAGATCTCTCGCCTTCGCCGTACCGACGGGCGGTAAAATATTTACCTCTAAATTTGACTTCCCGTTCTGCAGTGGTGGCATAGTCCGTGAGTTTTTCCCGGAGTGTGGCCCTTTGGGTACCAGAGTCCGCATTCCACATGTCTGTTTCAAGTTGTTTTAACTCAGTTTCCAGGCGTCTCAAATTTCTCCTAATATCCCTGAGTACCCCAAAGCTTTTTGATATGCATGCGCCTCTGATAGTGGCTTTGAAAGCTTCCCAAACTGTGCCCATGTGTGTGACAGAGCCCTTATTTCTAGCAAAAAAATCAGTAATTTCCTCCCCTATTTCAGCCTGAAGACAGTGTCCAACAGCGCCTCCGGTACCAGCCTCCAACATCTCGGGGTGGCGATTAAGTTGGGGGGAGCTATTTCCAGGTATACCGGTGCATGATCCGAGTATGTGCGGGCCAAGTGTTCTGCCGAATGAATCCAAGGGCCTACCCCACGTGAGCAGACCCAGTAGTCCAGTCATGACCAAGTTGAGTGCCCCGCTGTATAAAACATGCCTTCCCTGTCAATGGGGTGGACGTAACGCCATGCGTCAATGAGACCGTGCTCTGTAAACAGCCCAGATAAGGCATCCCGGGTGTTGGTGTAATGATGAGGAAGGGGGTTGGAGCGGTCCATAGATGGGCACATGGCAGTATTAAAATCTCCACCCCATATGACGTGTGTGGAGCCTACTTTAAGTATGTGTCCCCAGAGAGTGGTGAAATAGTCAGGGTCATCTGTGTTAGGTCCATAACAACAAGCTAGGGTGACCGATTGTGTGCCCAACATACCCCAGAGCATACAGCTCCGGCCGGAGGGATAGCTATATGTGCCTCCCAGTATGAAGGGTGTATTTCTTTTTACTAATATGAGCGTGCCATGTGAATACGTCGAGTAGGAGGAGAACGCCCGAGCAGAGGCCCATTTACTGCCAAAACAGGAAGGACGTCGAGGGTCCATGAGTGTTTCTTGAAGCATTGCAATTTGTATGTGGTGCCTGTCAAGATACGCCAATATTTGTCTCCGTTTACGAGGGTCACGGAGACCCCTGACATTCCATGTAATCAATTTGATGCGAAGTTGGTCAGTATGTGGTGCCATTCCAGGTATGATATGGCAGTATGGTGAGTATGATGTTGCATAAAGGTAGTGTGTCTATGCCTACAGTAACTGTCATGTCGAAATGCTGTTGTCCAACATATAGCAAAGCAAACAGAACGTTCCCATCCCATCCCCTCCCCCCAAAAACATCCCCAGTGAGTCAGCATTAGAACAATCAACTAACATCAGTACCACCCCCACCCACAACATCACCCCAATCGTGCCGGTATTAAGTTGCCTACCCATTACCATCAAACAACGTGGCCATTTTACCCTAGCCAGATAAGGCCAGCAAAGTAAGAGGAAAAAACAACAATAAAAAACATAGGAGTACAGACAGCGTGGAGGATCTCCCATAAGGGGGGGGGGCAGTGGGCTGTAAAACCTTCCCGTATCCCAACTCTTTCTGCATTGCAGTCCCCAGATGTCACAGAAGATGGGGGAATAGAGTGGTGGGGGGGAAAGGGTGCTTGACGATGGACAATTCAGATCTACCAATAGCAGAAAAAAAAACATGTATTTAGTTATAAACCACAGACAATGTTCAAAGCCCAAAGGGCACTTATCTGTCCATGACCATCCTGTAGAAGAAAAGTTCGATCTTGAGGTGTTACCATGTCTCCTACCAGGGAGGGGCAAGCGATGTGTATATCAGCATTGTTGCGGTACAGCATAGCAGAACCCACCAGAGGCGAGGGGGCCCTACACCAGGTTATCACAGCATATAACCCACTGCCTCTGTCAGTCCAAGGATGGAGAAGGAGACCTGGAAGTGCGAACCCGTCGCGGCAAACGTCTCAAGTTAGTTTTCAGAAAGTCTTCCTCTTGTTGCGGATTCATGCAGAAGATGCGTTTGCCTTGATGTGTAATCCGAAGTCTCGCAGGGTACATGAGGGCATATTCTACTTGAGCCTTGTGAAGTTTCTGTTTGACAGTAAGGAATTTGTGGCGTGCCTCCTGTACCGCCATGGTGAAGTCGGGGTAGATGGTGAATGTATTCCCTTCAAATTGCAGTGGTTTAATTTTGCGGGCTTTCTGAAGTGCAGCGTCAATAATTTAGGAGACGGGCAATGATGGGTTTCGGAGTTTCACCTGGCGGGGGTCGGGGAACTAGGGAGCGATGTGCGCGATCTACCACCAGATGCGGCGAGAAAGAATCTGCACCGAAGGAGACTTTCAGAAGACGTTCAATATAGTTCGCCATACGTCCCGTATTCGTACTTTCAGGTATACCTATTATACGAATATTATTGCGGCAACTTTTAGCTTCAATGTCTTCATTCTTGGCCGCAATAACTTTCAGCAATTTGTCCATTTGCGACACTTGAGCATGCATTGAGAAGTGGTGTCTTCGTTCTCGGATATGCGGCGGTCAGCCTCTTTCAATTGCCCATCATGCTTGTCTAATTGTTTCACAAGGAGGTCTAGCCGATTGTTCATTGTGTCCATCTTTCCGGAGAGGTCAGTGAGACTGTGTTGTATGGCCAGGAGTAGTGTCTTAACGTCATCTTCTGAGGACTGTGAGGATGACTGTGCTTTGTCCATACTGGTGTGTTCGGAATCTGCGGAGGTAGACCGTGTTGCAGCTTTTTTGGTGTCAAAAGTAAGCCTAGGCTGACAGCCATCAGGTTTCCCCATCTCTCCTCTCCACATGGCCAGATGCTGCTGTAGTATAGATGGATAGTCGCCGCTTATCCGCAGGGCTGGTCGAAATGTAGATGCTGCGATTATGGACAGTAGCGTGCCAGACCGTAGCAAGGGGACACCACCTGGTGATGAAGTAACGGTGGGAGGGGGGCGGCCCCCGTCTGGGTGCATGTGGTAGAGTGTGGTCTCTGGTTAATCGGCAATTAGCCAAGTAGA
This sequence comes from Calotriton arnoldi, assembly GCA_963921515.1. Taxonomy (NCBI): domain Eukaryota; kingdom Metazoa; phylum Chordata; class Amphibia; order Caudata; family Salamandridae; genus Calotriton; species Calotriton arnoldi. The sequence continues at coordinate 99,974 of CAWUFW010004049.1, forward strand.
CCCCTGTATAGGCCCTTGCGGCCTATACTGATTCAAGGTACCAGTCCGCAGTAAGGGATGAATGTCTGATGCCTTAGAACTTGTCGCAGTTCGATATGCAGTGCCAGAAGATCTGATGTGGCCTCAACGTGTATTAGGAGGTATGTCCACAGACATAAAAAAAGGTTCTAGCGATGTCAAATCAAGATAATTTACTGTCAGCCCTAGTGACGCATTGGAGCAGGGACGTGCGGTGTCAAAGGAGTTGTGGCGGATTTGAGGTCAGGCAGTGTAATGGCGTCCAAACAAGGTAGAGGAGATAGAAGCCGACCGGAGGCAATGAGGGACTATGATGGGGAGATATGTGCGCCAATCACCCACCTATAGTGCCGCTCGTGTCAATGCGTCGGTTAGGAGCGCTCCGGGGTGGCACAGCATGCAGCGTTAATTTGGGACAAGTAGTTTCAGGCGCGCTGGCTCCTCCGCGCTTGTTGCGGGAGTGAAGAAAGAAAAAAGCCACGTCACCAACCGAGGAGCAGCGCCTCTCAGCCGCCAAGTACCTCACCGTCTATCCGCTGGTTTCGATCGCGGGTGCCAGGAGTCGGAGTGTCAGCAGCATGACAGGAAGCTTACTGGCGAGGATGAGGCTATTGTTTTGTAGGCGAAAACCCTGAGCGGTCCGTCCCGGGCCAGGCCTAGTGCCACGTGGGATCCTCGGAGCTCGAGTGATGGCGGCCGCCGTCCAGGATTCCAGCTAGCACAACGCCGAAGGCGCCCACAGCATGTAAAGCAGCGGAGAGTGTTCCCTGGGGCTGCGAGAGCCGCGATTTTTTCCCCTGAGAGACCAGATGGTCCAAGGAGTAGGTAGTAGTCAGTGGCAAATCATAGTAGTAGCTGGTAAATAGCAGGATTATTGCCGGATTATTTCATCAAGGTTCCCGAGCCTCACAGGTGTGTGGCCATCTTGGATGTGCGTCACCTAGCGCCCCCCCCCCCCAAGTAACAGAAACATCGCCTTTACCGGCATACACCTCTCCACCAGCTGGTGTTCCCCACAGCCATTTCTAAAACACTAGTATTGCCTTTTCCATCTAGATTTTTTGCTATTTCATTTTATCTCAAAGGTGAAGCTTCTGTGATCCTCACTCCAGTTTAGCAAACTCGGAATGAAACACATGGCCAGTTCTGAACCAGAAATCTTTAGGCCCAGGTTTATAAGGCTTTGCACCTGGCCAAAGGAATGCAAAGCAGGGCATGCTATTAACTATCCAGCACGAAAGGTGTTTTGCACTGGTAAGGCGTCCTTTAAATCAAGGATGTAGCATTGGGTTGTATCAGTGCAAATACCGAAAGGGTTTGATGAAAATCGTTTTCTTTTAAGATAGCCAAACCAGCCATGGGTCAAAAACTGCCGCCTACCTCAAGTAATATACAAAAAAGCGATGGATGACACGCTGGAATTAATCTCAGCCACTGGTAATCACTTGGGGCTGCATCGACCTGGCCTGGAAGTTCAGGCTGGACTGTTCCATTGGAACAGGGTCAAGGCTGGGCTCCACAAATCAAAATGAGATGGCATGGTGTGCAAAAATAACAATTTACCAGTAGCTGAGATTTATTCAGGCATTCAATCCATCCCTTTTTTTTCTTAGTGTGTTGCCCTAAATGGGACAGGGACTCCCAGACACGGGTCCCGTGCACACTGTGCCACTGGAATGAAGCTATACCTGGCTGATGAGCCCTAACTCAGGCAAATCCGGTCCTGGGTTGCTTGTGTTGTCAGTTTAGGGAGGACCTGACATGGCAGTTCGGGCTGGACTGTTCACATGATGAGCAGGTTCAAGACTGATTTGCATATGGCTGGGTTCAAATTGAGGTAGCATGGTGGGCAGAAAATGATGGATTGGAATGCAGCCGAGTAATTACCTGAGGCTGAGAGTAATTCAAGTATTCCAACTATCACTATTTTGTATACTTTAGCCTATTGCAAGTAGGCACTAACAAGGTGAAATGTGTTCTTTTCTGCAAACAACGGACACATTTCATGATGTACTCAGTGCATAGCACACAACCAATGAGTAGAAAACATCAGAGTATGTCCGTGCATAGGAGTTTGTAGTGGAACAGTATGCTTCCAGTGCTAATCCTGTGCTAGACAGCACACATTCATCTCTGCATCATGGTGTGAGGATGTCCATTGTGAAAGGCAGCTTATATGGGCGCCTGTGCAGGAGACAGCAGCAGGATGACAATCTTAGTAGCTATGGTTCACAGCTGTGTCCCCCCCTTGTGCAATGCTGCACAACAAATTTGGATGCTGTTGTGAATTGCATGAAAAACTAGCAACACAGGGCCTTTGACTAGACAATTACTCCACTGGTATCTGTATCCCTCTGTAGACAGAATGGCAGCTAAATATGTGTATTCTTGTTCATCCAGTGTTGTGGGCCTGTGGCTAAAGAGACAGAGTTCTAAAGGTAAGCGGGGCAACAAACCACTAAGTTCAAAATTAATGTATATTACACTTCAAAGATTTAAATAAAGAGGGAAATATCCAATAATCATTTCATGACATACAAAATGTCAATATGAATGAAAACTTTCAAATAACTGAAACTGAAGGTGAACCATACACAAAATGTTGTGTTATGTTGTGTTACACAGTCTGTAGTGCATGCTCGCCAATTACTTGGCCTCTTTGCGCTCCTCTGGACGGATGTATGTGCCTGTGGATTTAAATGTACCCATGCGGGGGGGCACAGTTTAAAGACCAACCTCAGGGTAGTTTGAGTAGTGTGTGCTGGAAGTTGAGTTTTGCCTGCAGTTGTATTTCAGGCAGCAGTGGGTTATTGTACACTTGCTAGCTAAATGTATGCGATGATGAAATGTTTAAGGGCTGTCTGTATAGGATAGATTGCAGAGGGTGTGTGGGTTTTCAAACCCTGTGTATGACCAATGCGAGCTGTGTGGTAACTGGCAAGCCCTCAATATTGGGTCCTGCTGTCCACTCTAGTGATTATGAAATTATTGCATTTTCCCAAGTGTTTGTGGCCTGTTTATTTGCGTGTGTGGGATGCATGTGGGTGCAGGGTCGGACTGGCAAATTGGGCTAAATGGCATTGGTCTATGTGCTGGCCTGGCAGATCAGTGTATTGTTTTTTGCATCTTTGTTGGCTGTTTTATGGCCTGCTGCGCCGGTTTTTACTGTTGATTTTCCTAATATTAAAACAAGCATTGCCTGCAGTAAGGTTAAATCCATGCAGTCTTCCATACCTTGCAAATCACTTATCCAGCGTGTTTTACCAAATTCAAAACTGCCCCCATTTTGAAAACATAGGTCACCTTTTTAGCTATCTAATTCACTAATGAAAGCCACTTTTATTTTGGTGTCCGGGCCTATTTTCTATCCCAGTCCGACCCGGACTGGGAGAGCATATTTTAAATTGATCCTAGCCTCTTTCTATACCTCTGTTGCTTCTTTCTGCACTTCTCTTGCCTCTTTCTGCACCCTTCGTGCCTCTTTCAGCATCTCTGTTGCTTCTTTCTGCACTTCTGTTCCTTCTTTCTGCACCCCTCGTGCCTCCTTTTGCACCTCTGTTGCTTCTTTATGCACTTCTCTTGTTTTTTTCTGCACTGCTCTTGCCTCTTTCTGCATCCCTCTTGCCTCTTTGAGCACCTCTATTGCTACTTTTTGCACTTCTATTGCCTCTTTATGCACCTCTCTTGCTTCTTTCTGCACCTCACTTGCCTCTTTCAGCACCTCTGTTGCTGTTTTCTGCAGATCTCTTGCCTCTTTCTGCACCTCACTTGCGTCTTTCAGCACCTCTGTTGCTTTTTTCTGCAGATCTCTTGCCCCTTTCTGCACCCCTCTTTTCTCTTTCTGCACCTCTCTTGCCTCTTTCTGCACCCTTCGTGCCTCTTTCAGCATCTCTGTTGCTTCTTTCTGCACTTCTGTTCCTTCTTTCTGCACCCCTCATGCCTCCTTTTACACCTCTTGCTTCTTTCTGCACTTCTTTTGGTTCTTTCTGTACTGCTCTTGCCTCTTTCTGCATCCCTCTTGCCTCTTTGAGCACCTCTTTTGCTTCTTTCTGCACTTCTCTCTCCTCTTTCTGCACCCCTCTTGCCTTTTTCTGCACCTCTGTTGCTTCTTTCTGCACTTCTATTGCCTCTTTCTGCTCCTCTCTTGCTTCTTTCTGCACTTCACTTGCCTCTTTCAGCACCTCTGTTGCTTTTTTCTGCAGATCTCTTGCCTCTTTCTGCACCTCACTTGCGTCTTTCAGCACCTCTATTGCTTTTTTCTGCAGATCTCTTGCCCGTTTCTGCACCCTTCTTTTCTCTTTCTGCACCTCTCTTGCCTCTTTCTGCACCCCTGTTACCTGTTTTTGTACCTTTTCTGCCTGTTTCTGCACATCTCTTGCCTCATTCTGTACCTCTGTTACCTCTTTCTGCACTTCTCTTGCTCTTTCTGTACCCTTCGCGCCTCTTTCAGCACCTCTGTTTGTTCTTTCTGCACTCATCTTGCTTTTTTCTACACCTCTGTTGCTTCTTTCAGCAATTCTCTTGCCTCTTTCTGCACTTCTCTTCCTTCTTTCTGCACCCCTCCGGCCTCTTTCTGTACCTCTCTTGCCTCTTTGTGCACCCCTCCTACCTTTGTCTGCACCCCTCTTGCCTCTTTTTGCAACTCTGTTGGTTCTTTCTGCTCTGCTCTTGCTTCTTTCTGCACCTCACTTGTCTCTTTCTGCACTGCTTGTGCTTCTTTCGACACCTCTGTTGCTTCTTTCAGCAACTCTCTGGCCTCTTTCTGCACTTCTCTTCCTTCTTTTTGCACCCCTCTTGCCTCTTTCTGTACCTCTCTTGCCTCTTTGTGCACCTCTCCTACCTCTTTCTGCTCCCTTCTTGCTTCTTTTTGCACCTCTTTTGGGTCTTTCTGCACTGCTCTTGCTTCTTTCTGCACCTCACTTGCCTCTTTCTGCACTTCTCTTGCTTCTTTCTAAACCTCTGTTGCTTCTTTCAGCAATTCTCTTAGCTCTTTCTGCACTTCTCTTGCTTGTTTCTGCACCTCTCTTGCGTATTTCTGCACCTCTGTTGTCTCTTTCTGCACTTCACTTACTTCTTTCTGCACCTCTCTTGCCTCTTTCGCTACCTCTGTTAATTCTTTCTGCACCCCTCCTGCTTCTTTCTGCACCCCTCTTCCCTATTTGTGCAACTCTCTTGCATATTTCTGCACCACTCTTGCCTCTTTCTGTACCTCTGTTGCTTCTTTCTGCACTTCTATTGCCTCTTTCTGCACCTCTCTTGCTTCTTTCTGCACCTCACTTGCCTCTTTCAGCCCCTCTGTTGCTTTTTTCTGCAGATCTCTCTCCCCTTTCTGCACCCCTCTTGCCTCTTTCTGCACCTCTGTTGCTTCTTTCTGCACTTCTATTGCCTCTTTCTGCACCTCTCTTGCTTCTTTCTGCACCTCACTTGCCTCTTTCAGCACCTCTGTTGCTTTTTTCTGCAGATCTCCTGCCTCTTTCTGCACCTCACTTGCGTCTTTCAGCACCTCTATTGCTTTTTTCTGCAGATCTCTTGCCCGTTTCTGCACCCTTCTTTTCTCTTTCTGCACCTCTCTTGCCTCTTTCTGCACCCCTGTTACCTGTTTATGTACCTTTCCTGCCTGTTTCTGCACATCTCTTGCCTTGTTCTGTACCTCTGTTACCTCTTTCTGCACTTCTCTTGCTCTTGTACCCTTCGCGCCTCTTTCAGCACCTTTGTTGGTTCTTTCTGCACTGATCTTGATTTTTCTGCACCTCACTTGCCTCTTTCTGCACTTCTCTTGCTTTTTTCTACACCTCTGTTGCTTCTTTCAGCAATTCTCTTGCCTCTTTCTGCACTTCTCTTCCTTCTTTCTGCACCCCTCTGCCTCTTTCTGTACCTCTCTTGCCTCTTTGTGCACCCCTCCTACCTTTTTCTGCACCCCTCTTGCCTCTTTTTGCAACTCTGTTGGTTCTTTCTGCTTTGCTCTTGCTTCTTTCTGCACCTCACTTGTCTCTTTCTGCACTGCTTGTGCTTCTTTCGACACCTCTGTTGCTTCTTTCAGCAATTCTCTTGCCTCTTTCTGCACTTCTCTTCCTTCTTTTTGCACCCCTCTTGCCTCTTTCTGTACCTCTCTTGCCTCTTTGTGCACCTCTCCTACCTCTTTCTGCTCCCCTCTTGCCTCTTTTTGCACCTCTTTTGGGCCTTTCTGCACTGCTCTTCTTCTTTCTGCACCTCACTTGCCTCTTTCTGCACTTCTCTTGCTTCTTTCTAAACCTCTGTTGCTTCTTTCAGCAATTCTCTTAGCTCTTTCTGGACTTCTCTTGCTTGTTTCTGCACCTCTCTTGCGTATTTCTGCACCTCTGTTGTCTCTTTCTGCACTTCACTTACTTCTTTCTGCACCTCTCTTGCCTCTTTTGCCACCTCTGTTAATTTTTTCTGCACCCCTCCTGACTCTTTCTGCACCCCTCTTCCCTATTTGTGCAACTCTCTTGCCTCTTTCTACACCTCTCTTCCCTCTTTCTGCACCACTCTTGCCTCTTTCTGTAACTCTGTTGCTTCTTTCTGCACTTCTCTTGCCTCTCTCTGTACCCTTCGTGCCTCTTTCAGCACCTCTGTTGCTTCTTTCTGCACTTCTCTTCCTTCTTTCTGCACCCCTCGTGACTCTTTAAGCACCTGTTGCTTCTTTCTGCACTTCTCTTCCTTCTTTCTGCACCTCTCGTGCCTCCTTCTGCACCTCTGTTGCCTCTTTCAGCACCTCTGTTGGTTCTTTCTGCACTGTTCTTGCTTCTTTATGCACCTTATGTGCCTCTTTCTGCACTTCTCCTGCTTTTTTCTACACCTCTGGTGCCTCTTTCTGCACCTCTCTTGCTTCTTTCTGCACCTCACTTGCCTCTTTCAGCACCTCTGTTGGGTCTTTCTGCACTGTTCTTGCTTTTTTTCTACACCTCTGGTGCCTCTTTCTGCACCTCTCTTGCTTTTTTCTACATCTCCCTTGCCTCTTTCGGCACCTCTGTTGCTTCTTTCTGCACCCCTGTTCCCTCTTTCGGCACCCCTCTTCCCTATTTGTCAAACTCTCTTGCCTCTTTCTACATATCTCTTCCCTCTTTCTGCACCACTCTTGCCTCTTTCTGTACCTCTGTTTCTTCTTTCTGTACTCCTGTTCCTTCTTTCTGCACCCCTTGTGCCTCCTTCTGCACCTCTGTTGCTTCTTTCTGTACTTCTCTTGGTTCTTTCTGCACTTCTCTTGCCTCTTTCTGCACCCTTCGTGCCTCTTTCAACACCTCAGTTGCTTCTTTCTGCACTTCTCTTCCTTCTTTCTGCACCCCTCTTGCCTCTTTCCGCACCTCTCTTGCTTCTTTCTGCACCTCACTTGCCTCTTTCAGCACCTCTGTTACTTTTTTCTGCAGATCTCTTGCCTCTTTCTGCATGTCACTTGCCTCCTTCAGCTCCTCTGTTGCTTTTTTCAGCAGATCTCTTGCCTCTTTCTGCACCCCTCTTTTCTCTTTCTGCACCTCTCTTGCCTCTTTCTGTACCCCTGTTCCCTGTTTCTGCACCTTTCTTGCCTGTTTCTGTACCTCTGTTGCCTCTTTCTGTACCTCTGTTGCCTCTTTCTGCACTTCTCTTGCTCTTTCTGCACCCTTCATGCCTGTTTCAGCAACTCTGTTGGTTCTTTCTGCACTGCTCTTGCTTTTTGCTGCACCTCACTTGCCTCTTTCTGCACTTCTCTTCTTTCTTTCAGCATTCCTCCTGTCTCTTTCTGTAACACTCTTGCCTCTTTGTGCATCCCTCCTACCTTTTTCTGCACCCCTCTTGCCTCTTTTTGCACCTCTGTTGTTTCTTTCTGCACTGCTCTTACTTCTTCCTGCACCTCACTTGCCTCTTTCTTCACCCCTGTTCCCTGTTTCTGCACCTTTCCTGCCTGTTTCTGCACCTCTCTTGCCTCTTTCTGCACCTCTGAGTTAGTGGTACTTTTAATCCCCCTGCCCTATTATATACTAGGGGCTTACAGGGGAGGTCATGCCAATCACAGGGATACCCCAACTCATAGTGTACCCTAGTGTATGTAGGTGTTTTCACTGAATTCTAAGTGTCTTTCAGCATAGCACTGGCTCCGGGTCTGGTTAGTCAGAGTCAGTTACCACCAGTACCAGTCAGTAAAAAGTTGGGGGCACAGGAAGACTTTGAAACAAGACCTCTTTCTGCACCTCTGTTGGTTCTTTCTGTATATCTCTTACTTCTTTCTGCACTTTTCTTTGTCTTTCTGGACTTCTGTTGCCTCTTTCTGCATTTCTCTTGCTTCTTTCTGCTTCTTTCTTCCTCTTTCTTCACCTGTCCTACCCCTGTAGGCATAGTTAGAAATTAGCATTTAAAAAACCTTAGAAATTCGCTGAAAAAACTATAGGTTACAGGGACGTTATAGTTAGAAATGATCATTTAAAAAACCTTTGAAATTCACTGAAAAAACCATAGGTTTCAGGGACGATATAGTTAGAAATTAGCATTTAAAAAACCTTAGAAATTCACTGAAAAAACCACAGGTTTCAAGGATGTTATAGTTAGTTGGACATTTCACTCGTACAAAACCAGAGAAATTCGGCCGTTATAGTTAATTAAGCTAACTATAACTCACGCCCCCGCAATGCACTGCTGATGACGTCACATATTACATCACTCATGACATGGTCAGTGACATCACTCATGACATCACTGATGACATCTCAAGTGACATCACTGATGACATCATTGATGACATCATCCACGTGATAATCTGATGCACCTCCTCACACCCTAATATAACCTTCGATACACCCAATCTAAAATTCAGACTGCCATTCTCGAAACAATAGACACACCAATACCAGTTACTACATACCCACTCACTGATTCCTAGGTCTGCACACACATCCACTCACTCACCTATACAGTCACTCATAAATGCAGTCAATAAAGCCACTATCATATGTACTCATACACCCATACAGACACTCACACACCGCCACTCACCCATAGAGTTACTCACACAGCTAGTCAGTAATGCAAAGAATCAATCACACTCCCAATTACTCACCTACACAGTTATACACACACCACCTCACTTATTTATACAGATACTAACACATACTTACTCTCATATACAATCACTGACACAAGCACATACTCGTCCATACAGCTACTCTCAAAATCACTCACTCTCACATATAATCATTTATATAATCCAACTCTCACATATACTGCCTTTCACATATGTAGTTACTCACACATGTACGACCGAGACATCCATTCACTCACCAACACAGCTATACACACACCCACCCACCCATATAGCCCCTCACAGTCGCACTCTTGAACCCATACACCCAGTGAATTACCCACTCACACATCTATGCACAGTCACACCCCCCCCACACAGACACTCAGGCACCCATACAGATACTCAGACAACCAATCAATAACTCATATAGACACTCATGTAGCTACTCACCAACCCATGCAGCCGCTTACACATTGGCATTTATATATATAAAACATATTTAAACTTTACAGAAACACACAGTCACAGGATGATGTCATCAGTGATGTCATCAGTGATGTCACTTGAGATGTCATCAGTGATGTCATGAGTGATGTCACTGACCATGTCATGAGTGATGTAATATGTGACGTCATCAGCAGTGCATTGCGGGGGCGCGAGTTATAGTTAGCAGAACTAACTATAACGGAGGAATTTCTATGGCTTTGTACGAGTGAAATGTCCAGCTAACTATAACACCCCTGAAACCTATGGTTTTTTCAGTGAATTTCAAAGGTTTTTTAAATGCTAATTTCTAACTATAACGGGCCTGAAACCTATGGTTTTTCAGTGAATTTCAAAGGTTTTTTAAATGCTAATTTCTAACTATAACGTGCCTGAAACATATGGTTTTTTTCAGTGAATATATATATATATATATATATATTTATATATATATATATATATATTCACTGAAAAAACCATAGGTTTCAGACACGTTATAGTTACAAATTAGCATTTAAAAACCTTTGAAATTCACTGAAAAAACCATAGGTTTTAGGACAGTTATAGTTACTTGGACATTGCACTCGTAAAAAACCCGTGAAATTCCCCGTTATAGTTAGTTCAGCTAACTATAACTCGCGCCCCGCAATGCACTGCTGATGACGTCACATATTACATCACTCATGACATGGTCAGTGACATCACTGATGACATCACTGATGACATCTCAAATGACATCACTGATGACATCATCCAGTGACTGTGTGTTTCTGTAAAGTTTAAATATTTTTAATATATATAGGAAAAGACGTATTGAAGAATGAGTGGGTGTGTAAGTGTCTGTATGGATGATTTAGTAGGTGCGTGACTGACTCTATAAGTGAGTGATTTAACGTATCTTACTGAATGCATGGGTTAGTGACTAAACTGGGTGAATGTCTGTATCCGTCTGTCTGCTGCTGTGTAAGTGGCTGCATGGGTTTGTGAATAGCTACATGAGTGTCTATATGAGTTATTGATTGGTTGTCTGAGTATCTGTATGGGTGCCTGAGTGTTTGTGTGGGTGGGGTGTGTGCGACTCTGTGCATAGATGTGTGAGTGGGTGATTCACTGGGTGGATGGTTTCAAGAGTGCATCTGTGATAGACTGTATGGGTGGGTAAGTGTGTGTAAGAGTGTGTTAGTGAGTGAATGTATGTCCCAGTGGTACATGTGTGAGTAACTACATATGTGAAAGGCAGTATATATGTGTGTTGGAGTATATAAATAGCTATAAGCTAGAGTGAGTGATTGTGATAGTGGCTGTATGGATGAGTGTGTGCTTGTATCAGTGATTGTATAAGAGCGTAACAATGTGCTAGTATTTGTATGATTAAGTGAGCTGGTGTGTGTATAACTGTATAGGTGAGTAAATGGCAGTGTGTTTAATTATTTGCATGACTGACTAGGTGTGTGAGTACCTCTATGGATGAGTGGCGGTGTTTGAGTGTCTATATACGAGTAAGAGTGCATATGATAGTCCTGTACTGAGTGACCATAAGTATGAGTGACTGTACGGGTGAGTGAGTGGATGTGTGTGTGAGACCTAAGAATCAGTGAGTGGGTATGTAGTTATTGGTGTTGGAGTGTCTATGGTTTTGCGAATGGCAGTCTGTAATTTAGAGTGGGTGTATCAAAGGTTATATTAGGGTGTGAGGAGGTGCATCAGATTATCACGTGGATGATGTCATCAGTGATGTCATTTGAGATGTCATCAGTGATGTCATCAGTGATGTCACTGACCATGTCATGAGTGATGTAATATGTGACGTCATCAGCAGTGCATTGCGGGCGCGAGTTATAGTTAGCTGAACTAACTATAACGGGGGAATTTCACGGGTTTTTTACGAGTGCAATGTCCAAGTAACTATAACTGTCCCTAAAACCTATGGTTTTTTCAGTGAATTTCAAAGGTTTTTTAAATGCTAATTTGTAACTATAACGTGTCTGAAACCTATGGTTTTTTCAGTGAATTTCAAAGGTTTTTAAAATGCTAATTTCTAACTATAACGTGCCTGAAACCTACGGTTTTTTCAGTGAATTTCAAAGGTTTTGTAAATGACAATTTTTAAAAGTATTAATTGTTATATTAATTTTTTCATACTGATTTACTACATATTTAGAAACAATTTTTTTTTACATATTTTATTTTTAAATTACATTGTAATTACATTATACATTACATTACAAAAAATACTTTCTCAGAATGAATTACTTTAGTTTAAATACTTTGCACATAGGCAATAGACTTTTAAGTACAGTAGTTACAGTTGTTGCAATGGGCAACACATTTTCAAACACAATGCAACATTCAGCTCAATGTGAATTTCTAGTTAAATGCAATTAGTTACTTTATGGATTACTTTTCTAACCACAGGACTGGATCCTAGATTCAGTCCTGGGACATCTCCTGTAAACAGTTGAGTAAAAGCGTTTTGGTTACAGTACTGATTTTTAAGGAATATTATTGTATTTTAAAAGTTGACACTTAGAAACTTTTTCTCATATAGTCACCAATGTTATCCTATGGAAGGAAATTCACTTAGCAGGTAAAAACTGTTATCGTTACTTTTTCTTACTCAGTGTTGGATCCTGGATCCAGCACTGGTGCATCTCCTGTAAACAGTTGAAAGAATGCGTTTAAGTCATACAGGCGATTTTTAAGGAATATTTGTAGTTTGTAAAAATCAACACTTTGAAACTTTTTGCTGAAAACCAGACAATGGATTCCTATGGAAGAAAATATAAGTTACTGGTAAGTACGGTTAAAATTACTTTTCAGGGTCAGTGCTGGGCTAAAAGATGCAGCACTGGGTTCTCTCCTGATAACAGGTGAGTAAATCGGAATTCGTATTTCGGCTGATTTTAGAGGAATATTTTAAAGTTCCAAAACTCCACACTTAGAAGAATTTCCAAGTGAAACCAGTCAATGTTAGCCTATGGAAGGAAATTCAAGTTACTGGTAAGTACGGTTAGAATTACTTTTCAGGGTCAGTGCTGGGCTAAAGGTGCAGCACTGGGTTTTCTCCTGATAACAGGTGAGTAAGTCGGAATTCGGATTTCGGCTGATTTTAGAGGAATATTTGTATGTTTCAAAAATCAACACTTAGAAACTTTTTCAGCAAAAAGCAGGCAATGATATCCTATGGAAGGAAATTCAAGTTACTGGTAAGTACGGTTAAAATTACTTTTCAGGATTAGTACTGGGCTGAAAGATGCAGCACTGAGGTCTCTCCTGATAACAGGTGACTAAATCGGAATTCGTATTTCGGCTGATTTTAGATGAATATTTTAAAGTTCCAAAACTCCACACTTAGAAGAATTTCCAAGTGAAACCAGTCAATGTTAGCCTATGGAAGGAAATTCAAGTTACTGGTAAGTACGGTTAAAATTACTTTTCAGGACCAGTACTGGGCTGAAAGATACAGCACTGAGGTCTCTCCTTATAACAGGTGAGTAAATCGGAATTCGTATTTCGGCTGATTTTAGATGAATATTTTAAAGTTCCAAAACTCCACACTTAGAAGAATTTCCAAGTGAAACCAGTCAATGTTAGCCTATGGAAGGAAATTCAAGTTACTGGTAAGTACGGTTAAAATTACTTTTCAGGACCAGTACTGGGCTGAAAGATACAGCACTGAGGTCTCTCCTGATAACAGGTGAGTAAATCAGAATTCGTATTTCGGCTGATTTTAGAGGAATATTTGTATGTTTCAAAAATCAACACTTAGAAACTTTTTCAGCAAAAAGCAGGCAATGATATCCTATGGAAGGAAATTCAAGTTACTAGTAAGTACGGTTAAAATTACTTTTCAGGACCAGTACTGGGCTGAAAGATACAGCACTGAGGTCTCTCCTTATAACAGGTGAGTAAATCGGAATTCGTATTTCGGCTGATTTTAGAGGAATATTTGTATGTTTCAAAAATCAACACTTAGAAACTTTTCAGCAAAAAGCAGGCAATGATATCCTATGGAAGGAAATTCAAGTTACTGGTAAGTACGGTTAAAATTACTTTTCAGGACCAGTACTGGGCTGAAAGATGCAGCACTGAGGTCTCTCCTTATAACAGGTGAGTAAATCGGAATTCGTATTTCGGATGATTTTAGAAGAATATTTGCACAATGGTGAAGGAAGGGGGCGGGGCCTGAGGTGACATCTGTGCAAACGCGCCCCGTGGCGCGTTTTAAGTTGGGGGATTAAGTCCCCTTGAATCCTGAGGGTCCCTAGGGACAACTAGCCCACCAGGAACCTCCAATATGCGCCAGAGGCTGCGTTGCAGAGACGTGTAGAGAGGCCACACCCCTTTTACACCTCTCTGCAACGCAGCTCTGTGGCGCTTCTGGATGTACCTGTTGGGCTAGTTGGCCCCCAGGGACCCTCAGGATTGAAGGGGATTTAATTCCCCATCTTAAAACGCGCCACGGGGCCTGTTTGCACACATGTCACCTGAAGCCCCGCCCCCTCCCTTCACCACTGTGCAAACACGCCCCGTGGCGCGTTTTAAGTTGGGGGATTAAGTCCCCTTGAATCCTGAGGGTCCCCGGAGTCCAACTAGCCCACCATATACCTCCAAAAAGCGCCACAGAGCTGCGTTGCAGAGAGGTGTAAAAAGGGCGTGGCCTCTGTACACCTCTCTGCAAGGCAGCTCCCTGGCGCATACTGGACGTTCCTGGTGGGCTAGTTGGCCCCCAGGGACCCCCAGTATTCAAGGGGAATTCCCTTCTCTGCAAACGCGCCAGGGGGCGCGTTTGCAGAGTGGTGAAGGAAGGGGCGGGCCTGCGGGCCCGATCGTTTTTTTTTTGTTTTTGTTTTTTTGTCGCCTGAAGGGGGCTGTGTGGCCCCCCTTCCTTTTTCCTGTTTTTGGGCCCTGGGGACTCCATCCCCCAGGGCCTTACCCCTTTTTTTGTAATTAAAATTTAAAAAAAACGGGAAGGGGGCCGCGTGGCCCCCTTCCCTGGGCCTGTATTGGCCCCGGGGACCCCATCCCCTGGGGCATGGCCTCTATTTTTAATTTTATTCTTGGAGGGGGGCTGTGTGGCCCCCTCCTCTGGCCATTTAAGGCCCCGGGGACCCCATCTCCGGGGCCGGCCATACCCTTTTTTTATTTTTTTTAAACTTTGGGGAGGGGGCTGCGTGGCCCCCTCCCGGGCCACTACTTGCCCCGGGGACCCCATCCCCCGGGCTGGCCCTCTCCGTTGGGGACTGTGGGGGTCCCAATCCCCCACAGTCCCGCCGGCTCCCCGCGTCCCTTGGGAGCCGGCATTGCTTTCCACATGGGGAGCAGCTAACATGCTGCTCCCCATGTGGAAAGCAATCGGCTTTGGATATTGGAAGAGAGAGCAGGTTTCCTGCTCTCTCTTCCAATATCCAAAGCAGTTTGCAATGACAGGACGGGAGCCGCGAGGCTCCCGTCCTGCCATAGCAACTACAGTGTCCCGGGGTAGGCACCCCGGGACACTGCAGGAGCCGGCCCTGGGGGGTGGCGGTCCTCAGGGCCATCAAGGGCTCCAGGAGGGGGCCGCGCGGCCCCCTCCCTTAAATTGCACAGCCCCGGGGAGGTGGTGGTCCCCGGGGCTCTGGGGGTCCGTAATGGACCCCCACATTTATTTTATAAGTGCCCCGGGGAGGTGGTGGTCCCCGGGCGTGTGGGGGCTGGAGCCCCCCACACACCTTATTTAAATTAAAAAAGAAGCCCCGGGGGTGGCGGTCCTCGGGGCTGCGGGAGGGCAGAAGAGCCCTCCCGCACCATTTTTTCAATAAAGCCCCGGGGGTGGCAGTCCCCGGGCTTGGGGGCCCTTTGAGGCCCCCACACATAAAATTAACCCCCCCACCATGCCCCCGGGACTTGGGCCACCCGGGGGCAAAATACAATCGAAGCGCGGGAGACCGCGCTTCGATTTTTTTTTTTTGGGCAGGATTCGCGCACCCTGAGCGCATCCTGCCGATTTAAAAAAATTTTTTTTTTTGCCCAGGGGGTCCTTGTGGGACCCCTGAGCAAACCTAGGGGGTCAGGGTGTTTCTACCCTGCCCCCTTTGTGCGCTTTGCGCACTTGTTTCTGTCCCTCGGTTCTACCGAGGGATAAAATGGCTGCCAACACTTCCTGATTTGGAGTGTTGACAGCCAATTAGCATGCAGCTCGTGATCGGGAGGGTGCGCGAATCCGACGCGGCCATAGATATCACTATCTTTTTACTTTTGATTTTCTCAGCAACTACTGAACGGATTTACACCATTTAACAAAAGGGTTCTTTCTGAACCAAGAACTACCTCTTTGCCAAATTTGGTGTAATTCCGTTCAGCAGTTCGGGCTGTAGCCGTGTCTAAAGTTTCCTATGGAAAATTGCATGGGGAAAACGCGTTTTGGGACCCCCTTTTTCTCGGCCCCCGCTTGACGAATCCCCCGAGACTTTCAGGGTAGGAGCGGACCGGAGCGCCCCACAAAGTTTGAAAATTTTGCGAAGATACGTCAACCGGCAAGAGAGTTATTTCAAATAGAATGTCGCGGATTTCCTATGGATAATAGGTTGTAACTATAACATATATATATATATATATATATATATATATATATATATATATATATATATCCACCAAAACAGTTAGCCTGCGATGGAGGGGCCCACACAGGTAGGTATTGCCACAAATTCTTTATTGAAGGATGCAATGCGGGCACAGCACTCAAAACGTGCAAAATTAAAGTCCAGTCCGCCCGACGCGTTTCATGCTAAACAGCACTTCCTCATGGGCTGCAGGCTTCAGGAAAAGGAGAACGGCCATTTTAGGCACCTTTGAAGTATCATTCACCCCGCCCCAGTGGGCGTGGGCACCCAAGTGACCTGTTGGTAATTGTAGTGCATTCATATTACTACAGTGAGTTGCCGTACCTTTCCTTGACGTATAAACAAATCTGAAATCCCAAGTGGGTTGCAATGTATGACTCTGGCAACTCGCCTGCACATTAGTTCCTCCAAACACGGCTCCTGTCCCTGTTATCGCTACACCGGGTGGCGTCATGCCAGGGGATGCAAAACAGCAGCGACAAGTAATAACTATTGCAAATAGGGACAATATTTTCACTTTACAGAAGACCTCTATGACAGAATGGAAACAGGGCCATACCACATATATATATATGTATACACACACACACACACTGGAGTGGCATAGTGGAATGGAATAGTATAGTGTGTAGTGGCATATAGTTAAGTGCTGTACCCATGGATTAGCATACAGTGGAGTGGCGTAGACTAGAGTGGCATAGAGTGTAATTGCATACAGTGGAGTGTTCCACAGTAGAGTTGTGTACAGTAGATTAGCGTAGAGTGTAGTGGTGAAGAGTGTAGTGGCACACCATGGATGGTGTACAGTGTACTGGTGAAGACTGGAGTGGTGTAGAGGGCAGTGGTGCAGAGTGGAATAGCATAGAGTAGAGTGTCGTAGAGTGGAGTGGGGTAGAGAGTAGTGACATACAGTGTAATTGTGTAGAGTGGAGTGGCGTACAGTGTAATAGCATACAGTGGAGTATCATACAGTGGAGTGGTGTATAGTGGACTAGCGTAGAGTGAACTGGCATAGAGTGGAGTGGGGTACAGTGGAATAGCATACTGAGGAGTGGTGTATAGTGGAGTGGCATGGAGTAGAATAACAAAGAGTAGTGGCATAGAGTGGCTTTGCATATATTGGAATAGTGTAGAGTGGATTGGCATAGAGTGGAGGTGTGTACAGTGGAGTGGCATATTCTGAAGTGTCGTAGAATTGAGTGGCACAGACTGTAATTGTGTATAGGTGGAATGGAGTGGAGTGGAATAGCGTAAGGTGGATTAGCGTAGAGTACAGAGGCGTATAGTGGATTGACGTAGAGTAGAGTAGCATAGATTGGAATAGCGTAGTGTGAACTGGAGTAGAGTGTAGTGGCACAGAGTGGAGTGGCATAGAGTAGAGTGTGTAAATGGTTTAAGTAGTTTCAAAGTTATAAGTGTGAAAATACTTAGCTACTGTATACCATGGCAAGTTTGCAATGTATCTCAGTAAATGCAGAAGACAATGCAGAATATGATCAGTTAGTGGCTGTGTTTACAAAACATAAAAGGCAGCCATGTCGTTTTCACCATACTTTGGTTGCGTTCTGGGTTAGGGTCTTAGATATAGGTAAATAGTAGGTTTTATGGTCCGTCCCTACATATTAACACTTTTTTAAAGTGGTAATAGATAGTGAAATGTATTTATGTTTTGTCAATATCTTTGGCGCTGTTTGATGAATCTTCACGAAAGTTTCAAAACTAATATGACTCTCAGTTCAGCTGCACTCTTGAAAGTTTTGGGGTGATTTGTCAAGCAGGGTCTGAGGAAAAGGAGGGGTCCCAAAATGCATTTTCCCCCATATTAATTCCCATAAAGATTTTGAACACCACTATATCCCGAACTGCTGGATGGATTTACACAAAATTTGGCAGAAAGCTAGCTCTTACTCTATAAAACACGCTTAATGTTATTTTGTGTAAATCCATTGAGTAGTTTTAGAGATATTAACCGAAAACAAAATTTGTATCTATAGGGGTGCCATTTTATGTGTCAGGGAACAGTCCCTGGGGCTGAAAAGTTGTTTGTATATTAAATGAAGGGGTCAAGTGAGAGCTTTCCTGACCCCTTGTGTGGGCTTAAAAAGAGGGCTAAACATGTGTACTGGGGTTGGAATTCTCTAAAACATTTTTTGTTATGGATACCTTGCATGGCTTATCACGGCCCCCTTGTAAGTCCATGAGGGATCCGCAGATCTATTGCCACTCAAACAAAATAAAGATATATACTTTTACACTAAGTCTTACACCTATAGAGATACTCTTACACCCACACTTACAACCATCCACACTGTCTAACCCATTCACATACTGATACAATCACGCTCATACCCACATTTACACCCATATAGACACTAGTACACATTCCCACATACCCATAGAGACAGTTTCTCACCCACACCTACACCCATACTGACACTCTCACACTCACTCACATGTACATATAGATATTCTCACTCTCACACCCACACTTACATCCATACAGACTCTCACACCCACACTTACACTCATACAGACACTCTCACACCCACATACACATATACAGAATACACATACTCTTACATCTAGTCACATGCTCATGCACACACTCTCACACCCACTCACATACCCATACAGACTCAGACCCACTCTTATACCCATAAATATACTCTCACACCCAGTCACACACACAGATAGACACTCTCACACTCACTCACACTGTTATGCAGACACTCACACACCCACTCACATATGTGTATACTCTCTTATCCACACTTATACCCATACACACTCTCTTACACCTATTCACATACCTATACACTCTCACACCCACACTTACACCCATACAGAGACTCACATCCACTCATACAGATACTTTCACACCTACACTCACACTCGTACAGACACTCTCACACCCACTCACATATGTATATAAGCACTCTTACACCCATACTTACACATAGGGAGACATTTTTAAACCCACTCACATACCCATACACTCTCACACCCATACTGATGCTCTCGCACCCATACTTACATCCATACCAAGACTCTCACATCCATACTTGCACCCATACAGACACTCCCATACCCACTCTTATACCCATACAGAAATTCTCACACCCAATCACATGTACATATAGACAGGCTCACATCCACACTTGCACCCATCCAGACACTCTCAAACCCACTCACATACCCATACAGACACTCTCACACCCACTCATACACCCATACAGACACTCTCACACCCATACTCACACTCGTACAGTCTCACACCATCTCACATACCCATACAGACAGTCTCACACTCATACTTGTGACTATACAGACACTCTCACACCCACTCACATGCCCATACAGAGACTGTCACAGCCATACTTACACCCATACAGAGACTACCACACCCACTCAGTTATACCCATGAAGACACTATCAAACACACTCACATATCTATGCAGATACTGTCACACCTATTTTTACACCTACACTCTGTCACCTACTTACATACCCATACTGTCAGAATCACAGTTACATTCACAACCACTCACATACTTATGCAGAAACTCTCACACCCTCTCACAGACCCACACTGGCATTTACACTATTAGTCATAAATTCGTACACATGTCATAGATCCACTCTGAAATTTTAAATGTGCTGTTTTACATTGAATATGTGCTTTTGGCTTGCGGATTCGAGAAACATTTTTTTAAAAAGAATTTAGAAAGAAAATTAACAAGTGTTTGGAGAATAGGGTGTCTCTGATAAGAGCCTCAGTGTTTATTGTGTGTATATCATCACTACACATAAAACAGGATGCAGTCTTTCAAATTGTGCAGGAACACCGTGTTGCCTTTCTCTGTGAAATGCACTTCATCAGGTCTGTAAATCCCATCTGTGTCAAAGCGTAGGTTGTTATTGTAAATAGAGCCCATGTTATGATCCCTGACAAATGCAGAAACAGTTTTATTCACATTTTTCCTAGCTTTTGTCTATCTGTGGACAGAATTCAGATGAGCACTTCCATTTCTGCCTCTGGTATATGTCAGAAAACACCATGGAAGTGTGATATAAAAGTGACATTTGTTTCCCAAAGGCATCCTTCATTAGGATTTCCAATCCTACCCCAGTAAGGGTGCCTAGGTCATTGCCACCACAGTGCACAATTACGAGGTCTGTATGTTGGCAAGCCATAATGTTTTCAACCACTGGAAGCAATTGATGCCCCTTTAAGCCTCTCTGGCCAACCCAAGTAATATCCACATTAGGCAAACCCATGTCACTGTCAATATTACTCTTGCTAGCAGACTCTCTGGCCCAAAACACATAGCTATGGCCCCCAATCCCCACTCTAACTATTTTCAAAAGAAGGAGCAGTAGCACACTGGAGAAGACTGCAGCAGAATGAGACAGATTTGAAAAAAGAAGTCAGTTAAAATAATGCCTTGCCACTTGTGAGAAGTTGGCCTGGTATATGCTGTTCACTACTTAAAGTGGACACCTTGCACCAGAACAATTCGACTCTTATGGTAGATAGGTTTAAGACAACCTTTATAGAAAGCTATCCTAGTGGTAGCTGTGGAGAGCAGCCTTCAGGCTAAGTCTTGAAGGAATGTAAAGCAGCTTGTTTTACCACACAATCTCTTGAATCACCAAATGAAAAGACACCACACAGGTATATATATCAAATATATATGTATTTATTAATAAACACTCTCTACTAATCTCTTTATGAGATTAGAGGTCAGGATCATATGTACAAGTCAAATGTTATCAAAATAAGTTTAGCACAATCGAATATCACAATCTTAGTTTGGCTAGACCTAGGTCTAGGGCATCTAGAATCGAGGGACCCCCAAGAACCACCCCAGGTAGTTGTAGGAGACCCACAGGGGACGGACACGGTGACCTGGCACCGGTGCGAGTCCTGTGCGAGTCTATGCGCTCAGATGCGATTGAGATTTCAATGTTAAAGGTCCCTTGCATGTTCGAGGCGAACACACCGATCGGTCCTTGTACGAGTCGAAGGACACGGTTATAGATAGAGTTGCAAGGGAGATGGACGCGCTGTGTCTAACACAGACGCGAACCTTGTGCGAGTCAGTGCAATGGAGATCTCAGTGTTACAGGCCCTTTGTGTGTTCGAGGCGAACACCGATCGGACTCAGTACGAGTCGAAGGATACGGTTCTAGATAGTGTTACAAAGGGGATGGACGCGGTGTGTCTAACACAGACGCGAACCCTGTACGAGTCAGCGCAATTGTCGCACTTAGAGAATTAGAGTTTTAGGACACTTTGAGGGAAGCTACAAGCAAGTCACCTACACGGTAAGTAGTTCTAGGGCCCACACCCACAGGAGCACCGTAGTGCTGAAGTTACCTCACCCAGGGAGCCGGGTGCATAGGTGTTCTTTGGTGTCGGGTCGCGGCGTCGTTTTCAATGGGAGCCAGTGAAGACTTGCTGCTTGCGGCGATCAGGAGAAGTGTCCGGAGGAATCCAAGCCTGGATTCGGAAGATGGAAGACCTGAAAGCAGAGGGGACAGTGTTCAAAGTCACTTGGCAGTGACTCGGGGCAAGGAAGATGGATGCCCACCGTCGTCGCAAGATTCAGGTCGTTCGTGGTTGCCTTGACTCTTCAGCCACGAGGTCCAGCAGGCGTCGACGACGACCAAGAGCTGGATTCGGCGTGTCCCCCAATGTCTGCAGCTTACTGCGGTGTCGGCGACTCGATTGGAGTTAACAAGCCTTGGTAACAGTAAGTCTTGGGGAAAGGGTGAAGAGGCAATGGCACAGACCAGCAAGGTCTGTGGGACTCACCCAGCAAGGGTAAGTCAGGGCAGGCCTGGAGCAACCAGGGGAGCCCTTTGGTTTCTTTAGAAAGTCTTCTGGGGACCCACAAGTTGGCTGGCAAGGGATCGCGAAGACACCTCGGGAGGATTCGCTCACAGGGGCCCACGGTCACTCGGGACATGGTAGGCCTCTGATCTTCGGAGGGATTCCTGCTGGAGGCTAGGACCACACGTGGTCCAAAGCACAAGTTCATGGAACATTGTGAAGGGGTTGCACTCGACAATAGTGCACGGTACCCAGGGGTCGCAGTTCCTCGTTACTCTTGGGGTCCACTGGCCTCAGCTTCGCTGGGGACTCACGATGGCCTTTGAGAAGTCAGAAAATCCACTTCTTGGGCTGCAGGGACTTCGGACTCCGGCGGGAGTGGCATAGTTTGCGACCGTTGTTTGTAGTTTTTGGTGCCTGCCAAGCAGGGGAGTCACTCCTTGACTCCAAGGGAGATTCTTCAGTCTTCCAAAGGTAGTGGAACGTCGAAGGTCCGGGATTCTTCTTCAGAGCGTCGTCCAGGGTAATCTAGGGTGCTATGCACAGGTTCCCCCTCTTATACTAAAAGAAAGGGAGGGACTAGCTCTATGACCCTACCTATGGGAGGGTCAGGGGGGTGGGTGGCTACACCCACTTCCCTTTGTCCAGTTTCGCACCAGAGCAGGGGCAGGTAGCCCCTGAGCCGGTTGGAACTGGCATATGCACAGAGGAGCCTTCTGCTCCCCCAGTGGAGGACTTCAAAGCACTCTAAGAGTGCACCCACCCAGCCCCAATACACTAAACCCTGTCTGGAAGGTGGTCACACCCCTTGGGACAGGATATCTATTGTTGGGCTTCCTCCACTGCGAGTGTTGGTCATCAGCAGGAGGGCAGCCCAGTGTCTGTGACTGGTGGCATCCATTTTGTGATGCCAGGGCTCTGCAGGATTCTACTGCGTTTCCACAGTAGGCACATGTCTATCCCTCTAGAAGGGTGGAATGCTACCCCCGCCGCCAGGACTGGCGGGGGGTAGTATTCCAAGGTGTTTGACACCAAACACGACATGTTTCGATGCAGCCATTCCAAAGTTAGCATTTTACCGCGAGGATATAATGCACTTAAAAGTATATGGTTTAACCGCATCCACAAACAGCACCAGAGAATGGACTCCGAGAGCTGCAGAGGGGCCCTGCTCAGGCAGAGGCACCCCCTCACATAGAAGCCAAGCACCCTGCCCTCAGGATTGATAGGGCCTGCCTTAGGGGTGACTGATAGGTTTATATGTGTGTGTAGGAGAGATATAGGGGACCTATATCTCGGTGAGGGGTGCTAGCACTTCCTCACCCAGGCTGCAGTAGCAGGCCTGTGGTGTCAGATTTAGTCTGCTTCCCAGGGGTGGCATAATACATGCTTCAGCCCCTGGTAGGCCTGTGAAGTACCTATGCCCTTGGTACCTAAGGTACCATATACTAGGGACTCATAAGGTACCACAGTATCCAATCACTAGTGCACCTAGAGTGCACTCCAAGTCGTTTAGAGAGAACAGAGAGGCTGGGGCCCTGATTGGCAGGGACCCAGCCAGACTATAGCCAGAAACCAGTGTAAACATCAGAAAAAAAGTGGGGGCAACATAAGAGGCAGATCCTACTCTCCTACACAACCCCCCCCCAAACGCAGGGACACTAAACTAACCTTGACCAGTTGAGTCTTCGTGTTCAAAGTGGAAATACCTTGAGAGTCCATCTGCATTGGCATGTTGGGTCCCAGGTCTATGTTCCACTGTATAGTCCATCCCCTGTAGGGAAATGGACCACCTCAAAAGTTTTGGGTTTTCACCTTTCATCTGTTTAAGCCATAGGAGGGGCTTGTGGTCAGTCTGAACTATGAAGTGAGTGCCAAACAAGTATGGCCTCAGCTTCTTCAGGGCCCACACCACAGCAAAGGCCTCCTCTCTATAGCTGACCAACGTTTCTCTCTAGGGGTCAGCCTTCTGCTAATAAAAGCTACTGGCTGGTCTTGACCTTCATCATTCAGTTGAGACAGTACAGCTCCCACACCCAGCTCAGAAGCATCTGTTTGGACAATGAACTTTTTGGTGTAGTCTGGACTCTTTAAGATGGGGGCAGTGCATATGGCCTGCTTTAGGTCTTCAAATGCCTTTTGACAGCTAGCTGTCCACTGAACCTTTTTTGGCATTTTCTTTGAGGTCAGATCATTCAAGGGGGTCACTATAGATCCATATCCCTTGACAAACCTCCTATAGTACCCAGTCAGGCCTAAGAAGGCTCTCACCTGTGTCTGGGTGGTTGGAGCAACCCATTCCATTATGGTTTGGATTTTGCTCTGTAAAGGCTGAACCTGGCCTCCACCCACAAGGTGGCCCAGGTATACAACCTGACTCTGCCCTATCTGGCACTTAGTGGCCTTGATAGTGAGGCCTGCTTTCTGCAGGGCCTCCAAAACATTCCTGAGGTGGACCAGGTGATCCTGCCAGGAGGAACTAAAGACAGCAATATCATCTAGATAAGCTGAGCAATAAGTTTCCATCCCTGTCAGAACTTTATTCACCAACCTCTGAAAAGTGGCAGGTGCATTTTTCAATCCAAAGGGCATCACCACAAAGTGGTAGTGCCCACCAGGGGTCGAAAATGCTGTTTTGGCTTTTGCATCATCAGCTAACCTGATCTGCCAGTAGCCAGCTGTCAGGTCAAACGTGCTTAGATACTTGGCTGAGGCCAAAGTATCAATCAGCTCATCTGCCCTTGGTATGGGATAGGCATCAGTCCTAGTGACTGCATTGAGGCCTCTGTAGTCTACACAAAACCTCATTTCTTTCTTACCACCCTGGGTATGAGGCTTGGGTACCAGGACTACTGGGCTAGCCCAAGGGCTATCTGAAGGCTCAATTACACCTAGCTCCAACATTTTCTGGACTTCAGTCCTGATACAGTCCCTGACATGGTCAGGTTGCCTGTAGATTTTATTCTTGACAGGCAGACTGTCTCCAGTGTCCACCTCATGGGTGCACCAGGAAGTCTGACTAGGGGTCAGGCTAAACATATGTCTATACTGTTGCAGAACTTGTCTGCACTCAGTTTGCTGATGGTCAGTGAGGCTGCTTGCCAAAGCAACACCATCTACTGACCCATCATCAGGGTTCTGAGAGAGCAGGTCAGGGAGAGGGTCACTCTCCTCCTCCTGGTCCTCATCAGTTGCCATGAGCAAGCCCATGTCAGCCCTGTCAACATATGGCTTTAATCTGTTGACATGGAGCACCCTCAGGGGGTTCCTGGGAGTTCCAAGATTCACCAGATAGGTGACTTCTCCCTTCTGTTCAACTATTGTATGGGGGCCACTCCACTTGTCCTGGAGGGCTGCTGGGGCCACAGGCTCCAACACCCACACTTTCTGTCCTGGCTGGTATACAGTCAGTACAGCCTTTCGGTCATGCCAAGCTTTTTGTAATTCTTGGCTGGCCTCCAGGTTTTTGGTTGCCTTTTTCATGTACTCTGCCATCCGGGAGCGGAGACCAAGTACATAGTCCATCACATCTTGTTTGGGGGCTTGAGAGGTAACTCCCAGCCCTCTTTACCAAACACAGTGGACCTCTCACAGGATGCCCAAACAGAAGCTCAAATGGGCTGTAACCAACCCCCTTCTGTGGAACCTCTCTGTATGCAAACAACAGGCAGGGAAGAAGAAGGTCCCATTTCCGCCTAAGCTTCTCTGGGAGACCTTTAATCATTCCTTTCAAGGTTTTGTTGAAGCGTTCAACTAAACCATTGCATTGTGGGTGATAGGGAGTGGTGAACTTATAAGTCACACCACACTCCTTCCACATTGCTTTTAGATACCCTGACATGAAGTTGGTACCTCTGTCAGAAATGACCTCCTTTGGGAAACCCACTCTGGAGAAGACTCCAATGAGGGCTCTTGCCACCACAGGGGCTGTGGTGGTCCTCAGGGGAATTGCTTCTGGGTACCTGGTGGCATGATCCACTACCACCAGGATAAACCTGTGCCCAGATGCAGTTTGAGGGTCAAGGGGACCAACAATGTCAATCCCTACCCTTTCAAAGGGTACCCCCACCACAGGTAGTGGTATCAGGGGGCCTTTGTTGTGCCACCTGCCTTACCACTGGCTTGGCATGTGACACAGGAGCGACAAAACTCCTTGGTGTCCTCTGACATATGTGGCCAATGAAAATGTGGGACAAGCCTGTCCCAGGTCTTGTTTTGGCCCAAGTGTCCTGCTAAAGGGATGTCATGTGCTAGGGTCAAGAGGAACCCCTAAACTTCTGAGGTATTACCATCCTCCTGGTGGCTCCAGGGGCTGGATCTCTACCCTCAGAATATAGGAGTCCCTCATCCCAATAAACTTTATGGGACCCACTAGCACTCCCAGCAGCCTCAGCAGCAGCCTGCTGTCTGAGGGGTTCAAGAGAGGGGCAGCACTGTTGCTCCTTACTCAGATCTTCCCTGGAAGGGCCCCTGCCCCTAAGAACTCAACCTGATCAGGCTCAAGTCCCTCTGGGGCAGTTCCTTCTTCAGGATCTGCTTCACCTCCCTCTGGGGGTGAATCTGTGATCTGAGACAGAGGGGAAGGCACTGCCTTTACCCTACTGCTCCTCCTCTTGGGAAGCATCTGGTCCATTGTTCCAGGATCCAGAGCTGGTTCAGTGTTATGCATTCTTGCTTGTGACCTGGTCACAGCAAATACCTCTGCAGGGATGCCAACATCTCAGCATGAGTCCATAACTCTACTTTAGACCAGGCTGAAGTCTCTAGATCATTGCCCAATAGACATTCGACAGGGAGGTCTGCACTGACTACAACCTTTTTGAGGCCAGTTACCCCTCCCCAGGAGAAATTCACAACTGCCAGACTATGGTTGGTCTTGACGTTGCTTGCATTGGTCACCTGGTACATTTCGTCCAGGATGATCTGTCCAGGGTCCACAAGATCCTCTGCCACCATGGTGACACTAGCACCTGTGTCCCTAAATGCCAAAGCCTGTTTTCCATTTATTACAGGCTGCTGTTTGTATTTGCCCAGATTACTGGGGCTTACTAGGAAGGACATATTAAGGTCTCCCTCACAAATCAGCATTGCCTGAGTGGGCACTCTGACTAGGTCAGAGTCCACTTCAGAACCCAGGGTCAACCCTACTACACCCTTATTCTGTGTACCACCTCCACCAGTAGCTGAGCTAGGGGGAACAGTTGCCTTAGGGGCAGGAGTGGTGGTTGTTTGGTCTTTGGACTTGTTACAATCAGAAGTCCAGTGCCCTTTCTGTTTACAGAATTTACACCAGGGCTTCTTTTGGCCTTTCCCCTTGTTTGATTGTGACTCCCCACCAGATGCAGATTTTTGGGGCCCTTGTGAAGACTTCTGGTCTTTTGACTTATCCCCACCTTTCTCAGAGCCCTTAGGATCTTGCTTCTTAGTGTCACCCCCTTGGTTCTGGGGTTTCTGCCTCACCCTGGTTCTGACCCATTTGTCTGCCTTCTTTCCCAAATCTTGGGGAGAGGTCAGATCTGAGTCCACCAGGTACTGATGCAACAACTGGTTCTGGCAATTATTAAGGATCTGTTCTCTCATCATCAGATTATACAATCCCTTGAAATCAGTAACCCTACTGCCAACCAGCCAACCCTCCAGAGCCTTGGTTGCACAATCAACAAAGTCAGTCCAGTCCTGAGTCTGTGCCTTCTGGGTGTCTCTGAACTTCAACCTGTACTGTTCAGTGGTTAAGCCAAACCCATCTATCAGTGCACTCTTCAGGACTTCATAATCGTCAGCATCCTCTTCTCTAACAGTGAGGAGCTTATCTCTACCTTTATCTGAAAAGGAGAGCCACAAGATTGCTGCCCACTGCTTCTGGGGGACCTGCTGTACTCTACAGGCCCTCTCCATAGCAGTTATCCACTTGTGGATATCATCCCCACTCTGGTAGGGAGGAACAACCTTGCTCAGGTTCCTATGGTCTGGAATAGATTCTCTGCCTCTAGGGACACTGTTGCTGCCACCAAGGGGTTCTAACCCCTCTCTTCTAGAAGCTCTCTGGATCTCCAGGGCTTCTCTATCCAGTGCCAACTGCTTGGTTCTGAGGGCAACTCTTGCTTCCTCATACTGCAGCAGTTTGCACATTCTTTCAGAGGAGGTCTCTGGTGGACAAATTCTCTGCCAGAGTGATAAGAGTGCTCAGATTCCCTGGAAGGGGACCTATGCCTCTCATCCACTCTGTCATTTCTCTTAGGGAGAATTCCTCTGTCCTTTTCAGGCCCCTTGAGGCCTGGCCCTTCAATCACAGAGTCCTGGTCATTCTGATTTTCATCTCTGACCCAGATACTGTAATCGACCCACCCACTGATTCAGACCCATTAGCTCCTAGAGCCAATCTAAGATCATCTGCTGTCAGCAGATCTATCAGGTGTAGGGTTGAGGGACTTTGTCCTAGCCTCAGGTGTCTTTCAACACACATGGCTCTCAAGTCAGAGAAAGCCATGTCCTTATACTGAGGCTGAGTGGATCCACTGGTTCCACCCTTTAAGGACATTCTAGTGTTGTGCAGTGTTGTACTACCTACACTAGTTTGTGGCCTACTGATACTAGCTTGAGCTGTAGAAAGGGTGTGCTATCCCTTTGCACACAGCTCTAAGTTCAGTAGAACTTATTGATACTAAGCTTGACTTTATATGTACCTTGAGTACCTATAGTGGTTTTCAGTTAGTAATTCAAATAGAGATTTTCTGGTAAAACAATAGCAAGCTGGAATCCCATACGCTGCCCACCAATGTGAGAAGTTGGCCTGGTATATGCTGTTCACTACTTAAAGTGGACACCTTGCACCAGAACAATTCGACTCCTTATGGTAGATAGGTTTAAGACAACCTTTATAGAAAGCTATCCTAGTGGTAGCTGTGGAGAGCAGCCTTCAGGCTAAGTCTTGAAGGAATGTAAAGCAGCTTGTTTTACCACACAATCTCTTGAATCACCAAATGAAAAGACACCACACAGGTATATATATCAAATATATATGTATTTATTAATAAACACTCTCTACTAATCTCTTTATGAGATTAGAGGTCAGGATCATATGTACAAGTCAAATGTTATCAAAATAAGTTTAGCACAATCGAATATCACAATCTTAGTTTGGCTAGACCTAGGTCTAGGGCATCTAGAATCGAGGGACCCCCAAGAACCACCCCAGGTAGTTGTAGGAGACCCACAGGGGACGGACGCGGTGACCTGGCACCGGTGCGAGTCCTGTGCGAGTCTATGCGCTCAGACGCGATTGAGATTTCAATGTTAAAGGTCCCTTGCGTGTTCAAGGCGAACACACCGATCGGTCCTTGTACGAGTCGAAGGACGCGGTTATAGATAGAGTTGCAAGGGGAGATGGACGCGCTGTGTCCAACACAGACGCGAACCCTGTACGAGTCAGCGCAATTGTCGCACTTAGAGAATTAGGAGTTTTAGGACACTTCGAGGGAAGCTACAAGCAAGTCACTTACAGGGTAAGTAGTTCTAGGGCCCACACCCATGGAGCACCGTAGTGCTAAGTTACCTCACCCAGGGGAGCCGGGTGCATAGGTGTTCTTTGGTGTCGGGTCGCGGCGTCGTTTTCAATGGGAGCCAGTGAAGACTTGCTGCTTGCGGCGACAGGAGAAGGTGTCCGGAGGAATCCAACCCTGGATTCTGAAGATGGAAGACCTGAAAGCCGGGGGGGGCAGTGTTCAAAGTCACTTGGCAGTGACTCGGGGCAAGGAAGATGGATGCCCACCGTCGTCGCAAGATTCAGGTCGTTCACAGTTGCCTTGACTCTTCAGCCACGAGGTCCAGGAGGCGTCGACGACGACTAGGAGCTGGATTCGGCGTGTCCCACGATGTCTGCAGCTTACTGCGGTGTCGGTGACTCGATCGGAGCCAACAAGCCTTGGTAACAGCAAGTCTCGGAGAAAGGGTGAAGAGGCAATGGCGCAGACCAGCAAGGTCTGTGGGACTCACCCAGCAGGCCTGGAGCAACCAGGGGAGCTCTTTGGTTTCTTTAGAAAGTCTTCTGGGGACCCATAAGTTGGCTGGCAAGGGATCGCAAAGACGCCTCGGGAGGATTCGCTCACAGGGGCTCACGGTCACTCGGGATGTGGTAGGCCTCTGCTCTTCGGAGGGATTCCTGCTGGAGGCTAGGACCACACGTGGTCCAAAGCACAAGTTCATGGAACATTGTGAAGGGGTTGCACTCGACAATAGTGCATGGTACCCAGGGGTCGCGGTTCCTCGTTACTCTTGGGGTCCACTGGCCTCAGCTTCGCTGGGGACTCACAATGGCCTTTGAGAAGTCAGGAAATCCACTTCTTGGGCTGCAGGGACTTCGGACTCCGGCGGGAGCGGCGTAGTTTGCAACCGTCGTTTGTAGTTTTTTGGTGCCTGCCAAGCAGGGGAGTCACTCCTTGACTCCAAGGGAGATTCTTCAGTCTTCCAAAGGTAGTGGAACGTCAAAGGTCCGGGATTCTTCTTCAGAGCGTCGTCCAGGGTAATCTCAGGGTGCTATGCACAGGTTCCCCCTCTTATACTAAAAGAAAGGGAGGGACTAGCTCTATGACCCTACCTATGGGAGGGTCAGGGGGTGGGTGGCTACACCCACTTCCCTTTGTCCAGTTTCGCACCAGAGCAGGGGCAGGTAGCCCCTGAGCCGGTTGGAACTGGCATATGCACAGAGGAGCCTTCTGCTCCCCCAGTGCAGGACTTCAAAGCACTCTAAGAGTGCACCCACCCCAGCCCCAATACACTAAACCCTGTCTGGAAGGTGGTCACACCCCTTGGGACAGGATATCTATTGTTGGGCTTCCTCCACTGCGAGTGTTGGTCATCAGCAGGAGGGCAGCCCAGTGTCTGTGACTGGTGGCATCCATTTTGTGATGCCAGGGCTCTGCAGGATTCTACCGCGTTTCCACAGTAGGCACATGTCTATCCCTCTAGAAGGGTGGAATGCTACCCACCGCCGCCAGGACTGGCGGGGGGTAGTATTCCAAGGTGTTTGACACGCAAACACGACATGTTTCGATGCAGCCATTCCAAAGTTAGCATTTTACCGCGAGGATATAATGCACTTAAAAGTATATGGTTTAACCGCATCCACAAACAGCACCAGAGAATGGACTCCAGAGAGCTGCAGAGGGGCCCTGCTCAGGCAGAGGCACCCCCTCACATAGAAGCCAAGCACCCTGCCCTCAGGATTGATAGGGCCTGCCTTAGGGGTGACTGATAGGTTTATATGTGTGTGTGAGGAGAGATATGGGGACCTATATCTCAGTGAGGGGTGCTAGCACTTCCTCACTCCAGGCTGTAGTAGCAGAGCCTGTGGTGTCAGATTTAGTCTGCTTCCCAGGGGTGGCATAATACATGCTTCAGCCCCTGGTAGGCCTGTGAAGTACCTATGCCCTTGGTACCTAAGGTACCATATACTAGGGACTCATAAGGTACCACAGTATCCAATCACTAGTGCACCTAGAGTGCACTCCAAGTCGTTTAGAGAGAACAGAGAGGATGGGGCCCTGATTGGCAGGGACCCAGCCAGACTATAGCCAGAAACCAGTGTAAACATCAGAAAAAAAGTGGGGGCAACATAAGAGGCAGATCCTATTCTCCTACACCACTAACATTTGATTGGCTGGTATAAATATGGTAGTGGTTAAAACTAGGTTGTATTATTGAGAAAAATGTAAGGAGATGTTTGAATGGGTTTTCTGATATTAACAAAAAGTAATGGCGTATCAGATAAGGCTGCATCTCTAAACACTCATCCACACATGCTACAGTTGGTTTAGGAGTTAGCATGCTGGTCTAGAAGGTTTTGTGAACTTGTGACCTACTGCTAGCAGAGTACGTTACAAAATTAGTCACCATAGTAACAGAGCTACAGGACCTTCAGGGAAGGGTAGAAGAAAGCCTACAATGTAAATGCATGGAGAGAGTGTTAATAGAAGAAATGGAGAGTAAAGAGTCTTTGGGTCTTAATTTTGGCACTATTAAGAAATGGTGTTTAAGTGGTAGCCTTTAGGAACAGTTTTTAAAAAAGATTTCAGTTTGCCCCGCAGATCCACGAATCAACCATGAGGTTACATGGGGGGGTCACGCTGAGTGCTGCAGTGGATCCGCTGACCCGCCCACAACTCCTACCAAATTGGGCTTTCTTTAGAAGAGTATAAGGAAGGGTTAACAAATCTGCCCATCCACAAGAGGTGTATTATTAGTAAAATGTGAAAGTGTATCTATCTGCTTACAGCCTGTGTATTTTTTTTGTATTTATTTATTTATGTATTTAGTCAGTAAAAACCATTACACAATCATTTATTCCTTACATTTCATAACATTTGATTTAAGCTTAGGTTTCTGGCAAATCTTTTAAAACAGACATACGACTCCAAATTAAAATAAATATAAAAATGACATTAATGCAGTTCTTGTGTGGCCTCGACTAGAATAATTGGTCTTTAAAAACTCGCAACTCAGAGCGTGACCATTTTCCTCAGGTCTTTGTGCGATCCCATTATTTATTGTGCAAGAGCTAATGTTTAAAGTGCTATTGTGCTGAGGTACATTTTAATTCAAGTGTCTTCCTTCACGTGGTCCTGGGATTTAAAGTGCGCTGTCTTTGTTCTTTTGTTTAATCCCTCTTTTCACACTAATTTCTATTAATTGACCTTCAGTTCTTCAGCTCAGAGTAATTACTGTCTTCCTTTGTACGTTACATAAACCCTGAGTTAAAGTGCATCTGCTTACAGCCTGTGTAACCTTGAAACCAAAGTTGAAAAGGTTGCCATTAATGGTTTCCTTGTATGAGAGTGGTGTACCATTCTTGTGCTTGGTTTTTATGTGCTTTCTGATAGTAGATTTTCAAACTGATACTGAGAAAGAAAACTACAGATGACAATCACATTTAGCAGGTATGTGAATTTAAGCTATAGCATAAAAAAATAATTGATAGAGAAGGAATGAGAGCAAGTAAGGTGGATGAAAATGAGTAGGATGTTTGGAAAAAGTAAACGGATATATGAAAAGAGAGTATATGATGAAATGAAAGGAAACTCCAGTGATCAGGAAATATGAGAAAAAAGAGAAACAAAACACAGGTATAGACCTATGTAAGCACTGACACTAATGTATGCAGTGAGATATCCAGGCATTCTATTATGTGTATAGTTACGCAATCAGATATATAGATATACATTGATATATAGATTAAGACAATCTGGCTCACATTGATGTCAGCCAGGTATAGTTTGATATATACAATAACACTCATAAAGATATACCTATGCATAAAGTAACAGAGGCAAGGAGACACTTATGCATATATTTACATAGTCAGGTAGAAACTTATGTGTGCTCTAACTCACCCAGAGAGACACTGATGTATACAGAGAGATAGCTAGGAAAATAGTAAAGTGTATACTGATGTACCAAGACAGAAACTGATGCATATAGTAAGACATCCAGAGATAATGAAACATAATGTAAGCCATTGAAGTACACTATTAAGTAACCAGCAACACACTTATACACATG
Organism: Calotriton arnoldi; assembly: GCA_963921515.1. NCBI lineage: Eukaryota > Metazoa > Chordata > Amphibia > Caudata > Salamandridae > Calotriton > Calotriton arnoldi. Next base: position 133,476 of record CAWUFW010004049.1, read on the forward strand.
GGGACATAGTAATAGGGCACTAGTACAACTATGCGCACATAGGTAAGTACTGACAGACCCAAACGACACACAGTAATGTAGGGGGAAACACTATGAAGTAGATACCAAAATGTCTAGAAATAGTGGGCCAGATGTACGACCGTTTTTTGCAGTCGCAAAGGGGTTTTTAGGCTGCAAAACACTCGTAGTTTACCACCCTTCTCAGAAGGGTGGTAAGGCACTCGCAAACAGGAAGGGGTCCCCAGGGGACCCCTTCCCCTTTGGGAATGCATGCGTGAATATTTTTTGAGGGCAGGCAGTGATCTCAGGAACCACTGCCTGCCCTTAAAAAATGAAAATGAAAATTTTAATTTACATTTTTTTTAATGCATCCGTTTTTCCTTTAAGGAAAACGGGCTGCATTTAAAAAAAAGAAGCTGCTTTATTGGCAAAGCAGTCCCAGACATGGTGGTCTGCTGACCCCAGCAGGCCACCATCCCTGGGAGTGCTAGCCATTCCCAATGGGGTCGCAAATTGCGACAGCCTCATTAATATTCATGAGGCATGCAATTTGCGACCCCATTGGGAATTGCAAACAGTGTCTCAGACATTGTTGTACATAGCATTTTGCGACTCGCAATTTGCGAGTCGTAAAAAGCTATAGTCGTACATCTGGCCCATAGACACTTAGAGAATAATAGCTCTATTTAGAGGCCCAGATATACAGTGAGATACAAAATAACAGTTATCCATACACTTAGACACCCTGAGACAAATTGATGTGGGCCCGATTCACAGAACTAACTTAAGACAAAATCCGAAACTTACTACCCTTTTGGTATTCACAGAAGGCACTTACTCATTTTGGTATTCACAGAAGAGCACTTACTTACTCATTTTGAGTAACTTACTCATTTTGAGTAACTTACTCATTTTGGTATTCACAGAAGGCACTTACTCATTGATGAGTAAGTGCCTTCGGTGAATACCAAAATGAGTAATTTACTCTTTTGAGTAACTTACTCATTTTGTGTAACTTACTCATTTGGTATTCACAGAAGGCACTTACTCATCAATGAGTAAGTGCCTTCTGTGAATACCAAAATGAGTAAGTTACACAAAATGAGTAAGTTACTCAAAATGATAGTAAGTGCCTTCTATGAATACCAAAATGAGTAAGTACCTTCTGTGAATGCCAAGATGGTAGTAAGTTTAGGATTTTGTCTTAAGTTAGTTCTGTGAATCGGGCCCGTATACACTAACACACCCATGGACATACTGATATACTCACTGACTCACACAGACAATCACTTATGCAGACACCGAGACACCGCAGGACACAATAATACATACACTGAGACACCCATGGACACACTGATGCACTCACTGACTCACTCAGACACTCACCCATACATACAATCAGGCACCGTGGGACATACTGATGCATACATTGACAGACCCACGGACACACTGATGCGTTCACTGACACATTCACTTATACATACTCAGACACCTTAGGACACACTGATACATACACTGAAACACCCTTGGACACATCAGTGCAATCACTAACACACCCACTTATACATACACTTAGACACCCTGGGACACACTTATGCATTTACTAACATACTCTCACTCACTTTTACACACATGTAGACACTCTGGGACACACTGATACATACACTGACACACCCATGCACACACTGATGCAGTCACTAACAAACTCACACACTCACTTATACATACACTGATGCATTCACTGATTCACTCACACACTCACTCATATATACAATCAGACACCCAATAATAGACTGACTGAAACAGTAATGTATGTAGTCATACATATATACACACATGAATACCTACAGCAATATACTCAGCATATCTCTAATGCCTATGTTCAAGAGAGGTAGATAGATAAAGAGTTATATCTGTCGACTGTTCAAAGCAGAGCAAAGTATAAAAGGAAAGTATCTCTTGTATAAGTATTTACAAACCATAGACTAAAGAATAAACCAGTTACTCTGTGAATTAGTAATAAACTCAATTAATTTATTGTTCATTTTTCCCAGACATCTACTTTTATTTGAAGAAGCAGAATCACAATGCCTGACAAGGGAGAAAGAAGAAAGAAACAGCGGAAACAGTATTATCAACTTCAAACTGAGAGAGAAAAACAAATAAGGAGTTGAATGTCCACAGGGAAAAAAGAGAAGCTGGTAAGAGTACCAAACAGTTTCTAATTTTTTTTAATAAAATACAGAATAAGGATACAGGAGTGCATGTTTCTGACAGTAGGAAATGTTCTAGGAAAACAGAGAGTTTGTCAAGAAGACAGTAACAGTTTTAGGAGTTATGAGCTCAAATGTTTCAGACCAGAGTGATACAGAATTTGCTACAAAGGATGACGAAATATAAAAGAAGTAGTGCTGCATTTAAGCAAAAGAAGAATATTGAGAACAAAGGAGCTGACTTTGACGGAGATAATATTAGATCCTGCCTTAACAAGGTGTTCAACTGTCTCAAAGTAAACCAGTTGAAATGTAATCCAGACAAATCTGAGATTGGTTTCTTCGGCCTGCCTGAAGTGAATGACTGGAGTATATGGTGGCCGGAGGAGCTGTCTCCCCCCTTTTAGCCCAGTCTACGGTTAAAAATCTGGGCATCTGCATTGATAATGCCCTCTCCATGAGGTCCCAGATCCAAGCTTTGATCAGTTCTTGTTTCGGGATACTGTGCATGTTAAAAAAAATTCTCCCACTCTTGCCATTAGATCCCAAGAAGACAGTGGTCCAGGCCCTGGTAACGTCTAGACTGGATTACGCAAATAGCTTGTACCTGGGTCTACCCGGCTATCTCATCCAGAGCCTACAACTGGTGCAAAATGCCGCAGCAAGGGTGATCCTTAGACTCAAACCTAGATCTCATTTGGCTCCCATTCTCAAGACCCTACACTGGCTGTGAATGAAGGAAAGGATTAAGTTTAAAGCCCTAGTGATACTTTACAAATCCCTTCATGGCACGGGTGCCAGGTATCTCAATAAGAGCATAAATTGCTACACTCCAGTGCGAACCCTAAGATCTTCTTCCTCCGATCTCATCTGCATTCCAAGAGTACGCTTGGCCCTCATGGGGTTGGTCTTTTGGGTTTTTGGGCGCTCAGGCATGGAACAGACTTCCTGCTATGTTGAGAGCCACTACTGACTTGGTAATCTTCAAGAAACACCTTAAAACTTGGCTTTTCAAAAATTAGCCAGCTTCAGAGTCCTGCCATTTGCTCCATCCGCGCTGGGACACTCTTGTTGAGTAGCTGTGCTCTATATTAAATTTCGATCATTCATTCATTGTTGAAAAACCGTTTGCTCTGAAGAGGAAACTATTTTTCTTAATATTGAATAGAATGAAGACACTAGATAAAACAGTACTGTGTATGAAGAAAATACCCTTAGAAAAAGGCTTATTAACAGAAATAATTTTTGCAAGATTTTTAAAGGTGAATGGAAGCATACCTCTAGTACAGAACTTTATTTTAATGAGGAAAGCTATTTCCAAGAGAATGCACTACTGCATGCAGTTGATTTAAGTGGTTGTTGTGATGAGGTAAAAGATGATACTCCTGTTGCCAAAGAGGATATGGTTCCTAGTGATATAGAACAAGTGATACCTGAAGCTGTGCAAGGAAGGAGTAGACAGGCCCCAGTATACAAATAGAATTGTCGTAGTATTTGCACTGTTCGTCAAGAAACAATTGATTTATTAAGGACTTTTATACATGAGTTTCCATGCAGAAGTCTGAAACTGAAAATTTCAATTCTGCAAGGATTCGATTCATGCAAGGTGAGGAAGTATAGTAATTTACAGGGACATTCACTAGCATGCCCATTAAAGAAAGTGTGCCAAAGCACCTTTCATCATTTCAAGATGTTAGCTGTTCACCACTCCAAAATACAAAATGTGATTAAAAGACTTTACTATGTAAAACCTCCTGCTTTTTATTTAGGAGAGCTGAATACAAGTCTACTGCGCGGTACAGTAGCAGAGCTAGAAAACGTTTGTGAAGATATTCAGTTTTCTTTCTATGGTCCTGATAAAGACTCTAGGGAAAACAAAGAGCTGAATAATGGAGATGTAGAGGAACAGGATACAGGTATTAGTCCTGGAATCTTTGTACAGGAGATTGCAAAGTTTAGCACAGTTTGTTCGGAAAAACCAAACCGTGTTTGTATATGCTGTTGACGCACTTAATACAATAGCCAAACTCGCAATGTAGTTGTGTACTCAAAAACTGAACAGTAGAAGAGAAATAAGTGACAAAAGTTTGCTGTATATTTATTTGTAGAAGAGAGTATTAATTTAAACACACAGCAAACTATATGTAAGTACTGCTTTGATAAGTCAGAGAATAATAAAATGCCAGCTAGAGCAGTACATAACACATTATAATTAGTTTCAATTCAACAAGAATTTCGAGACCTAAATATTTACAAATCAATTCTTATACATAGTATACATCCTTTCCAAGCTATTCTGAGTATGGAACCTAAAACTATGAGATTACCTCCAACAGGCCTTCTAAAAGGTCTCAAAGGTAGAGTTGTATACTTGCCATTAGATTTCAAAATGAATATTGAAACTATAGGGGTACAGAGAGATTTTGATGAGCCACTTATTATTCTAGTAAATGGTGTCCCTACTAAGAGCAATAAAATATGGCAAGAGTTAGAGTTTGGAAAGTAAAAAAAGCAATATTATATCTGTTAGAAAATAATATTTATCATTCAAATGCTTATGTTGAAGATATAACACATATGGAGGAAATAACATAATCGTCAAGTAGTCAGATTGAAAAGATGGATCAGTTGAGATCAGAAAAAATTTATGAACACTATAGCACAGGGGTCTCCAACCGGTCGATCGCGAGCTACCGGTAGCTCGCCGAACCCCCATGAGTAGCTCGCGCATCGCATCTCAATTTTGTAGCCTGTTCTTGTCATTTATTGTTCTTAGGCCTATTTTCATAGCCGTTGCCTGCCATCACCAAAACCAGCTGCTCCGATTGGCCTAACTGAGCTTAGCTGGGGCGGGCAGGGCAAAGATGATGACGCTGTTGCTGAACTGGCCTCCACGCCACCTGCCTTTCACAGCCTGGTGCCGCAGTCTTGATTGTGCAAGACATGTGCCGGAGCAAGCACCAGATGGGTTGGAGTGGAGCAGCAGGTTCCGGAAAGCCTGCTACCATGCAGGTGGCACAAGCAGTATTGAACTGCTACGAACCCCACCACCTGCCTTTTTCTGCCTGGGACATATTTCAGTTTAGTTTGACTGCCACTTAGGACCAGAGCATGTCTGTTAAAAGTGCTTTGACGCCAATATAGTAATGAAAATAGCCAGCCTTACTCTTTATTCAATAAAAGCAGTTAAAAACAGGTGTCTCCCACACTTTCATAAAGAGTCAGGTCCCAAAATTGTTTTACAGATGCATTGTGAGCCACTGCCCAGGCCCAGTAGCTGCATCGGTGAGGCGGCTTTGCAGATTTTACTTGCACACTAAATGCTGTCCAAAAAAAAAAACGGTGTGAAACTCTGCTTTATTAATGAATTCATTTATTCATTGAAATAAAGCAGCGTTTCAAACTCTTTTTTTCTCCAAAAAAATAGCATCCATCTTACGAAGGAAGCTATGGGAGGGTACCTACCTGCCTAAACAGAATAGCCACATAAAGAACTGGAAACCTTCCCATTGGCCCTGGGCATTAAGCATCTGTGACTGTTGAAATTCTATTTTTTCACAAACTCAGTGAAGCTTGTACTTGATTGGGACATGTATTATGTTGAAAAATATGTATTCTACATAAAGAAAAATCCCTTTTCACCCCCACAAAGAAAACATGGTAGAAAATAAAACCCTTAATGAATCAAAAGAGTTAAAAATTATGTAAATCTGAAGCAGGATGGGAGATATTAAAACTTTACAAAAAAAGAGTATGTGGTGAAGGGGAAATAATTGAGGTTCTTACTAAAATTAGTCTCTTTTTCGAAAACTAGTGACAGCACATCTAAGCTAGACTTCAATAAATTACATTTGGTAAGGAATATATGTTGAGGTTTAAATTTTGCAGTGTGTGAACAAGTTGATCGAGGTTCACAAAAGGAGGTCTTAGGCTTGTATCCACATAGCTCTTTACACTTTCCAGGAATGCATCCAAGCAAGACAAGCTTTTGCTTCAGGTAGCACAACCTGAAGCTGTCTGTCACTTCAAAGAGGGAGTGTGGCCCCTTTTGTTCAAACGACAGTAAGGGCTCCGAAGAAATTAGGCTTAAAGTCAATGAAACTGGGCGTGGGGCGTCTCTCGAAAAAATGCGCGAGTTGCTTGGCCTTTAGAAGCTTGCGACGATTTTCACTGACCAGAAGTAGCTCCCACTACAGAAAAGGTTGGAGACCCCTGCTATAGCATCTATCCTCTGCATTCTAAAGAAATAGTCAGTGATGCTATTGATCTCTTCCAAATGAAAGAAGCAAAAGCAGCTTCCATGAGTGTGTGGGAAAAAACCTTAGAGACTTGCTGTTTTCCCCAGATGTTTCCCACTGGAACAGGTGGCCGCTATGATGAGCGCCTTTTATAGATACCAGCAGCTGAAAACCGGTCAGCACGATTATATTCAGAGGATACAAGATTTTGCCAGTGCATTCCATACATTTTTTATCTTCTCTTTGAGAGTGACTTGTCTGGACTTTCATATGCTGTTAACCATATCCTGAAGAAAGAAGTTAATCTTCAAAATCTGTCCACAAGGCAATTGATTGACAAAGTTCATGGGAAGGATGTACAACTTGATTAATTTGATGGTGTGCCCACGTGGCACCAACGATTATTGGTATTGTCGTCATAGAGAACTGAAATGTATGTTGAGAAATCTAGCTGCACCTACTTAGTTTCTGACACTCAGTTGTCCAGAGTACACCTGGGATGACCTGCTTGAATGTTTGCGAGAAGCAAACTTTAACATTAAAGATATCAATGTAAAGACAGCTGGAGAACTTTGCTCCTTGAATCCCGCTAATGTTAGCAGATATTTTAACCACAGGTTTCAAGCCATTATGTCTTTCATCTGCAATGATACTAATCCTCCTCTTGGTGAAGTTACTGATTTCTTTTGATGAAAAGAGTACCAATCATGAGGTGCTCCTCCTATTCACATGCTGTGATGGATAATAGATGCACCAAAGTTTGGAACAGACAGTGATGGGTCTATCTTGTTTTTCATAGAATAGTGTGTGACATGTGCCATCCCAAATGGCGGTGGTGATAGGGGCTTGAGACAATAAGTTCTATGCTTTCAAACTCATAGATGTGGGAAGTACTGTCATTGAAAATACAGATGCAAAGGAAAATCTTATATGAGATGTCAGTTTGGATTCCTATGACCTGTCATTTCTCAAGGTCGAGTGAACAGCCTAATGTCTGTAGTCAGACATACATTGACACATAAATCACCAAAACATATATACAACCTGGGAAGGCCTCCAAGTATATTAATGACCTACAACCCTGTGATTCTGAAGATGTGGAATGCAAATATTGATCTACAATTTGTTGCCAATAACTCCATCGCTGTTGCTCGGTACGTCACTTCATACATTACAATATCAGAGAAGACAGAAATGAAAGAGATGTGGGAGGAGATTTCTGCAGATACGATTTTATCTAAGAAATTGTACAGCTTCAGCCGACAAATGCTTTCCCATCGGGAGATAGGCTCTTATGAGTGTTGTGAACAGTTGAGCTCGGCCCGTTTGTTCTCAAAGTCAAGGGGAATTGTTTGGGTAAGTCTAAGCCTTGCAAGCACGCGCAATAGGGTGTTGAAGCCTTTCCCAGAAATTCAGTATCTAGCAGAGTTCGATCCAGAAAGCAGAGATATTGTGATGTCAAATATATTCGATACATACTATCCCAGAAGAAGTCAACACCTGGACAACATGTGCCTATATGAAGTACTTCAACGCTACAGATTCCAAAGGAATGTAACAGAAAACATAGAGGAAGGAAAATATGCAGTACTTGGATGTGAAGACTGTTTGGTGAGACATAGCAAAGAAAACCTATTAACCACAGAAAACTGATGTGCCAAACTGCAGACAGAAGAGAGTTTTTCTATTTGACTCTTCTGCAACTTTTCAAACCTTGGTGTGCTGAATCAGGACTACTTGTAGACTACAATTGCTATGAAGACTCTTTCAATACTGAAAAGGACAGCATTCAATGGCCAGTCTTTTCAAACTACTGGCAAACATTAAAATATGGGATGGAACAGGAATAAACCATTGCTGCTGAGGTAGCTAAAGCGAGTTCACAAAGCAGCCAAAGTTCTGAACCACTGAGTCAAAATCCACTTGGACAACCAGTTATTCAAAATGAAGCAGCTGTAGCCATGCATGAGGTGGAGACTGCAATATAACAAGCAAGAGAGGAAACTGCTGATTTTGAACACTTAGTAGCACAACTGGATGACAAACAGAAAGAAATGTATACTGAATTAAAAGATAAAATAAAGCAAGGAATTCTGCATGAGAAGAAAGAATGTGAATGCTCTTCATTTAAGATAATACTGCTATACATCAGTGGTTAAGCTGGCACTTAGAAAAGTTTTCTAATTAAAGTTCTCACTGCTTATCTGCAGAAGACTACAGAATAAAATTTAGCATGTGTAGTAACAGCACCAACTGGATTAGCTGTACACAACATTAAAGGAATCACTTTACACCAACTACTTATTGAACATGAGAATAAACTGGAATACCAGAAGCTATCTTGTGAAGCTTGTCATGGGGTGCCCAGAGCATTGAGGAAATAAACCTTTTAATCATCGATTAGGTGAGCATGGTTTCGAACTTAATGCTTGCCTTCATACGCTTGAGAATGCAGCAGATTGTAAGAACTGAGTATGAAGTGCTATTTGGAGGAAAACATTTGTCTTTGGTGACCTACTGCAACTTACCCCCGTCAAAGAACAGTCTGTTTTCAAGACACTTCTGCACAATGAAACAAGAAATTCTTTGAGAAGTAATGGCAATGTAAATATTTGGCTAAACTTCAAATACAAGGAACTAGTGAAGAATATGCGCCAAGCATCCGATGTGGAATATGTAGAAATGCTAAAGGACATTAGAGTAGGAGTTTTGTCAAAAGAGGGGAAACATGCTTTGGAAAGTCGACTCCACCAGGGAGTAACAATACTACTAACCACGAAACTACAAGCAAAATTGTATTCTTTGGCGAAGTCTGTATCAAGGTTTGCAGGATTAGAAAAGTATTTACGTGTGTGTAAAAAGTGTCGAGTAATTTTGCAGTGTAATTTAAATGTGGAGGAAGGGTTAGTAAACGGTGCTATGGGCAAGGATATTGATTTCATTCATTTTCCAAATAGGGATGAAGTTGAGTACTTAGCCATAAAATAAGATCATATTGATGGTGTGAAGCAGATTGGCTGATGTATTATATGTTTTTTGCTTGTGAAGGACTTATATGTGCGGTGGCCACAGTTTCCATTGTCTCTAGCATATGTTGTAACTATCCATTAATCTCAAGGTTTAAGTATAGTTGCAGCTTTTATTAATATTGGAAGTACAGTGTTGTATATAGCATTATCCAGCTGTGTAAGAGAGTACAGCCATTTAAGAAGTGTATATGCTCCTAATTTAGGACAATATCCTATTTATTAGAAACAGATAATCTGTCCTAAGAAAAGCTTACAAAAGAAATTATGGATGTTCCTCAAAAGAAGCAAAAGAAAGACAAGGAAGAAGGCGGTAACAAGAAAAAAGTGGAAAATGAGGGCGATATTGTATGATACCAGTTGGAAAACAGTTCAGGTGTCAACTGCTATGCAAATGTTGCTCTGAATGTACTGTTTGATTTACCACATCGTGTAAATCAAATTAAACAAAACTCAGATAAGAGGTTGTGTTCTGCACAGTATCATTTGCTCCAACATTTACTAAGTAACAGAACTGTAATACATTCTGCTTCAGGCATTAGAGACATTTTAGATATTTGTAGCGGATAAGTAATATTTGCTCTCAACACTCAACAAGCTGCACAAGAATTTATAATGGTCATCCTTAGAGTTTTAGAAAATGAATAAGTAAATATTGATCACTTATTTTAACTGAGTTACAAATGGTACCATGACTGTGAAGACTGCTCTTTCACATCCACCACTGAAATAAATTCTGAGCGATTTCTTGACTTAACATTACCAGATTCTGAACCTCTCCCTTTTGACACACTGATCGAAAAGGCTAGCCAAAATATGACTTGCCCAAATTGTAGATCAGATTGTATGTCTACATTACAGATACAGAGAACTGGTAAATACTTTATACTAATGATGCAACAACGCAGAGCCGATGGATCTAAAATGTAAACGGAAATTACAAGCTTCAAAGCAGGACAAATTTAAAATTCTGGAAGTACGTACACTACAATAGCTATCACCTTTCATGAAGGACTTCATATAACTTGAGGACACTACACTGTGTATTTAAGAAGTGTGAGTGGATGGACAGAATGCAATTATTGCAAGCTTACATTGAAACAAAAACTGGCTTACAAACTTCCAAATTCATACCTCTTCTTTCTTGAACCAAAATTCTTAGGAGGATTACTGTTTAAAAAGTGTTATGCAGTGCTTGTTCTTCATGGATCATCAGTGTTTAACCCCTTGACCGCGATCGGAATTCCGCTCGTATGCTGGACATTCCGATCGCGGGTGGGGTCGTGACGAGCTCAGCTCGTCATGCGCACAGCGCTACCGCGCAGCATGACGAGCTGAGCTCGTCATGAGCACGGAAAGGGTTAAGGCATCATTCGGCCTACTAGAGGTGATGTATTCAAAACAGATTCCAGAATTCAAATATGATTTATATCTATTTAGAGCAATGGACTTCTTGCAAGATGATAACATGTTATTTTTTTCTGATATGTTTCTTTAGAGTAATTGAGTAGCTGTAGCTGAAAAAATATATTGATTAGTTGTAGTGAGTGCAATGTATAGTGTCACTTAGTTATAGTGACAGACTGTGCAGTTCTAGTTTTTTTCCTACAATGTAAAATATTGTTTTTCCCCCACTGTTCAAGGATGAAGCTTCATGCAGTACATCGTTTACAGTATACAAGTATGAAAGCTGAAAACAGCAAAAAAAGGAAGATGAGATGTTTAAATTAAATGTATAACTACATTTTACAATGTTGCCCTGTGTGATGTTTTATTACTAACCAGAACATTTCTTTTGCAGAAATGTAAACTTTAATATCCAAATTTATAACATGTAACAATAACTTATATTTATGTTTTCTCTCTTTTACCACAGATCAATGGGCCAATTTATTGCAGCAATTTATGTGATTAATTACCTCTTCCCCGTTTATAATACATTCAATAAGACAGGACAGAAGATGTTGCTGCACACAGTGGCAAAGTCAAGGAGACACTGATACAGATACTGACACATCAATGCACACACTGATAGTATACATTGGTATATCCAATCTCACACTTATGTATACACTGACACACCAACACAGTGTGAAACATAGACTTGCACACCCAGTAACAACCTCATGCATATACTCACACACCCAGGTACACACTAAACCATATAATAGGACAACCAGGCACACACTGATGCATGTAGTAACACATCCAGGCACACACTTATGTATACAGTCATTCAACCAGGTAGACACTGTTGTATACACTGAAACACCCGGGCATACACTTATACACCCTGCCACATGTTCATATATATACTGGCACAGCTAGACACACACAATACAATACAATTACTGAGTCACTTACACACTCACTGATACATACACGCAGACACCCAGGACACCCAGGAAATGCTCATAAATATACTGACACAGCCAAGGGAGTAGACTGTTGCATGCATTGACTCTCTCAGAAGCTCACTCATAAATACACTCAGATACCCTGGGACACACTCATATCTATACAGACATACCCGCACACACACTCATACATTCACTGGCACACTCAGACACTCACTCATGTATACACTCAAATACCCTGGGACATACTCACTCTTACATACAGTCAGACACCCTGGGACACTCTCCTATTTATATATTGACACACCCAAGCTCACACTGATACATTCACTGATGCACTCACAGATTCACTTATACATACACTCAGACACTCAGGGACACACTGATATACACTGACACACCAAAGCACATACTGATGCATTCACTGACTCATTCAGACACAATCATACATGCACTCAGACACCCCAGCACTCACTCAGACATACACTGACACACCCACAGAAACACTTCTACACCATATATACAATAAAGAAATAAAAGGAGAAGCATAGCTCTTTTTTAACTGCGCCGTAATGTTCTAAAAATAACCTTTTTTTATATATTTGTTGTATTAATTTTTAAAAAAAAGAATTATTTTACCGAAAAAAAAAAGAATGGAACAGAACTGTTTCACAACTATTTGCATATTAATTAACTTGTTATCAAGCTCCAAAATAGAGCAAAGAAATTTGGATGTTAAAATCCAGATAATTTTTTTTAACAAGGATGACTGTTAACTGCATCCAAATACTCAGTGACAGATGTCATATTCATCCCAACTGACATATGACAGCGTAAACAATAGGTCATCATGTGCCCCAAATTTGGACAGACAGCTGCCACCGTTATTGTTGCTGACATGGAAGTTGCTATTACAGACGCCGAAGTAGCAGAGGAATGGGCAGCAGCATCCTTCTCTCTGACCATTCTCTGGTAGGCTCTCTTATGGATGGTCTTCCACATAGAGTATGTGCTGGGACTGTAGGTTTTGCTAGTCCCTCTTGAAAGTTCCTTTCCGCAGATGTTGCACTTGACAATTTTTGCAGTCATCCTTAAGAACAGGATCTTTGCCTGGAGGAGATGTTGATGCCGGAGCCATGTTCACAAAACACCAATGATAGCACACACAAAAAATAGCAGATGTCGCAATCTATGTCCTCCTTTCTCTCTTCTCTATTAGAAATGAGAGGTGTTGGTTGGGGTGTAATACAAAAAAAGGTATGGTCCGTATATGGTCAATGAAATGAGGATGTTTTGCCGTGCAAGAATACGCAGTACCCGTCGACAGATTTGTGAGGCCGTAAAATACATAACTTGCGTACATTATTACAAAATAAAATATACACTCTGAAATTGTTGACCTAAAAATGTCTCCTCTAGTCCCAAAACCCAAAATAGTGTTGTACATATCTGGATTTAAATTTTTTAAATTTTACATGAATCTGCGGTTTTGAAACCGCAGATACATCGTGATCACATGATCTGACTTGTAAAGCATAGAATTCTTGCTGGCTAGCGTGTATTTGGTATTGCGGGGGAACGTTACACATTGAGCAAAAAAAAAAAAAAAACTAAACTTGTAAAGATACCAACATTTTTATAAAAAGTATAAAAGAAAAGTTTCTAATTTTTCATTTAAAAAAAAAATATATATATATATATATATTTATATATATATATATATATATATATATATATATATATATCATTCCATCCTGACAGCGTCAAAACAAACAGGCACCGACTCCGTGAAAAGTTTGGCACAGATGGCGATTTATTCCAAACAAAGGTGAGACGCGTTTCGGCGGCAGGACCGCCTTGTTCACTGCATAAAGAGCTCTGCCATTTTACTACCTATATACATGTTGAGCATTTTCCCATGGTTGCCGTAGCAACCGGAACCAACCATAGACATAAAAGCTAATCTACGGCTGTGTACCATGACAATGCAGAATGATGCAAAAAAATTATATACACATGCTTATACAAATAACGAAAAATACAAATAAATGTAACACACACATTCTAATTTGAGTTTAAATATAGCACTCTGAAGTATCTCATATTGTGAGAGTGAAAGGTGTGTTCTGTCACTAAATCCCGACCTGCATACATAATTAGATCTTGCTTTGAAATTGCACTTAAAGTCAAGTGCCATGGACATGGAAATGACAAATTGAATTATAATGCACCTCCATTTAATCTGTAATTTCAGTAAAAGTTTTTATCTCCCATACTGTGATAAACAGAAATAACACTAAAATAAAAGAAATTACATCCCTCACTACTATTGCCAACTGGGGGTGAAAGTAAACATTTCCCAGTACAAAAATGGCTATGTCTCCCTGAACTTACATGTAAAATCTGACCTATGTCTAAGGCACAGCCTGTGCTGATGCCCATAAACTACCCAAGTGGTGGGAAGGTGGCAGCGGGAGAATAAAAATTACTCATGTGGCTATAATGTGAGGCGGCTGATGGAAAGAGGGAGGTGTGTCAGATAAGTGCTGCCCCAGTGGGCTCTGCGTATCTTACAAAAAAGTCCATATGAAATTGCAACAATAAACATAGGTCAAAATATAATAGTGTGTCGGGAATTTAAAGAAGAAAAATACCAAAATAATAATATTAAAAGGAAGAACTTTATGCTAGGAGGAATGGATCTCTATGATATACATAAGCGCACAGTCTTATTACAGGTGGACACTTAACGCTTCATCAGCTCGCGCTCTTTGATCCATTCCTCGGCCATAGTTGGAAAAGACTATATGCCTTCTGTGTCACTCACTGCCCGTTTTTTTAGCTCTACGGGACTACCTCTCCCAGCAGCCACCACTTAATTCTCGCTCACACTCAGATACAGCGCTCAGAGGAGCTTACCTGACAGCGTGATCGCCCTCCAGCTACCACAACGATCAGTCACTCTCCTCTTCTGCGGGGCATCGGAGTGTCTTTGATGCGAAGAAAAAATCTTTAGTTTGTCTGCTGCCGGGGGCACTGAGTTTTCCTTTCGCAAGAAACTGTTGCCATCCGGTGTCCGTATACTCAGTGCTCCTAAGCGAGGAGGGTCGGTGTCAAGATCCCGGCGGATCTCTTCAATATCATTCCATCCTGACAGCGTCAAAACAAACAGGCACCGACTCCGTGAAAAGTTTGGCACAGATGGCGATTTATTCCAAACAAAGGTCAGACGCGTTTCGGCGGCAGGACCGCCTTGTTCACTGCATAAAGAGCTCTGCCATTTTACAACCTATATACATGTTGAGCATTTTCCCATGGTTGCCTTAGCAACCGGAACCAACCATAGACATAAAAGCTAATCTACGGCTGTGTACCATGACAATGCAGAATGATGCAAAAAAAAATTATATACACATGTTTATACAAATAACGAAAATACAAATAAATGTAACACACACATTCTAATTTGAGTTTAAATATAGCACTCTGAAGTATCTCATATTGTGAGAGTGAAAGGTGTGTTCTGTCACTAAATCCCGACCTGCATACATATATATATGTAAGGGTTTCCGTATTCTGTTCAATTGTCCAATTGCCTTGACAAAGGCTTAACGCCGAAACGCGTCGCCCTTTGGTTTGTGCACAATAAACTTTGTGCTTCTTCTGGTGTGCCGCATCTCGTTATTTTGGACAATTGAACAGAATACGGAAACCCTTACATGTTATACGGCTGCTGCCGCCGTCTGCAGGCACCGACGCCCGAGGCTGGGAACAACGAAGTGCAGCATCTGCGAATCCACATATATATATATATATATATATATATATTTACAAATAGAAAAAATACTAAGTTTGTTGAAAGAGAGCTGCAAATAGAAATAAATATATAAAAAAAACACGTAACCAAAACTTTTACAAAGCAAGGTCTTTATAAACACGTTATTATACATTCTTAAAATTAAGTAATTAACATTACAATTCTGTAAAACAAATTAATAGTTAGAAGCCCCCCAAAAAAACATTCATTTATTCTCCAAAAATTGATAGTGAAATTGGAAATATAATTAAAAGATTGAATTTTAAAAAACATTGAAATTCTCTGAAGCAAACCAAGGTAAGAGGGACTTAATAGTGAAAGAATTACATTTAAAATACCTTAAAAAAAGCAAAGATAACAACAAATGTTATAGTTAGGAGAAAGAATTTAAAAATCCTTAGAAATATACTGGATAAAAGCCAAAGGCTACAGGGAGGTTAAAGTTAGCAAATAGGATTTTTAAAAACATAGAAATTAATTGAAAAAAACAAAAGGTTACACAGACGCTATAGTTAGAAAGTCGAATTTAAACATAACAGATGAAATGTAGGAAAATAAATTTTAAAAAACATAAGAAATTTACTTAAAAAAACTAAGATTACAGGGATGTTATAGTTAGGAGATAGAATTTTAAAAAACATAGAAATTCACTTAAAAAACCAACGGTTACAAGGACGTTGTAATTAGGCTTTGATTTGTCGTACAAAACCATAGAAATTCAGCAGTTATAGTTAGCTCAGCTAACTTTGACTTATGCCCCAGTAATGCGCTGCTTATGACCTTACATATTACATCACTGACAACATCATCAGTGAAATCAATGATGACATCACTGATAACATCTCAAATGACATCACTGATGATATCATCCACAAAACCACTCACACACCCACTCAGCCTCATATAACCTTTCATACACCCACTCTTACTCCCGCACAACCACTCACATACCGATTCACAGACCCAATCAATGCTCATAGACCTAGTCACTCATCCATAGAGCCACTCAAATATCCATTCACTCATAGAAGCACTTACACACCCACTAACTCACCCATACAGCCACTCATGCACCCACTCACTCAATAATACAGTCACTCCCACATCCAGTCATTCAGACACACAGACACTTACATACACACTCATGCATCCTTACAGCTACACACTCAGCTACTGGCTCACTCATATAGGTACTCACACACCCACACACTTACCCATACCGCCACTCACTCACCAATACAGCAGATCACACACTCACTTATTTAGCCATACAGCTATTTACATACCCACTCACATACTCATACAGCCACTGAGGCAGCCACTCACTTACCCATACTATCACCCACACACCCACAGATCCACTTATATACCTATTCACATACCCACTCACTCACTCACTCTTACAGCCACTCACTCTCCAATATAGCCACTCACACCCAATCACTTACCTATACACAGACTCAAACAGCTAATCACTCACCTACACAACCACTCACACACGCACTCCCTCACCCATCTAGCCTCCCACAGAGCCAACCAGTCACCTATGCAGCCACTCACACAGCTACTAACTCACCCAAACAGCCACTAACACAACAATTCACTCTCCAATACAGCCACTGATACACCCACTGACTTACCCATACAGCTACTCACATACCCACTAACACATCCATGCAGCCACTTAAACACCTACTCTCACACCCATACAGCCACTCAGACATCCACTCACACATGGATACACACACTCACACAGCCACTTAGATGAGATATCTTAGAAATAATATAACTACTAGTACAGAAAGAATAGTCATTTAACTTATGCTGTAGCTTAGTACACATATTTAAGTCTCAGAAATGTTTATGAAAAACCTACACTCACTGGATTATGATGTCATCAGGGATGTCATCAGTCATGTCATTTGAAATTTCATCAGTGATGCCATGAGTGATGTAATATTTTAGGACATAAGCAGGGATTATAGGGGCGTAAATTATAGTTAGCTGAGGTAACTGTAACTGCTAAATTTCTGTGGTTTTGTATGAGTGAAATCTGAGCATAACTACAACATCCCTGTAACCTTTGTTTTTTCAGTGAATTCCTAAGGTTTTTTAATGTAGTTTTCTAACTATAACGCCCCTTCAACCTTTGGTTTTTGGAGTGAATTTCTAAGGTTTTTAAAATTTTATTTCCTAACAGTAACCACTAACCTTTGACAGTGAGTGTGGGAGTGAGTGCATGATTGTCTCATTAGGTCTGTGAGTGGTTTGAGAGTGCCTAAGTGAGTCTGTCAGTGGGTGTGTGAGTATCTGAGTAGGTCTGTGAGTGGGTATGTGAGTCTCTGAGTAAGTCTATGAGTCAGTACGTAAGTGTCCAAGTGGGTCTGTGAGTGGGTGCATGAGTGTCTGAGTGGGTCTGTAAGTGAGTACATGGGTCTCTGAGTGGGTCTGTGAGTGAGTGCCTGAGTCTCTGAGTGGGTGTGTGAGCCTCAGTGGGTCTGTGAGTGCAGGTGTGAGTATCTCATTGGCTGTCTGACTAGGTGTATGAGTTTTGAGTGGGTCTGTGAGTAGATCCAATGGTATCTGGTTGGGTCTGTGGGGAATAGTCTCTGAGTGCGTCTGTGAGTAAGTGCAGTAAAGTCAGAGTGGGTCTGTGAGTGGGAGTCTCTGAGTGAGTCTTTGAGTAGGCGCATAAGTAGCTGAGTGGGTGTGTGATTGTATGACTGGGTCTGTGAGTAGTTGCATCAGTGTCTGACTGGGTCTTTCAATGGGTGCGTCCATCTCTGAGTAGGTGTGTGACTGGGTGCATGAGTCTATGATTGGTCCTGTGTGTGGGTGCATCAGTGTCTGAGTGGGTCTGTCAGTGGGTATCTGACTCTCTGACAGGGTCTGTGAGTGGACATATGAGTCTCTCAGTGGGTCTCAGAGTGGGTGTCTGAGTGTCTGAGTGGGTCTGTGAGTGACTGTATCAGAATTTCAATGGGTATGTAAGTGAGCGCATGAGTGTCTGCCTGGGTCATGCTTGAGACAATGAGTGGGTCTCGCAGTGAGGGCATGAGTGTCTGGGGGAATCTGTGAGTGGATGCATCAGACTCTGAGTAGGTCTGTGAGTGGTTGTGTGAATCTCTGAGTGGGTCTGTGAGTGGGTGCATGAGTGTCCCAATGGCTCTCTGAGTAGATGTATGAGTGTCTGAGTGGGTCTGTGAGTGACTGCATCAGAATATCAATAGGTCTGTGAGCAAGTGCATGAGTGTCAGTATGGGAATCTGAGTGAGTGCATGAGAATATGAGTGGGTCTCTGAGTGAGTGCATGAGTGTCTGAGTGAATCTGTGAGTAAAATCATTAGTCTCTAAGTGGGTCTGTGGGTGTGTGACTCTCTGAGTGGGTCTGTGAGTGGGTACATGAGTGTCTCTGTGGCTCTCTGAGTGGGTGTCTGAGTCTCTGAATGGGTATGTAAGTGAACGCATGAGTTTCTGAGTGGGTCTCTGAGTGGACCTGTAAGTGGATATATGAGTGTCTAAGTGCATCTGTGACTGGGTTCATGAGTGTGTGATTGTATCTGAGAGTGGGATTGTCAGTCACAGAGGGGGTCAGGGAGTGGGTGTTTGAGTGTCTAAGTGAGACTGAGGGTGGGTGTATAAACATATATACATATATTGTTTTTCAATTATATTTGTGAATTCATTGAGAAGTATATTCGTGAATTTGTCGCAACGTTACATGGTAGGCTGCAAAGTCTTCACGGAATGTAATTTATACCAAGAACAGTTTTTGTTTTTGCTTCGTAAAAGAAAACAGTGAAAAATATGACAGTGAAGCTACTATTTGAGCGCTGTACATTTAACGATGAGATGGCTAGATGTCGCATGCTGCACTAGCTCCCTAATAAACAAAGATTCTTTCTCAATTAGACTTTCCTACTTATCTGAATCCCCCAAGATACAAAAAAGTCTATTGCAGCAACTCATTTAGTAATGTGGATCCAAAGCTATGGAACGGCCTTCTTCTCTCTCAGTCTATGACAAACTGTATGCTGTGAGAAAAGTGTGAAGTTGGAAGTTTTGCTTTGCTACCATTTAGTTCAGATGTATAATTCTCTTGTTCTTTTGTAGTGAATTATATTGTAGCAATTCTATAGTGCTTTCCTATCTACTAGCAAGAACCCAAAGCGCTCTAGTATTTACACACAAGCAAGTCATTGATCAACTAGAATAACAGTGTTGGGAAAAGGTGTTTGTTCCTTGAATAAGAGCCCAGGGTTGGGGTTTCTGGTGCTGAAATCGGCCCAGGGAAGGGGACCATGCAGTCACCCTCTCTTATTACAAATAGGCTGGGGCTGGGGTTCCCAGGGCCGAAATCATCCTGGGGAGGGGGACTGCTCGGCCCCCCTGCCCTAATCTAAAGATTTTGTTTTGTTAAAAAGGCCTGGCCCCGCGGGATGAGGTCCCCTGGGGCTAAAATTGACCAGGGACGGGGGGCCACACCGCCCCTACCCCTAAAAAAAGCTAAATAGAAAAAAACAGTCGGCCTGGAGGAAGTTGCCAGAGGCCATGCCCCCTTTCTCCACCACTCTGCAAATGCACCTCCTGGCACACTACTGGTTGGGGGATGAAGTCCTCTTGGATGCTGGGGGTCCTTGGGGGCCAGAAACCCCTTCTGTTACCTCCAGTAAGTCCCACACAGTGGAATTGATGAGAGGTCATCGGAGGTCCGCCCCCTTTCTCCACCACTCTGCAAATGAGCCTCTTGGCACACTACTGGTTGGGGGATGAAGTCCTCTTGGATGCTGAAGGTCCTTGGGGGCCAAGAACCCCTCCTTTTACTCCCAGTAAGTTTCACACAGCTAGATTGCTGAGAGATGGTCGGAGGCCCGCCCCCTTTTCCCACCACTCTGCAAATGCAACTCCTGGCGCACTACTAGTTGGGGGATGAAGTCCCCGTGGATGCTTTAGGTCCTTGGGGGCCAAGAACCCCTCCTTTTACCTCCAGTAAGTCCTACACAGCGGGATTTCTGAGAGCTGGTTGGATGCCCCGCCCCCTTTCTCCACCACTCTGCAAATGCAACTCCTGGTGCACTACTAGTTGGGGGATGAAGTCCTCTTAGATGCTGAGGGTCTGTCAGGATCACTCAGCCCCCCAAAAAGAAAGGTTTCTCCGTTAGCCTAATTAGCCTCAAGACTACCATGAAGGCTAGGAATGGTCACTACAGGCATAAATACTGGATGAGGAGAATATCTAAGATGGCCGCCAGGAAGTGACCTTCTGAGCAGCATGCTAGTGTTTATGTGAATCAAGGCAGTTTAGAATGTCCAGGTGAAGCTCCCGCATTAGTGCGCACTTCACCTGAAGAATTTGAGGAGAAGGACGTACCTGCACACGGCGGCGCGAAGGTTTAATTAGGGAATTTTCGTTGCGCTGTACTCAACGTATTCCTTGTCGCGTATCATTTCCAGCCCGAGGGAGTAGTGTTCAATTACGGAGCAAGTTAGTAAGCCTAATTATTTTGTGTGGGCCTTGAGCATGCATTGAAGAGGGAAGAGAAGCCATCTCGGTTCCTCAGTTTTGCGCATGACTGTAGAAGAGACTGAGCGTTCAAACTACTGAGGGGTAGTGTTCAAAATTCAGGGTAGAGTCAGCACAAGTCGCGCTAGTTATTCTTTTTTTACACTCGTGAATTACATCGGAGTTTTGTTCCTGAAAATTCACAAGGAGTGTTTCTGATATTAGACCTAGCAGTCTGGCGGACAAATTCCTATTTTCTGTAAATACTTAGAGAATTGCTGTACAGGTGACGAAGGTTGAAAACCAGTTAAAACTACACAATAGAAATTCAAGAGAAACCAGATTAATACTTACCAGAGACTAAGTGGGTGTTTCTTGGAGTTAGCTGCTGTACTGGAAAAGGTGAGAACACTAAAACAGAAGAGAGAGAAGACGATTAATGAGTTTAGTGAAAGAAAGAAAAGGTAGAGCTGCATGGTAGTAATATTATATGTATTTTTATATAGTTACAGCAAGCAAGAAATAAACCACAAAAGAAGAGAGGCATAGGTCACAAGAAACTTGAGTAGGTACAATTAGAGAAGTATTGTGATAATCTAGAAGAAAAGAATTGACAATACATTTAGAGTAAATGTTAAGTTGTTTAATGTCATTTTCTTGCAGTTCAGCTTCCAGTAAAACTTGATCTCGCAAGAAAAGAAAACATGAGAAGAGTGAAATTATAGGAGGAGGAACCAGAGAAATAAAGTGTGACTGTCTCTTCTCTGTCCCATCCCCTTTCCCCCTGTGGGTTCCGCAGTGATTTACGTGTTTACAACTACGTGTTGACTGGGAAACTGTAGTGGGGCATTGGGAACTGACGCAGTTCTGCTCCTGTGCATATTAGTGGATTGCACCCTGACAGGGTCCTTGGGGGCCAAGAAATCCTCCTGTTATCTCCAGTAAGTCCCACACAGCGGGATTGCTGTGACCCGGTCAGAGGCCCCACCCCTTTTCTCCACCACTCTGCAAATGTGAGTACTAGTTAAAAAACCATAGAAATTCACTGAAAAACCAAAGGTTACAGGGACATTATAGTTAGGAAATAGAATTAAAAAAGCCTTAGAAACTCATTGAAAAAACCAAAGGTTACAGGGACATTATAGTTAGGAAATAGAATTTAAAAAACTTAGAAATTCACTGAAAAAACAAAGGTTACAGGGATGATATAGTTAGGTTCAGATTTCACTCACACGAAACCAGAGACATTCAGAAGTTATAGTTAGCTGAGCTAACTATTACTTGCGCTCCCGCAATGCATCACTGATGTCATTAGTGATGTCACTGTCCATGTCATGAGTTTTGTAATATGTGAGGTCCTAAACAGTGCATTGCAGTGGCACAAGTTATAGATAGCTCAGTTAACTATAACTACTGAATTTCTCTGGTTTTGCGTGAGTGAAATCTGAACCTACCTAAATATAACGACCCTGTAACCTTTGTTTTTTTCAGTGACACCCACAATTTCTTGTTCTGCTCCGTAAAGGAGATTTCTTTGGTAGAAGCCAGGACTCTTCCAAAACGTGCTCATACAGCCAAGTGGTTTACCAAGGCATGTCAGTTAGACCGACGGGACCCGATGGCTGCTATCAAGGGGGGACCAAAGCTGCAATCCAGGAAGCTAGAGCTTCCTATAAAGCTGTACAGGGCAGGGCTAACCGAGACCATGAGATGGCTAGATGGGAGACATTACTGCTGCATCTGAGGGGAAAGACCATTGCTCATTTTGGCAAATAATGGCCATTAAGGCTCTTGACTCCATAACCCCACTGTGTAGTAATAGAACAGCTGCAGCTTGGGTTGAACATTTCTTAGGCATGTATGCGCAAGATGTAGGGATGAATCAGCTAGCATTATCGCCAGCCGCTGGCCCTATATTGATTCCACCCTAGCATGGCACGTGAGGGTGTGACCATGGCTATACATGTAGAAGGCCCGGCTCCCCTGGGGAATGGAAAAAGGAGTGTCAATCATCTAGTGTCTCACCTGAAGTTGCCCCATCCCACCAGATTGATTGTGCTCCCAGCCCTATCACCGCGAGTGAAGTTGCTGTGGCAATTTATTGGATTACACCAGGGAAAGCGCTGGGACTTGATAAAGTAACTGGGCACTTGTTTAAAGCAGAGAAGGAGATTTGGTGCCCTTATTTTGCCCTTTTTTTCAATAATATTATTAATGGACTTACCATGTCACAGACTTGGGTAAGGGCTGAAATCGTCCCAATCTATAAGAATGGCCTTAGGCCTGTCCCATCGAAATCCCGCCCAATCAGTCTTATTGACACCTCACAGAAGCTCTTTAGTTGTATTCTGTTGAGCAGACTATAAGCTTGGATTGAGGCTGTAGGAGTGTTGACTACTCTCCAAGCAGGATTCAGGGATGGGACAAGCACTATTGACCAAGTGCTCCAATTGCAACTCATCTATTGGAAGTATGTCACACTGGGGTGTAGTGTAGTTCCTATTTCCCTAATAGGCTCTGCGCATTGGAATAATATAACCTATAGGTTTGACATAGGACTAAGGTTGGTATGTCCCTATCGATTATATTAAACTTAATTACCTGTGCCAGCTAGCTCAGAGGCCACTAGAAACTCCTTGAGAACAAGAAGGGAGTAGTTTCTGGCAACCGAAAAACATGACAACTTTGTTTCCCTTTAGAAGCGGAACATGTCTCAGAATCGTGGAAACAATAGATAACAGTTTCACTCATTCAATCGTGCATGCTTAGTTTCTACAGAGTTACACAGAAAGGAAAGACGGGCGTTTCAATAAAAAGGGTTTTATTGAACAGTCTTGTTTCTCGTGTAAGAGATATGTGCTGTTATGATCACAAGACAGTATGCAAGATAAATAATGTACAGCGTAAGCAGTAGAAATAAATAATACTGCACTAGCATTATCTTTTAGCATATATTCACGTACATAAATAACATGAGCTAAAAATGCAGGTACTCATACGATGCGTCTCTAAGCTAGTTCTACCCCAATGTACCTAACCTAGTCTAGGTGTAGGGAAGAGATAGAAGTAGGTGGAGTATTCTCTAGTATGGTAGACTAAGAGTATGTTAAGTCTAGTATGCCAAGAGTCCCTCTAGGATCTAGTCAGCTCCATACCTTGAGAATGAGAGAGGTGGGAATCTCCTGCCGGATCTTGGAACTCTAACACCCTGCGAAGGGAGTCAGAACACTGGAAGCTGGATTCGTCTGCGTGCAGGAATGACAGCGTCTTCTCAGTGCGTCAGGCCGGGATACGGGCTCCTCTGAAGTCGAGGTCTCCTCTAACTTGCTTGGGCAAGGGAAGGTATATTTATACCTGGTAGGTGTCGTGGAATGTTAGCATTGACGTGAAGTCGGACAGAGGAAGACGTCAGGAATGAACCCTTAAGGTATAACGGTTCATACATAATAGATGAGTTCTTGGAGAAATCAATAGTCCTGTGCTAGGGGAACTCCCGAAGCTTAAGGGTCTGGTTTCTAAGAACTCGTTGTGACGTTAGGGTGGACGGATGTCGGTGACCATGCCTGTATTTGGAGTGCACGGTTAATGCCTAAATAAGGACTGGGATTCTATGCCTATATAAGGGCAAGGCGAATTGTGCCTATATAAGGACATGATTCAGGAAAACCTATATACGGACCCCTAAAGCGGAATACAACACCCACTCCATCTTCGATTGAACGATAATACTAAATGCTAAACATTTAAATGCTAAACATTAAATTGAGTACCACATATTACTAAAACATTTCTAAAAGCATTTGTAAAAGAATCTTAAAAACTGTTGAAATGCCATAGATACTGTACATTTAAAGCATTGTTTTCATTCTAAGCATATAACGGAAGTGGAATGCAACGTGAATGAAACAGTAATATATACATATGATGAAATGGTCAATAAGTTCTTACAATATCATGGAAGTAAATGAAATTGTAGACAAGTAAGGTGACAATGTGTCCCTGGAAGTATTCAAAGAAGTCCGTTTTATAAGACTAGCACTACTGAAAGCAGATTGTTCATTTGCCATGTCATTTTTAAAAATGTAAAAAAGAAAAAAGTTCAATTCTGGGAAAAGTTCCAAGTTTGAAAAATAATGAAGGCCAAATTTCATTGTTGCCCTGGTACACTGTGAGCCGAATCAAAGTCAGTGTTTGGGTCTGGCGTAAACATTAGATCATCTATTTCCGTAGCCAAAATATCATCCACCGAAGTTGGTGACATTTGGAACACCTCGTTCAGAAGGTTAATTGTACAGAGATGAGAAACATCGCCTTCAGCAGAAGATGCAACGTTCGCGTCCGTTGTTACCTGTGTGCCCGTTGATCCATCTCGTACCTCAACAGCAGCCGGAAGCGTCTGTGAGATCTCAATGAATGCCGCCATCAGGATTGGAAGCCTCTGGGGACAACACACAGCATGGGCCGTTATCGGGTCCAGCAGAGTATCGATATCCATTGGCATGACTGATGGGAGTGTTAGACAGATGTCTAGCACGCATTCTTCACCGCAAAACAGGCAGCGTAGAACAGGTAAGATGCAATCTTGCCAGATTGGTCTGAATGACAGGAACCACATTGTATTAATAGACGAGGCATGCCCAAAAGCTGTACTATTCGCTCACGACATTTCCGTTCAAGGAGGGCTCTCTCCACATCGCCCGGAGTGATGTTGGCGAAGAGGCTTGCCATAGCGTAGTAGGAGGAATAGAAACAGAATTCTTGCAGCAAGTGCTAGAATAAACAGCACACCACCAAACACAGAATGTGTGAAGTTTGGGATGATTCCGAGGACAGCCTGGAAAGGTGCTAATAGTCCGGAACAGATGGTCTTAAATACATGTACCATTCCGCTTGTATCTGACATGTTAAAGATACATCCTATCATTTCTACGAAATGTATAGGGCAGTTTGTACGAATTAAAGCTTGTATCTCAGCCGAAGTCCTTGCAACTTGTAGATCATAGGTTTATTTTCCCAAGGTCAAAGGAACTGATTGTTGTATAAGCATGGCTTTCATTCTGCTTAGAGTATCAAATCGTATAAAAGAGACATTCAACGAAGGCCATAGAGGTGACTGTGTCTATTGGGGCAAACAATACTTGCATACAGCAAGTGACCCTGGAGTTGACCGTTACTAGATATGGGATGCCTGGCAACATGCCACAGCAACTCTGATCATTCAACATGAGGTAACTCCCATTAGAAAGTTGTCCAAGCATTGGATTAATCACAGCAGCTGGTGTACCCTGCTGGTGGCAGGACAAGTTTGCCACAGAACCATTACAAGCCCCGTGTAAAGAAATGTCCTGACAAATCATTGAACCGCTTAGTGCACTTTCACAGTGTGTACCACTTAGAAACACTTCACGATCCCCACTCCAACATCTATAGGTGTAAGGTAAATTCCAGGATGTCTTAATGTATTCTTTACCCAACCTGTCATATTTGCCTGCTTGCATCTGTTTAAGGCAATACTGAAACTGGAAAGTAGTCACAGGTAGACTAATTTTGCCATGAATAAGCCATTCTGTAGCTGGTTTTTTTGCCACTGTAAATGGTAATTTTTCAAGTTTTTCAATGCTCAGTACTGTATACTTTGCTCCCCTTTGTGCCAGTTCGATCTGTTTATCAGTTAGATTGCATTCTGCAAACAGAGCCGTCATGTTGATAAAACGCCAAGGCACATAGCCAGCACGCAAAGATTGCAGCATCCAGCTTAATAACATAATAGAACGTAACAGAGACTGGCCTTGCTGTAACATGGCTAAATCTTGTTCCAGTATGTCGATAGCAGAGGATGCAATACCGTCCAATGAATAAATTCTGGAGGACAAAGTTGTTAACACATTGTCGACCACAGAGAGAGTTTTCTCCAAATTAATACAATCAAGTTCACGTATTCGTTCTGCGGCCGCCATCTGTGACACCTTCCATGCTTCATTATAAGCAGCATTAATGCCGGCATATATGAAACGTTTTTGACGCGGTTTTCTTGGTCCAAGCAAGAATTTCCTAAGGTCTGCGTCTTCTTTAAGTAAAGATAAGTATTGTTTCACATCCTTAAGTGTAGATTTTTGCAGCCAATCGAGGCATAATTTACACTGTATGTTGTTACTACCCCCGGAAGCTGTCTTTGGACGTATCGTGGGTCTGGCCTATGAATAGTAAACCTCTGTGTTTTATTCAGGAATCTCCCTTGACAGTTGTTTGTGTCTGTGGGCCAGATCAACCATTTTCTCCAATCAGGATTTGTTCTGTTGAGTTGTAGTATGATGTCAACTGTAACCGCTGCCTGTGTATTGTTATCACTTGCAGGTGTTGGTACAGAAGGATTTTTCATGTCTTTGATCTTGGCTAACCCAAGGCAAGACGTTTGTTGGACTGTGTCATTCAAAAACATTATTTGTTGAGGGACGATACAGGCTCTAAATAAAGCTTCTATCCCCTGCACTTGCCAATCTTTAGTACCCCAGACAGATTTTGTGTCTATTGTGTCTTTCCATAAGTCGAAACCCTGTCTAGACAGTTGGGCAATAAAAGCTGCAGAGTAAATCTGTTTTGTATTTGTTAACATAATTTTCAGTCCTGTTTTGTTTACATTTTTATAGTAAAACGTTTCTGGATCAGATGTATTGTATCCTGAAAAATATGGAAACTTCTTAGCAAATGTTTTTGAACTACCTTTTGGTGGTGTAGGACAATGCTCCCATTGGTTAAACATAAACACATTTCTAGGTGTTGCAGATTTATGCAAAAAATGATGACCATAGTGGTTATAGCACTACAGCTGTTCATAGTCTGATGAACCCTCTAAATATTCATTATTAGAAAATGCAGCAGATTTTTCTAGGTCAAACATCATATCGTTTACAGTTTCAAAGTCCCAATCATCAGAAAAGGTACTGGATGAAACAAACGGGCACATGCATCAAGCTAGGCAATTACGATTCCTTAATAGCGATTATTAAGGAATCGCTATTAAGGAATCGCAATTGCCTATGCATGTAGGTTTTGCAAAAATATTTGCGATTCCTACACATTCCTTAATTGCGAATCACAAATTCCGATTCGCAATTAAGGAATGCCTTCCCATTCATTCTTATGAGCCCAGAGGCCCATAGGAATGAATGGGAAGCCAGTCGCAATTTGCGAGAACCAAATAGGTACTCGCAAATTGCGAATGCAATGTGAAGGGTGCTAGGGGCCTTAAAGGCCACCCTGCTGCACCCCCAAATTGTGGCATGTATGCTCATGTGGCGCCCACTTATGCCCTAAGGGCATATGTGTGCGCCATATGGCACTATGAAAAATGCACTTTTGTGCTTTTTTCAAAGTTTTTGCAAATTACCATCAACTTGCAGTTGATGGTAATTAGCGTTTCCTAAATGCGACAGTCGCATTTAGGAAAGGCTTTGATGCATCGCAAATAGGGAATCACAATTTGCGATTCCATAAGAGCATGTCGCAATTTAGGTAATCGCAAAATTTGCGATTACCTATATTGCGAATGGGTTTTGGGTTTGATGCATCGGAAATGGCATTTCACCGGCCGCAAACGGGCCGATTCTGCGAATCAGGCCCGTTTGCGGACGGTAATCAATGCTTGATGCACTGTGCCCAAATGAATCACCTTAGTGAGATCTTAAATAAATGTGGAATATTCAAATGTTCCGTCGGGCCAAAAATATCAAAATCTGTTTTGTCCCACACTATACCATCCTGTATAGGAACGGCTGTGATGTTCACTGCAGACAAGTCTCTTGTGTCACGATGGGATGATTTGTGAAGTTTCAAAAGTAAGTTCACTTCTTTTCTTTCAATGTCCAAATGGATGTATCTCCCATTTATAAGCACGTTCATAGTCATAACCAAAGCTAGCCACAGCAGGAAGAAAAATATTCCAGAAATAACCCAAAGTTCAATCCATGGTGAAACTAGATAAGTCTTTTTCAAAAAATGCAAAAGTCTTGTACTTGCTGTTTAAAAGTTTTTGATGCTGGCGATGTCTCGGGCTCACTTGGATACTCAGAAAACGTATCAAAGTTAATGAAGTAGCCAGAAGCAGTTCTGTCAATTGTTGGAATTGCATCAGGATTTGTAGAAATCGCTGGGACCAGTTGATCACTTGTTACATTGGTGTAGACAGGTGTATTTGGACGAACTGTTACTTGTGTTTCAAGAGGGATGAGTTCCATAGCATTGTTGCTCAGTCCTTCATCTGTTACTGCTGAAGTCTCGATGGTTATCAGTCTTTCAGTCTGAACCTCTTGGATAGTAGCGAGAGGAGTGTGTCTGCTACTAGGTCGGAGTCCACGAGGCCTACTATTTAGTAATTGAGCCACATACTGTGGTTTGATGAGGTCGATGGACACAAATCTTTTCTCCTTTTTTCCAGCAAGGGGCGGCAGAAGTACTGTTCTTGTTCCGTGTATGGCTAGGACAGGTACTGGTTGTCTGTATGAAGGTCCAAATTCCTTCTTGTCCGCAATTTTCTCTCTGACTATATCCCCAACTTTTGGAAATCCAGACAGGCCTTGCTGGGACCGCCTGTTTTTCCCCAGTGGTGGTTGGCTGCAGGAATACGATGCTTTGTTTTGTTCTTAGTTCGTTTAAGTCCTGTAAAACAGCCAAACAATCTTTGATATCAAAGGGTTTATTTTCCACCACTGTGCCACTGCTTTCCAGATCTGGCACCCACATTCTTGTTCCAAACAGGACCTCATATGGAGTGACCCCCCTAGAGAACTTCTTGGCAAGTTGTTTAATGAGCGTTGGACCCCATATAGATGTCTGACCCACCCATCACCCGAACCTAATACCCTAGCTGTTATAGACTGCTTTATGTCCCGGTTTTTCCTTTCCACAACAGAATTTCCCTCAGGATGAAACGGAGAGGAGTACCGTAATGCAACTCCCAGACTGGCCATGGCGTCTTTGTAAGCCCGAGAGCTAAACGCAGGGCCCTGGTCAGAATGTAGCGTGCCTATTGCTTATGTGCCGATAAAGACTCGCAAATCTTTTATAACAGTTCGAGCGTCAGCCGAGCGCTGAGGCCATATCCATAGGAACCTTGACTTAGTATTTGTGGGATTGCACTTGTCCATGAGGACGCCTGTGCATAGATGGTCTAATGCTGTCTAACAATGGTGTTTGTACTGTGCAGCTACATTTGTAGCATGGTGTCTGGTGGCTTTCTCGCTGTAATTTACAGTCTAAGCAGTTGTTGATGAATATGTGTATTTCTGTATTCATCCCAGGCCACCAGTACATCTCTTTTAATGTCAATATTGTTTTAGAGATCCCGTGATGTGACAGACCCTCCCCCAAATGTGTTTCATAAATCAAAGCTGCTCTACGTTCCATGTTTTGAATTACCCTATCCCCCACTCCAGGGATTCGAGCAAAAGGAAGGTTGTTCGCATCAATTACATAAGAGTACTTGAGTGGAAACCTTTTGGTAACGCTGCACCACTGCCTTTGCTCGTAGCATTGACAGCCAACATTATCTCACTGTCTACTTTCGTTTTTGAACGAGTGATCGCAGCTACGGAAGCCGTCTGAACAGCCCCCTTTGCGGCTTCATCAGCCAATGAATTCCCTGCAACGTGAACGCCATCACGTTGATGACTCAGTGTATGGATCACGTGAGCCTTTGGCAGTTCGCTTTTTAACTGAACTACTTGTTCCCAAAGCGTTTTATGCTTTATTGTGCCACCTTTTGCATCTTTGAACCCGTTTTCAAGACAAGTTTGTATATATTCATTATACGACTGTACACAGTAGAAAGAATCGCACACTATTAGTGTGGCCTGAATTCACAGAACTATACTTACGTCAAAAATGCACAGTTAGTACTGTTTGGTATTCACAGAATACGCTTACTCATTGTGCGTATTCACAGAGACTGAACTGACTCATTTCAGTATTCACAGATAGTTAGTAGTCCTAACCTTAGGACTCGTAAATGCCTTCTGTGAATACCGAAGTCTTAACGCTAGGATTTTCTCAGTTTAGGAGATAACACGCTAGTTAGCAACGTCTATCTTCAATGCGACTCTAAATATCCTGCGATAGTGCAATACCATGAATAGTCGTTGAAAGTCTAGCGATATTCTCAGTTTAGCGCCAGTAGAGGACTTAGCTTGACTATCTACCTACAACTGAGAAAAACAGGCTAAGTCACGATTTTAGCAGGTGTTAAATTCTAGTGAGTAATCGCGCTTAGCCGAGCTTCTAACGTTCGCCGATGCTAATAGGGGAAGTTCTGTTAGTGACTGTTATTCAGTCAGTTTATTCTGTGAACGCCTACATTGCATGTCATTAGCGATAATTATCGCTGGCATGCAAGGCGATGGGAAAACTACGCTTTTGACGTAAGCTAGTTCTGTGAATCAGGCCCTGTTAGTGTGGGTAGCTTCTCGATCGTGTGACTTTCAAAGTTGCCAGCTTTGAATGCTTGTAGTTCAGCTCGCTGAGCTGATACAAGTCCTTGCTAGTATGACCTGGGTTTTTGTGACCATAGGTCTGAAGTTGCCATCGCGCATGCGACCTTTAACGATTGCGCACGCAGCACTGTAAGTTTGCTTACTCCCTGTTGCGGGTTGTGCAGATCCGTCAGTGTAAATTATGAATTCGTACTGATCAAGAGGCAGAATCTCAGTAGGCAGATGACATTCATGTTCATATTGCAGGAACACTTGTGTTTTTAGATCGGGATCAAAAACATATTCAACATCTGTTGCAGCAAGAGAATTAACCCATTGTATCCATCTAGGATGTAATGCTTTAGCATTTGGAATGCTCGCTTTTGTTACCGCCTCTAAGGCCTGGAACAGGCGTTATGACAATAATGCGTTTCCCTTGGGCTAGAGCTCTTTCTTTTGCTACAGCGGTTTAAACTGCTGTCAAAAATGTTTCTGTTGAAGTGAAGCGCATTTCTGCTTGTGTATACAAATGTGATTTGTATGCAATTGGTACTTTTTCACCCTCATTAAATGTTAAGTAGGTGAATCCGCATTGACCCGAAATTATTCGGATCACTAAGTTGCGTTGACTTAAGCGTGTTTGTAAGTGATTTGTTGCTAACATGTTAGCCTGGAGTGAACGCAAGATTTCTGTGTGTTCTTGTGTCCAATTTTTGATTGAAAAATCAGGTTTGATTAATGCGTAGAGAGGTTTAACCCTTTCTGCGTAATTTAGAATGTAAGTTCTTCCAAAATTTAGGAAACCCAGGATGGATTGTAAATTTTTCAGCGTTTTAGGAGGTTGGAGCAGCGCACACCTTTCTAAAAAGTTGGCTGTCAAGCTCTTGCCTTCACTTGAAAGCTCATATCCTAGAAACAGGACATTGAGATGGACAATTCTGGACTTTTTGAAGTTGAATTTGTAGCCCTCAGAGGCGAAGCCCAGTATAATGGTGCTCACCCTGTTCAAGTGTTTGTCCAGGTCATCGTCCGTCAGATAGATGTCATCGACATATGACAATGCCTCATTATCATAAAGTTGTAGTAACTCCATTACCCTCGCTGAGAATAACCCCGGGCTGTTCTTGAACCCTTGTGGGAGTCGACAAAATAAACGCTGGGTCCCCATTATTGAGAAAGCTGTTAAGTACCTGCTTCCAGGTGCTATGTTTTGACAAAAGAAACCATTTAAGATATCTAATGTGGTTTTGTATTTTTTACGCACAATGTTATTCATTAATGCTGTACTATGTGCATTTTGCACCTGCAAATGTTTTTGAACAAGTGTTTAAGTGTCTGTAATCCAAAACTAGATGATAGGGATTGTCTGGTTTGGAGACAGGAAACAAAGGATTGTTCATTGAAGAGGTGCATGTTTCAATCATCCCCTGGTATTCAAGTTGATCTAAGATCTCCCTGACCTATTTTTTAGCTTCTTGCTTTATTGGGTACTGCCTTTGTGCAGTAGGTTCATTTTTCAGATGTATTTTATGGTGAGGTGAATCCTCATCCCATCCTACATGATTTTTGTATAATGCTGGGGCCTGGGCAACTGCCCATTTCCTGGCATAAGTATATTTTAGGTGAATTGGAATATGGTTGGAGAAGGCAGTCATAATAATGTCCTCGCCATGTGGGCACTCCCTGACAAATTGTGGTTGCCAGTCTTTTTCTGCTAGAAGTATGTCATAGCCCCTTGAAAGTTTTTCCCAAAAAAGTGCTTTCACCTGTCTAGGTACGTCTCCCTCCATCTGGAGTGTTATTTCATATAACTTTTGTGGAGTACTAACCCTGGTGTCTACAGTCTCAACTGTAATGTGCTCATTCAATCAATCAATCAATCAATCACGGCATTTATAGAGTGCGCTACTCACCCGGGAGGGTCTCAAGGCGCTGGGGGAGGGGGTAAGTTATTGCTCGAACAGCCAGGTCTTGAGCTGCTTCCTGAAGGAGAGATGGTCCTGGGTTCGCCGAAGGTGAGTGGGGAGGGAGTTCCAGGTCTTGGCTGCCAGGTAGGAGAAGGATCTTCCTCCGGCGGTGGTTCTGCGGATGCGTGGTACGGTGGCGAGGGCGTGGCTGGTTGATCGTAGCTGGCGGGTGGGCGTGTAGAAGGTCATGCGGTCGTTGAGGTACTTTGGGCCCAGGTCGTGGAGGGCCTTGTGTGCGTGGGTGAGGAGTCTGAACGTGATTCTCTTGCTGACGGGGAGCCAGTGCAGGTCTTTCAGGTGTCCGGTGATGTGGCTGTGTCGGGGGATGTCCAGGATGAGTCGTGCGGAGGCGTTCTGGATGCGCTGGAGTCTTTTTGAAGTTTGGCTGTGGTTCCGGCGTAGAGGGTGTTCCCATAGTCCAGTCGGCTGGTGACGAGTGCCTGGGTGACGGTCTTCCTGGTTTCAGTGGGGATCCATCTGAAGATCTTGCGGAGCATGCGCAGGGTGTTGAAGCACGAAGATGAGACGGCGTTGACTTGTCTGGTCATTGACAGGAGGAGTCCAGGATAAAGCCCAGGTTGCGTGCGTGGTCCGTTGGCTTGGGCGCGGTGCCCAGGGCCGGGGGCCACCAGGAGTCGTCCCAGGCGGAGGGTGATGAGCCCAGGATGAGGACTTCCGTCTTGTCTGAGTTCAGTTTAAGGCGGCTGTTCCTCATCCAGTCGGCGACGTCTCTCATCCCGTCGTGTAGGTTGGCTCTGGCGGTGGTGGGGTCGTTGGTGAGGGAGAGGATCAGCTGGGTGTCGTCGGCGTAGGAGATGATGTTGAGGTTGTGTTGGCGTGCGATGGCTGCGAGGGGGCTCATGTAGACGTTGAAGAGGGTAGGACTGAGTGAGGATCCTTGTGGAACGCCGCAGATGGCTTCGGTGGCCTCGGATCTGAACGGGGGAGGCGGACTCTCTGGGTTCTTCCGGCGAGGAACGAGATGATCCATTCCAGTGCTTTCTCTCGGATTCCGATGTTGCTGAGGCGCTTCACTAGGGTGCGGTGGCAGACGGTGTCGAACGCCGCGGAGAGGTCCAAGAGGATGAGGGCTGCTGTTTCCCCGTTGTCGGTTAGGGTTCTGATGTCGTCGGTGGCTGCGATAAGGGCGGTCTCGGTGCTGTGGTTGGCCCGAAACCCGGACTGCGAGGGGTCGAGGATCCGTTCGTCTCGAGGAAGGCGGCAAGCTGTCTGTTGACGGTCTTCTCGATGACTTTGGCCGGAAACGGAAGGAGCGAGATGGGACGGTAGTTCTTGAGGTCGGTGGGGTCCGCCGTTGGTTTCTTCAGGAGGGCGGTAAGCTCGGCGTGCTTCCAGCTCTCCGGGAAGGTGGCGGTGTGGAAGGAGGAGTTGATGATGTCCCAGAGATGGGGTGCGATGGTGGCGTCGGCTTTGTTGAAGACGTGGTGTGGGCAGGGGTCGGTTGGTGATCCGGAGTGGATGGAGTTCATCGTGCGGGTGGTGTCTTCGGTGCTGATCGGGGTCCAGTTGCAGAGGGTGGTGGTGGCGGGCGTTGGTTCGGCGGTAGGGTGCGTGGTTTGTGCGTCGAAGCTGTTATGTATGTCGGTGATCTTGCGGTGGAAGAACGCGGCGAGTGAGTTGCAGAGGTCTTGCGAGGGGGTGATGTCGTTGTTTCCGGCGCCGGGGTTGGAGAACTCTTTGACGATGCTGAAAAGTTCCTTGCTGTCGTGGGCGTTGTTGTCCAGTCGTTCTTTGAGTGCCGACTTCTTGGTGGCACGGATCATCTGGTGGTGTTTACGGGTGGCGTGCTTGAGGGCGGTCCTGTTGTCTGTGGTCTGGTCGAGTCGCCAGGTTTTCTCGAGAGTGCGGCAGTTCTTCTTGGATTCCTTGAGTTCGTTGGTGAACCAAGGGGTTTTCTTGCTTCCGGGTCTGCTGGGAGGGTTTTTTAGTGGTGCGAGGTCGTCGGCGCAGGCGGTCAGCCACTTGGCGAGGTTGCTGGCTGCTTCGTTTGGGTCCGTTGTGTTGGTGGTGTGTTCTGGCTGAGGGAGGCCGTGAGCTGCTCGGCGGTGATCTTGCTCCAGCTCCGGCGGGGAGCCTGTTGCGGGTGGTGGTGGGTCGCAGTCTTTCTGAAGCTGAAGTGGACGCAGCTGTGGTCGGTCCAGTGGAGTCCGGTGGCGTGGCTGAAGGAGATGTGCTTGCTGGAAGAGAAGACGGGGTCAAGCGTGTGGCCGGCGTAGTGGGTGGGCGTGTTCACCAGTTGCTTGAGTCCGAGGTTGGCGAGGTTGTCCAGCAGGGCGGTGGTGTTTCTGTCGTTGTTGTTCTCCAGGTGGAAGTTGAGGTCCCCTAGGAGGATGTAGTCGGCGGAGGGCATGGCGTGTGGGCTGATGAAGTCTGCGATGTCTTCGCTGAATAGTGTGCGTGGTCCAGGGGGTCTGTAGATGAGGGTGCCTCGGAGGGTGGTCTTGGGGTCAGTGTGTATCTGGAAGTGTAGGTGTTCGGCGGCGGTGAAGGTCTCGTCGGAGTTAGTCGAGATGCGGATGGTGTTCTTGTGTACGATGGCGATGCCTCCTCCCGTCTGGTTGACGCGGTCCCTCCGGGTGATCTTGTATCCGTCCGGGATGGCTATGGCGATGTCGGGCGCTGAGGAGGCGTTCATCCAGGTTTCCGGTGAGGAAGGCGATGTCCGGTGCTGTTGCGTCGAGCAGGTCCCAGAGTTCCACGGCGTGCCTGTGGACGGAGCGGGTGTTCAACAGGATGCATTTCAGGTGGTTGCTGCTGGTGCTCGACTTGGCGGAGGTGGTGCACGTCCAGGGGCAGGTGAATCGGCAGGTTTGGCAGGTGAAGGGTCCGTGGGTGCGTCTCGGTGAGGCTCGGTAGCAGGCAGGGTTCCGGCCGGCATTGAGTGCGGTGAGGGTGGCGGCGTCGTAGGTCCGTCGAGTGGTGTTGCATCGGTGGGATCCAGGGGTTCTGGCGCTGGGCGCGGTCCAGTTGCCGACGGGCGCAGACGGGCTTGCCTTAGGCGTGCCTTCGGCGCGCCAGCGCGCGACAGCGCAGCGGCCGCCATTTATGGGGAGGTGGGAGGGAGGAGCAGCTGGGAGGCGGGAGGCAGGGGCAGCGAATGGGCAGTCAGGGGGCGGGGCCGCAGGGGCGCAGCGGCGGGAATGGCGAGAGGCAGCGGGGGCACAAAGTACAAGGGGAGAAAACAGACAAAAATACGGGCACAACGCAAATGGGGCAACGAGGGGCACAGAAAGGAAAATGGGGGGAGAAAACAGACAAAATTACAAGCACAACGCAAATGGGGCAGCGATGGGCACAGAAAGGAAAATGGGGGAGAAAACAGACAAAATTACAAGCACAACGCAAATGGGGCAGCGAGGGGCACAGAAAGGAAAATGGGGGAGAAAACAGACAAAATTACAAGCACAACGCAAATGGGGCAGCGAGGGGCACAGAAAGGAAAATGGGGGAGAAAACAGACAAAATTACAAGCACAACGCAAATGGGGCAGCGAGGGGCACAGAAAGGAAAATGGGGGAGAAAACAGACAAAATTACAAGCACAACGCAAATGGGGCAGCGAGGGGCACAGAAAGTAAAATGGGGGAGAAAACAGACAAAATTACAAGCACAACGCAAATGGGGCAGCGAGGGGCACAGAAAGTAAAATGGGGAGAAAACGGACAAAATTACAAGCACAACGCAAATGGGGCAGCGAGGGGCACAGAAAGGAAAATGGGGGAGAAAACAGACAAAATTACAAGCACAACGCAAATGGGGCAGCGAGGGGCACAGAAAGGAAAATGGGGAGAAAACAGACAAAATTACAAGCACAACGCAAATGGGGCAGCGAGGGCACAGAAAGGAAAATGGGGGAGAAAACAGACAAAATTACAAGCACAACGCAAATGGGGCAGCGAGGGGCACAGAAAGGCAAATGGGGGAGAAAACAGACAAAATTACAAGCACAACGCAAATGGGGCAGCGAGGGGCACAGAAAGGAAAATGGGGAGAAAACGGACAAAATTACAAGCACAACGCAAATGGGGCAGCGAGGGGCACAGAAAGGAAAATGGGGGAGAAAACAGACAAAATTACAAGCACAACGCAAATGGGGCAGCGAGGGGCACAGAAAGGAAAATGGGGGAGAAAACAGACAAAATTACAAGCACAACGCAAATGGGGCAGCGAGGGGCACAGAAAGGAAAATGGGGGAGAAAACAGACAAAATTACAAGCACAACGCAAATGGGGCAGCGAGGGGCACAGAAAGGAAAATGGGGGAGAAAACAGACAAAATTACAAGCACAACGCAAATGGGGCAGCGAGGGGCACAGAAAGGAAAATGGGGGAGAAAACAGACAAAATTACAAGCACAACGCAAATGGGGCAGCGAGGGCACAGAAAGGAAAATGGGGGAGAAAACAGACAAAATTACAAGCACAACGCAAATGGGGCAGCGAGGGGCACAGAAAGGAAAATGGGGAGAAAACGGACAAAATTACAAGCACAACGCAAATGGGGCAGCGAGGGGCACAGAAAGGAAAATGGGGAGACAAGCAAGAAATACGGGCACCGGGGCCACAAGCGGAGGGCGATCTTACCTGCAGAAGCAGCGGGCAGACAACACAGGCGGAGCTGTGTGGTGGGGGAGCGACCTACCTGTCAAGTCCACTATCTCCAGAAGTTCCTTCAGGATCTGGCGAGCTATTGTGACTTCTGCTGCACTGTCCAGCATTGTCTGACCCCATTCTCCGTTCTTGAGTTGTGTTCTCAGTATCCTCGGCATGTCTGACCTTCAGACCTGCTACCTTCTTCTTTGAGAATTGAGGTTCAGATTTACGTTTTGGAACGTGTTTATCGTCTTTCGATTTCACGCGTTCTTCTCTATGTTCTGACCGTCCTCTTCTTTCCGATGTCTGTGACGAGATCTGAAAGGTACGAGAGGAACGTGTATCAGTATCTTGATACCTGTCAGGCTTTTTCAAATTATCCCTATTCCTGAGGTTATACCTCCTTTGAGAGGGCTCCTTTTGAGGAGATCTACCTCGGGATTGAGAACGTTTCTCTGAAATATTTTTATTAGTTTCCCCCTTCTTTTTAGAAGATGTAGGAGTTTGTTTAATGGAGTCCTCAGGACTTTCAGATAGTTTTGGCTTCACTGGTCTTCCACCCAAACTATCTCTGCCTAATTCTGCATAAGATTGTTCTATTATTCTGGGTAGCTCAGTTTGATGTTCTGTAACATCGAATTCCCTTAATCGTTGGCGGATCGCCACTGCTGCTGCCTCCCCTTTAATATTAGATAATATTATTGTTGAGACCTGGTTGAAATTTTTCAGTAATTTCATACCTAAATTTAGAGCAGGCTCTGCCTTGTATTCGTTTTGAATTTGTTTCAGGTCATCTGGCATTACTGCAATTGATGGAATACCATGTGTTTTAGTATAGATGGCAGCAAAGACTGAGCCCCAGTCTTCCAGTTGTGGTGTGATCCCCATCGGTAAACAGATGGTTAGGATTCTGTGTTTCTCATACAGGCTAGTATTTGGAAATACTGCTTCGATTTGAGTAATTTTTTGAGCTATCCAGAATGGAATTTGCTCACGTTTTGTGGGCATTTTTCCCATGACTGCGTATAGAGTCTGTGGTGTAATTTTTAGTGTATTCCCCTGTTGAGGGGTTTGATTTGGAAGTGTCAATGGTGGTTGGACTGTGAAAGTCTGCATGACATATTGGACTAGTTGTCTGTAGATTTTTATTAACTCTTGTAGTTGAGTAAGTAGTTCCTCATCTGACATTATATCGAGTTCAGGATGAGGAGTGTAGCCGGCTAGGATCGGCCATGTTGCTCCTGGTCTACCTAGTGGACCGAGCCTGGTAATGTTTCTGTGATGTTTTAGGGCACCTTTAAACCAGAGCTGATGCTCCTGGTATGTTAGTGGGATTTCAATATCCTCGAAAGGAATATATTCCTCTGGTGGATCATCTTCTTTGTAGAAGTGAAACAGTCTTGTTACTGAATTTAATTCAGGAAATATGACCCATGAATAGAATACCTCTGTCTGAAAGGATTCGTGTGCTTCTATCATGAAAACGGCTCTACCGCCTCTTGGTGGTAGGCCATGTTTTATAAGTTTTAGAGTGATGGCTCTTCTTAAGTTTGGATTGATGTCTATGACACCCTCCTCAGGTTCATTTAAACCTGTAAAGTTAAAAACTGTTGCTATCGCTGGGTCAGCCGCAGCTCCACCGGTGTCGGTGGCATTTTCCCTGTTGGACATTTGTTTTTTGAAAAATGTAGAACAAGTTTCAAGGAAACAAAAGATAAGGTGCACAATATTTTGGAAAAATGTATCCTTCAACGTTGAACAAACCAAACAACTAATATATAGGGTGCTTCCCTATTTAGTTATGGGGGATATTTAACCCTACCCACTCCGGACGTCTTATGGAGTATGTGAGTAGGGGTCTCTGAGAAAAGCACGAATGAGTTACTCAGTATCTAGCGTTATATTACTGCCTTACCAAACCATTGGGCGCCATGTAGTGTAGTTCCTATTTCCCTAATAGGCTCTGCGCTTTGGAATAATATAACCTATAGGTTTGACATAGGACTAAGGTCGGTATGTCCCTATCGATTATATTAAACTTAATTACCTGTGCCAGCTAGCTCAGAGGCCACTAGAAACTCCTTGAGAACAAGAAGGAGTAGTTTCTGGCAACCGAAAAACATGACAACTTTGTTTCCCTTTAGAAGCGGAACATGTCTCAGAATCGTGGAAACAATAGATAACAGTTTCACTCATTCAATCGTGCATGCTTAGTTTCTACAGAGTTACACAGAAAGGAAAGACGGGCGTTTCAATAAAAGGGTTTTATTGAACAGTCTTATTTCTCGTGTAAGAGATATGTGCTGTTATGACCACAAGACAGTATGCAAGATAAATAATGGACAGCGTAAGCAGTAGAAATAAATAATACTGCGCTAGCATTATCTTTTAGCATATATTCACGTACATAAATAACATGAGCTAAAAATGCGAGTACTCATACGATGCGTCTCTAAGCTAGTTCTACCCCAATGTACCTAACCTAGTCTAGGTGTAGGGAGATACAGAAGTAGGTGGAGTATTCTCTAGTATGGTAGACTAAGAGTATGTTAAGTCTAGTATGCCAAGAGTCCCTCTAGGATCTAGTCAGCTCCATACCTTGAGAATGAGAGAGGTGGGAATCTCCTGCCGGGTCTGGAACTCGAACACCCTGCGAAGGGAGTCAGAACACTGGAAGCTGGATTTGTCTGCGTGCAGGAATGACAGCGTCTTCTCAGTGCGTCAGGCCGGGATACGGGCTCCTCTGAAGTCGAGGTCTCCTCTAACTTGCTTGGGCAAGGGAAGGTATATTTATACCTGGTAGGTGTCGTGGAATGTTAGCATTGACGTGAAGTCGGACAGAGGAAGACGTCAGGAATGAACCCTTACGGTATAACGGTTCATACATAATAGATGAGTTCTTTGAGAAATCAATAGTCCTGTGCTAGGGGAACTCCCGAAGCTTAAGGGTCTGGTTTCTAAGAACTCGTTGTGACGTTAGGGTGGACGGATGTCGGTGACCATGCCTGTATTTGGAGTGCACGGTTAATGCCTAAATAAGGACAGGGATTCTATGCCTATATAAGGGCAAGGCGAATTGTGCCTATATAAGGACATGATTCAGGAAAACCTATATATGGACCCCTAAAGCGGAATACAACAGGGGGATGGGCTCCTCTATGTCATCTTTGTCGACCTTTGGTCGGCTTTTGATCTAGTTCCCAGGTAGGGTCTGTGGGCAGCAGTTATAGTTGCCTGAGCTAACTTCAACTTATGCCCCTGCAAAGCACTGCTTAGGACCTCACATATAACATCACTCATGACATGGTCAGTGTCATTACTGATGATATCTCAAATGACAGTAAATTTCTAAGTT
Source organism: Calotriton arnoldi (assembly GCA_963921515.1). NCBI lineage: Eukaryota > Metazoa > Chordata > Amphibia > Caudata > Salamandridae > Calotriton > Calotriton arnoldi. The sequence continues at coordinate 175,026 of CAWUFW010004049.1, forward strand.
TTAAGACAATACTATTTCCTAACTATAACATCCCTGTAACCTTTGTGTTTTTTAATGAAAAAAGAAGAAAATGTATACATATATGTGTGTGTGTATATATATATTAAGGGTGGGCAGAGCAGGCGTAGTGCCTCTACGCGGAGTGCCACGGAGTTGGAAAAAAACTCTGTGGAACTCCGCTCTGCTTCGCTCCTTCCCCCCTCCCAAAGTAATTCTAATGTGAAAAAAAGGCACTTACCTGCCGTGGCTGCCTCCTCCTCGCCAAGGCCGCTCTCCTTCCTTGTCCTCGCCGTCCTTCTTCTTTGATAACCCCCACATTGTACGTCTTTTGCGTGCGCATGCGCACGTGCAAGACATACAACGTAGGGGTTGTCAAAGAAGGAGAGCAAGGACGAGGAAGGAGAGCGGCCATGGCAAGGAGAAGGCAGCCACAGCAGGTAAGTGCCTTTTTTTGACATTATAATTACTTTGGGAGGGTGGAGGGGCCGGCTTACTCCGCTCCGCCACGGAGTCGGAGTTTTGCCTAAACTCCGCATTCACAATGGAACGCGGAGTAGGCAAAACTCTGTATAGTCCGCTGGCGGAGTGGAGTTACCTGCCCGGGTTTAATATATATATGTGAATAAATATATAAATATATATATATATTTATATATATATATATATATATATGTGTGTGTATACATGTATGAATATATGCTCATCAATGCATGTTCGCCCACACGCTTACACAAAATTCACAGACCTTTCTGTTGTAAGGAAGGGACGCCACTCCAGGCATGACTGGAACAGCAAATGTTCTTTATTCCAGTTAGATTACACATCAACGTGTTTCAACCTCACATCACCCTTGATCATGATGTTGGGTGCCATATTTGTTTGGATATTTTTCTACATTAGGGTTTCAACTCTTCACAGCAATAAACAAAGGACTACATGATTTGTAGGTAAACACCATATAAACATCAGCCATCTTACAATATACAAAAATGCTTTGGTGTGATATGTGGACGGCAAGAAATATACATTATTTATAATAGCAACCTTTTCGGATCACATATACTTTTCTTTCCTTTCTTCTTTTCCTCCACATCCACCAAATATACTTATTTGATTGAATCCTTTTTTAAGAGAAAAAATATCAATCAAATAACAAAAATGACCTAATGAACTTGTAATTTAATCCAAAGTGCGCTAACAATCGTACTGTCCTTTTTTCATTTTAACTGTCCTGTCTCTATCACTCAAGATGATGCCTGAAAAAATAATATGACAGAATTAAAATTGTACAGATCCTTACAGCTACACAGGTTAACATTAGCCCAGAATATAAACACAATGTATCTGCCCCATGAAGACCAGACATATACATGCACTTCCTCATCCAAATTCAAACCCCTTAGTTCCCTGAATCTAATTTCAATATTTATCTAGATTCAAATCTACATAGATATCTCTTTCTGTTACCACCTCTCGGGCTTCTAGGGACACTATCTATAGTCGAATATCTCAATAACTTTTTTTTTTGGTTTTTAAAGGAACTTTATTGAAAAAACTTGCACATCCAGTTACAAAATATACAGGCGGGGATTCCGCAAATTAGGAAGGGAAGGCTCAACTGATACATACACCATAAACACAACTGCAAAATGATAGTCCACATCAGTGCATGAGGGGAAACAGCGGAGGAAGGAGTGGGAGGGGCCAGATGGAGTGCCCAGAGGAGGCAAAGTATGTGTAGGAGAGGCCACAGAGGGTCAGTAGTGGGCAGAGGAGGGGGGGCAACCTCTACGAGTCAGCACCGGCAGCCGCCACGGGCAAGGAGCCGGCAGGGAGCTCGGGAGAGGACGCAGAGGGTGAGGCGCTCTGGCGTTGGAGGTATGAAACGAAGGGTCCCCAGATATCATGCGGCCGACTAGTTGCCGGCGTCAGGTCCCAGAATTCGGACAGGAGCGTCTAACAACGTGCCGCATCCTCAAGCCAAGCGCCAACCTTGGGCGCGGGCCTTCGACCCCAATGTATGGCGACCCTACGTCGTGCGAGAACAAGCAGCATAGCAGTAAGCCTAAGGGAGGCATCGGGACAGTGTTTCACAAAGCCTAATAGGCATATCAACGGGTCAGGTAAAACTGGCGTGGAAGTAATCTCAGTGATGGCAGTGCACACATCTCGCCAATATGCAGAGACCTTGAGACACAACCATGCGAGATGAGAAAAGTCAGCGGCGGGGGCAGAGCAACGAAGACATCTATCGCTGGAAACGAGGCCTATTCTATGCAACTGGGCAGGAGAGCGGTACAATCTGTGCAAATATTTAAAATGTATGAGGCGCAGACGATAGTTAGGAGACAGTCGTTTAGTCTGCCTGCAACAGTACAGCCAGGTCTCCGGAGAGAGGTCGGTGCCCAGGTCCTCACTCCACGCAATGCGTGCCCGGTCAGCAGAGATCGAGGAAGCTGCAAGTGTAAGGGCGTAAAGTTTGGAGACCAGCTTACGGGGGGAAGCAGAAGGGTATACAAGGTCGAGGGCAGCCATCGAAGGAGGAGGCTGTGGAAACGTAGGGTGCAACTCCCGACAGGCCACTCTGAGTTGGTAGTAGAGCAGGGTGTCCAAGGGGCCGGGCTCGGCTGGAAGAGAAAAGAAGTCGCCGGCAGGATAGAGATCGGATAGCGTGGAGAGCCCCAGAAGAGTCGCATGTTTTACCATCCCATCCGTATCAGGGAAGGAAATGCAGGATTATATGCAATGGGCATGGAATTGGTGGAGAGTGAGCTAGAGCCGGAGAATTTCCGAAGGCCATCCCAGGCCCAGCACAGAGTCTCAACCATATCAATCTCTCCGCGCGGAGGCTTTGCAGGGGCAAAGACAGCCGTCTGGAGCGGCAAGGGGGCCGCAAGGTCAGCTTCAACCACTACATGAGGCTGGAAGGGCGTCGGATGTAACCAGAAATGAAGGAAGCTGGCTTGAGCACTAAGGGCATATAATTTGAAATCCGGGGCACCCAGCCCACCACACGGTAAGGGGAGCGTGAGAGTTTCATATGCGATTCGAGGCTGACGCCCAGCCCAGACAAGAGAAATGATGAGAGAACGAAGTGTCCGAAAAAAATGAGCCATGAGTGGGATGGGGATATGAAGAAATAGGTATAAAAACTTCGGGAGCACCACCATCTTGGCAATGGCAATGCGCCCCGCCAGGGACAAAGGAAGGCGTCGCCAGAGGGGGATCTTAGTCTCCAGCCAGTCGACCGCTCGGCCAAAGTTTGCCCTCCAAAGTTCGTCCACGTCCCTGCTGAGCCAGATACCCAAGTATCTAGTAGGTCCAGAGGCCCACACAAATGGATAGTCCGGGGAAAAGGGGACAGTGGCGTTTGTTAGACGAAAAAGAATGGATTTGCCCCAGTTGACCTGCACCCCAGACAAACCCCCGAAGCGCACCACCTCGCGGACCATTGGACCGAGATTTTCTTGGGGGTTGCGGACATAGAGTGTGCCATCGTCCGCATACATGGAGATGACCAGTGCACGAGCCGCAAATCCAAGGCCCCTTTGAGTATGATGCTACCGGAGCCGGGCGGCAAGGGGTTCCATAGCCACAGTGAAAAGCATAGGCAAGAGTGGGCACCCCTGCCTGGTTCCCCTAGAAACGGGGATGGGTTCCGAGATCTGACCGTTAATACGAAGGTGAGGCGTGGGGAGGGAATAAAGGAGGTGGACTTTGCGCAGAAAGACCGGGCTGAACCCTAAGTGGGGGAGAAGATAAAAGAGGAAAGGCCACTCGAGAGTGTCAAAGGCTTTATTGGCGTCCAAAAGGGCCGCCACGGCCGGGAGGCCAGGGTTAATCTGGTGGAGAACAGCAAATATAGTCCGAAGGTTATGCGACGTGGCGCATCCCGGGATGAAACCGGACTGGTCAGGCCGGGCAATCAGGGGCATAAGAGGAAGAAGGCGGGAAGCCAATAACTTGGCAGAAATTTTATTGTCAGTGTAGATGAGCGACAATGGGCGGTAAGAATCAAGAAGCTCGGGGGACTTGTCCGGTTTCAAGAGAAGTGTCAACAGGGCCTCGCGAAGCGACGGAGGGAAGTGGCCGCATTCGAAGGAGTCATTATAGATAGCAGCAAGGTGTAGAACAAGGAGGGGCGCAAAGGCCTTGTAGAAGGAAGCAGGAAGTCCGTCAGAGCCCGGAGTCTTATCGCCAGGTAGACCATTAATGGCCGCCATTATCTCCTCCTTGGAAAAGAGTTCGTCAAGGTACTCCCGATGGCTGTTGCCAAGCCAGAGAAGCTCAAGCGTGTCAAAATATTGATCCAGGATATCATGAAAAGGAGCAACGCCAGCAGTGTAGAGTTGAGAATAGAAGGTGGTGAACCTGGCCGCCACCTCAGCAGGAGAGGTGGTTCGCTCTGGAACCCCATCCCAGAGCACGGTAATATAATTGGCGGCGTGTGGCTGCCGTAGGAGATTGGCTAAAGTTTTACCTGGGTGATCCCCCTCACCATATTGGCGCGCCCTTGCCTCCCTACCTAGAAAGGAAAGTTCCCTGTCGGCCTCATCATTGAATTCAGATAGTTTGCCCTGGAGTTGCGCGAGGATGTCGGGAGAGGGGTCAAGCGAATGAGAAGAGTCCAGAGCCTTGATTTCCCCCTCCAGGCGTTCCAGGGTGCCACGAATGGAGCGCAGGACACCAGCCTGCTTGGAGATACATTCACCCCGGATCACCACCTTGAAACTCTCCCACAGAGTGGAAGGAGAGTCCACAGAACCGACACTGAGGTCAAAGTAGTTCGCAATTGCGGTTTGGATTTCGTCGCAGAAGACCGAATCGCAGAGTGCAGTGGAGGGCAGCCGCCAGGCGAACGCGCGCCTCGGGGAGTGCGGGGGGAGCAGACTGAGGCGGACAGGAGCATGGTCAGAAAGAGTGCGCTCCATGTGTTCAACAGAAGTGACCCACGAGAAAGCGTCCTGAGAGGTGAACCAGAGGTCCAGGCGGGACCAGCAGCCGGCAGAACCCGAGACGCATGTGCCTTCGCGTGCTTCTGGGTGAGTGTGCCGCCATGCATCAAGCAGTGAATTATCAGACAGCATGGAATGCAGGAGAGACGTGGCACGTGGGTGTGAAATGCGAGGCCCAGAGCGATCCAGGGTGGCTGAAGGCGTAATGTTAAAGTCCCCCCCCACAACAGCACAGCAGGGCCCATAGACGAGATGTGTCGCCAAACCTGCGCAAAGAAGTCAGGGTAATCGGAATTGGGGCCGTAAACCGCTGCAAGGATTAGGGGTTGCACCAGGAGAGTGCCATGCAGGATGATGAAGCGTCCCTCAGGATCAGCAAGAACCTGAGATGTGTGCCAGGGGAGCCCCATGCACATGAGAATGGACACCCCACGAGAATAGCAGGAATAGAAGGAGGAGTAAATTTCGCCCCAATGACGAAATTGGAGCCTCGCGGCAGTGGCAGGCAATAGATGGGTTTCCTGGAGGAAACAGATGTCAACCTTATGACGAAGAAGGTGAGCATGCACTAGGCAGGCTTTGCGATGGTCATTGAGACCGCGAACATTCCAGGTCCAGAGTGTGGTGGCCGTCATAGCACTGTGCCAGGAAGGGAAATGACGGATGTGAACAGGTGCACAGAAGGAATCAGATGTGACTGAGAAGGGATGCGCAGAGTAGAGGACAATGCATTAAATAACATGATGCAGAAAAAATCGCAAAACAGAAGAAACAACAGGCCTCGAAGGAGAGGCAACTTACCCATTAGACCAACCCTCCCGCCACCCACACCAACCCCCCAATCAGGTTGAGAGACCAAACCCTCCCACCCCCGGGGAGCCCAACTGGGAAGGGGAAGAGAGGAGACTGAAATAGAGGGAATTAGCCCGTGGAGGCATGGCTCCGCTCAGCGAACACCCCTGCCTGGAGGGACAGGGTGGCCAAGCCAGGAGTTGTGGCAGACATCAGTTTGTTTAGAAGAGAGCAACGGGGCGCCAGGGGGACTAACATATCTGGCGAGGTGATGACCAGGCACCACGAGAATCAGGAGGAGGAATAAAAATTAACCATCGCGGAGAGGTGAATGGCTGCATGGCCAGAACAGGCCACAAATAGCAGAGAGCAGCAGGCAGGTGCACATTAAAGGGGAGAGGGCCAGTATTTAACCAATGAAGCAACGCTAAAGATGTCCAAAATAGTTAACTGTTCACCTGGGGGCACAACGGAAAGCAATATAGAAATGCCAAGAGAATTCAGTCATTGTCACTTAGGTTGCCAGCATCATTGGACTTGGAGCCAGCAGGAGGAGAGCGCGGAGCCTGGTCCAGTTTCTTTGCATAGGCCAACGCAGCTTTTGGCTCCAGAAAGACATGCACCTTGGAACCCTGCGGACTCGCAGTTTAGCAGGGTAAGCCAGGGAGTAGGAGACATCGTGCTGTTGAAGAATCCGTTTAGCCGGGAGAAATTCGCGGCGAGCAGCCTGCACCGCCATCGGGTAGTCGCGATAAAAGGCCAAGGTGTTGCCCTGGTGTCGGATGTCGCCCCTCTCCCTGGCGGCTCGCAAGATTGCGTCGCGGTCACGAAAGTTCAGCAGCTTGGTGACGATGGGGCGTGCCGGCAGACCAGGAGCCAGGCGGGGGCCGAGGGAGCGGTGAGCACGCTCGACAATGAAGGCGGAGGATAGGACGTCGCCAAAGAGTTCGCGAATAAGCTGTTCCACGAAGTCCTCCATCTTGGAGATGTTGCAGGATTCGGGCACGCCCGTGATGCGGAGGTTACTTCTACGGGAACGCGCCTCCAAATCCTCGTTCTTATTCCTGATCACCTCGAGGACCTTGTCCATCTGGAGAAGCCTGAGGTGATCCCGGGTGGCCGCGTCTTCAGCCTCAGAAACCCTCGTCTCAACCTGCAGCAAGCGTGTGTCGTGCGTGTCGACTCGGGCTTTGACAGCGTCCAACCTGGTCGACAGTTGGTCGAGTTGGGAAGCGATGCCAGTGACGGTTGATCTGACGTCCAGCATGATGGCCTTCAGGTCGTCTTCTCGCGTCAGGGCAGCATCCACCTGGGAAGCGGAGTCACCCACGTCAGTGACCGCACCGTCCTGGCGAGTCTGCCGGCGTTGGCCAAAGGCAATCTTGGGCTGTTTTGGATCTGTTTTCCCCATGATTAGGTGCAGTCCCGTGGGGAATGTTGTCAATGATAGTGCAGGGCAAGGCAATAGAGCCGAGCAGGGTGGGAGAGGAGAAGAGGTGCTGCTGTCGTGGAGGGGAAGTGTGGCAAAGTGGCGGGCACAGCCCCCGACAGGGGCGGCAGATGACGGTACTTGTCCGGGCTGTAGAGCGGGCCCGTGAGTTCGAGGCCCGTGTGGGGAAAGTGCAGCAGGTTAGGGCCCCAGGCGAGTTACAATCCCAGGGGAGATTGCAGGGCCAGAAGAGACCTCCACCAGGAGAGGCAAACGTTGCAAGGTGAGCCCGCCATTGAAGAAGATGGCGCCCGGCCGGCAGGGCCGCAGGAGGAGGGGTGCACACGGCGGTGGCGTTGAGTCAGGCAGGCAAGGGCCGGTGCGCCTACGGGAGGCAATCGTAGGACATCAGGAGCAGAACGGAAGAAAATCCAAATGTAGCCGCTAATGGCGAGGAGCAAAGCGTAGCGCCAGATGGGCCGCTGGCACCAGCGTGAATGGGGGTGGCGGCAGGAAGTGTCCGTGGAGCCGACTGCAATTAGGCGAGAGGCAGTCACGCAGGCTCTGGCCCCCAAGGTGAGCGAGGCGGGAAGTAGAAAACCCGCAGGGGCTGAAGCAGCGAGGGGACGCAGGAGGCGCGCCGTCCACTTCGCGGGGCCAGTGAGAAGTGGCTAGTGACAGCGGGTTCCTGCCGTGAGGAAGGCAAGCCCAGGCCCGCGGTTCGGCGTGCGCGCCCCCAACCCCGCCGCGGATGCCCCAGCGGCAGTGCGACTCACCGAATTCAGAAGGGGCCGGGCGGCTGGAAGGCTGCAGCGAGGCTGGTTGGTCCAAGCAAGGTGACCCAGGAGCGAGGCGAGGGCGACGGCCCCACAGCAACACCGCGCTGGTGGCAACTGCACGCCCGCGGCTGGGCCCAGCAGACGCACTTAGCTCCCAGCATTGAAAAGTCGGTGCAGCGGCGGTCCCAAGACCCCTAGGAGGGCTCAATGGGTGCCCCGGGAGGAGGAGAGACAGGATGCCACGGAGTGAGGTAGGAGCTCCGTCGATGTCTGCAGGATCATGGCGGATCAACGGCTTGGCCGGCAGAGCCCACTTAGAGTGCGGCCATCTTGCAGCCGGCTAAGCCACGCCCCTCGAATATCTCAATAACTTAACATCTCTTTTGTGTGCCTTCCAAAAGTGCCTGACTACCAGGTAGCTCTCATACCTCTCCTTGATGGCCCTGAGATGTTGTAATATCCTTTTATTCACTTGTAATATTGTGCTGACTACAAACACTTTGCTACACGGACATTTCAATATGTAAATAACAAATTCACTTTTACATGTCTTGATTTTAACATGAAATTTTCTTTGCATTTTTGCTTAATAATGCATCTTTATGTATCTTGTTCCCCTTGCAAAAAATCTTTCTCCTTCTTCCCCCTACCTCACCCTCCCCCCTTCACCACCCAATCCCACCCACAGGTCCCTTCATATATTTACCTCCTGCTCAAAGCAGCTGATAAATGTATGCATTAAAACTCTATGGAATTGAACATTCTGTGTGGTTTGATGACTGGTAAAATTGGTCCCAGGTAGTAATACCCCATTTCATGGGGTTTTACTCCTAATTGCACTGTAATGGTGCAGATTTAATGCACCTTAATGATAAAATGACATTCAAATTTACCATTACTGAGTACCGTGCAGCTTTAAGTCAGGCCCTCTGTAGAAAAAGTAAAGCATTAGCGCCTTGAATGCACATTTTGATGTTTTTATGCACCTCCTAGTATCCATATTATAAATTATTGGTAGTTCACTAAACAAAGTTCATTATGAGAAGATTAATCTATTGAGTTACACTGTGTCCATAAATGTATATTTTAAAATATAATGAAAGGCAGCAAGTAAAGAACTAGGCCCAATTAGATAATCTGGAGCATGCAGAAAATTATAATTTTCAAGAACGATTTCCTCCACCCAGGCATAAATGGCATGCATTTCTGTAGTACAGTGATGCGTAATTTAATTTCTGCATATCAGTAGCATTTCTTCTATAAGGCCCTACTGTTTCTATGATCACATTTGAACACTTACCATTTTCAGAAGAGTGTTCTCCAAAACAGCAAAAAATGTAATGTGTTGATAATGTGTTTCTGTGTATGAATCTAACCCTTCTACATGTAAAAAGAGACAATTTGTAAGTTCATGTTAGTCTGATGGTAAGGTGAAAAACAATTGTTAGACTTGGCCCTTTTGACAGGTTTATCCCTTTAACTTTTTTGCACTTTGCCTCCTATTTTTCTGACCCTGTTCTTGTTGGCTATAGGTTTCTGGGCACTTTACCACTGCTGATCAGTGCTAAAGTGCATATGCTCTCTGTATAAATTATGATATGATTGGTTATCCATGATTGGCATATTTTATTTACTGGTAACTCCCTAGTAAAGTGCATGGTGTGTGCCAGGGACTGTAAATCAAATGCTACTAGTGGGCTTGCAGCACTGGTTGTGGCAACCACATGAGTAGCCCTGTAATTCTGTCTCAGACCTACCACTGAAGTGTCTGTGCGCACAGTTTTAAACTGCCATGTTGCCCTGACAAGTGAACCCACTTGCCAGTCCCAAACCTTCCCTTTTCTTATATGTAAGGAACCCCTAAGGTAGGCCCACAGTACCCCCATTTGCAGGGTGCAGTGTATGTGAAAGGTAGGACATGTACTGATGTGTGTGACATGTCCTAATAGTGAAATACTGCCAATTTCGTTTTTCACTTTTGAAAGGCTATCTATCCCATAGGCTAACATGGGAGTTGCTTTGTAACATCTTACAAGCATAACTTTCCATAGGGACAAGATAGAGAAATGGAGTTTAGGCTCTCTGAACTCAGAATTTATTAATGCACCTTTTGGTGAAGGTGGTTTTCACATTCTGTGTTTAGAAAATGCCACTTTTAGAAAGTGAAAGACACACAATTGATGGACGGAATGCAGAACAAATCAAAACATTCACCCCCAGTCAAGAGATCTGGGTTAAATACATCATTCTTTTGCTCACCATGCCACCCCAGTTTAGACCTGGCCATATGCAAATCAGTCTTGACCCTTTGCCTCATGGGAACAGTCCAGCCCGAACTGCCAAGCCAGGTCCTCCCTGGACCGGAAACAAGCATCCTAGGGCCGGTTTCGGGGTTTCACCCCTCTTCAGCCAGGATAGCTTGATTCCAGTGGCATTTTGTTACTTTACCCTCCTGTGTGCCTCTGGCTGTTTGTGTATTCAGCGTGTGGTATATGGGTGATAGGAGCTGGGGATATACATTCACTCTAGGTAGTCACTGGGGGAGTTGAGGTGTGCCCTGCCTTGCCTGGGTGACTCATCGCTAGGCTGAGTCAAGCTGGTCTGCATTTAGATTGGTGGCAGGAGTTTCACTTGCAACTGAATAGGCTGTGTCTCCTTTTCACAATGCTGTCTCCACCCCCTGTGGTCATGCTGGAACAAGGAGGCCAGGACTGGTTTGGACTGGGTTCAAAAACCCTTGCCACAAAGAGAACAATGACAAAATGGGGTGTAAGTACTGGACCTAAAACCCCAAGTTGTTAGATTACTTCAAGGAACAAGAGGACCCTCCCAAGAAGAGCGAAAGAAATGTGTGAGGAGCACTGCCTTTTCTGTGTGAAAGGTGGGTTGGCTGCAGTTGCTGCTTCTGTCTGTGGTGGAGAAAAAGGACTGATTCTTTTTACCCTGCTGTGGTATCCTGCTTGTGAAGAATCCCCAAGGGCTTGCATGTGCTGGCCTCCTGTTGGAAATCTCAGAGAGATAAAAGATTTCAATAAAGATCCTTGCTGGATCTAAAACTGACCTTCCTCATGGGAAAGCTGAGAAGTTGTGTGAGGAGCACTGCCCCTGATTTGTGTGGGGGGGCCTGCAGTTGCTGCTCCTCTCTGGAGCAGGAGAAGGACTGGACTGTTCTTGACATTTTTAAACAAAGAGCTGCGTGTGGGAAGAACTTTGGCAGGAAAGTGCATTTGGAGCACTTTCCCCCTTCGGAGTGAGGCTGCCTGAGCACTCCATTCTCCCTGATGTTTGTGCCAAAAAGAGTGGTGCGCTTCATTCTCCCTGTTATTTAGGGCTGACAAATGCATAGTGAGCGCTGGTACTAGATCGAGCCGTCCTCTCTTATCAACCCGTCTCTGAGCCCTGACTGGTGTTGCCTATAACATGTCCCCCTTCCAAGGAAACCTCAACCGACGAGTGCTGGGCAGGGAAAGCAGCCCTGAGGCTCCCTTCCCCATCGGTGGCAGCAACATCGTGTCGCAAGGGCCCCCCACCCTTGCTGCGACCCCGCAGACGCAGACACAGTGGAGGAAACAAGACGGCAGGCAAGCAGAGTGATGTCAGCGCCATCTCCTTGCACCAGCGCTTGGCCTGGGCACCTGGAACAACCCGGGTTCACTGAGCACCTCTGCTGGCCCTGCCCCCAGAAGTCGCATGTAGGACGACACAGGCTCTCAACGCAAAGCAGCCTGCCTCCATCTGCCGGCGGCTCATGCCTGTCATCAGGTGAAGTGGGGGCTTGTTTCTCAGCCGCACTGCATGGACTTGGGCGGCTGCCTTGAGTTCTTGATCGTGGGGGAAGACCGGATGAGGTCTTCCTGCATTTGCCCAGTACTTTGTGTTCTCTACCTGGGCCGCTGGGAAGTGCCTGGGGGTGGGAGCACCTAGGTGTCTTGGGGGGCACCTGTTAACAGTGGGTGTCGCAGGATGGGGTAAACCCTCAATGGAGGTCCCGATCCTGCTGATTCTACACATTACCGTAATGGCCATAATAGGCACTCTGGTGCCTCTGGGACATATTTCGGACCTTGCAGTATTGTATAGCCTGTAATCAGTGTGCAGAGGGGCTGCAACCCATGGTCTTATGTGAAGGATGGTGATTCAAGTATTTTCCTCGTTACATACTGCATCACCTGCCCTGACTGTGTTGATATATGGCATTTTCAGCCTTGTGATAACCCAATAACCAGTATAATTTTTAGGACTTGCATATTATGTACCGTGATGGTGTATTTTCATTATGTGTACAACCTATAGGTTTTTACTTTATTGCACTAAATGTGGTGTTATGACAATTGCCTATTAGCAAAGTGATGCATGCGATTGTGGTCTTATGTGTTTTATATAATACAAGTGATATTTTTATAAACCACTGTAGGGAGTCACCTTTTCTGGTGTGCCTAGTATGTCACTGGTGTGTGTGTGTGTGTTGCGCAAACGCTTTACACATTGCCTCTGGGATAAGCCTGACTGCTCTGCCAAGCTACCAAGGGGGTGAGCAGGGGTTATCTTGGGTGTGAAACCTCCTTTCCCTGAGTAGAGTGGTGGCTTCTGCCTGACTTAGGTGCATACCCTAGCAAACCAGAAACCCCATTTCTAACAACAATGTTAGAAAACAATATATTTTATTTGTTCCTTGTCTCAATTATATTATGCACATTGAGTCATTAGAACATTCTTGCTGACCTGATTTTTTAAAGGACCAAACAGAAATGAATGTTTACAATGAATTTCTCAAATTTGGGAGTTTCCATTCCTTTTAGTGATATTTCTTTGATATATTTGGATTTCTCCTTGATGCATTTACTCACTTTGAACTATCTTGAGACCCTATTTATATGGGTCTTCATCAGGACTAGAATGGTCTAACTTTGTCTAGTGGGACAGGGTCATGTTGCACTTACTTATGGAAAACACATTTTTGGGTATAAAATAGTACTAAGTTACAGACATTGCTTTTCTCTAACACAATTTCTTTGTTTACTCATATTTCAGTTTCATTCAAATATAGACTTACAATGCTGTCTCTCAATTGCGACATGTAAAGAAATGATAGCCATAAATGCAAGTTGAGTTTAACTACAGCATTGAGATGTTTAAATTAAAGCTATTGCTTATCCCTTTATGTGAGCAGAGCATACTTCAATAGAGTTGAGCAGGTAAATTCCATATCTACAATCAAAACAATCTAAACAACATGTGGAGATGAGGAGTCTGTAATAGGCACAGCATGCATAACTTCTTGCTATCTATAATGTGTCTGCAACACAGAGGTGTGACTATCTATGATGTGTTAGCAACATGAAGGTGTGGTTTTAGAGACTATCTTTGTAAATCTCAGTTTAGAAACAAAGGGGCATATTTACAAGCCACTATCAGCGCAGGAAAGTCACTTTTTTTTACAGTCCTGTGGCGATAAGGACTTCGCCTTATTTACAAGGCAGTGTTAAACCACTTAATGTGGCTTAATGTTGCCTTGTAAATAAGGCACCCTTTCACGCTATACTTAGCGTGAAAGGGGAGTGCAATGGGTGTTGCGGTGGGCGTTCTGCCGCAACACCCATTGATTTTGACGCTGCCCCATATTTACAAAAGTGGCGTAAATATGGGGCAGCACCAAAATTAAGACCAAAAAACCCTGGTCTTAACATGGCGAAACGAGGAGAAATGCTTTATTTCTCCTCGTTTTGCTGTTTCTATGTGTACTGCATTGTGCAGCACACATAGAAACAGCAAAAGGCCATGCATGAGGTGTCCCTTCCTGCACATAAACAATCATCTTAAAAATGATGAGTTGCAACTTCAATGTGTGCTGCCCAATGCAGCACACATAGAAGTTACAAATCGCCATATAAGATTGTTTATGTGCAGGAAGGGACACCTTCCAGCACATAAATAATCATTCCCACATCGCAGGCAACTTTGCACTATGGTGCAAGGGTGTCTGTGTTGGCACTAGGCAGCTGTAATCAGCACCAGCGCAGGGGGAAATGCAGGGCTGCACCGTATTGTTGTAAATACGGTGCAGCCCTGCATTTCCAAAGTGGCAGAGCGCTGCGTTAAGCCAAGAAGGCTAACACCGCACTCCACCACTTCCCTTGTAAATATCCCCTAACCTCTCTACTACAGCTGTGTATATATATATATATATATATATATATATATATATATATATATATATATATACAAAAAGAGTTGCCTCTAGGTGGGATGCACTCCCAGGTGGAAATTACGCCAAAGCAAGGGCACACGCCATGAACAAAGTCCTTTTCTGGTTACCTGCCAGACGCGTTTCGGGCCAACGCCCTCTTCAGTGGCAGACCATGTGACGTGCCGGCTTGCGGCAACCACCAGTAAATCCCCGTAATACTTATGCTCAGGTGAACCACCTGAAGCAATGCTTACTGGGACTGGTGGTTCAGTAAAACCCAAGTGGGTCGCCGCCGGCACTCACATTAAAAAATGTCTTAAAAGGATTGCCGATGTTCACGCCGGCACCCCTGCAAATAACAGGCACCTCCTGTTCCACAGTTAGCTGCCCCAATAAAGCAGCCGCGGACCCGCAAGTGTTTCGCGGTGGTGCAATCCCACGACCAGGCAGGCCGCTGTACAAAACACAAAAAGAGTTGCCTCTAGGTGGGATGCACTCCCAGGTGGAAATTACGCCAAAGCAAGGGCACACGCCATGAACAAAGTCCTTTTCTGGTTACCTGCCAGACGCGTTTCGGGCCAACGCCCTCTTCAGTGGCAGACCATGTGACGTGCCGGCATGTGGCAACCACCAGTAAACCCCGTAATAATTATGCTCAGGTGAACCACCTGAAGCAATGCTTCCTGGGACTGGTGGGTCAGTAAAACCCAAGTGGGTCGCCGCCGGCACTCACATTCAAAAATGTCTTAAAAGGATTGCCGATGTTCGCGCCGGCACCCCTGCAAATAACTGGCACCTCCTGTTCCACAGTTCGCTGCCCCAATAAAGCAGCTGCGGACCCGCAAGTGTTTTGCGGTGGTGCAATCCCGCGACCAGGCAGGCCGCTGTACAAAATACAAAAAGAGTTGCCTCTAGGTGGGATGCAGTCCCAGGTGGAAATTACGCCAAAGCAAGGGCACACGCCATGAACAAAGTCCTTTTCTGGTTACCTGCCAGACGCGTTTCGGGCCAACGCCCTCTTCAGTGGCAGACTGAACCACTAGTCCCAGGAAGCATTGCTTCAGGTGGTTCACCTGAGCATAATTATTACGGGGATTTACTGGTGGTTGCCGCATGCCGGCACGTCACATGGTCTGCCTGTTAGCACGTTATTTACAACGCATTTCCCCAGGGCGATATAATTACCAGCGATAGCGGGGAAATCGCTGTTTTGCAGGGAACATCGCTGGTTTTCCAGCGCTGTTCCCTGCAAAGCGGCGATAACCTTGCTGATACGACCCTGTGGTCGTATCAGCACAATCCACCCCCATATTAGGTATGCCTAAGTCTGCATTTTAGCAGACGTTAGTTTTCGGCGAAAACAGCGGTTTCGCCCAAAACTAACGTCTGCTAAAATGCGTTAACAACCTTGTAAATATCGCGATGTGCACATCAGCGATATTTACAAGGTTGTACTGCCCAGTGACGCCCACTTTGCATCTCATTAGAGATGCAAAGCGAGGCATCGGGTAAATGGGTGCTAACATGCGCTAATGCATGTTAGCACCCTCTTGTTAATAGGGCGATAGTTTTATCTCCACTTTTTTTACTTTAAAAGCCAAAAAAGCGGAGATAAAGCCCTTGTAAATATGCCCTGTCTATTTTTTAGTTCTTGAGGTTGCCTTTATTTTCTTTTTGGGTGATGTATTGCAAATGTTATTCTAGGCACAGTAGTGTACAAGGCTGAAATTGTCGAACTGCTTAGCAACACAAAGCCTTATAAGAAATCAGATTTAAATCCGATGAAAAAGATTCAATCTCACATTAAATCACTGCTTGGTGAATGCTTGGTGGAAAGGTTGACTCACTGAAAACGAATATCATTTTGTGCATAATCTAACCCCTTAAACAACTATACTGTATGTAAATAAAAAATTCTATAAGGGCCCATTAAACTGTATAGGCAGATCTCTATTTTCTGAATGTGACTCAGAATTGGAACCAATATCCAAATATGTAGTTGTGTTCATTAAAATATTTTTACCCCATACTTAAGCTTATATGTAAGATAATGTAGACATCATAACCAAAATGGAAAATTTTCCATATGATCTGAAAACTGATTTTAGTGACAGTGGACATTGAGGCACATTATAGTAACTTTATACTCGTATTCCATCAAGATGGCACACTAGAGGTGTATCTAGAAAGAATACAAACTACATAATGTCCATAACAACTTTACTTAGACAGCAATACGCTTCTCCTTTGCACTGGAGATAGTGAATCTGTTCAGGGAGTCCTATAAGAATACATGTGTTTTAAATACAAACATGTTTATCAAAACATGTCTGTGAGAAAACGTAACACAGATAATGTGGTCTACATAAGGTGAGGAAGAACACAAAAATACCACCCTATCAATCAGCCAATTGGCGTAAAAGTTGTTTTAAAAACAAGAACCATAAACACATCTTGCATTTATGTTTGAGGCATGACAATGGAATAACTTACATTCCTTTGCTCAAAACCCGCAGCCAGGAATACACCTATCCACTACTCAAGTTACTGCTCAAGAAACTTCAATAAACGGATTTCTGAAAAGAAAGAAATGTCTGGAAAAAAAAAACATTTTACTTACGCAGAGTTTCTTATAAGCAAACTTTGAGACAAACTTATACCCACAAAACGGTAAGAAAGGGCAATGAAGAAAGCTTGGTACACCCAAGAGAGAAACTGTTAACTGAGACAATGAAGAAAGACCGCCACCTAATAAAACCTACAGTAGCAGCCCGTGCAGGTAAGCACGGAAGGGCGGTGGGCGGGTGGGGGGGGGAGGCGGGTAAATGTGAAAGTGACAAACAACGGGATTGGGAATGTAAAATAAATACATAAATAAAACCACACTTACCTTGCGCTCGCTGCATCGCGAATCGGCGATGCGGTGAGCGCAAGGTAAGTGGTTTTATTTAGTCATTTATTTTTACATTCCCTATCCTGTTGTTTGTCACTTTATCCCACACCCAACCCTGCCCCGCCGTGCCCCACCTTACTTACCCTCACGGGCCGCTACTGAAAACCTATATCTGCACTCAAAAAGAATGCAGATCTATAACAAGAGCTGGAGTCATCATTTAAAGTGAGACCAAAACTGATATGAACCTGCCAGGAACGTGCCAGCATTAAAGGGACACTACATGTGTGGCACCTACACAGACACTGACATAGGATTCCTATTGAGTAGAACAAATATAACTCACAATGAGGTCACTGTCTGTAACACAAACAAACATTATTTTGTAGACCGCTCCATGTACACAGTATTTTACAGCATACATCAGCACAAATGATTGATCTTTTTCTGCAGCAGCAGCACAGTGCAAATGATCAGAAAGGGATGGTTATGTTCACTGTAT
The DNA here is from genome assembly GCA_963921515.1 of Calotriton arnoldi. Lineage (NCBI taxonomy): Eukaryota > Metazoa > Chordata > Amphibia > Caudata > Salamandridae > Calotriton > Calotriton arnoldi. The sequence continues at coordinate 192,563 of CAWUFW010004049.1, forward strand.
TTGAAAATCCCAGAGAAGAGAATATGGAATGTTTGCTCTTTCAGAAGGAAGCAAGAACAAGTAGGTATTTTAAATTAACTGAGTTCACACTGAATGTGATGTCAGAAACACATAGTATGTCATGATTCCCATTTATTTATTTATTTATTTTTATTTATTTATTTATTTAAAAGGTTTTATATAGCGCTGGCTCCACCCGGGGTATCAGAGTGCTTTACATTGGAATTACAATATTACATGGAATACAAAACGGTGGTGTCCAAAAAGAAGCATTCAGACAAGATAGACTTTGAGGACCACATTGAGTAATATAGAATGACTTAATGAAAAATGCAAGGAAGTAGCAACTTACAAAAACAACACGTGAATAGAGTAATTACAAATTATTACACAATATAAAGGAGGGAGACTCGTTTTTTGGGTATAAGGAAGGGTTTTGCAAGTGAGAGAAACGGGGGAGGGGAAGTGTTCGGCAAGGGGTGGTAGGGTGGAAGAAGAGGTGAAGATGGGCAGGGAAGGGGGTGAATAGGTGGGGTCGACACAGGAGGAGTGAAGAGAGGGGAAAACGGGGTTCCAGAAAGGGGGAGAGTATGACGGGTATGGTAATGGAAGGATTAAGGACCCCAATATTTGTTGAGCAGGTGCATCTTAAGGTCTTTTTGAAACTGACGTATGAAGGGTTAAGTCGTAGATCTTTAGGGAGGGCATTCCAGATGCTGGGAGCCTTACCAGAGAAGGAGCGAGATTGCGCAGCTTTCTTTTTTAACAGAGGGGGACGAGGAGGAGAGAATTGGTACTTCTCATCTGTCGGGCACTGCCCGCTTTTTGAGTTTGTTTGAGAGGTAGAGGGGGTCTTTTGATGAAGGGCTTTGTACGTTATGCAGGCTATTTTATAAGAGGATCTGCCTTCGATAGGAAGCCATTTAAGGGTCTTGAGAGCAGGCGAGATGTGGTCAGAGCGTTTGTAGTCAGTTGTAAGCCTGGCCGCTAGGTTGAGAACAGATTTGAGGGGGGCAAGGTGGACTTTGGGAGATCCGGAGAGTAGGGCGTTGCCATAGTCAATTTTCAAGAGGACTAGAGATTGGACAACAGATTTGAAGTCTTCCGGTGGAATGAAAGGTTTGATTTTTTTGAGATGTTGGAGCGTGAAAAGTGCTCCTTTCGCCGAGTTTTTTATGTGGGAATTGAGCATTAACTTACTGTCAATGGTGATGCCAAGGGATTTTACTGATTCGGATAAGGAGAGCGAACAGTTTAGTGCCTTAAGGTCAGAGATCCATGTTTGGATGGGGAGTGGGTTGTTTTTAGGAGAGAAGAGAATGATTTCAGTTTTGTTTGGGTTGAGTTTGAGATGATTTGAGTAGAACCAGGATTGTATATTAGCCAGGGCGGTGTTAAGGTTAAGGACATCTGAGTGGGACTTTATTTTATAGTACAGTTGGGTATCGTCGGCATACAGGTGGTAGTTAATACCGGCTTGTTTAAGTATGAGTGCAAGGGGTTCCATAAATAAGTTGAATAGAGCAGGAGAGAGGATAGATCCTTGGGGGACACCAAGGGAGACGGGAGTGGGGCTTGAGAGGCAATTTTGGATTTTGATTTGCTGGGTTCTGTGTTGGAAATAGGAGGTGAACCAGTTGAGGACCATGCCATTTAGACCGAAGCGAAGTTTAAGTGTATTGAGTAAGGTTAAATGGTTAACTGTATCGAATGCCGCAGAGAGGTCAAGGAGAATGAGTAGGCAGGTCTCACTATTATCCAGGGCGTGGTGGATGTCATCAACTATATTTAGCAATGCAGTTTCAGTGCTGCAGCCTTTACGGAAGCCGGATTGTAGAGGGTCGAGTAGGTTGTAAGTGTCAATATGTTTATCCAATTGCAAGAGGGCACATTTTTCAAGGGCTTTGGAAAGAAGGGGGAGGTTTGATATGGGGCGGAGGTTATTAGGGTCGTTGGGGTCAGCCTTAGGGTTTTTAGGAATGGGCGTGACCTGTCCGAGTTGGAGGGAGACAGGGACGCACCCCGAGGAAAGGGAGGAGTTGATGATTTTGGTCCAATAAGGGACAATGACGTGCTTAAGGTCTTGGACGAGGGTAGACGGGAGGGGGTCTTTTGTGTGAGAGGACGGTTTTAATTTGGACAGGATGTTAAAGACTTCTAATTCAGAAACGGAGTGGAAATTATGCCAGGAGGCATTATTTTTGAGCTGTATTTTGTCAGGGTATGTTTCAGGAGGGGTTGTTGAAAGTTGGTGCGGGGGAGAGGTAGGGGGCAGGATCAGGGGGGAGGGTGTAGGACTAGTAACAAGGGAATATTGGGGGTGGAGAGGGATCTGAGTTAAAGTGAAGGATTGGTCAATTTTGGCGATTTTTCAGAGAAAAAGTTAGCAATTTCTTCACATTTTTTGGTGGATGCAATCAAGTGGAGGGGGTGGGGAGGTTTGGTTTCTAATAATGTTGAACAGTTCTCTGGGTCTATTTTTAGCATGGGCGAGTTGTGAACGAAAGAAGGATGCCTTTTCAAAGAAAATGTGTTTTTTGTAAGTAGATCTAGCGGTTCGCAGGAGGACGAGATTGGAGGGGGAAGGGTGTTGTCTCCAAGTTCTTTCAGCCAGTCTGAGAGCACGTCTTTCATTGTTGAGGTCTGGGTTGAACCATGATTTGGAAGGGATATTTTTTTGAGTTTTAGTTTGGGTGGTGCTAGTTGATCTAAAACCTCGGAGATAGTTTTATTATAGTGCTCAGTGAGCTCATTAGCATTAAGAGAGGGAGGGGTGCAACTAAGTTGAGCTTGGAGTTTGGCCTCCAGTACACCAGGGGGGATAAAATTAAGGTTTCTGGTAGAAATTTTGTTTTTGTTGTTTTTAGGTGGGGAGGGCGGGGCTAAGGGGGAGATCATGAACAGTATGAGGTGGTGGTCAGACCAATCGACAGGGATGATGTTGGATAGGGATGCCAAATCATTGTTTGCAATGATGGCATCAAGAGTAGCCCCTTTGAGTGGGTTGGGGAATGGCAGAGATTGTTTGAGGTCATTAATCTCAAGAAGGTTATTGAGGAGTTTGATAGTAGGGTCCTCGTGCACATTCCAGTGAAGGTTTAAGTCTCCTAGGAAGAGATTTTAGAACTAGAGAGTGACGATTGAGTAAGAAGGTCAGATAGTTCCTCCGCGAAGGGAAGAGGTTCACCCGGAGGGTGATAAATGTTGTGTAGACGTATTGGGGGAGCGTCTTGGATCTTAAGTTCTGCTCCTAGATATTCAAAGGTTGTAAAGTCTGTGTTTTTGACTAGGGAGAGCTGGAGTTCACTTTTAAAGATTATTGCTAGTCCGCCTCCTTTTCGCTTTGGTCTGTCTTTTCTGATGATAGAGTAACCAGGGGGGGAGAGTAAGTCCAGGATGGGTGTTGAATGATCATTGAGCCAGGTTTCCATGAGGAAAGCGACGTCTATATCTTCACTAAGGATAGTTTCGGAGATTTCGGTCGCATGTTGAACCGCCGAACGACAGTTCATGAGCATGCAGGCCAGGGGCTTAGGGTTGTTTTTAGGGGGGGTACGAGTGGATGGCGGAAAGTTGAGGAAGGGGTCTGGGGGAGCCGGGAGAGGAGGGGATTCTGCTGGTCCCTATAATAACAGGGATGTTGGAGTGAGGAACGGCCGTCTTCTTAAGGGAGGTTATTTGCGGGTAGGAGTTGCAGATGTCGGATAGGTCAGTGGCGGAGTGGTCGTTTAAGGTGCGAAGAGGTCTATGAGTACAGTTGTGTAGTGGTGTGGTTTTCCAAGGTTTGGGATTAGTGGGTTTTTGAGGACCAGTGTATGTTGAAGTGGACCACGGGGGGCGAGTTTTGGGGTTACGGAATTTGAAGTCTTTGAAATTCTCACTAAGCCGGGAGACTTCAGATACCAAGTAAGCAATATTGCGGTCAATGTTGCAAAGTGTCTGAGTTAAAAGAGTGAGGTGGGATGTAGTTGAGGCAGGAGGGGAGGTCGGAGAGGGGGGGAGTTCTGGGGGAGGCGAGGACGGTGCTGACGTAGTGGGAGTTGCGGAGGTCTGTGGGGGGGAGGGAAGTACCGGCGGTCGGGGGGGAGGTGCGTGGGGAAGGATGGGATAGTAAAAGAGAATGTTGCGGCAGGAGGAGTGGAGGAGGTGTGTTCCGAGTTGGTCGGGGATGGATGTCTGGTGTTGGGAGAGGGTGAGAGGCCTGGGGGGTGGTAAGCGGGGTGCTGAGGCTGTGGGAGTAGGAGAGGACTGGGGGAGGAGAGAGGGGTGATCTGGCAGTGTGCAGGAGGGACAGGTATTGAGAGGGATGGGATAGTTGTAGGGGTAGGGGACGGGATAGTAGGAGAAGAGAGGGTGTAAGGGGTGCTTGGGGAGGCAGCATCAGAGTTGGGGGTGGGGGTGGAATTCAGAGAGGGGGGGTGGTGGCAGGATGGGGTGTGGTGGTGCGGGCTAGAAGGGGGGCTGGAGAGGGGTTAACTGTGGAGCTTGAGGTCAGAAGGTGACGGTCGTTGGAGAGCTTGGGAGTTTGGGGGATGGTGAGAGTTTGTGATGTTTTGGGGTGGGGTTCAGGATTGGGTGCTGGATAGGGGGTCGTAGAATAGGATATATTCTTGAGGTTAGAGATGTCTAGGGGAGGAAGGGTATTCGTCGTGGGGGCAGAGGAGCACAGGGACATGTCTGGGGGCAGGGGAGTCGAGGGAGAGGAGTAGGTGAGGACAACAGGTGGGACAGAGTGCTGAAATGATGCTCGAAGATGTTGAGGTGGAGTTCAGAGGCTTGTATGAGGATATTTCCAGTTTTGAAGATGGAGATGTCAATTTCACCGGGGAAAGTAGGGGAGGGGGTAGTAGATAGTTTGAAACCGTAAGGAATGTTGTTAGATTTGGTTACTGGGAGGTGGCGTAGGAAGGTGCTCTTCCATTTGGAGGGGCGCTTGGAATAGAAAATGTAGTTGGTTATTATGGGGGACGTGAGGCTGTGGTAGTTATCCACGATAAGGGTTTCGGGATGCCGGATTAGTAATTTATGTTTGAAATTTTTCTTAGCATTTTTAGAAAGATTGGGAGGGTAGGGAATGGACCAGGAGTTGGGGCCATGTTTGGTTAGGGAGGGGTGTAGGGAGGAGAGAGCGGGGTTGGAGTGGGATGTGGGATTGGGACTAAGGTGGGGCATGGTGGTCAAAAGGTTGGAGGAGATGGGGGAGAAAGGGGGGAGGGTGGAGTGATATAAAGCTAATAAGGGGATAACGAGGAGTTAGGGGTAGAAGGTAGAAGTTTGAGTAAGATGAGGGAACAGGCTAATTAGTAATGTGGAAATAATTAAGAAAGAGCAGCACGGTAGTTAAATCAGCAATGTAAAAAGTTCAACAGTATTTAGACATTTAGTATAGAATGAATAGATGTCCGTTAGAGGATAGTAGGTGGTTGCAAAAAGGTTAGAGATTAGCCTGTGGGCTCACATAGGGGTCCAGTCTGCGCTGGTATTAAGATAGCTGTTGCGGAGGTAAACCCAGTGGTAAAAAGAGAAAGCTGGTGATACGGGGAAGGGCGTTTTGGCACAGCAGGTTTTGAGTGAGGGACGGCAATCAATCGTAGTAAGTTTGCGAGCAACTAGACGGTCCTGGGGACTTCCAGGTGATTAGTGAATGTTTGACCATCAGTAGGTGAATGTGTGCATAGATTTCCATAGATTGGGGTGAGGCAGCTATCAGTGCAGTCTTTGCCCCTCTGTGGCCGTGGATGGCTGTTTGGGATATATTAAACAGTGATTGATGCTATTGCGGGGCTTGATTGCCAGCCGCCATTTTAAGACCAGGCAGATTTTATCGGTGAGTGCAAAGATTTACATGTTATTTACCGCGACATCAGGTAGGTTGCCGCCATAGCCCATCTGTGGCATTGATTGTCAGTCTGTAGATAATTTAGCATGTACTAGTCAATGTTGCAGGGTAGATTCACGGCCGCCATTTTAGGATCAGGCCGTTATCCGGTGCGCGCGTAAGTTTCTAACCTTCCTAACACTTACACCAGTACCAGGGGGGGCGAGGTGGCCATCCGTGTAAAGATGATGGCGCGCTGTGTGTCCCGATGCGAACGTCCATCGCCAGGCCGGCACTTTGCTCCCGGTCATGATACCATGCTTCAGGGAAGATCCCGATCTGAGCGCATTCCCCTGGGCAGTTGACTCAGTGTGTCTGGGGCGGTGCGGCTGGTCTCTACGGGTCCGTCCTGGCGTGAAAATCGCTCCATAGGTTGGGGATGGAGCCGGTCAGCTCTGTGTCTCTCTGCTGCAACACTCACTTGGTGGGGAGTCGACCCGCCCAGGGGTGCCGAGACATCGATGGATCACCATGTAAGTGATTTTCCTCGCCGTGCTTTTTGTGCTTTTCTTGCTTATTGTTGCGTTGCATTGCGGTAGTTACGGAGCACCGTGTGTGGGGGGTAAGCTAGGGATATTTACCTGAAAGGTAATCCCAAACCCCGGGAGCTGTAGCCGAGAGCTCCTACTCTGCGGCCAACTTGGGTACTCCCTGTTTCCTCCCGGCGGCATCATAGCACAGCATCCAGCATGTAAAGCACAACAAATGTTTATTACAATCTGAGCGCATTCCCCTGCCTTTATGTTTTATTATTCTGCTTGGTGAAGATATGCTCGAAGTTTAATATATAGAGTTACATTGCTCATAAGTTAGTATTTTCATTTGATCAAAACTGCTGAAGGCTTAGGGCCTAATTATGAGTTTGGTGGCCCGAGCTGGAGGTGCGCTGTACTTACGGTCCAACCGCCGTATTATGAGTGCAGTGGTCGGACCTCCAGAGAACTGCCGCACCTGCCGGGGATCTGCGATCCCTGGCGGAGCTGCGGCAGTCTTAAGGGCGCAATATACTTGGTGGTGCTACTGCGGCACCACCAAGCATATTACGAGTTTCTTCAGCACCAGTGGTTCTCATGCCAGGAAACTGCTGGTGCTGAGGAAACAAAGGGCTCCTGTGCATGGGGGTGCATGCAGGGGGGCACATTTTGCACCCCCAGTGTGCATGCACCCCTGTTCCTGCACAGCATGGACTGCACAGTCCATGCCGTGCAGGAACGTGCAATGGCGGTCCCAGGGCGGAGCATTTCTAAGGCTCATATATGAGCCTTTGTACTGGGCCGCCGCAGGACTGCCACACCAGACCACGAAATTACTCATAATCTGGTGGGCGGCCGTGGGTCCTGTTTGCGGTGTGGTAGCTCGCTCCCACACCACCAAACTCATAGTCGGGCCCTAAGTAAGACATTTGCAAGTGATTTGTTAATTCAATTATCTTTTTAATTTTCAATTGTTATACATGTGTCTTTTCGTTATCCATGCTTTATGCCCAAGTATGAGTGGTGGGTATGGTGATTTCAAACATTATTATGGAACCTTATCAGTTGCTTAATTTGGCCGCCCCTCCATGCAGAACTGGGTAAGCCATTGTTGGATGATGAATGCTATTTATTGGTGTTTAGTTGTGTACTCAACGTTTACTTAGGAAATGGTTTGCGTAAATGAGTGTGCAAGTGATATAACAAAGGGATGACTGACATATCGTGCTCATTAATAATGAGATGCAAAAATATTGCTAGCAAAAATATTGTGATCCTATACTTATAATGAAAAATACAAACATATTGTGTCATAAATATTATTGACAAAAATATTGTTCAGAAATAGGTGAAAATATTTTTTTAATAAATGTCGACTTTAATGCAATGTATTTACAGTACTTTACTATTCACAAGAAATATAATGCTTAAATAATACATTTAATGAGTTTTTAAAAATAATATGTATATATATATATATATATATATAAATATATATCATATAGTACATACATTATACAAATATGTATTTTAAAATATATATTATTTAAAACATTCTCAACAATAAACAATTAAAAAAATATTGCAAATTTAAATATTAGCAGTAAAATAAATTAGAAATTACCATATATACAACCAACAAAAATATTTAACCTAAATAATATATTAAAATAAACAGATACATTTAGTTTTATTTATTTATACAATAAACTAGATTTAAAAATCATTTTAACATATAGCAATAATATTTTAATACATTTAATATTTTGAAAGACAATAATGTGAGTAGCAAAATCAACTAAAAACCTAAATATATATACAAAATTCCTACATTAATATAGTAAGTGTAAGAAAATTTGAAAACCACTACTTGAAATAAATATAAAAATGTCTAAATCTAAAAAATTCAAAAAACATAAATTGGAAAAAGATATTAATAATCCACTCTAAGCAAAAAGGAAGAGGTGTCGTCGCTGTGGGTGCTGGAGGAAGTCAAGGTGACAAAGCTGCAAGCTATAGCCAATGAGCGCTCCATGATGCGGGATACTTTTGCTAAGAGGACCCGCTGAACAGGATTTGCTGTGTGGGCTTAACACAGTTTGTAAGCGGAGCTCTTCCTAAGGATAACAGGTGCACATTAAAATTACATTCAGGATCTAAAGTCCTGTTTACTAGCAAGGTCCTTTGTGAGAATAAAAACAGTGGGATGAGTAGTGGGTTTAAAGACCCCTAACATTAATGGTCAAAAGGTCGACATGCTTCAGCCTGTAACTATTGCCACCAAGGGTCAGTAGGCTTTCCACAGGACCGACTGTGTACGTAGAATCCCTACAAAGTATAGTTGGTAGGTACCAATTCTTAGTAGTAGTTTGCACAAATTCCAATATCATGAAGCATGCAAACATACAGACCATATTGGACTTCTACCTTTAATGGTCTCTGAAACAAAAAAACACAATTGCATTTTTGTGACCCCGATATATGGTAATGTCCCATGCTTACACACACCTAGGTTGATGTGTGTGACGGGGCATGCAGACACATGAGTTTTCTCCTCCAAGACATCAGACATGCCATATATATACAGATGATCAATCTGTTTGTATTACGCCCAGACATCCAACATCAGCTTTGTTTGGCGCTGAGAACAGAACACGGCTTGTCCAAAGCAGTTTCCTGAAACAGGTTTATTCCGACATTAAATTCATCACACCAAGTGCAGCAGCAGTGTGAGGTGGCCTAGTATTATATATACATCTAGAAACTTTTAAAAGTACACTCAGAAAGGCAAATAAAGGTAAAATATATTTGCAGATAGTGTCCAGCATGCACACACAAGTGCTTATCAAAAGCAGAGAATCCCTAACACCAACATATCCCCTATTTATTAAGGCTTCATGAGATAGTGGGGGTGGGTGATCACTATAGTTATACTCAAGGAGAATAAAAGAGAAAATTAGCTTTTTCCTCTAGGATTCCGGGGCAGATGGCCTCCGGTTGCAGATTAAAAATCTGAAACCCCCTGCACTTACTTCATCAAGGGTCTTCATCCTCCCTATCACCTACTTGGCTCCCCGCACTCCTCCAATATTGGCCACGTCTGGTCCGGGCCTGTTAGACCTGGCCCTTTTGACAGGTTCATCCCCAAACATTTTGCCTTTTGCCTCCTATTTTTCTGAGTCTGTTTTCGTTGGCTATAGTATTCTGGGCACTTTACCACTGCTGACCAGTGCTAAAGTGCATATGCTCTCCCTGTAAATTGTGACCATGGTTTGGTATTTCCATGAGTGGCTTATTTGATTTACTGCTAAGTCCCTAGTATAGTGCACCATGTGTGCCAGGGCCTTTAAACCAAATGCTGCTAGTGGGCTCTCAGCACAGATTGTGCCACCCACACAAGCAGCCTTTCAAAAAGGTCTAAGGCCTGCCATAGCAGTGTCTGCGCGCAGTCTCTACTGCCATGTCGACCTGGCAAGTGCACCCACTTGCCAGGCCATAGCCTTTCCTTTTCTTACATGTAAGACACCCCTTAGGTAGGCCCAAGGTAGCCCCATGGGCAGGGTGCAGTGTATGTGAAAGATAGGACATGTACTGAGGTGTGTGACATGTCCTGATAGTGAAATACAGTGTATTTAGTTTTTCACTATTGAAGGGCTATCTGTCCCAAAGGATAGAATGGGAGTTTATTTATAACATCGTATAAATATAACTTCCAACTGGGACAAGATAGAAAGATGGAGTTTAGTATGCCTTAACTCAGAATATAGAAACACATCTTTTAGTAAAGATAATTTTTATATTGTGTGTTACTGTATGTGTGCACAATTGCTTTACACACTGCCTCTGAGATAAGCATGTCTGCTTGTGCCAAGCTACCAAGGGGGTGAGCAGGGGTTATTTTTAGAAGTGTATCCCCTTACCCTGACTAGGAAGAAGGGTCCCTACTTGTACAAAGGTGCAAACCATTGCCAACTAGAGAACCCCATTTCTAACAGGGCCATTTTTAGGTAGGGATCGAGAGAAAAATGCCGGGTGTCTTGTGAAGATGTCACGTGATTGGAAAGCAAAACGCATTGGTCTTGATGCATTTCATGGCCATAGAAACTTATTTGTGGATGGCAAGATGATTTGGTCTGGAATAATAGTCCCACTGTCCCTTAGCATAACAAAAGTTCAAATTAAACCGAACACCGCAATGACTATTCTGAGGCAGTGCCGGGGAGCAGGGAGCATCGGAAATGAAGTCCCACCTCCCGTTCATATTCTCATTCTATTGACAATGAGGCATCATAATGTCTCTAAGCTCTTCCATTGGTTGCAGGAGAGTCATGTGCACTAGGGAGGTTGGGAAATTTAGGCATGCCTCCCGTGTGAGTTCAGGGTAATAATGAAACAAGTACTGTGAAAGCCAGAGTCGTTTGCTGGCAATTTATTAATAAGCAACCTGGGGTGCCTCCATTGAGTGCTCATAACTACTAAAGAAGTTAAAGCTCATCTGTGGTTGGCTCATTGAGGATTATAAAAACAGTTGCACTGGGGTAGTGATAATAGTGATACAGTGGTTTTATGCTGTTTTTGCAAAATGTGTTAGTAGAGTATATACAACAATACTCTATGGTGCCACTTAAAAAAGGAGGGTATAACTAGAGCGTGCAGGTGAAAAACCTGATGTTTAGTCAATTACAGCGCATTCCACTAGGGGATGTCATCATTCAGTCCTTTTTGTGCATGGATAATTAATAGATCCAACGTTGTTCCTTCTCAAAAATAATTTTCTCCAGACTTCTTGTTTCTGCAATGACATGTTTCAGGATGACCACTTAAGATCTTTCACGGAGTGTCTGGTGATCATATAATGTTCTGCCATTTTAGTGGTGTTGTGTCTGCACTGGATGTTAATCCTGTGTTCACATTTCCTAGTGCTTATTTTTCTGGTAGTCATGCTGACATATTTAAGGCTGCATGGGCAGGTTATCAAGTATATTACTTGTTTTGTGTTACAGTGCATGTGTTTCCTCAATTTCCAGGGAGTGTGTAGGCCTAGATCAATTTCTTTCATGGGTGCGGTCAGATGGCATACACTACACTGCCACATGGGTACTTCCGGTGGGAGACCCAGTGCATCGTGAATAGTGTTGATTGGCTTGCTTTAAGTTTGGTTCTGGTATGTACCAGTGTAACTCTCAGGTTTTTGGCACTGTTATTTGAGAAGAGGGGACAATCTAAATGTATGGCTCCAGTATAAAGAATACGCCATTTGCATTTAATACTCTTCTTAACGCTATCTAAGTCAATGTTGTATGTCGTATAGAGGTTCTGTCTTTTCTTTTACTGGTGTCTCAAGTAGTGCATCTCGGTTCTAGTGTACGGGCTGTTTTTAAGTTTTCTGAATGATTTGTTTAAGATAGTTTTGTGCCCTTAGTTTGTCTGCTAGATAGTCAGCTTGTTGTTTAAAGCCATTTGTATGACTACAATTCCATCGTAAATGGAGGAATTGACCATAGGGTAGGTTTTCCCTGACTCCTTAGGGAAAACTGTCGAAGCGTAACAAGGTGTTCTTTGTAGTTGGCTTCTGGTCTGCTTGGGGAAGGCTGGTATATAGACTTTCTATGTCTAAGCTCATTAAGAGGTCTTGTTGGTCATCAAATTGGATGTCTTTGATATGGCAAGTCCATCGTATCCCTAATGTAGGTTTCTGTTTTCTGTAGTATGTGTTTTGGGGGGAAAAAAATCACAGAATTGTGAAAGGGGTTCCAAAAGTGAGCCTATCCCTGATACGATCGGCCTGCCTGGAGGAGGATCGTACTTTTTGTGGGCCTTGGGCAGTGTGTAAAAATATGGCTTTACTGGGTTGGTGTTCCTTAGAAAGTCCCCTTCGTGTTTGCTGATCCCACTCTCATTCCTCTACCATGGGGTTGATCTCTACTATTAGTGTGGGGTCAGCATCTAGTACTTTATAGATGTCTTCATCCGCCAATACTCACAGATATTCCATTCTGTACGCTGTGGTGGACCGTAAGACTATGCCTCTGCCTTTGTTGGCGGGTTTTATGGTGATGTCAGTGTCATTTTGTAATTTGTGTAGAGCTTGTTTTCTACATTGCTTAGATTTTTAAACTTTTCCAATGCTTTTATGTCAATGTTTTCTATTTCTTTTCTCTATATACTACCTGTTCAAATGTTACCAACTCTACTGGAGTGGTATGAGGGGGGTAGAAGGTAGTCTGTGGTAGATATTTCTTGTGTGGTCTTTTGGTCCCCAAAGTGTACTTTCAGGCGTAATTTGCGAAAGAAGGCTACTAACTCGGAATGCAAGTGGAATCTATCAAAGTTTAGTGTGGGCACACAATCCAGGTGGGGGGCCCATAGGATTGAATGGTGGTCCCATGGCATCATCTGTTGGCCTTGTAGTGGAAAAAGTGTCTGGAAGTAATGTGGAGTGGATGAATAGTTATTATAGCCCTGCCAGGGATGTGTCCAGAGTCTCATTCTGTTCCAGACCCATGTCTCTGAGTCTGTAGACCTGTAATCTGTGGAGTTTGTGTCTGATAGGTCAAAGTTGGTATCTGTTGGTGTTTTATACTCTGGTGTGGTGTAGAGATAGAGTTTGCTACATGAAAATCTTTTGACATCTTTGACATCTTTTTAGAGTTTTGGGATTTTCGAATGGGTCAGAAATTTGTATTAATTGGTTTCTTTGTTAATCTCATCCATTCTCTTGCTCTCAGTACACCTTCACTAGTTTGAATTTCTGCCAAGATGGCCCCTGCCAATCTTTTGGCCGTTTTAATAATCAGGATTAGCCAATCCCTGGTACAATGCCAGGCAATTTGGGCCCATTCTAAAAGTGGCATCTTCCAAGAATATTCTTGGGGCATTGTTTACTAGCAGGCCTCTTCTGGCTGCGTTGGCTCTGATATGCGGTCAATATAACCACATGGAGGACTTGTTATCCCTTAGAAAGAGATACACTTACAAACTGTGTTGAGCCCACCCACTCACACTAGGTGTGGTGGGTGAGGATCCGATGATGAAGCATGCCACTGGTGGCACCTGTGGTTGAGGGTCCTACTAACATATCCATGAGATGCCAGAGATGCACCAATTTCCAGGGTGCAGATCCTCTACCATCGTGAGATGTATTGAGACCAGTCAACTAGTTGTGAACTCTTAGATGCTAAGAGTTCACTACTAGATAGGTTAACCCTCTCTTGTGTATTTATTGAACATATTCAGGGAGGCTGAGGGTTGCCCCCATCTAGCTTCTCACTCCCTCTTGGTTATTTACTTCTCGGCAATTACCCAAAGTTGTCCCAGCATGACAAGAGCAATCAGTCCCAGTAGTGCTATACTTCCAATCATCCTTGCAAAAGGCTATCACTCTTAAAGCATCATCTCCTTTGGCCCAGTCAGTCTACACCCAGATTCCTTCCCATCTGGTCACCTCCCTGCCCAAACTCCATGCCCCTGCACTCCTGCTATTCTGGCCAGATCTTTGCATGCTTGTGAGGGCAGCCTCTAGATCCATACACTGTTGTTTTGAAAGCAATGAAGTAATCTGGACCCTTGGCCAATCTGCCTATTGACAGGGAGATACTGCCTCATTCTCATGCAATCTCCCTCTTCGACTGATTCTAATTTCTTATGCATTATGCAGGTCACCTGCAATTGAATGAATGATATTTGGTCAATCCCTTGCATCATTTTTACAGCAAATATTTACCATTTGCACATTTCCAAATAAAGTGCCTTGATTTGTTTCGATCCTAGTAAAATCTTTGTTTCCATCAACATATTACTAAAGCATGATGTGGTAGCACACTGTCATTTACAGACAGCAGGTTTTCCATTGAAACGGCCACAAAATTTGCACAGACAGTCATACAGTTTTACTGCTAAAACTATAAAGTGCAGAAATAGTGCATTGAAATCTGGTTTCAGCAATATTTATCATTTGTATATCACCAAGTAAAGTATCGTAGTTTGTTTTGATCATAGTAAAATATTTGTTTACATCACACTTCAGACATTACAAAGAAATGGGCTTCAGGTCTAACTACAGGTATATTTTGAATCATTCATACATTTCATTTTCAGATATTTAGATGTTGCTTTGTGTTAGAAAAAACTGACACCCTACAGATTTTCCTTTCACACTGCTTGTACCCCAGAAAGATTGTCAGATAGTTCACTTTAGGAAATCCTGTAACCTTGCCGTCAAAGACAATTAAACACCAATCGCCAGGTAACAAGCATAAGGACCTGGGGCCATATTACTGTGAGTGCCCTGGGGGTGCATCGGCAGTTTGCGATTGCTTTGCGTGCCCCCCGGGCCACTTTGGTATTACAGAAGGGGCGCAGATGCTTGTGAATTCCCTTCAGTAATACCGATAGTGCTGGCGCACTTAAAGCGTCATTGCTACCTTCCGGGGGCATTCCCTCGTTTACATGGAGGCATGCCCTATGCAAATGAGGGAAATCCTTTGCCTCTGCACTCATGCCATATTACCGACGTGGGTGCAGAAGGCAAAGAAGCTCTCTGGGGGCGCACTGAGAGAAGCCCTACTGAGGGGGAAAAAGGGGTCCTATGAACCCCCCAGACATCCCCTTGCAGGCAGGTGCAGTCACTGACTGCACCCGCCTGCAATGGGATCTCTAATCCCCTGTAAAAGTGTAAGCAGCCGCTCCGTGTTTTCACATGAATGCGCTGCCCTGGTGGCAGCGCGAGTTCGCGGCTGCCCTGGGGGCAGCGCATTCATTGTAATAGGGCGCACTTTCATTGTTTGCACCGGGCGTACCTTTTAATAGGTGTGCCCAGTGCAAACAATACAAATGCATTACACGGCCCCAGTTTGTCAGAAGACACAAACTGACATTTGACCTCTATCTCACTATAAATCACAGCACATGTGGCAAAGTGAAACAAAATTCTAATAATTAAAGGCATCTTTAGTGCTTATTTACCTTCTAAACTCCAGCATGGTCATTTTGGGGGTGCTGAAGCCCCCCAGCCCCGTCCCCCAAGCTTACTTCCAGCGCCCTTGAAACACCTACTCAAGTACATAATTCCGCTTCGAAAATTGCTTTATATTCCTATTCAAGGTCCAATGCTCCAACGTTCACAATTTAAAAAACAATACCTCTTTTTACTACGCATAACTGACAACCATGCCATCAATCCATGTATTTTCAAATTATTGCTATACAATTCAGCATGAGTTTTAAAGCGCCTATAATCATTCAATCGAGACATGTATACCCTGAAAATTAACTGCATATACCTGTATATTTGTTATGTTAGATTTAGTTATATACTACACATGCTGCATGTAGTATGGCCACGCAGAGCCAAAATAAAACAAAATATCTTCCTATGTCTTTACTTTACATGCCCTAAAGGAATAAAACAATTGTAACAAAATACTTTTATTAAGTCTGCTTTGCCATCGCTCTCAGGACAGGAAACTCCTTTAGAAGCAAGAAATCTCTGATCTTTTTCTGGAATGCAAATTCCAATTCTTCAGCCTCTTTGATTGTATGATCCAAGAACATACTAGCTTAAATTCAATAGTCAAGTGCCTGACACCAGCAATTTGTAATTATTCTAATTAGACCTAGAACATAGAAAACCTCTCTTACAACTTGACCCCATTAGACAATTACACTCTCGGGGGAAGCATTGTGTCTGTCATCCGCCTTGAAAGAAAATTAAACCAGTTACCTGAAATAGGTCTGACATTCACAAAAAGCATTTATATTCTAAGATCAGGTATCCCAGGTTTATTTATTGAATATGTCTTAGTTTAATGGGGTGTGTGCATTGCAGTATCATTATTAGCATTCTCAACCAATCTTAAACAACTCTAAAGTTGTTCACTATATACTATTTAGTTTGTAAACATATGCAGGCGTTGTTGCTATGGTTACATTTTAAGGAATCGCCTTCCCTTTCACATTAACTTTCCTCTTTGCAGGTCGCCAGTATGGGCATTTCAGGTTGGGGCCCATCAGTTCATTGGAAAAGGAGGAGGAGATTAGCAGATTTGCATGCTACTCTCCCACTGTTGTCTGGCAGGACACACACACACACACACACACACACACACACATGGCAAAGCAAATAGGTCTGGCTATTTTAATAGGGAAAGTAAATCATTACCGATTCGCAAATATGTGCGTGTCTGTGTGGATGGTTAAGTGGGAGAATGTGAGAATGAGTCAATGGTTGGATAGATGATTCAGTGCATTGATGGGTGATTGTGTCACTTACTGCATGCATGTAGTGCATGCATGCATGAAGGATGTGTGAGCATATAGATAAAAGGATTGTTGAATAAGTGAGTGCATTGCTGGATGGATGAATGTGTGAATGGATTAATGAGGGGCTTCGTAATGAATACCTGTTAAATTTCCATTCAGACATCTTGTGTCAGATTTCCACAATTATTTAGACAAAGTAGCTGCATGTTAACATTTGCACCACCACTCACTTATCCTATATTATTTCCGGATATACAGTCTTATGACAGTCCTGCTTTTTTATGTGCAGAGATTCAACAGTCGTAAAGATACTACTAGTAAGATACCTTGGTGACTAGCAAACAATTCATAAATGTACACAGAAGTGTAAATTTACATTTGTGAATCAGGTCCTCAGTAGTCATTAATGCATTTTGAGATTTTCAAAATCACTCCCTAAATTTTAGTACATAACCACATTTGGATGATCATGTAGTAATGCTGCCACGTTCAAATGCCAACTGTATGGAAGCCACATTTACTGATATTACTATAAGTTAATTTCATTTGTGAGATAGTGACTATGCTAATGAAGTTACACCCCTCCCAAACCTTTCCCTACAGTGATTTGTTTATCTGCTCCTTCTGGCTTATGGTATGGTATCAGATGCACCAAAGTACACTACCATAAGTGGTTAATAGAGGTTGCTCTGAAGTCAGCCAAAAGGATGTGCTATCCCAGTTCATTATTTGAGGTCCCTTTTTAGAAAGCAGAATGATGCAATACCTCATGTCATTTCTGAAACAAAATGTAAAATATCATCTTAAGAATAGAAAAAAATACAAATATATTTTGGTCCTTAAGTGTGACAGCTCAAGTTGCAAACCATCACTTATGGAACCTTCTGCCAATGTTTCGTATGTTGAAACTTCCCACAGGCACAAGCTCCCAGATGTGTGTTTCAATTCTATGAAGTGCCCTTAACACTCACTTTCTGGAAAGCAGTCAGAAAAGGTTTACATGCCTATGATTCCATAAGATCATTTAACACAGTGATGCTATTTTCTTACTTTTATTTTTCATTTATCCTTCTCACAAGTGTAGCATTTTAAAGATACAGGTGGACAAGCCAAACTTTGTTTAGAATATGTTTAGAATAGAGATTTAAAAACATTACTGTTTAATTGACATTCACTTTGCATTGTATATGCAATGCTGGTGAGGAACTCCATTTCCACTCACCACTGTAAAATGAATAACTGCACAGTTTCCCAGTGGACCCATACAAAATGTGATTATCTATCGCTAGTACAGAGTTACATCTATTCTCAAATAAACAAACCATTTGAATGTACCTGCTAGGAAAAGACACGCAGGCAGAAAAGAAAAAACAGTCTTTTATGCAGAAAGAAATACAGGCCGACTTTAAAGCTAAGCCTATTACTAAATGGTGCACATTAATATGTGTTGTTTGTGTACATACAACTACAAATAAATAACACTTTGAATGCACAAATAAAAGTTTAACTAAGAACTACATTATTAATACCAATGCAAAAATATTAGCGCCCACGTGTACATAAATCTCTCCCATTTCTAATGTAAATACATTTTCTTAGGGTGAGGATAGTTTATCAAATCTCTAACGCCTATATGTCTTTTAATAAGGTTAAAGCACACAGTGTATATGGTTTTCTACTTCTACAGGGAATGCACTTCAGTACTGAATTTAAGTGCAAGACTTTACATTAATAAGTTTAGATCACACAAGTATGAAGTGCTAAGTGCACATATATATTGCATATTTGTGGCATTTAGGGGTGGAGCCAAAATTACACTGCTCCAATCCTCCCTCTGATGGCGATTTAAGCCATCACATTAAGATAATAACCTCTTATCAACTGGACCACTTAATACCTCATGGGTTTTATACATTTTTGCCTGGATTCCTCCAGCAGGAGCAAGACCTCTGACCTCCTGGTCAGTGAACTCTGCTCTCCACTCACGCATCTCTGTCGTTGCACCACTGCCCCCAGCACCTCTCTATTCTCAGGTAGGTGTTCGAGGCCCTCGCCACCCGCAGGCTCCTGCCTGCACCTCATCCCTGGTGGTCCAGTGGGAGAGCCTTGCTCTTCTGCTTGTCCACTCTGCCTTTTTGTCTGTCTGTCTCTGCCCTTTTGTCTGTCTGCCTCAGACTTTTGTCTGTCTGCCTCTGTCTGTTCTGCCTTTTTTTTTGTGCCTGTGCTTTTGCCTTTTTTGTCTGTTTCTGTCCTTTTTCTGGCTTGTATCATGCCCTTCTTCTCTCTCCTCTTGCCGTTATTCCGGACGCTGCTGCCCCCACAGCCCCCCCGCCGGTTCCCGCCTCTCAGCTGTGTTCCCTCCCCGTTCTGCATGTAATGGTGGCAAAGGCGCGCCAAAGGCAAGCCCATCTGTGCCCATCCGTGACCTGACCACGACCAGCACCAGGGACCCTGGCCCTCTGACCTCCCACCGCTACGACTCATCCGCTCTCCACTCACTCAACCCCGGAAGAAACAACTGCCAGCTGTCGACGCCGAACACCACCCACAGCCAGTTCTCCTGCCAACACTGCCACCGCACCTTCACCCACCTCCGGACCCCTATGGCTACCGCCCACCCACTGGGCGCCAGCACACCCAAACCCCCGAGCTGGATCCTCCTCAACGTACGCTCCCTGCACAGATTCGCAGTAGAAATCTGGGACCTCCTTGACACCCTGTCGCCAGACGTCACCTTCCTCACAGAAACTTGGACCAACGCCACCTCCGCCCCGACATCGCTACTGCAATCCCAGATGGATACAAGATCCAGAGGAAGGACCGCCTCAACCACCCGGGAGGAGGACTCACCATTGCACACAAGAACTCCCTCCAGCTCACCACATCCAGCACAAACGACTCCACAGCCACCACAGAACATCTCCACTTCCAGATCCGGACCAATCCCAGAACGACTCTACGCAGCACCCTCGCCTACAGACCCCACAGACCACATACTGCGTTCGCCGTAACCATCACTGACCTCATCGCACCCCACGCCATCGTTTCCATGGACTACATACTGCTCGAAGACCTGAACTTCCACCTTGACAACCTCAGCGACCCCAACTCTACCCCCCTTCTGGACAACCTCGCCAACATCGAACTGAAGCAGATCGTCACAACCCCCACCCACAAGGCAGGATACACCCTCAACCCCATCTTAACAGGAGGGAACAACATCCACTTCAGCCACACTACCCAACCCTACTGATCGGACCACCATTGTGTTCACTTCTCCTTCTCTACAAACCACCGTACACAAACCCACACCACACCCCCGCGCAGGAACTGGAGCAATGTCACCAAAGAGCACCTCAACTCCACCCTCAACCATGCTTCCCACTCCCGCCATTCCCGACGTCAACTCTGCAGCCTACGGACTCCACAGATGAATCACTGACTGCGCAGACAAGCTTGCCCCCCACCGGAACTCCGACAAACAGCGCCCCACGAAAGCCACCTGGTTCACCACCGACCTCCGAGAAACCAGACACCAGATGTCTCGAGAAAGTCTGGAGAAACAGCAAAACCACAGAAGCAAGTACCAGCTACAAGAACGCCATGACAGAATACCACCAACGCATCAGATCCACCAAAAATGAACTTCATCTAGGACAAGATCCTCGCCAACTCCAGCAACTCGAAGGAGCTCTTCAGCATCATACAGGAATTCACCAAACCCCCCAGCGAAGCCTCAGGCGTCACGTCCTCCCAGGACCTCTGCAACAAACTCAGCTCTTACTTCCACCTCAAGATCAAGTCCCTCTACGACAACTTCAGACACTAGACACCGAAACCTCACCTACATCCAGCAACGCCAGCCAGCCTACCATCTCCGTCTGGACTCCGGTCACTACAGAAGCCACGACCCTGAAGAGAATTCACTCAGGAGCCCCCACGGACCCCTGCCCACTGCACATCTTCCACAGAGCTGCCGCCGCCATAGCACCCGAACTGCGATGCACCATCAACTCCACCTACGAAACCGGCACATTTCCCAACAACTGAAAATGTGCAGATGTCAAGCCCCTCCTCAGGAAGCACTCCGCTGACCAGACGGACCACAAAAACTAGAGACCCATCTCTCTCCTCCCCTTCGCAGCGAAAGTAACAGAGAAGATCGTCAACCTCCAGCTCACGAACTTCATCAAAGCCAACTCCATCCTTGACTCCTCCCAGTCCAGATTCTGCGGCAACCAGAGCACAGAGACAGCCCTCCTTGCCGCCACAGACGACATTGCACTCTCCTCGACCAGGGCCACATGACTGCCCTCATCCTACTAGACCTCTTTGCAGCCTTCGACACCATCTCCCACTGCAAACTCACCACCAGACTCCACAATGCTGGAGGGAACCGGCCTCGACTGGGAACCGGCCTCGACTGGATCCGCTTCTTCCTCACCGGCCAAACCCAAAGAATCAGACTCCCACCCTTCCTCTCCGAACCCACAGAGATCAGCTGCGGAGTACCCCAAGGATCGTCGCTCAGCCCCACGCTCTTCAAAAATCTACATGGCCCCCCTCGCCGCCATCGTCAGACGGCATGGACTCAGCATAGTATCCTATGCCGACAACACTCAGCTCATTCTCTCCTTCACCAAGGAACCCGACACCACCAGACTCAGCTTCCAGGAAGGAATGAAAGACGCCACCTCCTGGATGAGCAACAGCTGCCTGAAGCTCAACTCAGAGAAGACAGAAGTCCTCATCGTCATACCCACCCTCTCCGCATGGGACAACACCTGGTGGCCCACTGCCCTCTGCATCCCCCCCACACCCACGGACCACGGACCACGCCCCCAACCTCAGCATAATACTCAATTCATCCCTCAGCATGACCCGACAGGTCAACAACGTCTCCTCCATGTGCTTCAACACCCTCCGCATTCTCCACAAGACCTTCAAATGGATCCCCCACGAATCCAGAAAGACCATCACCCATGCACTCATAACCAGCAGACTGGACTACGGAAACACCCTCTACCCCAGAATCAACAAATCCCTGCTCTGAAAACACCAGACCATCCAGAACACCAACACCAGACTCGTCCTCGGCATCCCACGACAAGACACATCACCCAGCACCTATGAGACCTCCACTGGCTTCCCGTCGAGAAGAGAGTGACCTTCAAGCTACTCACTCACGCCTACAAATCCCTCCACAACAACAGACCCCAGTACCTCAACGAAAGGGTCTCCTTCTACGCACCCAAGAGAAGCCTCCGCTCCGCCGACCTCGCCCTGGCCGAAACCCCTCGCATCCGCAGAGCCAGAACGGGTGGAAGAGCCTACTCCTACATCACGGCAAAGACCTGGAACTAACTCCCGCTCAGCATCAGACGTTCCCCCACTCTGCATGCCTTCAGGAAGAGCCTCAAGACCTGGCTCCTTGAGTAAGACGTTGCTGCACGATTTCCCCCCCTAGCGCCTTGAGACCCTCACGGGTGAGTAGCGCGCTTCACAGATCCCCGATTGATTGATTGATTGATTGCTGTATCGGTTCACTGACAAAATATTGATGTCAAAAATATAGATGTCAAAAATATCGACTCCCTATACTTAAACAGGTAAGTACAAAAATATTGAATCAAAAATATCGAAGTAAAAAATATAGATGTAAAACATATCGATTTAAAAATATATATAAAATAAAATATTTTAAATATGTTAAATATTAATATACATTTTAACTAAATATAACAAATAAACTTAATTAAAAAAAATATAACCACACAAACGTAATATTTATACATATACATATATTTACTTACAAATAATGTATTAACTATTATCTTTTTAAATTTTTAAACTTTAAAATTATATAAAAATAATATATATATACACTGCTTTATTTGTGCTGTATATTAACAGTGTACATGGATACTTGAAGAGCTTATAACATTGTGATTACTGTGCATTAACATGTAACATTTATAGCTCTAAGATGGCCGCCGCTGTTTTGTGGGGTGATTTCCAGTGTGTTTGGGCCGGTTTAACATGTGACTCGCATTGCAGTCCTTTGTTTATGTGGTTGACCATGAATTTGCCTATGTAAAGCACCTTGTCACTCAACTCAGTGTGTGATCAAGACAGTCTATGTCGAAACGCGTAACTACTGAGGATTAAACCTTGCACTTAGTTCTACAACTTCTGAGAGCGCGTTCTTATTTGGAATCGAGTGGAGAATCTAAACGCCGGGTTTAGCTCTAACCGGCACACGCGCACCACCAGACTACGGGCGGGGATCCCGGAAGGAGCTTCATGGTTGGATGCTATATATATATATATATATATATATATATACATATATATATATATCAATAATTTAAAATAAAAAAATCATTCTATAATAAATTAAAACATTAAACTATTAAAAAAAATTAAACTTAAAATTTCCCAATACAATAAGTGCAACAGTAGGGAAAGTGTTGGATAGGGGAATAATTAAATTTACTATTCCAAATTCAGTGATAGCAACAGTAGGGAAAGTGTTGGATAGCAGAGGGGAAAAAATTACTATTCCCACTCCAAAGAGTGCAACAGTAGGGAAAGTGTTGGATAGTGGAGGGGTAAAAATTTATATTCCCACTCCAAAGAGTGCAACAGTAGGGAAAGTGTTGGATAGCGCAGGGGTAAAAATTACTATTTCCACTCCAGTGAGTGCAAAAGTAGGGTAAGTGTTGGATAGCGGAGGAAACTAAATTTACTATTCCAACTCCTGTGAGGGCAACAGGAGAGAAAATGTTGGATAGCGGAGGGGTAAAAATTACTATTCCCACTCCAGTGAGTGCAACAGTAGGGAATGGGTTGGATAGCGGAGGGGCAAAAAGTACAATTCCCACTCCAAAGTGTGCAACAGTAGGGAAAGTGTTGGATAGCAGAGGGGTAAAATTTACTATTCCCACTGTAGTGAGTGCAAAAGTAGGGTAAGTGTTGGATAGCGGAGAACTAAATTTACTATTCCAACTCCTGTGAGTGCAACAGTAGGGAAAATGTTGGATAGCGGAGGGGTAAAAATTACTATTCGCACTCCAGTGAGTGCAACAGTAGGGAAAGGGTTGAATAGCGGAGGGGCAAAAATTACTATTCCCACTCCAAAAAGTGCAACAGTAGGCAAAGTGTTGGACAGCGGAGGGGTAAAAATTACTATTCCCACTGCAGTGAGTGCAAAAATAGGGTAAGTGTTGGATAGCGGAGGAATTACATTTACTATTCCAACTCCAGTGAGTGCAACAGTAGGGAAAATGTTGGATAGCGGAGAGGTAAAAATTACTATTCCCACTCCGGTGAGTGCAACAGTGGGGACAATGTTGGATAGCACAGGGGTAAAAATTACTATTCCCACTCCAAAGAATGCCACAGTAGAGAAAGTGTTGGATAGCGGAGGGGTAAAAATTAATATTCCCACTCCACGGAATGCAACAGTAGGATAAGTGTTGGATAGCGGAGGGGTAAAATTTACTATTCCCACTGCAGTGAGTGCAACAGTAGGGAAAGTGTTGGATAGCGGAGAGGTAAAAATGACTATTCCCACTCCAGTGAATGCAACATTAGAGAAAGTGTTGGATAGCGGAGAAACAAAAATTACTAATAACACTTGAACAATTGTAAAAAAACAAAAAATATTACAATATTTAAGAATTCATAAAATTAAATATATTAAACATATAAAAAGAACACATATTATAATATCAATAACATATAACAAAAACCTGCAAAATAATATATAAAATAAATTAATAAATACATTTATAAACAATAATTATTTAAAAGTAGCAAATATTAACAAACAAAAACATTTTTCCAAGCATAAATGTATTTATTTTATTTCCTACCCTATAACACCACACCAATAACAAAACACTTCAACATTTTAAATTAAATGTATTTTCATAACTAACATAATTAATAATCAATTAAAAAACTTATTAATTAAAAAAAATAATAAACATTCATTGAGTACACATGCTTTCACCCTTTCCATGTGTCGGACGGCCCCCGGCCGTCCGACGTCACGGTGGGCGTGTGCGGAGGACGGCCGGGGGCCGTCCAAGACACGCCCACTTAAGGGAACGCCCAGCACCACGGCGGAATCCGCGCCGCGGTCAAGCGGTTAACACTATAATATCCACAACACACACCTAAATTAAACTATAAAATAATAAAACACAATTAAATATTATTTTTAAAAGAAAAAGTATTACTATTAACAACTAATATTTAATAATAATTAAAATGTATTTAATACCCACCTTTTTACCCCTTTAAAAGTAAAAACAACACACAAAGAGGAAACCAATTACACAAAATAAATATCAAATAATTAACATTAATTAACAATTATAAAATAATTAATCACAAATTACTTACAACCTTTACTCCTATAAACACCACAACACACACACCTAAAATTATAACACAATTACCATAATTAATTACTAATTAATTAATTAAAATGAATAAACAACTAATTATTAATTCATCAATTAAAAATAAATTCCTTCCCACCCTTCCCACCCTTTACACCTATAAACACCACAACACACACCTAAAATTAATTACAGAATTACCATAATTAATTACCAATTACTAATTAAAATTAGCAACCAATTATTAATTCATTAATAATAAATTACTTTAAGCATTTAACAATATAACATCTTAATTAAACAAATATTAATAAATGAAAAATATTCAATACATTTAATATAATGAAATTACTTTCCACCCTATTCCCCTATAAACCCACAGCCCGCTACGGAACTAAAACGCACAATTCAAATAAAAAAATATTAATAACTACTAAAAATAATCAATTATTTTTATATAATTAAATTACTTCCTACCCGATTCCCCTATAAACCCACCACCCGCTACGGAACTAAAAATGCAAAAATCTAATAAAAAAAATTAATAACTACTACAAATTTAACACATATATTAAAAATACAAACAATTCTTATACAAAAACACACATCGCATACATATAAAATATAGACTGAGATACATGACATTAATAAGAAATCGATATTTTTAACATCGATATTACTTGCCTAAAATCGATATTCTTGACCACGAGAATTTGTATGTCGATATTTCTGACCCACTATAATTTTAACTCGATATTTGGGTAATTCTATATTTTTTATTCGATATTCTGTCTCTGCACCGCTGTATCATGTCATCATAATATCTGCTCTGCCTGTCTTCTAGTTCCATATATGCTCTTTTTCTCTTGGTTTCCTTCTTCTCTTGTGACCGTTTGTATCTCTTATGGATTGCAAACTGGGATAATCCACAGAGAGCAATTATCAGAAGAGGCTTCAAGATATTTCCAGCAATTCCACTCCCTAGGTTTCCAAACCATCTACCTATAGCAGAGAATTCATTCCAAATGTTTCCCAAGAACCTGTTGCTTCTAACTCCTTCAAAACTCCCTTCAAGTCAGTGATGCTTTTGACAAACCTCTTCAAGTCCTTACTTTTGTCAGGGATGTAAGTACAACATTGTTGAACTTTTAACATCCAACAGAATCGACCTCTTTTGGGAGAAGGATCTCTAACTCAAGACGGTTCTGTAATACCATGGATCTCACAGCTACTATTTCAGTATCTACAAATACTAAAGCACTTGCTGTACTGGTAGACAACTTATCTACAATTGTGGCCAATTTTTTAATTTTGGTGTCATTTAAAATCCAACTTACAGATGGGATAATTGCACCAAAAATATCCCTACTACTTCTCCAGCACTAGTTCCTTTTTTGGGTCTATTTTTCTGCTCCTACACAGGATCATCAAAATGTTCCACATGATAAATCTTTGGAAAACCTATGCCTAAATAACATGTACCATGCCATCCTTTTGTCAGTCTAAAATATGCATGGGCTCGAAAAACATAATAAACTCCCGGAATGGGCAGGATCTTTCCTTTCTAATAATGACACCCAATGTCCTTTATTTTCAAATGTGTGTTCACACTTGCTGTTCCCCACAGATTTTGTGTCAGTTGTGGACTTCCCCCTAGATATGCATAATTTCCCTTTGTGTCTCTAATCTAAACTTAATGCAGCTTGATTCCCTGCTTCTTGATGATTTATTTCTTCCCACTGATATCCAATTTTAACTTTCTTTGATTTAGATTCCATTCCTCCATTCTGTCCTCAAATGAATTTATGTAGCTCTTCTCTACATTGGTTAAGATACAGGTCAAATTCTTTCAGTGAGCATAAACAGTGTCTAGTGTAATGGTGGGATTGAAAAATCCCTCAGCTCTCTCTACATTTTTAGTTTCAGGGTTATAATTTAAATGCTTAAGTATGGGAACTTCTGAAAATATCAAATAATAATTTGAAAAATAATACTCAAAATAACCTTGTCCATATAAAAGACTCATCAACAAGCTCGAGTAACACCGTAAGTCACAGGAATGTGATGATATGTGATACCCTCTTTAGCTGATGCAGATAATTGCAATCAAACATAGCAATCGCTAGCATCATTGTTTCAATGAACCCATAAAACAATTTGAACTAAATATTTGAAGAAATATCTCCTCTGGAAGCATCTATGTGTAAGTCTTTCTCATGTAGTAAGTGCATTCTGTCATTAGTAGAAAGTGGGGTCTTAGGGGTAGGTATAGCCTTAGTCTGCTCTAAACAGTGTGAAGTGGGTAAATATAATAACAAACGCAACATACTTCTTTCTACACTTACAGTTTGAGGTGTAGTCAAGATTCTTTATTCAGTTTCATAACCATCAAAGGTACAATACATCCATATAATACTTATAACAGATTTTACTTCATGCAGTAGCCTTGATACAAAAATATAATAAAATAAAACAGTAAAATGCAATCATAAAACTTAGTCCCAGCAACCTCACGCAGTGCAATTTCATTACAGATGTTACTCTTGAACGATCAGGATAATCCCTCAAATTGTAATCTTATCTCTGCACTGCCTAAATTATCATTTTAAAATTCTTCCCAAGTTCCTTGTAGGATAAAACTCATTATGTATTAAAAAGTACAATGTTCGGATAAGTTCTTTTAGAGAGAATTAGCTGATAAATAGTAGCTATGTAAACACATATACATGACGCATTAATACTTTAAAATGTTCCCACAGGACAACCCATGCACTAAAAATTTTAGAATTTACAATGATTTCAGAAACCTCTCCCACTTAATCCAGATGTTAAACAAGAACTGACTTACAGAAAAAACAACCGGACCAGATGTGTCAGTCATCAATATTATTTCCTCCTCTCTAAAATGTAGTACCCTCATTGGCAAACAGATCGGGCGCAACCATTTTCTGTGCAAGCCACGATATTCAGGACATACAAACATAACATGATCAAGGGACTCAGAATTCATGCCACAAGCTGGGCATGAATCAGAAGAGGAATTATTATTTACATTTTTACTGAAAGATCGAAGAGGCAAGCAAACCATTCTAAATATAATAAACAAGCTCTTGGCCAGCAGTGGTGTAGTAATGTTCATTAAGCTTTCAAAAGCTGGAGTAGGTTTAAATGCCAAGAACTGCTGGGTAAGGTGGCCCAGAGATCCCCTAGTTATCTCTTGCCACTCTAGGGACCAGTAGGTCAATTTTAAGATCTGCTTATCTGCCGTACAAAGTAATTCAGGTGAGTCCCACACTCTGATCAAACCCAATTTTTGCACCAGTCACGAACAAACCTTAACCAAGGGATCTCCATGGCGCGATCCAAATTCCTTACGTCTCTCAAGGAATCTCTATATTTGCCTAATTCCGGAGTAGTCCAGATACGAATCCAGAATAGTAGTGGTTTTAGTGCGCCTGATCAGATACTCTTTTCACCCCCATATCAAAATAAAGCGGGACCAAGGGGCTACTTACATGGACAGAGAGCAATGCTCTGACAAATGAATTCTCAGTCACTGCGAGCCTTGTGGTATCAGTGTAACTCCAACTTTCAGTGCAGTGCTTTGGGCCTTCGCTCGATAGGCTTCCAAAGCCGTGGAGATAGAACGTGAGTATGGGTTTTTCGGAAAGCAGAGAATGGCCTTAGATCTGTGTGATATTGTAAGGGCTCCTTTGTCTGACAGGGTCACTCCCAAATAATCAAAGCTAAAGACCCTTTCCAAGCGGTCTTTCCCCGCCATTACTAGACAGCTCTTGTTAACATTCTTTCCAAAGGCCATGAATTTGGTTTTTGCAGCATTTAATGGTCATGGTAACTAGGTATCATCCTCCTAGAGCTGCAATGGAGAACCATAAATTCTTTAAAATGACTTCTTCTACTCTAAAAGTATAGATAATTAAGCAATTCTCACAAAGTTGAAGTGTCTGATAGAAAAGAGAGGAAAAATTTGGTAATTCCGATTTATTCGGAGTTAGATACTTATAAGTAATCACAAATAGACTAAAAGCTATTCTAAGCTATATAGTGTAACAATTTAGGGCCCGATTCTGATGCGGGTTGGAAAAGCTTCCCGACCGAGGGCCTGATTCTGATGCGGTTAGGAAGGCCTCCTAACGGCATTTGCTCCTTCCAAATCGGATCGGGAACGTGTCTTCCCGACCGAGGGCCCAATTCTGATGCGGTTAGGAACAAATGTTCCCATTGAAGTCAATGGGAGTTCAACCAAATCGTATCTGGAAGCATCCGGATGCATCCTACTCCGCCGGTCGGACTTTCCCGATCCGAGTGGGTCGGACACCATTTCCCAACCGATTCAGTCGGGAAGCTTTTCCAACCCACATCAGAATCGGCCCCTAAGTATTAAATACAAAAAACTACATAAACTTATACTTAAAGTCTCTTTCTTAATCAAACAAATTTAGACGATCTTCCCCCCGGGTGTGGTGGGTGGGATAATGTTAGTCTCCGTTGTCTTTAATGAAATCAAGATTCTCTGTATGTATTTTCATTACAAGAACGGAGGCTACCATTATGCATGTTTGAAGCTTTTTAACGCGGTACTGCTCACATGTTCCACCGGTCTAAGGTAAAACTGTGCAAATGTGAATGCATTTGACCAGTCCGCAGCTTTCCAGATATCGGAAAGGGATCCTCCTGCCCAGAACACTTTACTGGCCATAGCCCCATGGGAAGAATGAGCCCCAAATTTGGACAAATCTATTCCCGCTTCTACCATTATTAGTCTAACCCATCTAGCAATGGTAGCTGTGGATACTACTTTATAGGGTTTAACAAAGGATATTAAAAGTTGTTTTTCATCCTTAGGTCTAATGTTACACATTACTTTTTCATAAGTTTTCATGCAGTCCACTACACATAATTTTTTATAATCTGGAAAACAGAGGTAGAAGATGCTTTCAGTCATACTTTTGGTCCTTTTCCATATTTCAAAATGCACTCCGTCTGGAGAATAGAATCTATTAGAGATCTCTAAGGCTTTAACATCTGAAATTCTTTTAAAGGAAATCAGACAGAGTAAGGTTGCTAGTTTAGTTGCTAATTGTTTTTTTTAAAGAAAAGAGTTATCTGGCCATGTAGAGAAAAGCTCGAAAATGAGGTTAACATTCCATAAGGAGTCATACCTTGTCTGAGGGGGACGTTTAAGTCTAATTCCCTTCATTACCCTACGGATCAGAGGGTTTGAACCAATAGAATAGTCATTAATTAGCAAATGGCCTGCCGACATACCTGATCTATAACAGTTGATTGTTCTATAACATAGGCCTGAGTTAAATAAACCTGCAAGATAATTTTCTAATTCTACTACAGGAGCGTCCATGGGATCCAAGTCCCGTTCCAGGCACCAACTATACCATTTTTTCCAAACCCCAATGTATCTTTTTCTTGTTCCTGGTGCCCATAACTCATCCAGTAGATCTTTAGCCTCTCCTGAAAGGCCTGAGTATCTCTTGGATTTCCTGAAATCTTCCAAGCAAGAAGGTTCATGAAGCCTTCTAGGAGGAGAGGATGTTCTTCTCCCTCCTGTCCTTGAAGGAGGCCACTGTTCCAGGGGATAAAGGGTGGAACGTCTATTGCTAGTTCCATCGTTCTCAGGAACCAAACCTGTGCATCCAGAAAGGAGTAATTAATACTATTCTGCATTGTTCTGCTCTGACTTTTAGGAGAACTCTCTGGATTAGAGGAAAGGGGGGAAAGCATAACAATTCTGATTGTTCCAGGATTGGGCCAGGGCATCCACTGCTTGAGGGATGGGATCTGGTTTCCAACTGTAATAAGTTTTGATCTGAAAAGTAAGTCTGCTGGCAAACAGGTCTACATGAAAGGGGCCCCACAGATTCTGACTTCTTTTGAAGACCAAAGGATTCAATTTCCAGTCGCTTGAATCCTTTAGGAACCTTGAGTTCCAGTCTGCTCTTGTGTTTTGATGACCAGGAATAAATTCTACTTTCAGTATGATTTTTTGGCTCCAACAGAAGTACCACATTTTCTTGGCTAGGTAAGCAAGTATCTTTATTCTAGAACCCCCCCAAGCGATTGATATAGGATACTGCTGTGAAGTTGTCTAACTTGATTAGAACAAGACTGTTCCTCAGAATGGATTTGAAACTCATCAGAGCGTTCAAGCTTGCCATCATTTCTAAACAGTTTATGTGAAGAGGAAGTTCCTCCTGGGACCACTTTCCTCCCATCTCTATCTTTCCCAATTTGGTTTCCCATCATAGGTTGCTTGCGTCTGACTCCACAGTGTGCTCTGGTGTGTTCCCGAAGATTGCCTTGCCGTTCCAACTGTCTAGATTGTTCCACCACCACAGGAGGTCCTTGTGGGCCTCCTGCGATAAAGGGATTGTATCTGACTACCATAGGCCCTTCTTTTGACCTAAAGATTTCAGTCTTTGTAAGGCTCTGTAGTGTAGCGGGCCTGGTGATATTGCTTGAATAGAGGAGGATGGAAGCCCAACTACTCTTGCTATTTCGCATAAACTTACTAAGTCTTTGAACATAACATAAGAAACCTCTTTCTTTTTCTTGGTTTGTTTCTTGGCTGGAAGTTGTAATTGGCTTGTAGTTGTATTTACCTGGAACCCCAAGAATTCCAAGTTTTGAGTTGGTGTCATTATAGATTTTTCTATGTTGATGATGAAGCTTAACTTTTCTAAAAAGATCTACAGTCCATTTCATGTGTTTTAACAAGTCCTCCTGATGTTGCGACATCAGAAGCATATCGTCTAGGTAGATTACTAAGCGAACACCCCTCCTTCTCAAGGAAGCAACTACTGACCTTAGAACCTTGGTGAAGCACCATGGGGCTGATGAGAGCCCAAAGGGAAGGCACAGAAACTGGTATGTTACTCCTTTCCATCAGAATCTTAAATATTTTTGAGATTCTTTGTCCATAGGTATTGTGAAGTAGGCATCTTTTAGATCTAACTTCACAAGCCAGTCATTCTTTTATAGGATGTCTCTTAAGAGGTGAGTACCCTCCATTTTGAAGTGTCTGTAAACTAGGAAGGTATTCAGTTCTTTTTAAATTTATAACCGAGCGCCAGCCTTTGTCTTTTTTCTTTACCAAAAATATCGTGCTCACAAAGCCCTGTTCTGAGTCTGTCACCCTGGGAATAGCATTTTTTAATAACATCTGGTTCACGTCTGTGTCTACTAGAGCTGATTGTTCTTGATTTAAGGTTAACTCTCTGGGTTTTCGTTTTTGGTAGGGTGTTGTGTTGAATTCTATCTTGAACCCCTTTATGGTTTCTAATACCCAACAATCGTTCGTTAGTAATGACCAATTTTGGCTGAATAATCGTAATCTTCCCCCTACCTTTGTATGGGAAAAAGTTGAAAGACAAGGCATTCTTACCTTGCTGTCCATAGCTTTTGGGATCTGCCTCTGCCCCCGCCACGGGTACAAAAGTTTCTGCCTCTTTGTGGGAAGAAGGAGGAGTTGTGTCCTCAGAAAGGCCTTCCGTATCCTCGCTGGTTTTGGTAGTATGGGGACCTGTATTGTCCGCGGCTGACAGCCAGTCCCATCCTGTCAGCCCTTCCGAAAATTCTACCTCCCAACATCTGTCTCATATTTGATTGTGCCTTACTGAAGGCCGAGAAAGTGGAAACATACTTTCCTAGTATTTTAATAAAGTTTTCGCCAAAGAGAAGGCCATTCGGGTCACCTTGGATATCTTTAGTGGCAAGGTCCCCCAGTTTAGGGTTAATTCTCATGAGTATTGCCCTTCTTCGTTCTGATGTTAAACCTGCGTTGGCATTGCCAAGGAGGCATAATGCACGCTGACTCCATCCCCTCAGTACTTCCACATCTACTGGGGTGCCCTTCAGGGATGCCTCTTCTGCCAAGTCCATGATCTTGGCTAATGGGCCTAGAGTGTCTAGTACTCTATCTTGGCACTGTTTGAGGCAGCGTTCAAGTCCCTTCCTAGGATCTCTGCCTGTCTTGAATAAAAATGTCAGTAGTTCAGGGTCTAGATTTGGTGTTAAACCAGACTTATTGTCTAAGAAGGGTCTGGGCACTCAGCCCTAATCAGGTTTCTGGTTTCCTTTTCAAGGGGTTTCTGGATCCAAAATTTAATGAAATTGGATACGTGGTCCATTGGCCACCAGTCAGACCCCCTCGGGTGTGTGATGCGGGTAGGGTTAAACATCTCCACTCCCGAAGAGTCCTTGATTGAATTGGAACCACTTGGATGGACTAGATCATCGTCAAGGAGATCATTCTCCAAGGTCTCTAAGGGATCGAAAATATACTCGTCATCGTCCCCATCAAAATTTGTAGTAAAAGGATAATCATCGCTGTCTGAAGACTGAGGTCATCTGTGCCATAAAGGTCACACTGTCTTCTTGTGCCGCCAGGGGCACCTGAACGTTTTGCGCCAATAAGGCTGCTCTTTCTCATTGTGTCGCTATGGGCTACCTTGGGGTAAATCCCGGTCTTTTGTAGCGCAAAGGCTACCTAGGGAAAAATCCCATTCTTTTGTAGCGCATAGGCTACCATGAGGTTCTGGGTGCTTCGTCTTTTTTTAAGCTTTGCCTCCTTTTTTAGGTGAGGGTTCATCTTCCTCAGAGAGGATCACGGAATCCTCCTCAGTAACATAGTCCCTTTTTCTTTTATTCATAGTAGTCTCAACTGCCTCTTTTAAGGAGGACTTAAATTGTTTTTCAATATAATTCATTAATATGGCTTCATTTGGGAAGGTATTATCATCTTCCTCGTGTGTATCATTGCTATTTTCCATTCTATTCTCTTAGTTTAAGTTTTTTTTTTTTATAGGTTCTATGACCTTTGTGTATCTAGACCCTTTTAATAGTTTTAATTTGATTTTGTATTATATTATTTCCTTAGTTGTAAGGTTCAAGAGAAAAAAGGGGGGTTTTACCGCCTAAAAGTGCGTGTTTAATGAAAGGAGACCGTTAATCGCTTGCGCTGTGCATTGCTATGACAACGCACAGCGCGAGTAAAGTTGGGATTGCCTCCCTTTCATTGTCATTGTGATAATTATAGTCCTTCCGTCTTCGCTTGATGGGAAATAGCGGTAATAGCTGCTGCGGGCGGGTTCACGTTCGTATCGTGACCTCCGCTGTCTTTTGGGTTTCCGGAGGCTTCAGCAAAAGCTGCCAGCCTCCGGAGTGCAATGCGCCGCACGATAAGAAGGCAGTTGAGGTTTTGAGGAGAGTCGGGCGTAAGGGACTGCTCTTCTTCACAACCTGAAGCTTCTCCAAGGCTCCGCAGTGTAAGGGGGAAAGCGCCTTCCTCCTAACGTGGGTCCGCTCGAGGCATCACCGAGGCAGTGATCGGGTAAGGTTAACTAGTCAATTGAAGACTGAATCAGAAAGTTTTAGAGTGTGAAAGAGAAAAAAGGAAGTGAAAGAGGGAGAGGGAAAGGAAGCCCAACTGTAAATTGGAAGGGTAATGAGCGAATATGAGGTTAGGAAATAACTTACCTGATAAGGCATAAAAGCGAAAAGCAAGCATAAAACAAGCTGGTTGTAGCGATAATCGGTAAGGTTACTTACGTTTGGTAGCGATCTAAGCTAAAATTATAAATAGCAGTCTAAAAAAGGCTCACAATGGTCATTAAGTAGCAGAGTAAAGAAATGTATACTTAACTGGAGCGGCGAATAAAAGAGGATGATACTGATCCAGCGCTAATCCAATATTTATCAGGGTTCAATACTCAATACATCCTAATTTAATGGCCCATACACATTCACCCAGAATCCCTGATGCGCTGGGGTCAATTTATATGTACGATCAATTCTTTTCCTTTCATAGGTTAAATTATGGCATCACAACTAACTTTTAACATCAACTTTCCTTCCACTTGGTCAATGGACCAATTAGTTGAATAGTTGATGGCAATGATTAACTTCTAACTTACCAACCATTTAATTAATTTAAAATGATCACAGACTCTCGGTGAAGTTAATAATTAATTGTATCTCAAGAAATTAAAGATTATGCTCAACTGCATTTGGTTACAAAATACAATCACTGAATCTCACGAAAGGAGTAATTTTACATATGCAAAGTACATGAAATGCAGACCCATTCCGAATAACAATGACTTAATGCAATGAAGGAGTGGATAGTGTAAGAGACAAAAGTTTCAGCAAAAATATATGCGAAACATCATATACCTAACGGAGGGGATAGATGAAGAGACAATAGTTTCATCTAATAATACATATCATTGACGGAGTGGATAGGTGGAGAGACAAAAAGTTTCAGAGACAAAATACATCCATAAGTAAAATTTTGAGAACAAGTTTGACTAAATACAAACCTATTGGTATGTAGGAAAACCAACCTTTGGCCTAGGGGATGATGGGGGTTCCCCGAAATAGGATCAGGAAACAAAGGATAAGAAAAAAACAGGATCGGGACAGGTCAGGAACAGTTAGGCCTCTCTGCAAACCGACGAACAGCGACGCATCTCCCCTCTTTCTCTCCTGCCGGCCTAAGCTTAAACCACACCCCTAAAGGCACCCCAATTATACCCTTACACTAACATGTCCGTCCCACAAATTTTGCAAACAATTTTAAATCTCGTAAAGGGATTGGTGGGCTTGGGAGGTGTCGTCACACCACTGTGACTTCACCTTTATTTCAACTACTTCTTTGTTCACCATTCATTCCCAGGGTATGATTCTCAGCTTGTTCTCACTTTATTACATGTGATACAGAATTTAACAATTTTCATTCATTTTTAAACATCATCCACAGTCTGTGTCTCCGGTCCCACGCCTGGGCACTTGTTTTGGCAGTCGTTCGACACTCTGGCCTTTACCCTTCTCATGTCATCTGTGGTGCACTGCGCGTCTGTCTTGCTTCTGACAGAGCGAACTCACTCCTTGTGTTTTCACCCTCCAAAGTTTAGGAAGATGGCTGCTTCATCTAGCACACTAAAGTAAACAAAAATGAACATTTATTAATTATATGATAATGAAACCTTCACTGTTTACTACCCACCTTGCATTATTCCTCATTAATGTTACCTAGCATAAGCTTTTTGCCAAAAATAGTATTATTTATTAGTTCAAAACAGGATGCAACATGCAAATTAGTGAAGCATATGCGGCCTTTTTATCCAACGCTTATTTTGTTTACGTGTTAGTTCAGACATGCGCAAAGCAATTTCCCTTGTGTTCGTGTTGGGTGTACATTAGTTTTTCAACCACTACTTACCGTTAGTACGTATCATGGGGGTATCGATTCGAGCAGGTTTCATTTTTGCGAAACCCTGCTCCATCAATTCCTAGTTACCATGACGTTATATATTGTTGTTTGGAATGTTCTTATTCATGATGTAATGTGTTCTTTAAAGGGTTGTATGTTGGGGCAGCAATAAAAGTATATTGCATAAAGGTTACTTACCTTTGGTAGCGATCTAAGCTAAAATTATAAATAGGAGTCTAAAAAAAGGCTCACAATGGTCATTAAGTAGCAGAGTAAAGAAATGTATACTTAACTGTCCAGGTGCAGCGAATAAAAGAGGATGATACAGAGTTACCATGACATTATATATTGTTGTTTAGAATGTTCTTATTCTTGATGTAATGTGTTCTTTAAAGGGCTGCATGTTGGGGCAGCAATAAAAGTATATTGCATAATGTTAGCCTCTGTTGTCTTTAATGAAATCAAGATGCTCTTTGTAAATTGGAGAATCGTCATTCTCCGTCACTGCGAACCTTGTGGTATCAGTGTAACTCCAACCTTCAGTGCCGTACAGTGCAGTGCTTTGGGCTTTCGCTCGATAGGCTTCCAAAGCCATGGAGATAGAACATGAGTATGTGTTTTTCGGAACGCAGAGAATGGCCTTAGATCTGTGTGATATTGTAAGGGCTTCTTTGTCTGACAGGGTCACCCCCAAATAATCAAAGCTAAAGACCCTTTCCAAGCAATCTTTCCCCGCCATTACTGGACAGCTCTTGTTAACCTTCTTAGCAAAGGTCATGAATTTGGTTTTTGCAGCATTTAATTCAAACTCCTGAGGCAATCAGAACTCCAAACATTTATTTAGCAGATTCTGTAACCCCATTGGGGACTTGGAAATGAATAATGAATCATCTGCAAACAGAAGTATAGGTGTTATAGCCCTGTTGAGAGTGGGGGAGTTATTTACACACTATGTAAGCTCCTCAGCCACATCATTTAAGGTGAACAAGGTGGGAGCCAAAATGCACCCCTGTCGAGCTCCTCCTGTGACTGGGATGTACTTTGTCTGCTCACCTCATGTGTTATTATTAGGTTCCATAACTTTTCTGAACTCAGACAGTTTATGTAAAAGCAGCAGCAAAAGTCATTCCTTGGGTTTCCAACTGCACAAATAGCAAACAATGTCCATGCAGTCGAAATGTAATTATAGTATTTATAAGGTCTTCATGAGTCTTACTTAGCCCTGCTCCGTGTTCTTCTAAATGACAACCTCACGCTCCTTCTGCAGACTTAGGACTAGGTACTCTTTTTTCTTCCCCATAAAGTCTATTTGAATGTCTCTAATAAATGCACAGTTCAAATTCACTAAAGTGTCTCAGTCTGTTTAGTGGCAATGCAATTTCAAAATTCAGTTCAGCCACAAAGTTTAGTTTAAGGTGGCTCAGTTGGATACAAATTGTTATAACAAAATGTCCAAAATTCTCTCTCCCAGTCATCGGCAGCAAAGTATGTCCATTCAGGTGAGGAATACCTCCGACAGGGTACCCTTGCACTCTTTGATCTCCATACTACTGGCCCTTCATCATCACTGCCACTTACGCCAGATTCCTCACTATCTCCTGGGATAGTGTGTGGCACACGCACTTCAGGCAATTTAGTCTTCTTCCCTCCTGTTCTCTTGTCCACTGGTCTCCAAGCACTAGTCCTGTTACTGTGGCACTAGACCCTTTGCCAGGGTGTGATTCTTGTGCAGTCAACACTACTAGATGTGACCCTCTTGTTCCGACTTCAACTGTGACTCATTCAGAACCCCCTCAGGCTGAACGTGTGCTGTCCCAGACTCTTGCTGGTCCCCAACAGCTTGACTAACCTACTCCCCTTGTCTCAGTGTAACCACCGGCACATCAGGGAGAGATGCTGTTACATCATCAAGGGGACACAGCACTGTGCGAATATGCCCGACGTGCACCCAGTTTGGGAGACCTCTGCAATTCGCAGCTGTATTAGTGACCAAGATGACATGGTAAGGTCCTCGCCACCGAGGCTCCAAACACGTTTCACGCATGTGCTTCTTCACCATAACCCAGTCGCAGGGACTAAGGTCATGGCACTGCTCCCGACAGGGTGGGGCTGTAGCTCTCCAACTTGATGAGACACAGAACGCACCACATTAGCCAGTCCTTTGCAGTAATCAAGAACCATGTCATCTGTAATGGTCACATGTACATTTGCAGACACAGCTGGCAAACTCATGGCTCTGCCCATGATTATCTCATGGGGAGATAATCCTGTCCTCCTATCAAGAGCACTGCAAAGTCTCATCAACACAAGGGGCAATGCATCAGGCCACTTCAGAGATGTCCAAGCACACACCTTAGCAAGTCCGGATTTGCACATCCCATTGACTTGCTCCACGATGCCTGAAGCCTCAGGTCGGTAACTGCAATGTAGCCTCTGCTCCACTTGCAATGCTGCAAAGAACATCTTCAGGTCTCATTATTAAAATGAGTTCCTCTGTCTGATTCCAGAGAAGTCGGGAGCCCGAATCTCAGAATTTACTCACTCAACAAGTTAGCTACTGTGAAACTTTCACTTATCCTGGTAGGGTAAGCTTCAACCCAATGCGGAAATGATACACACAATCACCAGGACAAATCTCAGCCCATTGTACACAAGCATCTCAATGAAGTCCAGTTGCATCTTATTGAAGGGACCTCCTGATCTCTCAATGTGACTCAATGTTACTGCAGTTCTTCTTCCTACAATCATCTGCTTACACACAATGCACCCCTACACAACCCTTCAGCCATCAGTCTGAACCTAGGAATAAACCACATCTGCCGAAACAGATGCACCATGACATCCCTACTTACATGAGCAGGTCCATGATAGTGTCTTGCCACTGGGGGTAACAAGATTTCTGGCAACGTAGGTCTTCTATCCCCTGAACCCCAAACATCATCTTCATCTCTCTTGACACAACCTGCTCTTATCCGGCCTTGCTGTTCTGCTTCTGACACTTCCTTCTAAAGTCTCTTAACTTCCGCTCATGTATTTGGTGTGGTTAACAAGCGGTTGTA
This sequence comes from Calotriton arnoldi, assembly GCA_963921515.1. NCBI lineage: Eukaryota > Metazoa > Chordata > Amphibia > Caudata > Salamandridae > Calotriton > Calotriton arnoldi. The sequence goes on from CAWUFW010004049.1 coordinate 231,892, forward strand.
ATTGGTCTCATCTGTTCCCTTATTTTGATATTCGCCATTGAAAGTACAAGAATTTAAGGCACAATATCTGGAGTGCCCTATTGCCTACAGTGACATATTCATCTCCTTTGTGGTGTGCAGAGCATTTCACATCCATGATCTGGGCAGGTAGCTGTAATGACTTTAACAAGTTATGCACACTTTCCCCATTCTTTATTGGGGACCCTGAGGAGGTCATAATCCACCTTGCAACCATAACTGTCCAAAGTCGTGAACAACTCCAAAGCCATACTGACTATCAGTTAAAACGGTCACTTTCAGCTGGTCTGAAACACAGCATGCTCTGATAAGAGCAATCAATTTGGCCACTTGTGCAGAAAACACTCCTTGAAGCCAGGAGGCTTCGACCACACCTGAGACAGTACAAGCTGAATAGGCAGATCTCATGCTTCCTTCATGGTCTCGTAAACATCAACAAACATGACATAATCTGATTCCAAATTGTTGTACATCTTGTATGTCAGGTCTTGGCTTGGTGCACAGTTCAGTAACATCAAGACAGTCATGTTCAACCTCACCCTCAAAAGCATCATTTACAGGACCAAGCAATAGACTGGCAGGATTTAACGTGGTACATCTCTTGAGGGTTATATTGTCCGCCGCAAGTATGGCTTGCTCATACTTGGTCAGATGGCAATTGGTGAGGTACTGGGTGCTGGTACGTGTTAACAATATCTCCACAGAGTGTGGGAAAAAACTGCTAGAGGATGACCCATAACAATGCTGTCAAACTGCTTGATGCTGACGCCTGTGGAGGCCACAGCAGTACTTACTGGATCAAGTGTAGCTGAAAAATAAGCAACGGTCTGCGAGCATTCACGTGCATATGAGTTAGCACTGAGAAAGCGCAGTCCTCCCACTCACTGCAAAACAAAGTAACACTTTTATTGTAATCAGGCATTCCCAGTGCTGGGGCATGGCAGAGACTTTGTATCAGCTCTGAGAAGGCATGCATTTAAATGTCATCCCATGATACCAGATTTGACACATCCTTGTGTGTCAGCCTCTACAAAGGCTTGGCCACTTAGGAAAAGTTGGAAATCCACTGTAGACAGTAGCCCATCATTCCCAAGAACATCCTGACTTCTTTCTGAGTGCTTACTGGATTCATTTTAAGAATCGCCGAGATTCTCTCTTGTGAAACTTTTCTCGCTCCTTTCACAATGGGATGTCCAAGGTACAGAACTTCTCTCTTACAGCACTGCAACTTGGTCTGTAAGCTTCCTGTGTATTTGACGCCACCAACAGGTCATCAATATACTGGATTAGGATTGAGTGTTAGGGCATTACCACAGACTCCAGATTTCTTTTAAGGATCTGGTTGTAGATGGATGGACTCTCCATGTGACCTTGTGGGGCTCAGCACCATGCCAAAACAGGACTGTGGAACCAAAATACAAAGAGGAACTGACTGTCCTCATGCAATGGTATGGTAAAGAAAGCTTGGCACAAATCAATGACAGTGAACCACTCAGCCTCACGTGGAATCTGAAATTTAATCACAGCTGGATTCTGAACCATAGGACAACAGGGGACTATTATGGTATTGGTCTTCCTCAGGTCCTGCACTATGCGGTATTTGCCATTGGGCTTCTGCAGACCCATAATGGGTGAGTTACATGGACTCCCCATAATCTCCTTCATAATGCCTTGTTGAATCATTGAGTCAATCACAGGAGTAATCCCAGCAATGGTTTCAGGGGTCAGATTATATTGTGGTCTTCTCAGATACTCAGCAGTAGGTTTCATAGTTATACAGATAGGTTCAACACCTTTAATGAGGCCTATGTCTTTCCCTGAAAAGTCCCAGACTTAAGATAGCACTGTGTCTCATAGTTCTGGTGGAAGATTATGGCATGTCAACATTGGATACAGTCTAACATCTGAAATCTGATTTACAAGTTTGAAGACAGCATCTTCATCATGAGTACATGATTAGGTAAATGGAACAATTAGCTTGCACAAAAGGTCATGTCCAAGCAGATTTACGTGACTTGAATCACGCTCCACAAATTGGTGATTCTACTCAAATGAGCCTATTTTAACAGTTAATGCTTCAGTAATGGGGCTAGTCATGTGTTTGTTGGCCACTCCTACAACTTGGATTCTTTTTTCCTGAGAGGGGTAGGTTAGGAACCTCTTACAGCAGAGAGTGTAGCACCAGTATCAATCAAGAATGATAAGGGGTGGCCATTCACCTCACAGTCCATGAATGAACCACTCTGGTCTACCTCTAAGGTTGCACCACGCACACAGTCCTCCCCCCCATCAGACACCATCATTGCAACAGGTCGGACCTGTAATCCTCATCTGCTTGTATCATATGGTACTGTTGAGACATACCCTGATTCACAATAGGCTTGTTGTTTGCATTGGGGACCTGATTCGGATTAAATCTGTAAGCATTTGCATTCAGCTGTGGCATTGGTGCTTGTGGAACCTGCATTACCTGAGCTTGGGAAACTTGAAAGTTTTTTGTCCTTTGCCTCTGTACATGCTGTGTCTGAACTGGATTATTATTTTGGGGTTACACAATTCCATTATTCTGAACCTGATTCCTAGCATTCACTCGACATTCTTGCTTCCAATGCTCCAACTTGCCGCAATTGTGACAAGGATTCAACTTCTTCAGAGTCGGGACATCAATCCCTGGACTAGGATCAATTAGAACACCACAACCTCTACCTTGAGTATAAACAAATTTTAATATTTTCAAAATAATGCATTGAACAGCAGCTGCAAGGATTTGATTCAGAGAATAAATAGTGCATATAAATGCAAAAATCTTTCAAGCACGTATATAATAAATAGAGTAAAATTGTCAAGCAAGCAAATCCACATACTAAATAGAGTAAAAATGGCAAGCCAACAAATACATCCATAAATATGTTGAAATTGTCTAGTAAGCAAATACATCTAATAAATAGCTTCAAAATGTAATAACTAGGATAAAAATGTCCATCTAAAAAATACCCATAATAAACAAGGATTCAAACATCCATCAATTCGTTAAAAGAATGTGTTTTGCAAGTAAGTACATACAGTAGATAATGACAGATAAACAAAACCATCAATCAATTTTTAGGAAGCATTTTGCAAGTAAGTACATACAATAGATACTGCAAACACCTAACAAATAGATTTTAAAAAAATTCCAAGTGCATACAATAGATATATATTGAGTGCAAAACATACTGCAACAACCCACTAAATCCTTACAGCTTCCAACTAGCAGTCATCAACAACTTACTCCACCCCTTGTCAAACTGCCAAGTATTTAGCACCATAATGACCTCCCAAACCAACCCATGTAAATTCACTTATTACCCTCCTATAGACCATCTGGAGATACCAGTGAGGCATTCTGCGAGTCAGAGTCAGTATCCGGGGTCAACAAGCAGTCCACAAGGTGTTCCCAAGCATGCGCCCTCTCAATAAAACCCCGCCCTCTTTTCAACTCCAGAAACAACACAGCACTCTCAAGTCCTGCCCATTTAACCAGTTCTGTTCACCATCTAGACATCCTAGGACCCTGCACTGATTTCCAGTGCATAGTGATTTCACGTTTTTCCAGAATCAACACTAAGGGGTCGATTCCGATTCGGGCCGGAAATCTCTCCGACCGAGCCGGACCCGGAGAGATTTCCGACCGAATCGGACCCGTGCAGTCCGACCGAACGAGTCCGATGCATTCGTATGCCACCGGACACGAGTCGGTCGGACTCCCATTGAACTCAATGGGAGCCGGTCGTACAACGCGTACGCGGGCTCCCATTGCCTCAATGGGTGCGAGGCGGACAAGGGCGCCCTACAGCGAGTGCGCGCGAGCGCCACGCGGCGCACACGCACAGGTAGGGGGACCCATGGGTCCCCCTGTGTGCGCCTCGCACGGGTACGCGCACAGCAGGGGTCCGACACGGACCCCCAAAGTACGGCTCCGACAGCGAGTTCGAGTCGGACGGCGCGAGTCGGTCGGAGCGGTCGCAGGTGCGCATCGTACTTACCCGGCCGGAAAACGTCTCCATTGCGCGGTGCGAATCGGGTCCGAGCGAGTCGGTCGGAGCGGTACGATCCGGGTACGAGTCGGTCGGAGCGGTCGGGTCGCCCGGACGAGTCGGTCGGCGAATTCGCATCGTACTCGCTCGGCCGGACCCGCGTACGATTCGGTCGGGAAAAAGGGCTCCGAATCGGATCTGGTAAAGCCGAATCCTATTCGGAGCCCTACCGGCCGAGATCGGAATCGGCCCCTAAGTCAGTAAATCTAGTAGTGCTCTTCCTCCTTTTGGGCCGAGGATATCCCCCAAGGAGGCAGGCCAAGGGAGTACAAGGGATCGGTTATAAAGTTATTTCACTTACGCAAGCCAATACTGCTTCCCAGAACTTTGCTATGGTCAGTCAGGACCACATCATATGAAACATTTCTGCCCCCAACTCCCCACATCTTTGACCTTTTGCAGCTGCATTCACATAAAAACGGTTGATCCTGCCAGGTGTAAGGTAGCCTCTATGCAGAATGAAAAAATTAATGAATTTAAACCTAGCATTACACGAGACAGCGGGTGGAAGTGCTAAAATCCTCTCCCAGTCCATATCCTCAATCTGGAGTTCCAGGTACACCTCACATTTCACTTTCAATTCAACAAGGCGAGTAAGAACCCCAGGGTGCAAACCATGATACAGACACGAAACCGGCCTTACACGGCCTGTCGTAGTACAGAGCAGCTGACAAACAAGATGTGTTGCTGGCTCCATTTCACTGATACTCCAATGACTTCTAACTGTGGCAATCACTGCTCTGTGCAACAAGAATTGGCCATCTGCAACGCCATACTCATCTGCAAAATCTTCAAACTGGAGCAAACCTCCATCTGGCAGCCCACCCCTCAATGCCCCCTAATGCACCTACGTGAGCCACTGTCTTCATCCATTTAAGGAGGAGATCCGGTGAATAAGGCAACCAAACACGAGTTCACTGAAGGCAGCGCCGCCAGCACTGTTGTACTACTTGGAGTTCCTGCGAAGCCGCAAGCAGACACTGATGGAGTACCAAGAGGACCTGGAATAAATCCGGCAAGACAGGTGGTGAGCCAACTACACCCTCCCCCAGATTCATCCTACTACAAATCCACTGGCTTAACCACTGCAGCTGTGCCACTAAGTAATTCGACTCAAGGTCAGGTACAGCTATCCCACCCTCTACCACAGGATGCTGCATTTTAGACAGAGCCACTCTAAGCCTACCTGTCCCCAAAGAAATTCCGACATTAGAATCTCCAGATCACAGAACAAACAGCGAGGCACCAGCAGCGGCAGTGTGGAAAAGTAATATAGTAATCTTGGAGTGCCACCATCTTTGCCACTGCAATTCTACCAGCCACAAATAATGGCAATGTCGTCCAAAAGCTTATACTAGTTCTAAGCACTCTTGTAGCTGCCCCGACATTACCATTCAACAGGTCTTGCTGGCTAGGGTATATTTTAACTCCTAAATATTTAAAGCAAGTAGGGCTCCAGGCAAGACCGCACAGATTCTGAGGAGGTACAGCATTCCCACAGAGAGGGAACAAATGGGATTTTTGCCAATTAATATTCAGGCCAGAAATAGCCCCAACGCGCTCCAACAAGTCTATTGCACCCAGCATGTCCACTCCAGCGTCCCGGAGAAAGAGTAGCATATCATCAACATATTTGCTGCATAATGGTATTGCCCTCTAACCCATGGTAAAACTCCCCATTACGAACACAGCAGGCCAGGGGCTCCATTGCAATGGCAAATAATAAAGGGGAAATCGGACACCCCTGTCTGATACCACGCCACACATTATAAGGTTCAGATACTGTGCTACCAGAATGAATCCAAGCACCTGTGTAGAGAAGCTTGATCCATTAAATAAACCCAGGACCCAGTCCATTTCGACCCAACTCAGGCTGTCAAAGGTCTTCTCAATGTCTATTGCCATAACAGCTGCCAACTGTTTATTTTGGAACTCATCTTTTAGGAGTGAGATGAGTCTCTGGATATTTTGTGCCGTTTTATGCCCAGGAATAAAACCTGCCTGGTCCACATTAAGCATGGACAATGGCCGGTAGGCTCTGACATCTGTGGGAGTGCACCCAGGCTTCAGAAGTGGAATGATTATAGCCTCGCATAAAGACACCAGCAGATGACTTAGTTTCTGAGCTGCAGAGTAATGCTCTACAAGTTTAGGCAGCAGGTTTTTCCCATAAGGCACAAAAAACTCCACAGGCAAGCCATCAGCTCCAGGAACCTTCCCATGCACCATGCTTTTAATTGCAGTTCTCACTTCCTATACAGTGATATCCCCCCCAAATAATCTGCATCCTCCAGAGAAAGTACACGCTGGTGACTAAGGGTCAGGAAATCCTCAACAGCTTGAGTAGGTAACAGGGGTGCAGGGTCATGGAGAGAAGTGTTATACTCTCTAAACCTTGCATTTATGGCAGCTTGGCTATATATACAAGCGTTCGCCTGCATCCGACTGAATCTCCAAAACCAAGGAGTCCTTCACATTCGGTTTAATAAGTCACGCCAAAAGAGTACCTGTTTTATCACTCGCACCATGCACTCAAGTCAAAAATTCCCAGTAATCAAAACAATGGAGTCTCTCAACTTGGGCTGTTAGTAGTTCCCTACCCTCCGGCACTGGATATTTAAGCACCATATTACCTAGCCTTCACTTCTCTATATCCCGGAGTTTCTTTTCCTGAGATTCTACTTCACCTACGAGCAATTTACTAACCACTTCCGCAATACAATGACCTCTGATCACCGCCTTAAATACATCCAGCTGAATCAAAGGGTATGTAGCAGTCCCTGCATTGTCTGCAAAATATGCATATATGGCCTCTCCTATATTGTTTGTAAAGACCAGATCATTCAATGCTTCCACTCGAAGCCGCCAAACCGGAATGCGAGGACCCTCGCGCTCCCAATTAAGAGAGATCAATACCGGGATATGATCTGAAACAGTTCTACACAAGTATTCAATACTATGGACTGCACCATGTACAGTCAGGGAGGACAAGAATGTATCAAGCCGGACGTGAAGTTCATGTAAGCCTGAGTAAAAAGAAGAGTTGTGTGCCACAGGGTGCAGTCACTTCCAAGAGTCCACCAGACCCCCCCAAATAATAATGTCTGAGTCAGAAAAAGTGCCAAAGATCTGGATAGGTCCGCAAGAAACCCACCTTGGTCTACATTTGGAGCATAGATTCCGAGAATAGTAAGGTCGCAACCAGCCAACCAACCTAAGATGGCCACGTACCTACCCTCCAGGTCTATGAGCTCAGATGTTTTCTGAAAGGACATCCCTGGGTCTGACCCAGAGCAAAACCCGCCTGACAAAAGCCAAATAAGTTGTGGTATACACCTAGCCCCACCATCTCTTGTGCAAATCCGATCACCACAACCTCTACCTTGTCGTTGATACCTATTACTACCTTGGATCATAGGAATTCCCTATTGATATACTCCTGGCATGGCACAAACATTCCCAACAAACTGAATTCTGACCTCACTGAGCAGCTTTCATCTGTACCACCATCAACTTCTCCTGCAGTTTCTTGTGCTTTCTCTCCAATTCATCACTGCAATACTTCACATACCTCAATATCTCATCAAATGACTTATTCTGCCAACAATCCAAATGCTATTGAATCATCATGCTAGTTTCAGGTTTCAATCCCAGCACAAATCTGAACAGAAAATGTCCCATGCCTTTGGCTTCAATAGTCTTCGTACCACTGTACTGTTTAAACACTTGCAGCAATCTTTCATAATAAGAATGAATAGTTTTTTGGACTCTTGGGTTGTTCTGTCAATCTTGAGCCAATCAATATCTTTAGGGGATAACTTCGATTTAAAAAAGGTAGTCACCTGCTGATACTTTTTCATCACTACCAGCGATGGAGCCTTTGTCACAGAATATCTCATGGGCTCCCTATCAGGCCATTCTACAGACACTTTACATTCAGCCCACAAATCACTCAAAACTACAATATCAAATAAGGTATTCTAATCTCTTCACAAGACCTTTGATATTTTCATAAACCGAACAACCTGTTTGTAACACTCCACTGGCTTCCCTCTCAGTTCCAGGAAATCATTTGTGAATGACGCAAGATCCCTCCTACTCCAAGACACATAGACATAACCTCCCCCGGGAACTTCTCTCAATGGAAAATTTGACGCACCCTCTTCGTCTTCTGCAGACAGAGACAGGTCTACCCTTGGTTTCTTTTGAACTTTCATTTTTACACATCTGCCTTTCCACCTGTCTAGTTCACTCCACTTTCGGATATGGCCAATTAATTCCTTAATTTGTAATTTCATTCCTGGTATCCTCATGCTAGTGATGTCCTCATCATTAAAACATGCACAGTAACATTCCTGCAATGTCTTGGTCCCATTCAAATCAATTATTAATCGTATTTCTGAGCCAATTCGGACAACCTTTCCTAAACCTGTCCTGTATGCTTGGTAACATTTTTACACATGAATACGAGTTAATTCTCCTGGTATGTATCTAATCGGGACAGTGCTAATCCTTCTAATTCCACATTTAATTTAGCAACATTTACTCTATTCTCTCTCACTGGATACTGAACAGTCTTTTCACTGAGTCCTTCACTTTCACCTTCATCTGAGGGTTCTAGTTGTTTGAACCAGTCATCAAGATCTCAGGCACTAAGACCTGATTATACCACAGGGGTATTAAGTATCATCGCTCCCGAAGAGGTGAAAGAATTTGTATTTGGTGGGGAATTTTAAATGACCATGTCACAATTCGGTGACCCTAGGGTTATCGGAGCTCTGGGAGTATTATGGCTATTACTTGGAGGTACATTCTAATTGGTCATGAAGAAAGGATGCGATCTTTGAACAAACCCTATTGCCAGGAAAATCCGGTTTGATTCAAAGTTGAATTTGCGCTCGCAGCACAAGGGGTCTGTACTTGTGTTGGATCCGAAAGGAACTTGAGGAACCCTTCTCATTGTCAAGCCTGCAGGAGAGATACCTGTGGCACATTTTTCAGTAGGAATTGCTAAAGTATGTGTTGTGTTCCCTGTTGCTTCAGGGTTATACAGCGGGACAACGGTACCTATAGTAATTGGAACAGTAAGTGCATCTGGGGCGTTCAAAGCAATCGAGTTAATTGGGGTACTGATCCCTGTATTCCCTCCCATTACATTAAAACTTGTATTCACTGGTGTCGTAGCTATTCCTGAAGTTGCATTGAAAGCTGCACCACTCATTCCTTCCTGTTGAGCTTCATTATATAGGGGTGGATGGGTCGACAATAATGCATTCAACAGATCATCACTAGAATCAGTATGACAGGCCTCATCCTCACTATGCATTTTCTGTATTTTCTCCTTTTTCTTTCTCCTCTTCTCTTCCTTTCCTGTCTCTTCGCTTTTGAATGCGGGTACAGTCTAGCTCCCTCTATCATATCGGTTCTCCACCTCTTTTGTTCTGCATCTCATTTAGCATCAGTATTAGTGCGCAGTGCCTTTCTGGCTCTCTCCTGAAATTTTCCCTTCTGCCTATCCTGAGCTGCTCGCTCCCAAGCATTAAGTGCTTCATACTGTGCGGGTCTAGGAGGCGGTTTCATGTCGTATAGTATTCTCCTCAAATTTTCAGTGATTCTCAAATTAAATGTGCCATAGCATGGAAACATCAATGTACCTTCTTTCTCAGTGATCTTATGCCTTTGGTTAAGCCAAATACATGTATGGAGTCCTACATTTATAGGCATATAATGACCTTGTGTATCCTCAGGTGGTGCCTCTTCTCCCTCTCGAACAGGTATCTTTACGTCTCCCCTAAACATGTTTCGCACAGCCTTAAAGAATTTTATTTTTCAACAGTAAATCAACAATTACAATAAATCTTTTCATTTCAAACCAGGAAATAATTAATTTTTTTTACCCACAGTTCTTGTTCGGCATCAACAACCAATACCAGTGAACACTATATGACGTAGATAACCAATCTCAGTGTGGGTTTACACCAACCGCCAATCCCAGTGCAGGGCACTGTGACATCAATCTCACTCCTTACAGAGGCACACCCACCTTTATAATTAGGGCTCCCGGTTTTATGGTATTTATTTTTTTAACATTTTCGTCTGTATTTTCCCATATGTATGTTTTGCCCATCTTATTGGTATTGATCCATTTATGTTGTGTTTTGTGAACAGATTACAAGATAACTCATATATTTCTGCATTTATTTAACAGATACATGTGTGCTCATACTCTGATGTCAGGTTTTAGTACATTACACAGCCAAAAATAATGAAATAATAAGCCCACATTAAAAAGCATCGTATAATAGCACATATACATGTTGAGATATGCAGTAATTTAAGCACATCTCATTGAGCTTTGTAACTCCCCATGCTGTATATGTACAGCTTTTGGCCATGTTGCGAATATGTACAGCATTTGTCTTGAAAGTCATTAATCTCAGCATGGTGAGTCATTCAAAAGAACCCAAATCATCTGTATCTTTCTGCTTTCTGCTTTTAAAAATAAATACAGACAGGAAAGACAATGTTTTTGTTTGTCTTTAACTGCAAAAATCAGATTGTGTTCTCTCAGCAATTTTTCGCAAAACCAAATGCGAGCAATTGTAACAACTAACTTTGCCTGCTCCTCTAAAGAAATTAAAGTATTCATACAGACATGAAATGGCCTGGAATGACACTTTTCGGCCTCTCTTGTTGCACATTCGAATGAAACCTTGGCCAGCCGGATCCCACTCGGATTGATACTGTTCCTCCCTGTGCACTGAGATTCACTATACCAACCACATCTCATAATCATGCAAAGATTAGGTCCCTCTGTCAATTGTGCTGTTGAAAACGTCTCACGACTATCACCACAACACATGACAGTGGGCTGTGATGGGCGCAGTGGTTATCGAGCTCGACGTGGCCTAAGATCCTGGGATGGTAATAAAAAGTGTAGTGTATGTATGTAATCCTAAATGTTGTGGAACAGTCTTGTGTCCTTAAATATTGATACATGTATTGTTTTATACGATATATGATTTTTAATATACAGTTCATAATTTGAGCTCACAGCGTCAGTCTCATCTTTATTGTCATTGTGGTTATCAGCATTGATTGGTTGTCCTAGTAGAACAGGACAAACTTAATTTTTCGAAGCAATTGTACTTTTCTTGACAGAACTTATCTGTATTATATAGAGTCATATTTCCCCGGTTCTGTGAGATACTGGGATACCCCATTGATAACACAGCAGAGAACTACAATATACACTTTTTATTACCATCCCAGGATCTTAGGCCACGTCGTGCCTGATAACCACTGCACCCGTAAGAGCCCGGATGAGGCTGGGCTGGGCCACCGCTCTTTCTCCTGACCCCCAGCTTAAGGTACTGTGTCCTCTGCCCCTGTGCTGCCAGCCGCCTCCACCCCTGCGCTGCCTGCTGTCCCTGCCCACGTGCTGCCAGCTGCTACTCTGCCCCTGTGCTGCCTATCGTCCCTGCCTCTGTGCTGCCTGTTATTCCCTGTGCTGCCCGCTGGTCTTGCCTCGAGCTGCAAGGCCATCACTATGGAGGCTGCCGCACAGCCATGCAGCGGACGCCTGCAGCAGGCATGCTGCCAGTGCACCACCACTGGGACAACACCCAGCGCCAGGACCCCTGGCTTTCCTGCCACCCAATGGTACACTGCCAAGTAAGTCCTGGACCTGGACCCCAATGATCAAATTACCGGCCAATCTCCCTGCTCCCCTACCTGGCCAAAGTACTCGAGAAAAGCCATCAACCAGCAGCTCACTGATTTCCTGGAACAAAACCACCTGCTGGAAGCCTCTCAATCAGGATTCCGTGCCAACCACAGCAATGAGACCGCGCTAATTGCTGCCACTGATGACATCAGAACACTCCTCGACTGTGGAGAGACTTTGGCCCTGATCTTCCTCGACCTCTCCGTGGCATTTGACACCGTCTCCCACAACACCCTCATCAACAGACTCTACAACATAGGCATACAGCAAGACACCCTCAAGTGGATCACCTCCTTTCTTAAAGGACTCACACAGAACATCTGACTGCCTCCCTTCACCTCCACACCCAAAGAGATCATATGCAGCATACCACAAGGATCACCCCTCAGCCCCACCCTGTATAACATCTACATGACACCTCTCACAGACGTCATCAGATCCCACGGACTCAACATAATCTCCTACGCTGATGACACTCAACTGATCCTCTTGCTCACCAAGTATCCCTCCAATGAGAAACCAACTTCTGCGACGCCATGACCACCATAGCCAAATGGATGAGAGACAACTGCCTCCAACTTTAACTCAGACAAAACTGAAGAACTGATCTTCGGGAAGAACACCTCTGCATGGGACCTCAGCTGGTGGCCTGCAGAACTCAAACCCACGCCGACCATGCTTGCAACCTTGGCATCATCCTCGACAGCCAACTGACCATGAAACGACAAGTCAACGCTGTGGCCTCCTCCTGCTGCCACACACTTTGCATGCTCCGCAGAATCTTCAGATGGATCCCAACCAACACCAGAAAGACTGTCACTCAGGCCCTCATCACCAGCTGCCTCGATTATGGAAATGCCATCTACATCGGCATTTCCACCCAGCTCATCAGAAGACTCCGGACTATACAGAACGAGGCAGCCAAACTCATCCGTCGTAGCAGCAGCCGCTCCTTCTCATACATTGTTGCCAAGACCTGAAACGACCTACCCCTCCAGCTTCGTACCGCCCTCTCTCAGGCAGACTTCAGAAAGAGACTCAAGATCTGGCTCTTCAACGGATACACAGCATCCAGATACCCTTAGGGGTGACAGTGTCGTGCTTTACAAATGCTGTTTGATTGCTTGTTTGACTTCAACTTCTCTGCATTAAGTGCCACATTCACACAACAACTTAAAACATCTCAGCAGAACACCAGACAATCATTGCAAAACACAGCAGGCTAAGCATAAGCAATTACAAAGCGCAACCCTATTAATGCTCACACCTCTGCTGTTGCAACTCTCCCCGAACCACTGGAACTCCATCAATCCACAGAATGAACCATGGGCTTTAGGGGTTTTGACTGGGTTTAGGTAGTGGCGCAGCAACACTTTTTGCCACCCGTGGTGGCCCCTGAGATTGCCGCTCGCAGCCGCATGTAAGAGCGGGGGTGCTGGCGATTCCTGTCCTTGCTTCCCCGTGACAGCCGCAGGTAAGAGTGGGGGGTTTGGGGGTGGGAAGTACGCCACCCCCAAAACACGTGCCACCCGGGGCGAATGGATCCCCCACTCCCCCTTACTACGCCACTGCATTTGGGCAGTTTCTAAATTAGACACTCTATCTCCCTCACTTCAGTATATAAACATACGACAGTGCTACCAGTTGATCCAGTGCTGGGCCAACTTCTTGCCATTTGTTGGTCGATGGGTCTTTTTATGTGAATGAGAAGTGATGGGACATAGCATTTGGTCAAACACATATAAATAACAGTATAACCAATTTGGCTACACAATAAGGACCAGGAATCAGTAAATAAATTCAAGACGTTTTATTACAAGTTAGCAGCTAGGTTAATGTAAATCAATCTCAATATCATGCTATAAATATACGGAATAACAACTGGATAGGCAAATCTCCTGAAGATGTTCAGGTGCATTAGTATGAGACAAACAAGAAGTTCAGTCACAGCAATACAAAGAATTAACAGCAGAATTTGATGCTCAGAGAAGAGTATTCGATCTTCTCTTTTAAAAATGAGTAATTCTCAAAGTCTTCTAATCTAGAATCTAAATTTATTAAAGGTGATTAATCTAAAGGAGTCTCAAAAGATCGGGGAAATGAGAAAAAGAGAAAAATGTGAAAAGTATGCAGGAAGGTGTCAGCATTTCAGAAGCTCAGTCAAGAGTCTTCTAGGGATACGATGGTGTTAGCCTAATTCACACTCAGCAAAGAATCGAAAGGGGTAAGCATAGAGGTCTGTACCTCTTAAAGTCGAAAGGAAAAGTGGTCAACATCAACCTGTGAGAACACTAGTTAATACCACACAAATCTGCTGGGCAACACTCCTTGATCACTTTATCAGGGGCTCCATTGTCCTTTCCATTCTCATGTTGTGAGCTGCAACATTAGCAGACATTCCCAGGCGAGTCCTGAGAATGACATCGTCCTTGGTCACCTGCGATACTTCGATACATTACTGCAGTTAACACTCTAGCTTTCCATGTTCTTTGTCAAGATTTCTTCTCAGGCTCTCTATCGCTAGTAAAGAGTTACATCTATTCTCAGACTAACAAATCATGTAAACGTACCTGCAAGGAAAAGACACGCAAGCAGAAATGGAAAAACTGTATTTTATGCAGAAAGAAATGCAGGAGTTAAGCATGTTACTCAATGTTGCACATTAATATGTGTTGTTTGTGCACATACAACTACAAATGAATAACACGTTAGTATATAAATTCAGCATTAGATTCCCGTTGCACTTTAAGTAAATATAAAGTAACTTTTAATGCAGGTATACAAGTTTAACTAATAACTACTTTATGAATACCAATGCGAAAACATTAATGCACACGTCTACATAACTCTCTCTAGTTTCTAATTAAAATACATTTTAATAATGTGAGGATGGTTTATCAAATCTCTAAAGACTTTATTTTGCTTAATAAGGTTAAAGCACACAGTGTATATGATTTTCTAGTACTACAATGAATACACTTCAGTACCGAATTTAAGTGCAACACTTTACATCAATAATGTTAGAACACACAAATATGTAGTGCTAAGTGCACATATATATTGCTATTTGTGATGTGTAGGGGTGGAGCCAAAATTATACTGCTCCAGTTCCCATAGGGAAAAAAAAATATTTTTAAAAGCAGCACAAGTTCCTTCAAGGTGCACGGGCTTTGTTAAAAAAAGATTTCGTGTTGGGCAGTGCATACACAGTGTTTGTGGTCTGCTGCTTCTTGCAGGCCACAATTCCTGTGTTTTTGCCACTCACTGGGTTGTGAACAGCAACCTCCCTAAATATTATTAATTAAGCAGGTCATTCTGTGCCCTCCCTGCAGCTGCAGATTTTGCAACACAATCTATTAGTGTATAGGTTGAATTGCAAAGTCAGAGACAGATTGCAAGGAGTCAGTGTTCAAATTGCCACCACTACTTGTGACCTCTCTCTTTGTACACCAGGCCCTAAATATGGTACTCTAAGTGCTCCTTTTGAAATTCATTAATTTGCTATTTTGCTACACTTAAATTCATGGGTGCTAGTTTAAATGGGAAGATGTTTTTTGAAAAAATAAGCACCTATCATGGGCCCAATAAAGCACTTCTGGTCCTTGCCCCTCTTTAATTCCTGCTTTATGTTGTTGACATGTCAGGGGAAAATATAGGCCTGGAGTTCTTTCCTAGAGAAGCTTAATGGTATTAATTTACAAAAACATAGTGCTGCGTTGATGCGTTGCTCTTTATAGACCAAACTCAAATTGGCCTACACTATGTAATCCGTGTTTTACAGCAAGGATATTTTAGTAGGTAATCAAAATAAAACTGTATGTGTTAAAAAAAATTGAGGAGAATAAATTAGCTTTATGAAAATAGGTACATGTGTATTGTTAGTTTTAATTTTTTCAAATAATTTATGTTGGGATATCCACATTAGAGATCCTTCTTATAACACCTTTATTATGATCAATAGTTTATCTTGCGTTCATTTATCTTTGGAAGAAACGAATATTATTTAATTGAAAATAGCTTTTGAAAGTAAAATCTCCCCATCTATGTTTTATGGAATTGAATGTAAGCATGGTCAGTCAGTGGTGCAACTTGTGAGAACTGAGGTTAAGATCTAGAAAACACTCAAATTTGCAGGATATGTCATTGATGGGGCTATTGATTTGGCATTAGTTATAGTGAAAATCAACAAGGGATATACTCACATGGTTCTAAGTTGTCCATGTTGTACCCCAAATAAACACTCTTTGCGAAGTGTAGAGCTAAGCATGAAAATGCCAAAAACGGGACCTTTACAAAATATGGAATTAACGAAGGATTCCAATTATCAATTGATGATTTCACTCTTTATCGAGTAATTTTAATGGATACTTCTAAAGATGGTATTGCACTAAGAGCTAAAGAAGCAAATTTTGCTTCTGACTGAGATAATGGTGCGAGGATATCAAGGCCTCAATTACGATGGGCCTGCAAACCCTGTTTTGGATGTGTTTATTAGCTAGGGTGAATTGAGGACCATCACAAGTTATAAAGACACTAGCTTGTTAAGTCTATTTAAAAGTTTCAGTAATTTAAACTTGAGTTTAAACCATGATTAATTTAAGCACAGAGTAGATAGGCTGAACTAAAGACCAAAACAGTAAAACATTCAAAAGTCCAACACAATTAAAATCCTGCTCCAGTTTTCAAACAAAGATAATACTTTAAAGATCAAAATGACACCATAACAACAAAAATCCAATAAGGTGAACGTGAGACATGAATGTTTGAATATTTAAGTGAAAATAACCCTGAGAAGGCACTAAGCTCCAATGTGGGTCAAGTTGACATGGTAGGTAAGGAACTAAGCGTGATTTCAGGCTGACCACAATAGAGCACTGGTTTGATGCAAAAATCAGATTTGACTCAATTTGAGATTTTAGCTTTGGACTTAGTCTCAAAAATAGAAGGCAAAATCATTCAGCAGGGCAAGGTAGCAGGCTAAATCCAAGGAGGGTTCCACAATGGTGGATAGGCATTGGATGAGGTCCTGGTGAAGCTGTTTGTTTTGGTGGGAAAATCTCTGAGCAGAGGAATCTGAATTTCACAGGCTTCTCACAGTCTGGATATTTTTAGCACCTTTGGCCAGTCAAAATGTTTACCTTTGGACTTCGTCTCTTTTTCAAAACTCAGAATCCTCCAGCCTGCAAAGGATGCAGGCTATGTCCGACAAGAGCTCCACGAGGTCCGATGAAACAGATTTACTGCTGCAGAAAATCTTTGATCGCGGGAAACCTGTTCTTCAGCACAGCGAGGTCACACCTTGGATGGATTGGCATGGCAGGTTTTACTTCTTCCTTGAGGTCTCAAGGACCAAAACATTTTTAAGCACCCAGATTTTCAGAGGTGATAGGAGAATTCCAGTTAGGCATACTCAAGGGTATCAGGGCCTCAGAAACCGCACTTGCTGGTCAAGAATCACTCCAGCAAAGGACACTAGTAGGGTCCAGGTCATGTCCAGATGGTACTGGTCAGCTAAACATTTCTGGAAAAAGGCCTCTTGCAGCTTGTTATGGTCTTCTTGCTTACACAGGAGGTCAACCAAGTGACCCTTCAAGCCCACTTGGTCTATTCTTTCAAGGGTTCAGAGCATTTTGGATAAGGTGTTTTGGGTTGCCACATTTATGCCTCGCACAAGCTTGTTGGTGGGGGCGACTCCTGGCCTCTCCCTAACCAACAGGGTAAACGTTTCCATGGTAACCCTATCTGCTTTTGCAGAAATGCCTGTGTGCCCCTATTGCAAACAATCCCGCAGTGCCTATCACTCACTGAATCCAAGATGGAGAAACCCTTCTACCCTTGTGCAGAGCCTGTGTTTCCAAAAAGAGGCATGGCCAAGGTAATAAGCAGCCCGACATTGTGGTCACTCCATACCAGTTCTGGGGGCAGCTCTCTCCTCACTGGGTGTATGAGTGGGAGAACAAATGAAGGGGCCTGTTCAGATGTCATCTGAAACTGCTTGTGATAAGGGAGGCCCATTTGAAGTATATTAAGTTCCTGGGCACAACCCGACTACTGTTCATGCCAGTGGAACAAAAACACCTTCCCGCTGCGAGGCCATTGTGCCTGCTCTAGAAGCAGCTTTCATACCTCATCAGGACTGTTTAGAGGGCTTATCTGAATTAGCCTCCATGAGCTTCAGGTTGGGAAAAGTGAACTTTCTGAAAGTCCCTTTCCCTTAACATTTATCAAAATCCAGCTTCATTATAACGCTGGGCTTCACATAAATATAAAAATAGCTACTTAGGCTGGTCTTTAGCCTCACATAGCAGAATTAATATTTAATATTCCTTCCAAGTGCTTCTCTATAAGCCTGCCAGCCTTTCTACAGTGAAAATAGCTTTTGGGTGCTGGTCTCTGTAAGGATATGTTAACTTTACCTTTCTACATCTCTTACTATTAAATATCATGCACCCTGCCTTGTGGGTTACAAGTCCTACATAGGGGTGAAAAATATTTAATAGGGAGGTTCTCTCCTGTTAAAAATTGCCATTTTTACAGGTTGGGCTGTTTTAAAAATGCGGGAGCCAGGCTACAGTGGTAGGCTTGGAGTCATGTTTGTCTTGGCACATTAGTACTGTAGTCCATAGGCGAATTTAAACTTTCCATACCATGGGTGTATTTTCTGACACGATGTACTATGTTCTTATAGTTAAGTTAAATAACCCAATTAGGAGTAAGTACATTTTTATATGTTGTAGAGATTAGTGCACATGCATTGGGGTCTGGTTAGCAATGTCCCAGTGCATAGAGTCTAAGAACCAGCAGCATCAGTCCACACAAAAGAGGGTGATCAAACTGAAATAAGTACTTTCTAACATGATGCAAACTGTAACTTGCACTGAAAACAGGCTAATTATTGTGGCCACAATTATAGGTATTTGCACCCACAATTTGTGCCACAGAAAACTTGATTTTGATTGCAGATGCAAATTGCATATATCCAACCTTTGCAGATGTAGGATTGGGGAACAACACGCTCAATATCTGTGTTTTTGCTTATTATTTCATAACTAGTTACAAATTGTGCATCCACTAATTTGCAAAATCTGCACTATCACATATTTGCTGGCCCACAATTCATACCAGCAAAATGAACCTGATCTGTGACTACTGGTTCATCTCTGGGGCTAATTCAAGACTATTTATTACGTATCCGCTTCAATGGGGTTAAATGATTTAAATGTAATCTTCAACAAGACCTGCTACAAACTGAACCATTTGAGGGTGCATGAAGTGAATACCAATACAACAAAGCATATATGTTAAGTCATTGCTAAGTCACTTTTAAGTCACTATTATAGTTTGGGAGCGCAATGAGTGAAGTAGGTGATACTTAGTGCAGCAAACATCTGCTTTTTGTGAGACAACAGATTTAAATGTCAGTTTAAACAGTTATGAGATGAAAAAGGATTCTGGTATTTGATTTTTATTACACAACAATGACATTTTACATATAAGCTTCAAAACATACCTCTACAATTTCTAAGCACTATAAATATTTTTTTTTACTTATGTGCAGTTTAGTGGTGCTTATTTTACTGACTTTAGAAGGATGAACTCTTGACTTTCAGGTGACTACATACGTCATGGGTGAGCCTTAGCTCACTGAACCATCTGGCCAGAATTGTTAAAAGATTCATGTGATTGTTTCGAATGATATTTCAAAAATTGTCAAATATTATTTTGAAAGGTTTTTTTACCTTATATTTAATATTACTTATATGTCTGTTTTGTGAGGAAGGACCCATATTAAATATAAAATAAACTGACACTGGACAGAAACTGAGGAGGGTTTATATAAAACAGAGTACTAGAAGTTACGGCCATAAACAACGGCACTTACTGAAAAATTTCATCTCTCACATACAGATGTTTAAAATATTAAAAAAGCAGATCACACAAAGGCAGACTTCACTATTTCCAGTGTTCATTAGCCTATCAAGAAAATGAATCACATTCAGATGTTTCCTGTCATTTAATACTGGCACAATTCATCATTTTAGTGACGTGAACAATTGCTGACATTAGAAAAAAATGAATTAACTACAATGGAGGAATGACAGGGACACACCCCTTTACTTTAGGTTGTTGACTCTAGCTTATTTGATAATCTTAGATAAAGCGTCTACAAAGGATTGGGGATGATGTTAACATATGAGACAATGACTGCCAACAGTTACAGAAAAACTGTAAATAAATCAGCAAGGCCAATTAAATAAATCTTGTGTCTCAAGAATACTTGAGATCAGTAAAGTTAGAAATCATTAAGGTTTTTTAAATAATTCAAAGTGCAATACAGAAGGCAAAAAGAATAGTAAATGCATGGGAAATCAATATAGGGAATAATCATAAGGTTCAATCAAATTTAGCAAAAAGTCTGACATGAAGTCCCGTCTCAGAGTTAAAATATTCTAAGTGTAAAGCAAGAGATAGACGAACGAGGGTCAACTAGACTGGCTCACCTCCAAATTCGCCGTCTTATATAGCAAAATACACAATGAAAAGTGCATGGTAAACATAAGGTGATTGAAATTGATGTACGTACTGACAAATTAGCACAAAATATATATATATATATATATATATATTTATACATATATATATATATATATATATATATATTCACTGAAAAAACCATAGGTTTTAGGGACAGTTATAGTTAGTTGGACATTGCACTCGTACAAAACCCGTGAAATTCCCCGTTATAGTTAGTCCAGCTAACTATAACTCGCGCCCCGCAATGCACTGCTGATGACGTCACATATTACATCACTCATGACATGGTCAGTGACATCACTGATGACATCACTGATGACATCTCAAATGACATCACTGATGACATCACTGATGACATCATCCAGTGACTGTGTGTTTCTGTAAAGTTTAAATATTTTTAATATATATAGGAAAAGACGTATTGAAGAATGAGTGGGTGTGTAAGTGTCTGTATGGATGATTTAGTAGGTGCGTGACTGACTCTATAAGTGAGTGATTTAACGTATCTTACTGAATGCATGGGTTAGTGACTAAACTGGGTGAATGTCTGTATCCGTCTGTCTGTTGCTGTGTAAGTGGCTGCATGTGTTTGTGAATAGCTACATGAGTGTCTATATGAGTTATTGAATGCTTGTCTGAGTATCTGTATGGGTGCCTGAGTGTTTGTGTGGGAGGGGTGTGTGCAACTCTGTGCATAGATGTGTGAGTGGGTGATTCACTGGGTGGATGGTTTCAAGAGTGCAACTGTGATAGACTGTATGGGTGGGTAAGTGTGTGTAAGAGTGTGTTAGTGAGTGAATGTATGTCCCAGTGGTACATGTGTGAGTAACTACATATGTGAAAGGCAGTATATATGTGTGTTGGAGTATATAAATAGCTATAAGCGAGAGTGAGTGATTGTGATAGTGGCTGTATGGATGAGTGTGTGCTTGTATCAGTGATTGTATAAGAGCGTAAGAATGTGCTACTATTTGTATGAGTAAGTGAGCTGGTGTGTGTATAACTGTATAGGTGAGTAAATGGTAGTGTGTTTAATTATTTGCATGACTGACTAGGTGTGTGAGTACCTCTATGGATGAGTGGCGGTGTTTGAGTGTCTATATAGGAGTATGAGTGCATATGATAGTCCTGTACTGAGTGACCGTAAGTATGAGTGACTGTACGGGTGAGTGAGTGGATGTGTGCGTAGACCTAAGAATCAGTGAGTGGGTATGTAGTTATTGGTGTTGGAGTGTCTATGGTTTTGCGAATGGCAGTCTGTAATTTAGAGTGGGTGTATCAAAGGTTATATTAGAGTGTGAGGAGGTGCATCAGATTATCACGTGGATGATGTCATCAGTGATGTCATTTGAGATGTCATCAGTGATGTCATCAGTGATGTCACTGACCATGTCATGAGTGATGTAATATGTGACGTCATCAGCAGTGCATTGCGGGCGCGAGTTATAGTTAGCTGGACTAACTATAACGGGGGAATTTCACGGGTTTTGTACGAGTGCAATGTCCAACTAACTATAACTGTCCCTAAAACCTATGGTTTTTTCAGTGAATTTCAAAGGTTTTTTAAATGCTAATTTGTAACTATAACGTCCCTGAAACCTATGGTTTTTTCAGTGAATTTCAAAGGTTTTTTAAATGCTAATTTGTAACTATAACATGTCTGAAACCTACAGTTTTTTCAGTGAATTTCAAAGGTTTTGTAAATGACAATTTTTAAATGTATTAATTGTTATATAAATTTTTTTCATACTGATTTCCAAATTTTTTAGAAACAATTTTTTTTTACATATTTTATTTTTTAAATTACATTGTAATTACATTATACATTACATTACAAAAATACTTTGTCAGAATGAATTACTTTAGTTTAATTACTTTGCACATAGGCAATAGACTTTTAAGTACAGTAGTTACAGTTGTTGCAATGGGCAACACATTTTCAAACACAATGCAACATTCAGCTCAATGTGAATTTCTAGTTAAATGCAATTAGTTACTTTATGGATTACTTTTCTAACCACATTACTGGATCCTAGATTCAGTCCTGGGACATCTCCTGTAAACAGCTGAGTAAAAGCGTTTTGGTTACAGTCGTGATTTTAAGGAATATTATTGTACTTTAAAAGTTCACACTTAGAAACTTTTTCTCATAGAATCACCAATGTTATCCTATGGAAGGAAATTCACTTAGAAGTTAAAAACTGTTATCGTTACTTTTTCTTACTCAGTGTTGGATCCTGGATCCAGCACTGGTGCATCTCCTGTAAACAGTTGAAAGAATGCGTTTAAGTCATACAGGCGATTTTTAGGAATATTTGTAATTTGTGAAAATCGACACTTTGAAACTTTTCTGCTGAAAACCAGACAATGGATTCCTATGGAAGGAAATTCAAGTTACTGGTAAGTACGGTTAAAATTACTTTTGAGGATCAGTACTGGGCTGAAAGATGCAGCACTGAGGTCTCTCCTGATAACAGGTGAGTAAATCGGAATTCGTATTTCGGCTGATTTTAGAGGACTATTTTAAAGTTCCAAAACTCCACACTTAGAAGAATTTCCAAGTGAAACCAGTCAATGTTAGCCTATGGAAGGAAATTCAAGTTACTGGTAAGTACGGTTAAAATTACTTTTCAGGACCAGTACTGGGCTGAAAGATGCAGCACTGAGGTCTCTCCTGATAACAGGTGAGTAAATCAGAATTCGGATTTCGGCTGATTTTAGAGGAATATTTGTATGTTTCAAAAATCAACACTTAGAAACTTTTCAGCAAAAAGCAGGCAATGATATCCTATGGAAGGAAATTCAAGTTACTGGTAAGTACGGTTAAAATTACTTTTGAGGATCAGTACTGGGCTGAAAGATGCAGCACTGAGGTCTCTCCTGATAACAGGTGAGTAAATCGGAATTCGTATTTCGGCTGATTTTAGAGGACTATTTTAAAGTTCCAAAACTCCACACTTAGAAGAATTTCCAAGTGAAACCAGTCAATGTTAGCCTATGGAAGGAAATTCAAGTTACTGGTAAGTACGGTTAAAATTACTTTTCAGGACCAGTACTGGGCTGAAAGATGCAGCACTGAGGTCTCTCCTGATAACAGGTGAGTAAATCGGAATTCGTAGTTCGGCTGATTTTAGAGGAATATTTTAAAGTTCCAAAACTCCACACTTAGAAGAATTTCCAAGTGAAACCAGTCAATGTTAGCCTATGAAGGAAATTCAAGTTACCGGTAAGTACGGTTAAAATTACTTTTGAGGATCAGTACTGGGCTGAAAGATGCAGCACTGAGGTCTCTCCTGATAACAGGTGAGTAAATCGGAATTCGTATTTCGGCTGATTTTAGAGGAATATTTTAAAGTTCCAAAACTCCACACTTAGAAGAATTTCCAAGTGAAACTAGTCAATGTTAGCCTATGAAGGAAATTCAAGTTACCGGTAAGTACGGTTAAAATTACTTTTGAGGATCAGTACTGGGCTGAAAGATGCAGCACTGAGGTCTCTCCTGATAACAGGTGAGTAAATCGGAATTCGGATTTCGGCTGATTTTAGAGGAATATTTGTATGTTTCAAAAATCAACACAGAAACTTTTTCAGCAAAAAGCAGGTAATGATATCCTATGGAAGGAAATTCAAGTTACTGGTAAGTACGGTTAAAATTACTTTTGAGGATCAGTACTGGGCTGAAAGATGCAGCACTGAGGTATCTCCTGATAACAGGTGAGTAAATCAGAATTCGGATTTCGGCTGATTTTAGAGGAATATTTGTATGTTTCAAAAATCAACACAGAAACTTTTTCAGCAAAAAGCAGGTAATGATATCCTATGGAAGGAAATTCAAGTTACTGGTAAGTACGGTTAAAATTACTTTTGAGGATCAGTACTGGGCTGAAAGATGCAGCACTGAGGTCTCTCCTGATAACAGGTGAGTAAATCGGAATTCGTATTTCGGCTGATTTTAGAGGAATATTTTAAAGTTCCAAAACTCCACACTTAGAAGAATTTCCAAGTGAAACCAGTCAATGTTAGCCTATGAAGGAAATTCAAGTTACCGGTAAGTACGGTTAAAATTACTTTTCAGGACCAGTACTGGGCTGAAAGATGCAGCACTGAGGTCTCTCCTGATAACAGGTGAGTAAATCAGAATTCGGATTTCGGCTGATTTTAGAGGAATATTTGTATGTTTCAAAAATCAACACTTAGAAACTTTTTCAGCAAAAAGCAGGCAATGATATCCTATGGAAGGAAATTCAAGTTACTGGTAAGTACGGTTAAAATTACTTTTGAGGATCAGTACTGGGCTGAAAGATGCAGCACTGAGGTCTCTCCTGATAACAGGTGAGTAAATCGGAATTCGTATTTCGGCTGATTTTAGAGGAATATTTTAAAGTTCCAAAACTCCACACTTAGAAGAATTTCCAAGTGAAACCAGTCAATGTTAGCCTATGAAGGAAATTCAAGTTACCGGTAAGTACGGTTAAAATTACTTTTGAGGATCAGTACTGGGCTGAAAGATGCAGCACTGAGGTCTCTCCTGATAACAGGTGAGTAAATCGGAATTCGTATTTCGGCTGATTTTAGAGGAATATTTGCACAATGGTGAAGGGAGGGGCGGGGCCTGAGGTGACATCTGTGCAAACGCGCCCCGTGGCGCGTTTTAAGTTGGGGGATTAAG
This sequence comes from Calotriton arnoldi, assembly GCA_963921515.1. Taxonomy (NCBI): domain Eukaryota; kingdom Metazoa; phylum Chordata; class Amphibia; order Caudata; family Salamandridae; genus Calotriton; species Calotriton arnoldi. The sequence goes on from CAWUFW010004049.1 coordinate 256,916, forward strand.
TCCCCTTGAATCATGAGGGTCCCTACGGGCCAACTAGCCCACCAGGAACCTCCAGTATGCGCCAGGGGCTGCGTTGCAGAGACATGTACAGAGGCCACACCCCTTTTACACCTCTCTGCAACGCAGCTCTGTGGCGCTTTCTGGACGTACCTGTTGGGCTAGTTGGCCCCCAGGGACCCTCAGGATTGAAGAGGATTTAATTCCCCATCTTAAAACGCGCCACGGGGCCTGTTTGCACACATGTCACCTGAAGCCCCGCCCCCTCCCTTCACCACTGTGCAAACGCGCCCCGTGGCGCATTTTAAGTCGGGGGATTAACTCCCCTTGAATCCTGAGGGTCCCTGGAGTCCAACTAGCCCACCATGTTCCTCCAAAAAGCTCCACAGAGCTGCGTTGCAGAGAGGTGTAAAAAGGGGCGTGGCTCCCGTCCTGTCATTGCAAACAGCAGTGTCCCGGGGGTAGGCACCCCGGGACACTGCAGGAGCCGGCCCTGGGGGGTGGCGGTCCCCAGGGCCACCACAGGCTCCAGGAGGGGGGCCGCGCGGCCCCCTCCCTACATCGAAAGCCCCGGGGAGGTGGTGGTCCCCGGGGCTTGAGGGTCCAAAACGGACCCCCATTTTCATTTTTTTCTTAGTGCCCCGGGAGGTGGTGGTCCCGGGGCGTGTGGGGCTGGAGCCCCCACACAGGTCTTTCAAATATAAAAAGAAGCCCCGGGAGGTGGTGGTCCCGGGGCTGCGGGAGGGCTCAGAGCCCTCCCGCACCATTATCCATAAAGCCCGGGGGTGGTGGTCCCCGGGGCTTGGGGGCCCTTAGAGGCCGCCCACACATAAAATTAACCCCCCAGCATGCCCCGGGACTTGGCCCACCCGGGGCCAGTAGCTATCGAAGCGCGGGAGACCGCGCTTCGATTTTTTTCGGCAGGGTTCGCGCTCCCTGAGCGCATCCTGCCGATTTAAAAAAAAAAAAAAAATTTTTGGCCCAGGGGTCCTTGTGGGACCCCTGAGCAGACCTAGGGGTCAGGGTGTTTCTACCCTGCCCCCTTTGTGCGCTTTGCGCACTTGTTTCTGTCCCTCGGTTCTACCGAGGGACAAAATGGCTGCCAACACTTCCTGATTTGGAGTGTTGACAGCCAATTAACATAAAGCTCGTGCTCGGGAGGATCCGCGGCCCTAGATATACCTATCTTTTTTCCTTTTGATTTTCTCAGCAACTACTGAACGGATTTACACCATTTAACAAAAAGGGTTCTTTCTGAACCAAGAACTACCTCTTTGCCAAATTTGGTGTAATTCCGTTCAGCAGTTCAGGCTGTAGCCGTGTCTAAAGTTTCCTATGGAAAATTGCATGGGGAAAACGCGTTTTGGGACCCCCTTTTTCTCGGCCCCGCTTGACGAATCCCCCGAGACTTTCAGGGTAGGAGCGGACCGGAGCGGGCCACAAAGTTTGAAAATTTTGCGAAGATACGTCAACCGGCAAGAGAGTTATTTCAAATAGAATGTCGCGGATTTCCTATGGATAATAGGTTGTAACTATAACTATCTACTGGCGACCGCCAGTAGATAATATATATATATATATATATATATATATATATATATATATATATATATATATATATATATATATATATATATATATATATAAAAGAGTTGCCTCTAGGTGGGATGCACTCCCAGGTGGAAATTACGCCAAAGCAAGGGCACACGCCATGAACAAAGTCCCTTTCTGGTTTACCTGCCAGACGCGTTTCCGGCCAACGCCCTCTTCAGTGGCAGACCATGTGACGTGCCAGCATACGGCAACCACCAGTAAATCCCCATAATAATAAGGCTCAGGTGAACCACCTGAAGCAATGCTTCCTGGGACTGGTGGTTCAGTAAATCCCAAGTGGGTCGCCGCCGGCACTCACATTCAAAAATGTCTTTAAAAGGATTGCCGATGTTCGCGCCGGCACCCCTGCATATAACAGGCACCTCCTGTGGGGGCGTGGCTAACCAGCCACTATGGCGGACGCGAGTTCGTGAAGCTCCGACTGATATCCCCCAGTTATCCAACATATTTCCCCTTTAGAAGCGCCATCACTGCCGGAAAAGAGCGAGCCCGATGTGGTGAGGGGTCGCTGCCGCTGATGGGACTAGCGGAAGGCAGAAACAGGAGCTGTGGGCGCCATCGATGCTGGGTGCAGCGCTGCGGCCTACCTGCGTGAAGGTGGGGGTCAGGCCCGGCTGCGCCTGAGGGGAAAAGTGCGCCCGGTGAGGCCCACGAGGTGAGCCTACGGAGGCAGCGGTGGTTCTCTGGCCTGGCTGGCCCCTTGCTGCTGGGGCCCGCGATCGCCCTCCGCCGAGAGAAGCGCTGCGGCCTGCCTGGGAGACCGCCGCGTGAAGACGGAGGTAAGGCCCGGCTGCGCCTGAGAGAGGGAGCGCGCCCGTTGGGGCCTGCGGGACGAGCCCGCTGCGGAGGGGGGGTTCCCCGGCTGAGCCGGCCCCCTGCTGCCGGAACCAGCGATGCCAAGTGAAGGGACGCCGTGGCGAGAGGATCGCCCGAAGCAGAGCAGGGGCGGACGACTGCGGCTGCCGCCGGACGGTCCCGGGGCCCAGCGTGCCAGGAGAAGTACCGGGGGAGCAAAGCGGGCATCGATCCTCGGGTGGCCACGGCAGCTGAGCTGTCTGAGGAGCTGCAGACAGCGGGAGCAGCAGCGGCGTGTGTGAGGCGGCCAGGATCGGAGCTGCGGTGCCCTGCGGCTCGGCGAGATAACGTGAAGGTGCGGGGCCCTGGGCGGGAGACTGCAGCGTCTCCGGGTGGTCTGCATCTCGCAAAGGCACACTACACCGCGGACCAGCGGTGATAGGAGGCGGCAGGCAACAGCGCGTGGAGCCCGGCACGACCCCCTGTGGCCCTGACCCACTGGAGCGAGTCCCCCAGTTGGAAACCCTAGGCCAGATTGACAAACCTCAGCCCCGGAGCAAAGACGGTGTGGAGGAGGCCTTGGGCACTCGCGGGGAGGCGCACAGGCCGGAGCCCTGGGCCATGGTGGTGAAGCATAGAGTGGCCTGTAACCGGTGCAGAACGAGCACGCAGTGGACAAGTGCTGCTATAGCGACCCACTGAAGTGGTGGCATCGCCGTGGGGGCAGTGAGTGAAGACACTGGGACATCGAATTACTGAGGAGTGCCCACTGAGCGCGCGGTGGCTGGCTTGCTGTGAGGAGGGCCCTCAGACCAATAACCCGCCGCGAGTCGGCCCCTAGACGTGGACCCGCGATCAGGGGCAGGGGATGGGTACGTGATCCCTCCGCCGCTGGTGCCGGGAACGACCCGGGGACCCCACAACACTGCGGGACAGCTACAGGCCTGGCCCCCGAGACGTGGAGAGAGTGCTTAGGAAGAGACAGTGCTGGAGCAAAGCATCTACACAGTGGATGTGGCCCGTGGCAGTGGGGAGGTGGACACCACGCAACTGAGAAGTGGCGGTCACAAGAGAAGAGATACTAAACCGCCTGGTGAAGTTGTAGGTCGTTGCCCCGCGAGAAGCAAAGAGGAGACGCATTGCTAGGGGCCTGCGCAGCGGTGGCGCTAGCGCGGAGGAGATCTCACCCCGCTGCTTCGTAGGCGAATGCTGACTGCGCAGCAGCTTGTGATGGGCCGAATGCGGGCGAAAATACAACAGGGACCACTGCGTGCGGGGGGGTCGGACCCTGTCCGCATACGAGAGGAGGGGGAGATGGAGCTGGCATCCACGGCGGTGGCCACCAAGCTCGATTCGGTGCTAGCCGCGGTGGAGAAACATGGGACTGCGCTAGATAACACCAGGACCTCCCTGGAAGCCCGAATTGATAAGGTAACGTCGGACTTCACACTTTTACATGCCGACCATCGGAAACTGGCCGAGAAGGTGACCGCTCACGATCAGACACTCAAAGAACTCCAGCCCATCGCCCAAAGTCATGCGGCAGCGCTGCAAGACATGATAGACCGTATGCATGCCCTGGAGGACAGAGTCGAAGACGCAGAGGGGCGCTCCCGCCGCAACAATGTTCGCGTGGTGGGACTACCGGAGGGAGAAGAAGGGAGAAATCCGGAACAGTACACCGAGCACTGGCTAAGGGAACTGATGTCCCCGGGAACACTGTCGCCCCAGTTCGTGGTGGAGAGGGCACACCGCGTACCGGCACAAAAACCACAGCCGGGCGTCAGGCCCCGCCAGTTCCTCTTCAGACTTCTCAACTACCGGGACAGGGATGCGGTGCTACGCGAAACCCGGAAACTGGGCGACCTCAAAGTGAGTGGCAGCCAAGTGATGATGTTCCCTGACTACACTGCCCTTGTGCAGTGCCGCAGAAGCAATTACATGGCGGTAAAGCGCCAACTCCGGGAACTGGAGTTGCCCTACTCCCTCCTGTTCCCGGCTCGACTGCGAGTGGTTGCAAAAGGAGAGACCCACTTCTTTGACTCCCCGGCAGAGACGTGGGACTGGCTGGAGGAGACGGGCCTCTGGACAGGAAAGCGACCATCTGGACAAGATGAAGGCGGACCCACAGGCAGAAGACCGCGACGACGAGGCAAACGCGGGACGACACGCTATGCCAGGACAGGGACGGCGGCTCCGAGTCCGGAGAAGAGCAGAATGGAACGACGTGGAGTCCTGGATTCGGTTGCGACCCTTGGAACCCCACACAGCAAGGAGCGCCAAGGAAGAAGGAGATGCGACTCTTTGGCGGCCAGTGGCGCGTCGTCTCCATCCACGGTGATGTCGGAAGATCTCTGCATGCCAGCAGTGACCCCACAGACTGCTGATGGTATCATCTGATGGGGGGCCGAGGCGCTGGACTTTGTCATGGGGCGCCCACGCAAGTACAATGTTGTCTATGGGTCATAATGTCTTTATGGGACGCTAAAGATGGCGAGGGGCACAGGTGGGACAGTGGTCACCGTACAAGCACTGGGGGCTAACCAGACAGCAATACGCAACATACCTGGCTATGCTACGTACTCGCCCACAATTACAAGGCAGAGACGTGGTGGCGGTCGCCCCCCATGCAGGACGGGTTCGATGTGCTGCCCTGGGCAATTATTCAGATGGCGCTCTCTTTACATGCGACAAGGGGGTAGCTAGTGAGGAGCGATATTTAGATACACGACCCCATCAGGCAGTATACTGAACTAGTTCATACTTGCAGGCTATTGCAAAGTTTGGACGGACATCCTCGCGGAGTTCGCCCCACCTGTTATGATGTTTAAAGTTGACCCACAGGTTTTGTTGCAGCAGACCGTCACACCCTTACACACCCCTAGCCGGGACACACTGACAGATATAATGCGCCTGTTGCTACAGCGATACACTCACCCCAACGATGACGACAGTTAACGTAATCACATGGAACATACGAGGAATGCACACACCCTCACGGCGCTATTCCATATTTGCATATCTCCAGCGACACTCGACCAGCATCGCCCTTTTGCAGGAAACACACATGACACAGACGGAGCTTGAAAAGCTGCGTAGGCGCTGGAGAGGGCAGATATACGGCACAACGTACTCTGCGCATGCGAGGGGCACGTTAGTCTGGGTGAGGACGGGGGTCCCGTTCATCTGTGACGAGGTGGTAATAGACCGGGAGGGCAGGTACACTTTGGTTCGTGGGAAACTTAATGGACAACCAATACTGATGGAATCAATATACGCCCGAACGTAGATCAGATACCCTTCCTGACAAGACTGTCACTGGCCCTGACCCCCTATGTAGGGCTTCCTTGGTTCCTAGGTGGGGATTTCAATTCGGTACTCAATGTGCCATTAGATAGATCCTTCCCCCCCCTCCACAAGACGCCTGCTACATCAAACGCGCGAGCGCTAGAGGACTGGCTTTCACACTGGGCACTGTCGGACATATGGCGCGTCTTAAATCCTAGGGTGCGTATTTACTCTCATTACTCAGCAGTACACGGTCTGCATGTAAGGTTGGATAGGGTGGTAGGATCCCAATCCCTACTACCATTAGTCATGCAGTCTGAATACATGGGGCGGACGCATTCGGATCACAATCCATTGTGGATACAACTGGGCTGGGCGGCAGGCCACCCACCCATACCCATATGGCGACTCCAGGTGGCCGCACTAGAAGACCCGGAGTTTCGTGCGTCACTGGGGACGGCTATTCTCACATATCTTGAACTCAATGAAGATACGGCCAGTAACGCCCTAGTGGAATGGGACGCCCTTAAGGTAGCAGTTCGGGGACACTGTCTGGGGGCCACATGGAATATACGCAGACAACTATCAGGTTCCCTCGCCCGCATAGAATCTCAACTGTTACAACATGAGGGTGGGAGGGAGGAGACAGGTGGGTGCTCGACCCAGCTCACCGAACTACGCGCCCAGCATGCGGAACTCCTAGAGCGGTTACGGTGTCATAACTACGCGGCACACACGGCACGCACCCACACCTCAGCCGACCGGGCAGGCCGCTTACTGTCCTTGTTGCTAGCACAAGAAGATAAGCGGGCCCCAATTGGCGCCATACGGCTGCCAGACGGCACACTAGTGCACACACAGAGCGAAATACACAGGGCAATGACGGACCATTATACACAACTGTACCGATCCCGAGGACGCTGCTCTGACAGTGACCTAGCGAGATTCCTAGACCTGGTCCAATTAGCCACGGCCTCAGCCACCCAACAGGCCACACTCAACGGCCCTCTTACATTGGAGGAGATTGGGGATGCAATCGGCGCTATGGCATCAGGGAAAACGCCGGGCCCGGACGGGCTGCCGGCCGAATATTATAAGGCCTACAGAGAGTCCTTGGTGCAGCCCCTCCACAAGCTATACACAACAGCACTGGAGGAACACACACTACCCCCCTCGATGAGAGAAGCCTACCTGGTGTCCTTGCTGAAACCTGGCAGGGATCCCACGTCCCTTGGTTCATACAGACCCTTGGCGTTATTGAACGTGGACTGCAAACTACTTGCCAAAGTTCTGGCGGACCGATTGGCACTAGTGGTCCCTGGGTTAATACACACAGACCAGAACGGATTTGTCCCCAAACGGTGCACGTCATTGAACCTGCGACGATTTTTCAGGTGGCAACTGACAGTGTACACGCCTGGCCTAGGGCGGGGTGCCTCATGTTAGACTTAGAGAAGGCATTCGACTGCCTGGAATGGGGCTCCTTGGCGGGGGTGCTATTGAAATACGAACTAGGCCCTGACTTTCTTCAGATGGTTGACCTACTCTACAGAGCCCCCACAGTCTGCGTACGGCTGGGACCGCATATCTCTGACGCCATACCGGTGTGCAGGGGCACCAGACAGGGGTGCCCCCTGTCACCCTTGTTATTTGCGCTGGCCATAGAGCCGCTAGCGACCAGACTGCGAGATATGGCAGGAGGGGGCATACCGCTGGGAGACGCAGTACACCATGTGTCCTTGTACGCGGACGACCTGCTGGTTTACGTGCAGGACGTAGCTAACATACCACCTCAGCTGGCAACCATCCTTCAGGATTTCGCTGTCCTCTCGGGGTTCCGGGTCAACTTGGGTAAATCTTGTCTTTACGTGTTCCAGGAGGGACTTCAGGATCCAGGGTACACGCTCAATGATACACGGGTACAGTGGCAAGAATGTACTTTTCGTTACCTGGGGATCCAGATATATCGCCAACCCAAAGATCTGATGGATGGCAATCTGGGGAGGGCGGTGACGGCGATTCGGTCGTAAATGGGCTTCTGGGGCACGCTCCCATTGACAGTCACGGGCAGAGTGGCACTGACCAAGATGGTGATTCTCCCTAGGCTCCTGTATTACTTTGTAAATTTACCTCTCTATGTTCCGGCCGCCTTCTTCACCACGTTTACTAAATTGCTCAGGGATTTTATATGGGGGGCTGCACGGCACAGGGTGGCGCTGACGAAACTGTACCTGCCAACTGACCGGGGGGGCTAGCGGTACCTTGCTTTGAGCATTATTACCTGGCAGCCCAGATACAATGGATAGCCAGATGGCTCGCGGACAGAGACAGGGACGATACCGCGACCACACTGCCACCGTACTCGCTAGAACAAATAACCAGCCTCTTCCACCCAGCTGCCAGGAATGCGCGGCCGACACCGCTGCTGCTGGCAGTGGTGTACCGGTGCTACCGTAGATGTCTATACCTCACAAGAGACGTCATCCCTTATGCACCCGCGATACCATTGGAGGGCTCCCCTAGCGGACCGGGGGTACTATGAGCAGTGTCTCTTACAGACTGGCGGGCAGCGGAGGTACAAACCCCGGGGGATTTATACAGGGACAGTGCGCTTATGTCATATGAATCCTTGGTGGCTGAAGAGGGACTGCCACCAGGGCAATTTTTAATGTATCACTCGCTGTTGGCAACGCTAACAGCCAGATGGGGGGACATACACACGGAGCCGACCCAACACCTCACCATTCAGTATCTCCATGTTATGGGGAGGGGCATACACCTGGTTCGCTGGTTCACGTCGTCACTCCAAACACATGTAGCGGTCAAACTGGATCCGCTCCGCCAAAAATGGGAACTGGACTTGGGGCGACAACTAGCGGATAAGGAGTGGGAAAAGATTCTCAGAAGCCCGGTGTGCATACCCAGGAACATGCGATTTTGACAAATACAACTATTTATCATACATAGAGCGTATCTCACACCTGAAATAATAAATAGGTACTTTCACCGTACGGACGCAGTGTGCCCTAGATGTGATGAACCTGGAGCCGGGCTGATACATATGCTATGGAGCTGTCCCAGCATACTCACCTATTGGCGCGAAGTCAGTGAGCTCCTGCAGCAGTGCACGGGCCGCGACATGCCCTTTGAATGGACGGTAGGCCTACTCTATCACTTCAGACAAACCCCAGCCACAAAGGTTACCTCTCAGTTCCTGGACTTGGGATTAGTGGAAGCTAAGCGGCTCCTGACCAAGCGATGGAAAGCAAGAGACCCCCCACACACACAGGCATGGCGGTACTCACTATTAGCGTGGGCTAAGGCAGAAGGAATCGCCCTCCGGCGAGAGGAAACACTGGGGCTACGAAAGGAGCCCATAGCAGCCAGCTGGGAGGGACTATATCGCAGTCTGCAAGATGGGGAGGAAGACCCTACGGAGAGTCCGTCCAAGTAGGAAGGGAGTGAATGACAGCCAGCGGCCAACACCCTGTCAGTAACCTTCCGTATTGTTCCTTACACAACTGTGATATGCAGAATGACTGTGGTGAGTGCTGGCGAGGAGAGGCGCAGACAGTATAATAGTTGCTGTTGTGACATCCCGGGAGGGAGGCATTTGGGGGGAACATTGCAAATGTGTCGGTCAATGCTGATGTTGTTGTTGTTGTTATCATTATTATTCTCACGTTGTCTCAACTTTGCTATCTGTTTAACTGGCCGCATGGTATGAACTGAAAGGACTTTCAACAACGACATGTCGACAAAACGCCTGAACTGATCCAATAACCTCTGCCTGGACACATTGGGCCGCACACGTTGGTCCGATTCCTTACTATCTAATAGGCACTGCAGATATTAATATCATGTAATGTTCTACTCCACGCCTATACTAGAGACCTGCATACTGAGGTACAGCAGAGGGATATATGTACAATTGAATACCGACTGTATGTTGCCTTTCATGCCTATGTTCATTTTAACAAATACAATAAAAACAGATTTAAACAAAAAAAAATAACAGGCACCTCCTGTTCCACAGTCAGCTGCCCCAATAAAGCAGACGCGGACCCGCAAGTGTTTTGCGGTGGTGTAATCCCGCTACCAGGCAGGCTGCTGTACAAAATACAAAAAAAGAGTTGCCTCTAGGTGGGATGCACTCCCAGGTGGAAATTACGCCAAAGCAAGGGCACACGCCATGAACAAAGTCCCTTTCTGGTTTACCTGCCAGACGCATTTCGGGCCAACGCCCTCTTCAGTGGCAGACCATGTGACGTGCCGGCATGCGGCAACCACCAGTAAATCCCCATAATAATAACGCTCAGGTGAACCACCTGAAGCAATGCTTCCTGGGACTGGTGGTTCAGTAAAACCCAAGTGGGTCGCCGCCGGCACTCACATTCAAAAATGTCTTTAAAAGGATTGCCGATGTTCGCGCCGGCACCCCTGGGGTTTTACTGAACCACAAGTCCCAGGAAGCATTGCTTCAGGTGGTTCACCTGAGCATAATTATTATGGGGATTTATTGGTGGTTGCCGCATGCCGGCACATCACATAGTCTGCCACTGAAGAGGGCGGTGGCCCGAAACGCGTCTGGCAGGTAACCAGAAAAGGACTTTGTTCATGGCGTGTGCCCTTGTTTTGGCGTAATTTCCACTTGGGAGTGCATCCCACCTAGAGGCAACTCTTTTTGTATTTTGTACAGCAGCCTGCCTGGTCGCGGGATTGCACCACCGCGAAACACTTGCGGGTCCGCGGCTGCTTTATTGGGGCAGCTAACTGTGGAACAGGAGGTGCCTGTTATATGCAGGGGTGCCGGTGCGAACATCGGCAATCCTTTTAAAGACATTTTTGAATGTGAGTGCCGGCGGCGACCCACTTGGGTTTTACTGAACCACCAGTCCCAGGAAGCATTGCTTCAGGTGGTTCACCTGAGCATAATTATTATGGGGATTTACTGGTGGTTGCCGCATGCCGGCACGTCACATAGTCTGCCACTGAAGAGGGCGTTGGCCTGAAACGCGTCTGGCAGGTAACCAGAAAAGGACTTTGTTCATGGCGTGTGCCCTTGCTTTGGTGTAATTTCCACCTGGGAGTGCATCCCACCTAGAGGCTACTCTTTTTGTATTTTGTACAGAGGCCTGCCTGGTCGCGGGATTGCACCACCGCGAAACACTTGCGGGTCCGCGGCTGCTTTATTGGGGCAGCTAACTGTGGAAGAGGAGGTGCCTGTTATATGCAGGGGTGCCGGTGCGAACATCGGCAATCCTTTTAAAGACATTTTTGAATGTGAGTGCCGGCGGCGACCCACTTGGGTTTTACTGAACCACCAGTCCCAGGAAGCATTGCTTCAGGTGGTTCACCTGAGCATAATTATTATGGGGATTTACTGGTGGTTGCCGCATGCCGGCACATCACATAGTCTGCCACTGAAGAGGGCGTTGGCCCGAAACGCGTCTGGCAGGTAACCAGAAAAGGACTTTGTTCATGGCGTGTGCCCTTGCTTTGGCGTAATTTCCACCTGGGAGTGCATCCCACCTAGAGGCAACTCTTTTTGTATTTTGTACAGCGGCCTGCCTGGTCGCGGGATTGCACCACGGCGAAACACTTGCGGGTCCGCTGCTGCTTTATTGGGGCAGCTAACTGTGGAACAGGAGGTGCCTGTTATATGCAGGGGTGCCGGTGCAAACATTGGCAATCCTTTTAAAGACATTTTTGAATGTGAGTGCCGGCGGCGACCCACTTGGGTTTTACTGAACCACCAGTCCCAGGAAGCATTGCTTCAGGTGGTTCACCTGAGCATAATTATTATGGGGATTTACTGGTGGTTGCCGCATTCCGGCACGTCACATAGTCTGCCACTGAAGAGGGCGTTGGCCCGAAACGCGTCTGGCAATTAACCAGAAAAGGACTTTGTTCATGGCGTGTGCCCTTGCTTTGGCGTAATTTCCACCTGGGAGTGCATCCCACCTAGAGGCAACTCTTTTGTATAATATATATATATATATATATATATATATATATATATATATATATATATATATATATATATATATATATATATATATTCACTGAAAAAACCACAGGTTTCAGGGACGTTATAGTTAGTTGGACATTTCAGTCGTACAAAACCAGAGAAATTCGGCCGTTATAGTTAGTTGAGCTAACTATAACTCGCGCCCCCGCAATGCACTGCTGATGACGTCCAGTAAGTCCCACACAGCAGGTTTTTTTTTTTTTTCCCTCATTCGCCTCCAACCACTTGAACATACCGTCTGTCCGTACTTTTACTCAACGATCTGGGGAGACATAGGCTTTATGATGGTATCTCTCGGTGCCTTCAGCCAGTAAAGGTACATTATCAGACCTGAATGTTACTTCCCCTCGGAAAGGGAAGAGGTTTCACTCCAGCTAGGTCCACAAGAACCTGATGGACCCCTTCGATGGCACGGGGAAACCCGACATGGTCCAAGGAGTAACCAGGAGGCATAATCATAGGACCCGCCCTTCATAGATAAAGCAAGGGTAGGTAAATGGATAAATAGCTCACTTTAATTCTTGGCTTACTTTCACTGAAGCAGCAAGTCCCAATATGCGATCTTTTTCCTGCTGCAAGCTCTGGACAGGTCCATCTTGGATGCCTCATACAGCGATGTCAACCATTCTGAATGCGTGGGAGGGGCAGGATCCATCCAATGCTTGCATATTTGCCTCCTGGCCAGCAACATACCATAAAATAAGAGAGATCTGGCTGAACCAGCGATTTGACAGTTAAGACCAAAAACTATCAGGGTTAGGTCCATTTGGATTGGGGCTCTCAAGATGTTTTCCAGTGTTTTCCGTACTTCTTCCCAGAATAAGGTGATAGCAGGGCAGTCTTTGAACATATGTATGTCTGAGGCTGCAGCCAGACCACACTTCTTACAGATTACTTGGGACCCAATTAAAAATTTAGATAACCTAAGGGGAGATAAATAGGCCCTGTGCATGGTGAACATGTGGTTTCTCTTCAGCCAGGCAGGTTTTACTATACTGAAGAGAATTTTAAATGAGTTCTGCCAATGTTGTTCACACTGTGCATTTGGAATATGTTCACTCCATATTTCAGTTGCGAGTTTAAATTCGCCATCCACAGCCTCTTCTATAGCCCAGTACCAGTGGGAAACCTCTTTCTTACTCGCTGGCCTCACGACTAACTGTTGCTCAAGACTATTGCCCCCACCTATGGGTTTTTTCTGTCTTCGCTGGGATTGTACCCAGCTCTGCAACAGGATGTACTTACATTTTGAGAGACCCACTCCCACTCTCTCTCTAAGTTCTTCCCATGAGATAGTGTTTCTTCAATAACAAGATCTCCCCATACTTTCAGCCCTGATTCTTTAAGTGGTAAATCCAGTCTGTCCTGAAGGCATCCCGGCAAGCCCGGTGAATCCCAGAGTGGCGCTAGATTTGAGAAATAGTTAAGACCCACCAAATGTTTTAGTCTAGCCCATACGCTGGCTAATGCCTGAAGGACCTTGAGTTTGACCTTCTTAAAGAATTTTTGATCACCGAATTTAAACATAAATCCCTCTTCCGGTAAACCAGCCCCTCTTAACATGGCCAGAAACATGCCTCCTCCCCCAGTGCTTACAAGCATTTTCAATAGCATCCGGGAATGTGAGAGTTGAAACGCCCAGGCATAATACTGTAGGTCAGGTAGCGCAAGACCCCCTTTCTCTCTCCTATGCCTTAGTTTTTTCCAAGCTATTCTGGTAGTTCTATATGCCCAGATAAAGGAATTTATTTCCTGCTGAAGTTTATCGATGGTAAGTTTGACAAAATGTAGGGGGATTGTATTTAAGAGAAAGGTGATCTTGGGTAATATCGCCATTTTGACCAAATTTACCCTCCCCAAGATAGTTAAAGGGAGGTGGGCCCATGATTTCATCTGTTTTTGGCATTCTCTTGAGACTCGCACTAAGTTGGCTTCTGCAATTTTAGCTATATCTTGGACAATTCTAACCCCCAAGTATCGCATGCTAGGACTAACCTGGTGTTGATTTCCCGTAATGTTCCAGGTCATAATCTCGGTCTTTCCGGCATTCACCTCATAGCCCGAGACCTGCCCAAATTCCTCTGCCAATCTAATGACTGCCAGGAAGGTTGTGTCCAAATCTGCAGAAAGTATCAGGATATCATCCGCATACAGGGTCACCCTCTTCTCCCATTCACCATGTCTAAAAGGCACGATGCTAGGATCTTCTCTGAGCCTTTGAGCGAAAGGCTCTATATACATATCAAAAAGTATAGGGGAGAGAGGACAGCCCTGTCGGGTGCCCCTGGTTATCCTAAGTGATTTGGTCAGATTTCCGTTAACCAATAGCCTGGCCAACGGTGCTTGGTATAGCAGCTGGATGGTGCGACAAAACTTATCTCCCAAGTTAAATCTTTCCAAGACTTCCGACAGGTAAACCCAGTTCACCCTGTCAAAAGCCTTAGTGGCGTCCAGAGTTAGGGCTGCAAGACGGAGTGAGTAAGTGGAAGCAATGTCTATTGCGCCGACCAGGTCATATGTAAGGTCTGATAGTTGTCTACCTTTCACAAACCCTTTTTGATCCGAGTGGAGGATGTCATTTGCCACCAGCCCTAGCCTAGCTGCTAAAATCGAAGCGAAGATTTTATAGTCGACATTCAAAAGCGATATGGGTCGATATGACCCACAGCTGGCTGGATTTTTGCCGGGTTTTAAAATCAGAACTACTGTGGCGTCATTCCAAGATCCGGGCGGGCTTTTTCCCTCTAGTAATATCTTATTAAATAATTGGGTTAATACCGGGATTATTACCTCCCCCCAGGTTCTATATAATTTGGCTGGTAGCCCATCGGGCCTGCAGCTTTCCCCTTTTTACAGGCCGCCATAACCTATTTCACTTCCTCGTCTTGCTGTTGTTTAGGACTAATAGATGTTAGTGTAGTCCTATCCAACCATTTCTTTACTTTAGGCTTATCCTCTACACAGAGCTCTTTATACATATCTTGGAAATATTCGAAAAAGGCCTCACCGATTCCTTCATCGGAGGATAAGGAAACTGCGCCATCTCCCACAGAAATTTCCTTTATATGGTTTCAGAGCTGGTCTGCTTTAACTTTCCAAGCAAGTAACTTTCCAGCCCCTTCCCCATACTCGAAGTGGGCGATCTTGCTTGCCTCCCATCTACGCATGAGCCTCGTTTGAAGAATGCCCTCCAGCTGTTCCTTTAATTTTTTATGTTTATCTAGATCTTCTTTCATACCCAGTCCAGCTTGACTATTCAGTTTTGCCTCCATTTCCCTCATTTCTGCCTCCAAGGCTGCAGTCTCTTCTCTATACTTTTTGCTCCTGTAGCTCGACCTATTGGTGATGATACCCCTTAAAAAAGATTTGAGGGTGTCCCAGACAATGGTGATGTTTGCTGTACCTAGATTGGTCCCCAAGAATAGATCCGTCTCGAGAGAGAGAGAGAAAGGCCAACTCTTCCTCTTCAAGGAGTAATGTTCGATCGAAGGACCATACTCTGGTCTGCTGGGGCTGTGCCCAGTCGAGGTCTAATAAAATGCCTGAGTGGTCCAACAGATGAGATGGCAAATATATTATATCTTTGACCCTACCCCTGAGGCTATGGCTAAGCAATATATAATCTATTCTTGACTTATGTCCATACTTAAAATTTCTATAAGATGCTCCCAATTGGTGACCTGACCTTTCCCTCCATATGTCACAAAGGCCCGTTTGGGACATCATAGTCTGGAGATACGCCCTAGATCTTGAGGGGACTGCCGCTCTGCTATTTGGAGATTTATCAAGTTTGGGGTTGAGAATGATGTTATAATCGCCTGCCCAAATCACTGGTTCTGGAAAATCCAGAAGATGTGAAAAAATTGATTTAAGGAAAGAAGGGTCATCCTGATTTGGGCCATAATAACCGACCAAAGTAAGGAGGAAGCCCATTAAAGTAATCTTCAATATCAGCCACCTACCACCTGGGTCTTCCCTATGCTGTAAAATCTGGGCCTTGGCTTGCTTCTTAAAGAGAATCAGAACCCCTCTAATATTAGCCGTCTGGCTAGTGCATATGAAAGAATCCACCCATTTCTGGTTTTTGAGAATTATTTTCGTCTCTGCCTTAAGAAGATGAGTCTCCTGGATGACACTGACCTGCGCTGGGGAGTCTCTTAAGTACTGCAAAATTATGGCTCTTCTTGACCTCACGTGCAGGCCATTAACATTCCAGGACAGTATTTGGAGTATTTTCATGATAGTTTAAATCTAAGACTTCTGGCCTGCACTGGACCTGGGCAGAACCGGCATCTATCGCCTCGCGATCCAACTGGAGCTATCTGGACTAAGTCTAACAGATCTGAGGCGAATGAGGTATTTTAAAATTTTATCCCCCTGTGCTCCCCTATCCCCCACCCATCCCTCTCACCCCCCTTGGAGAACCCTTCCCCCACATATCTGGACCGGTATTGTCCAGGTGTTGCATCCTGGAGCTACCCGCCCCATCCCATTTGTGTCCGTGTGGAAAAATTAAACCTGACAAAATTTCAGCCATGCCAGAAAAAAAAAAAAAAAGCTAAATAAGTGCTATAAAAAACTATGAATATACACACTACGCAGACTAGGGGACCTCCTTACTGATGGTATCAAGCAGCTCATCTGCCTCCTGAACTGATCTAATGTTGTGCATTTTATTATTATGCATAACTTTCAGGAAGGCAGGAAATTTCAGTTGTACTACTGCGCCAATCTTCTTGAAATTTTCCATCTTCCTGCCTAGTTCCCACTGTCTTTCAAGGGTAACCCTAGAGAGATCTGAGCGAATTTCAAAGGAAGTGTCTCTGATCCTTAAAGTTTTTGCCTTTAGAGCCAAGTTTAAGATTTTTTCCTTTAAGGAGTAGGTAAGAAAATTAATAAGAATTTTCCTTGGCTTTGCTCTTTTGGGTTCATTCGAAACGGGTCCCTATGAATTCTTTGTATATCTTTTCCTAGGAACTCTGCTGACTCTTCGAGCGACAGGGCTTCCTTAAGCAGCATATGTCTTAAGATCAGGCCCTTCTTTTCCTTCTGGGATGTTCATAATACGGAGATTATTTCTACGAGAGTTGTTTTCCAGTATCTCCATTCTATCCCGAAGAACAGCTTCCCCTCTTTTAAGGACCTGGATCTCAATCTCTGCTGTTTCAAGGTTAGCTTTTAGTTCTACCACAGATTTCTCTAGGGACTCAGTCCTGGAATTTAGGAGATCCATCTTCTTCTCTAGGTTCTCACATGAATTCCTTATCTCACCTTGGTTGGCAGCTGATACGGAGAAACCTCTCTTAATGTCCTCCGTTAGTGTAGCAAATAGAGTTTCCATCGAGGCCGCTGGGGTCCCAGTCCGCCCTTGAGGCTCCGGACCTGACTCTGCCTCTCCACTTATTTGGCTGGCAGCTTCATCTTGGCTCTGGACGGCTAACTCCACATCTTCTCCCAGCAAGGGCTCAGGCAAATGTTCAGCAATTATATTTGATAAATCACTCTGACTGGGAGGGGACCTTACAGGCTCCATGTTATCTATAGGTAAACTAAATATGGAGCATATATTGGAATCGCCTCTGAGGTGTTCCCCCTGCTTTGTAACAATCAAGACCTCAGGTTGTAGCCGAAAAAAGGACCGCAGTGAGGGGGTAACCTTACCTTTGCTATGTGAGGAGTTTTTATTCTTTCCCACTTTTATGCTCCTGGCTTTAACCTGATAGTCTTGAAATGCTGAGCAATCGTTGGAGGTTACCTTACTGAGAGAACCTCCCGAGGCTTGCTCCTCCGCTAGTTGACCAGCTTCTTTACTGTCTTTTTAGCCCTAACAGAGCCAGAACCTGAGGCAACCCCCGTGTTTCCTACCTTTCTTGCTGCCTCGCCTTGTACCTGCCCCTGGGGCCCCCGCAGTCTCTGCAGTCACCTGTATAGAGGAGCAGTCCTGTGCCTCCTGGACTCCTGTATCCTCCTGCGGTTGCAGCTCCTTTGAAACTATTGCTGGGGGTGATTCCCCCGTGCTGCACAATGCCGACGTTAGACAAACCGAGGGGGGGGGTAAGACACCCAAAGTGGTTGATGCAGTAAGCTCCTCGGAGGCGGCTCCAAACTCCGTTCGTTGTTACCGCGTCGAAGAACCGGCTGATGCTGGCGCTGCTGCCGCCGACCCGGAGGAGCCCGCGAGCCGCCGCTCTGCGTGGGAAGCTAGGTGGATGCAGGGCGCCGGAGGTCTCTACACACATCCAGGCCAGCACGCCCCCAACAAGACAGCAGACACGCCACTAGCCACAAGCCGGGCGACAAAAAAGGGCAGCAAAAGAAAAGCCACGAAGAGGAGACCTCGAAGAAAAAATACTCCGGAAAACTTCACGACATAAGACGCCAGGTAGAATTACATGCTAAGCATAGGGGTAGGTGCTCCGGATGCAAGCGGCTGCTCACGTAGCAGACGCCATGTTCTCTCCGCTCGACCCCCCCACAGAGCAGGATTGCTAAGTTCTCATAGCAGGTCATGCCCCCTTTGCCCACCACTCTGCAAACGCGCTCCCTGGCGCGCTCTTGGATGGGGATTGAAGTCCCCTTCGCTGCTGGGGGTCCTTTAGGGGCCAACTAGCCTACCTCTTACCTCCAGTAAGCCCCACACAGTGGGATTGCTGAGAGGTGGACACAGGCCGCGTCCCCTTTCTCCACCACTCTGCAAACGCGCCTCCTGATGCGTTCTAAGTTGGGGGATTAAGTCCCCTTTCCTCCTGAGGGTCCATGGGGGCCAACCAGCCCTCCTGTTACCTCCAGTCAGCCCCATACAGCTGGATTGCTAAGAGTGGTCTGAGGCCATGCCCCCTTTTTACACCACTCTGCAAACGTGCCTCCTGGCGCACTGCTGCTCGGGGAATTAAGTCCACTTGTGTCCTCAGGATGCAAGAGGACCTCATCGCCCCACCAGCAATGCGCCAAGAGGCGCGTTTGTAGAGTGGTGTAAAAAGGGGCGTGGGCTCGGACCACGTCTCAGCAATCCCACTGTGTGGGGCTTACTGGAGGTACCTGGTGGGCTAGGTGGCCCCCAGGGACCCTCAGGAATGAAGGAGACTTAATCCCCCAACTTAAAACATGCCAGGGGGGCGCGTTTGCATAGTCATGCAGGGAGGGGGAGGGGCCTCCGGCGAGTTGCCGGTTTCTTTTTTTTTCTTTATGGGAGGGGGATGTGTGGCCCCCCTTCCCTGGACCCCATCCCCCAGGGCCTAGCCAGCCTTTACATCTTTGTTTAATTTTGGAGGGGGGCTGCATGGCCCCCCTCCTGAGGCCAATTATGGCCCCAGGGACCCCATCCCCCGGGGCCTGGCCAGCCTTTTTTAAAATTATTTTTCCTGGGAGGGGGCCGCGTGGCCCCATCCCCTGGGCCACTTCTGGACCTGGGGACCCCATCCCCCGGGGCCTGGCCTCATGTTGGGGACCGTGGGGGGAGCCCCAATGCCCCCACGGTCCCAGCCAGCTCCCCGCCTCCTGCGGGAGCCAGCATTGCTTTTGGGCAAGGGGAGCTGCTTACATGCAGCGCCCCTTGCCCAAAAGCAATTCTGCTTTGCTTCTTGGAAGCAAGAGCAGGTTTCCTGCTCTCGCTTCCAAGAAGCAAAGCAGTGTTTGCAATGACAGGGCGGGAGCTGCACGGCTCCCGCCCTGTCATTGCAAACGGCAATGTCCCCGGGGTGGGCACCCCGGGACATTGCAGGAGCCGGCCCTGAGGGGTGGCGGTCCCCAGGGCCATCAAGGGCTCCAGGAGGGGGGCCGCGCGGCCCCCCTCCTTACATTTAACATAGCCCCGGGGGGTGGAGGTCCCCGGGGCTTGGGGGGCCCGTGAGGCCCCCTGTCTCCATTTTAATAAATCCCCGGGGAGGTGGCGGTCCCCGGGGCAGCGTGGGGGGGTTAGGACCCCCCACGCATTTATTTTTCAAGCCCTGGGAAGGTGGTGGTCCCCGGGGCTGCGGGGGGCCGCGTGCCCCCCGCATACAATTAACTAAGCCCCGGGGAGGTGGCAGCCCCTGGGGCTGTTGGGGCCCCCGCGGGCTGCCGCAAATTAATTAGTGATTGCCCCCCCAGGACCTGGCCCACCCGGGGGCTTAAGTACAAGGAAGCGCGGGAGCCCGCGCTTCATTTTTTTTTTATTTTCTCGGCTGGATTCGTGCACCCAGCACTAATTTGGACGTTTTTTGGCCCTGGGGATCTTTGTGGGACCCACTGAGCAGGCCTAGGGGGTCAGGGTGTTTCTACCCTGCCCCCTTTTCTTGTTTTTTCCCTTTTTTTTTTTCCTTTTTCTTGTGACTCGGTTACCGAGTCACAAGATGGCTGCCACCACATTCTGGTTTAGAGTGCTGGGAGCCAATCAGAGTGAAGTTCGTGCCCGGGAGGGTTCGCGAACCCTCCTCGGTGCTCAGATATCAATATTTTTTTTTTTTTAATTTCTCAGCAACTACTGAACGGATTTACACCATTTTTAAAAAAGCACGCTTTCTAGACCAAGACCTACCTTTTTGCCAAATTTGGTGTAATTCCGTTCAGCAGTTCGGGCTGTAGCCTGTTCCAAAATTCCTATGGAAATTAACATGGGGAAAACGCGTTTTGGGACCCCCTTTTTTCTCCGCCCCTGCTTGACGAATCACCCCGAAACTTTCAAGACAGGAGCTGACCGGAGCGCTTCATTAGTTTTGAACGTTTCGCGAAGATTAGTCAAACGGCGCCAAAGATATTTGCAAAACAAAAAACGCTTTTCATATGGAAACTAGGTCCTAACTATAACTACCTACTGGTGACCGCCAGTAGGTAATATATATATATATATATATGTATATCTATCTTCGCCAAACACAGTCCGGAAGTCCGGGGCTTATGACATGCGGCAGTCCTGGACGGACTCCGGTACTCCACAATATTCCATGACGATTTTCCTCATTGAAGGAAATACCAGGACTCACCAGGATGCTTAGTTAATTTATTCACAAGAAAATGCCTCTATGCCAACGCGTTTCTCCTTTTGGCTTGGTCACGGTGTGGCTTGAGAACCAACTCTTCCAGTTACATACACAAGCAACAATTGACAGTGAAAGAGGACCAACACAGCACAGAGAGTGACAATAGATGACCACAGTTCAAGCCATTTTACAATGTACTTTTGCACCCAGTCAGAGACTCACTGAGAAACGTATCTACCTACTCACATATGCACTTAGAGACTCATACACCCACTCACAGACCTACTGAAAAACTCATGTGTCCACTCACATACCCACTTAAAGACTTATACATCCACTCACATGCCAACTCAGATACTCATACACCCACTCACTTGCCCACTCAGACACTGCTGAATCCACTCATAGACTTAGTAAGAGACTGATGTGCCTACTCATATACCCACTCAAAGACTTATGCACCCAGTGAGAGACTCACTCAGAGACTCATGTGCCCACTTACATACCCACTCAGAGACTCATCACCCACTCTTATATCCATACAGAGACTCATGCAGTCACTCATATACCCACTCGGACAGTCATGTACCCACTCACATACCCAGTTAAACACTCATGCACCCATTCACACACCCACTCACAGACTTGTGCATCCACTGACAGACCCAGTCAAAGACTCATATACCCACTAACAGACCCACTCAAACACTTATGCACCCAGTCATAGATCCTGCCACACACTCATGTACTCACTGACATACCCACTCAGTCACTCATACACCCACACCGATACCCACTCAAATGCTCTTGTACCCACTCACAGATTCACGCAAAGACTCATGAGTTTACTCACATACCCACTCACAGACTTATATACCCTGTCACAGACCCACTCGGAGGCTTATGCACCCACTCACATAACCCAGTGAATCATTAATACACACTGTTATAGAGATATTGAGAGACTGCTAAAGGTTTTTTAAATTATTTAGTTAGAGATTTATCTAGTGTGATGGTTAGAATGAATTATATAGTTATAATATTTTAATGTGGTGGTGCCTATTGCATTCCTGCTGTTGCTTCGCTTTGCATTTTTGCAACGTACCCGCGATCGTCGTGACCACTGACGTCATCACGACCTCCGGTGTTGCCGCAAACAAGGAAAATTCATTTTAGATGTAGTTTTTTTCGACAATTGAATACAAAGGGGAAAGTTACATTAATATCTTACTAAACAGCTAGACTCAAACTTTATGTAAAATATGTCTACATATGTGTTTAACACTTTGTCAAAGTCACGCAGTATTCACGACTACTGACGTCATCGCGACTTCCGGTGTTGCCTCCGGTGTCGCCACGAACAAGGAAAGTGCATTTTTTATGTCGTTTTTTCGACAAATAAATACAAAGGGGAAAGTTAAATTAATAGCTTAGTAAACAGCTAGACTCAAACTTTATATAAAATATGTCTATATATGTGTTTTACACTTTGTCAAACGCGGTATTCGTGGTGTGTGCACGGCAACTGCAACATCGTTGCAAAAACCAAAAATATCTTAAAAAAGGTGATTAATGTACTTTTTTAATAAATAGAGGACAAATGCAAGAATAGGTGGTGCACCATGCAGAAGTATTGTTCAATATCTAATTATAGAAAAAAAGAATTATACAAGTACACCAAAAAAAAAAACCAAAGGTAATATGGACATTAAAGTTAATTAATAAAATCTTAGAAAATCACTTAAAATTTTTTATAGTTAGGAATAAGAATTTTAAAAAACGTACAAATTCACCAAAGAAAACAATTGTTACAGAGACGCTATAGTTAGGAAATAGAATTTAAAAAAACCTTACAAATTCAGTGAAAAAACAAAAAGTTACATGGACGTTATAGTTATTAAATAGAATTTTAAAAAACTAGAAATTCACTGAAAAAGCCAAAGGTTACAGAGACTTTATAGTTAAGAAATAGAATTTAAAAAACGGTACAAATTCACTAAAAAAAATCAAAGGTTACAGAGATGTTATAGTTAGGAAATAAAATTAAAAAACCTTACAAATTCAGTGAAAAAACAAAAAGTTACATGGACGTTATAGTTATGAAATAGAATTTAAAAAAACTAGAAATTCACTGAAAAAACCAAGGGTTAAAGGAATGTTAAGTTAGGCTGACATTTCACTTGTACAAAACCAAAGAAATTCAGCAGTTATAGTTACCTGAGCTAACTATAACTCACGCCCCCGCATTGCACTGCTTAAGACCTCACATATTACATCACTCATGACATGGTTAGTGACATCACTGATGACATTTCAAATGACAGCACAGATGACATCATCCACAGAAACTCTGACACCCCCATAAAACATGTCATATTCCCACTCCCACAAAACCACTAAAAAACTCATTCACAGAACCCATACAAACCCTCACACATCTCGTCATTCATCCATACAGTCAGTAACACATCAACTCAACCTATAGAGCCACTAACGGAACCACTAACTCACATATAAAGCCACTCATGTACCTACTCACTTACCAATACAGCCACTCACAGATCCAGTCACAGAGACATAGACACACTTACATACCCACTCATCCGCCCATACAGCTACTGACACAGTAAATGAGTTAACCATACACCTACTCACACACCTACTCACTCACCCATACAGCCACTCAATTAGCCACTAACTTGCCCATACAAATTTTCACACAGTTACTTAGTTACTTATACATATATTAATACATATACTCTCTCACCTATACAGTGACTCGGAGAACCACATACTCTCCCATACAACCTCTCTCACACTCGCTTACTCACCCACACAACCACTCAAACACCCATTCACTCACACATACAGCCACTCATACACCCACTTACTCACCCATACACCCACTTACACCTCCATTGATGCACGAGACAGCCATTCATGTTCCCTGTCACTCGCCCATACAGACACTTATGTATCTGCTCAAACACCTATTCAGCCACTCATGCACCCTCTGATTTACCATTTACAACCACTGATACACTAACTCAGTCAACTGTACAGATACTCACACAACCACTCACTCATATACACACTGACACACCCACTCGCTTATCTATACAAAAACTCACACACTCACTATCTCATTATACAGTCTTTTCTATACCCAGTCACTCATCTACACACCATTTACACACCCACTCACTTACCCATACAGGCACTTCCACAGCGTATATGTGTTTAACACTCAGTAACTTTAAGAAAACACCCACAATCACTGGATGATGTCATCAGTGATATCATTTCAGATATCATCAGTGATGTCATTTGAGATGTCATCAGTGATGCCATCAGTGCTGTCACTGATCATGTCATGAGTGATGTAATATGTGAGGTTATAAGCAGTGCATTGCGGGGCGTGCGTTATAGTTATCTCAGGAACTATAACTGCTGAATTCCTCTGGTTTTGGACGAGTGAAATCTTTGCCTAACTATAATGTCACTGTAACATATATATATATATATATATATATATATATATATATATATATATATATATATATTCACTGAAAAAACCATAGGTTTTAGGGACAGTTATAGTTAGTTGGACATTGCACTCGTACAAAACCCGTGAAATTCCCCCGTTATAGTTAGTTCAGCTAACTATAACTCGCGCCCGCAATGCACTGCTGATGACGTCACATATTACATCACTCATGACATGGTCAGTGACATCACTGATGACATCACTGATGACATCTCAAATGACATCACTGATGACATCATCCAGTGACTGTGTGTTTCTGTAAAGTTTAAATATTTTTAATATATATAGGGAAAGGCGTATTGAAGAATGAGTGGGTGTATAAGTGTGTGTATGGATGATTTAGTAGGTGCGTGACTAATTCTATAAGTGAGTGATTAAACGTATCTTACTGAATGCATGGGTTAGTGACTAAACTGGGTTAATGTCTGTATCTGTCTGTTGCTGTGTAAGTGGCTGCATGGGTTTGTGAATAGCTACATGAGTGTCTATAAGAGTTATTGATTTGTTGTCTGAGTATCTGTATGGGTGCCTGAGTGTTTGTGTGGATGGGGTGTGTGCGACTGTGCATAGATGTGTGAGTGGGTGATTCACTGGGTGGATGGTTTCAAGAGTGCATCTGTGATAGACTGTATGGGTGGGTAAGTGTGTGTAAGAGTGTGTTAGTGAGTGAATGTATGTCCCAGTGGTACATGTGTGAGTAACTACATATGTGAAAGGCAGTATATATGTGTATTGGAGTATATAAATAGCTATAAGCGAGAGTGAGTGATTGTGATAGTGGCTGTATGGATGAGTGTGTGCTTGTATCAGTGATTGTATAAGAGCGTAACAATGTGCTAGTATTTGTATGATTAAGTGAGCTGGTGTGTGTATAACTGTATAGGTGAGTAAATGGCAGTGTGTTTAATTATTTGCATGACTGACTAGGTGTGTGAGTACCTCTATGGATGAGTGGCGGTGTTTGAGTGTCTATATAGGAGTAAGAGTGCAAATGATTGTCCTGTACTGAGTGACCATAAGTATGAGTGACTGTACGGGTGAGTGAGTGGATGTGTGTGTGTAGACCTAAGAATCAGTGAGTGGGTATGTAGTTATTGGTGTTGGAGTGTCTATGGTTTTGCGAATGGCAGTCTGTAATTTAGATTGGGTGTATCAAAGGTTATATTAGGGTGTGAGGAGGTGCATCAGATTATCATGTAGATGATGTCATCAGTGATGTCATTTGAGATGTCATCAGTGATGTCATCAGTGATGTCACTGACCATGTCATGAGTGATGTAATATGTGACGTCATCAGCAGTGCATTGCGGGGCGCGAGTTATAGTTAGCTGAACTAACTATAACGGGGAATTTCACGGGTTTTGTACGAGTGCAATGTCCAACTAACTATAACTGTCCCTAAAACCTATGGTTTTTTAGTGAATTTCAAAGGTTTTTTAAATGCTAATTTCTAACTATAACTTATCTGAAACCTATGGTTTTTTCAGTGAATTTCAAAGGTTTTTAAATGCTAATTCCTAACTATAACATGTCTGAAACCTACGGTTTTTCAGTGAATTTCAAAGGTTTTGTAAATGACAATTTTTAAATGTATTAATTGTTATATTAATTTTTTTCATACTGATTTATTACATTTTTAGAATTTTTTTTTACATATTTTATTTTTTAAATTACATTGTAATTACATTATACATTACATTACAAAAAATACTTTCTCAGAATGAATTACTTTAGTTTAAATACTTTGCACATAGGCAATAGACTTTTAAGTACAGTAGTTACAGTTGTTGCAATGGGCACCACATTTTCAAACACAATGCAACATTCAGCTCAATGTGAATTTCTAGTTAAATGCAATTAGTTACTTTATGGATTACTTTTCTAACCACAGGACTGGATCCTAGATTCAGTCCTGGTACATCTCCTGTAAACAGTTGAGTAAAAGCGCTTTGGTTACAGTCGTGATTTTTAAGGAATATTATTGTATTTTAAAAGTTGACACTTAGAAACTTTTTCTCATAGAATCACCAATGTTTTCCTATGGAAGGAAATTCACTTAGCAGGTAAAAACTGTTATCGTTACTTTTTCTTACTCAGTGTTGGATCCTGGATCCAGCACTGGTGCATCTCCTGTAAACAGTTGAAAGAATGCGTTTAAGTCATACAGGCGATTTTTAAGGAATATTTGTAGTTTGTGAAAATCGACACTTTGAAACTTTTCTGCTGAAAACCAGACAATGGATTCCTATGGAAGAAAATATAAGTTACTGGTAAGTACGGTTAAAATTACTTTTCAGGACCAGTACTGGGCTGAAAGATGCAGCACTGAGGTCTCTCCTGATAACAGGTGAGTAAATCGAAATTCGTATTTCGGCTGATTTTAGAGGAATATTTGTATGTTTCAAAAATCAACACAGAAACTTTTTCAGCAAAAAGCAGGCAATGATATCCTATGGAAGGAAATTCAAGTTACTAGTAAGTACGGTTAAAATTACTTTTGAGGATCAGTACTGGGCTGAAAGATGCAGCACTGAGGTCTCTCCTGATAACAGGTGAGTAAATCGGAATTCGTATTTCGGCTGATTTTAGAGGAATATTTTAATGTTCCAAAACTCCACACTTAGAAGAATTTCCAAGTGAAACCAGTCAATGTTAGCCTATGGAAGGAAATTCAAGTTACTGGTAAGTACGGTTAAAATTACTTTTCAGGACCAGTACTGGGCTGAAAGATACAGCACTGAGGTCTCTCCTTATAACAGGTGAGTAAATCGGAATTCGTATTTCGGCTGATTTTAGAGGAATATTTGTATGTTTCAAAAATCAACACTTAGAAACTTTTTCAGCAAAAAGCAGGCAATTATATCCTATGGAAGGAAATTCAAGTTACTGGTAAGTACGGTTAAAATTACTTTTGAGGATCAGTACTGGGCTGAAAGATGCAGCACTGAGGTCTCTCCTGATAACAGGTGAGTAAATCGGAATTCGTATTTCGGCTGATTTTAGAGGAATATTTTAAAGTTCCAAAACTCCACACTTAGAAGAATTTCCAAGTGAAACCAGTCAATGTTAGCCTATGGAAGGAAATTCAAGTTACTGGTAAGTACGGTTAAAATTACTTTTCAGGACCAGTACTGGGCTGAAAGATACAGCACTGAGGTCTCTCCTGATAACAGGTGAGTAAATCGGAATTCGTATTTCGGCTGATTTTAGAGGAATATTTGCACAATGGTGAAGGGAGGGGCGGGGCCTGAGGTGACATCTGTGCAAACGCGCCCCGTGGCGCGTTTTAAGTTGGGGGATTAAGTCCCCTTGAATCATGAGGGTCCCTACGGGCCAACTAGCCCACCAGGAACCTCCAGTATGCGCCAGGGGCTGCGTTGCAGAGACATGTACAGAGGCCACACCCCTTTTACACCTCTCTGCAACGCAGCTCTGTGGCGCTTTCTGGACGTACCTGTTGGGCTGGTTGGCCCCAGGGACCCTCAGGATTGAAGGATTTAATTCCCCATCTTAAAACGCGCCACGGGGCCTGTTTGCACACATGTCACCTGAAGCCCCGCCCCTCCCTTCACCACTGTGCAAACGCGCCCGTGGTGCGTTTTAAGTCGAGGGATTAACTCCCCTTGAATCCTGAGGGTCCCTGGGGTGCAACTAGCCCACCATATACCTCCAAAAAGCGCCACAGAGCTGCGTTGCAGAGAGGTGTAAAAGGGGCGTGGCCTCTGTACACCTCTCTGCAAGGCATCCCCTGGCGCATACTGGAGGTTCCTGGTGGGCTAGTTGGCCCCAGGGACCCCCAGTATTCAAGGGGATTGTTCCCCTCTGCAAACGCGCCAGGGGCGCGTTTGCAGAGTGGTGAAGGAAGGGGCGGGGCCTGCGGGCCCGATCGTTTTTTTCCCCTGAAGGGGGGCTGTGTAGCCCCCTTCCTTTTTCCTATTTTTAGGCCCTGGGGACCCCATCCCCCAGGGCCTTACCCCTATTTTTAATTAAAATTAAAAAAAAAACGGGAAGGGGCTGCGTGGCCCCCTTCCCTGGGCCTGTATTGGCCCCGGGGACCCCATCCCCGGGGCATGGCCTCTTTTTTTATTTGGAGGGGGCTGCGTGGCCCCCTCCTCAGGCCATTTAAGGCCCCGGGGACCCCATCCCCGGGGCCGGCCTTCTACTTTTTTTTTTTAACTTTTTTACCTTTGGGGAGGGGGCTGCGTGGCCCCCTCCGTGGCCACTATGGCCCCGGGGACCCCATCCCCCGGGCCTGGCCTCTCGTTGGGGACTGTGGGGGTCCCCAAACCCCCACAGTCCCGCCGGCTCCCCGTGTCCTACGGGAGCCGGCATTGCTTTACACATGGGGAGCAGCTAACATGCTGCTCCCCATGTGGAAAGCAATCAGCTTTGGATATTGGAAGAGAGAGCAGGTTTCCTGCTCTCTCTTCCAATATCCAAAGCAGTTTGCAATGACAGGACGGGAGCCGCGAGGCTCCCGTCCTGTCATTGCAAACAGCAGTGTCCCGAGGGTAGGCACCCGGGACACTGCAGGAGCCGGCCCTGGGGGTGGCGGTCCCCAGGGCCACCACAGGCTCCAGGAGGGGGCCGCGCGGCCCCCTCCTTACATTTTGAAAGCCCAGGGGAGGTGGTGGTCCCGGGGCTTGGGGGTCCAAAACGGACCCCCATTGTAATTTTCTTACTGCCCCGGGGAGGTGGTGGTCCCGGGCGTGTGGGGGCTGGAGCCCCCACACAGGTTTTTCAAAAATAAAAAAGAAGCCCTGGGGAGGTGGCGGTCCCGGGGCTGCGGGAGGGCTCAGAGCCCTCCCGCACCATTATACATAAAGCCCGGGGGGTGGTGGTCCCCGGGGCTTGGGAGCCTTAGAGGCCCCCACACATAAATTAACCCCCCCAGCATGCCCCCGGGACTTGGCCCACCCGGGGGCCAATTAACATCGAGCGCGGGAGACCGCGCTTCGATTTTTTCGGCAGGATTCGCGCACCCTGAGCGCATCCTGCCGATTTTTATTTTTTAAAAAAATTTTTTGCCCAGGGGTCCTTGTGGGACCCCTGAGCAGACCTAGGGGGTCAGGGTGTTTCTACCCTGCCCCCTTTGTGCACTTTGCGCACTTGTTTCTGTCCCTCGGTTCTACCGAGGGACAAAATGGCTGCCAAAACTTCCTGATTTGGAGTGTTGACAGCCAATTAGCATGCAGCTCGTGATCGGGAGGGTGCGCTAATCCGACGCGGCCATAGATATATCTATCTTTTTACTTTTGATTTTCTCAGCAACTACTGAACGGATTTACACCATTTAACAAAAAGGGTTCTTTCTGAACCAAGAACTACCTCTTTGCCAAATTTGGTGTAATTCCGTTCAGCAGTTCGGGCTGTAGCCGTGTCTAAAGTTTCCTATGGAAAATTGCATGGGGAAAACACGTTTTGGGACCCCCTTTTTCTCGGCCCCCGCTTGACGAATCCCCCGAGACTTTCAGGTTAAGAGCGGACCGGAGCGCCCCACAAAGTTTGAAAATTTTGCGAAGATACGTCAACCAGCAAGAGAGTTATTTCAAATAGAATGTCGCGGATTTCCTATGGATAATAGGTTGTAACTATAACTATCTAATGGCGACCGCCAGTAGATAATATATATATATATATATAAACAGTCCAATTTCCACTCAAAATAGAATGGAGCCGATACAGCTAGGGTACAAAACGAAGTGGCTTTTATTACATACCAAATTTCAAAGCGATAATTCAGGTGAGCTGGCGAAACTAAGGCAGATGCATTTCAGCCTGACAGCTTTCATCAGTGCCGGTTTCGTTTCAGGGGTCTGTGCATCTGGGGACTTGTTTAAATGCTGACATAACAAATCTTATTGGAGCATGTATCTTAGCCCCGCCCCTATGTTAAAGGTGCAATTCACCTCTGTTAGACCTGGCATCCTTGGCGTGGGTCACCCTTCCATTTTTTTATGATGCCTCCTATGTTACTGATCTGTTTTTGCTGGCGTTAGATGCTTTGGGCACTGTGCCACTGCTATTCAGTGCCACAGTGCAAGTGCTCCCTATGATAAATTGTGTTATGTATTAGTGACTCCATGATTGGATGATTGGTTTACTTGTCAGTCCCTAGTACAGTGCACTGAGTGTGCCCAGGGCTTGTAAATCCAATGCCGCTGGTGGGCTTGCAGCACTGGTTGTGCCACCCACAGAAGCGGCTTGTAAAATGTGCCTCAGGCCTGCCATTGCAGAGCCTGTGTGCAGCCTAGGGCTGCCATGTCGACTTGGTGAGTACACCCACTTACCAGTCCCCAAACCTGCCCTTTACTGCATGTTGGTCACCCCTAAAGTAGGCCCTAGGGCAGGGTGCATTGTGAGTACAAGGTAGGACATGCCCTGGTGTGTGTGGCATGTCCTAATAGTGAATTACAGCCATTTTCGTTTTTCACTATTGCAAGGCTACCTGCTCCCCATAGGCCAGAATGGGCAGACTGACTATTACACCTTATAGTCAGAACTGACCCAGGGAACATGGTAGAAAAACGAATTCAGTATGCCTGAACTCAGAATGATAAAATACATCTTTTAGTGAAGTTGGTTTTAACATTCTGTGTTTGAAAATACCACTTTTAGAAAGTGGGTATTTTCTTGCCTAAACTTCCAAGCCTGCCTCTGCTAGGTTGTGTATTCCTTGTCTGGAGATTGAGTGACAGGGGCTGGGGGTGGCTACAGGAGACAGGGTGAGTCAGCACAGGGCTGAATAGAAAGTTCTGCATCCAGAGTGGAGGGAGGAGTTGCACCTGGGTCTGAATAGGGCTGTGCCTGCCTTCCACAATGCTGGCTCCACCTCCTGCCGGGCGGCTGAGCACCCTGCCCCACATTCTGAAAGGAAAGAAGGAGTCAGAAAAACAAAGTGCTCCAGGACTGACCAGAACTGGTTTTGGACTAGGCAGAGGCCTCTCTGCCTTCAGAGAACAAAGAGAAACTGTGTATAAAAAGGGGACCCAGATCCCTAGGAAATTAGATCACTTTGGGAAACAAGAAGAAACCTTTGCTGAGGAGCGGAACCAAGAAGAAACTGAGGAGAAGACTATCCCTAAGCTAGAGGGATCTGCCTGCAGTGGTTGCCTGACTGCCAAAGGAAGGAGAAAGGACTTTGTGTGCACTTTTATTCAACTTGTAAAGTATCTCCAAGGGCTTGAGAAAAGAGCTTGCCTCCTGCTGAAGTCTCAGGGACAACAGACTTCAACCACCAGCTCCCCAAGAATCCTTTGGAAGTGCCTGCTGCTGTTTTGGGCCTTCTGAAGGGACTGCGTGTCGCAAGGAGCTGGAAGCGCGACTCAAGAGGGAGAAGCGTGTCGCCGTCGCAGCCACTGCCGTCGCATCACGGAGATGATACCAAAGGGGATGATGGACGGAGCGCTAGAGCAAATCAAACAGGGAAGACATGGCTTGGCAGTTCGGGCTGGACTGTTCCCATGAGGCACAGGGTCAGACTGATTTGCATATGGCCATGTCTGAACTGGGGTGGTGGAGTGAGCTAAAGAATGATGATGGATTAAACCCAGATTAGTTGACTGGGGGTGAGTGTTTGATTGGCTCAAACGTTCCGTCCATCATCCCCTTTTGTATCGCTTTGTTCGCCCTAAGTTGGTGGGGGTATGCCCAGACGTGGGTCCCTTGCTCACTTTGCCACTGGATTCAAGCAAGCCTGGCTGATGACGGCTGGAATGCCAGAAACCGGTCCTAGGATGCTTGTTTCCGGTCCAGGGAAGACATGGCTTGGCAGTTCGGGCTGGACTGTTCCCATGAGGCACAGGGTCAGACTGATTTGCATATGGCCATGTCTGAACTGGGGTGGTGGAGTGAGCTAAAGAATGATGATGGATTAAACCCAGATCAGTTGACTGGGGGTGAGTGTTTGATTGGCTCAAACGTTCCGTCCATCATCCCCTTTTGTATCGCTTTGTTCGCCCTAAGTTGGCGAGGGTATGCCCAGACGTGGGTCCCTTGCTCACTTTGCCAC
Source organism: Calotriton arnoldi (assembly GCA_963921515.1). Taxonomy (NCBI): domain Eukaryota; kingdom Metazoa; phylum Chordata; class Amphibia; order Caudata; family Salamandridae; genus Calotriton; species Calotriton arnoldi. The sequence continues at coordinate 289,156 of CAWUFW010004049.1, forward strand.
TGGATTCAAGCAAGCCTGGCTGATGACGGCTGGAATGCCAGAAACCGGTCCTAGGATGCTTGTTTCCGGTCCAGGGAAGACATGGCTTGGCAGTTCGGGCTGGACTGTTCCCATGAGGCACAGGGTCAGACTGATTTGCATATGGCCATGTCTGAACTGGGGTGGTGGAGTGAGCTAAAGAATGATGATGGATTAAACCCAGATCAGTTGACTGGGGGTGAGTGTTTGATTGGCTCAAACGTTCCGTCCATCATCCCCTTTGTATCGCTTTGCTCGCCCTAAGTTGGCGGGGGTATGCCCAGACGTGGGTCCCTTGCTCACTTTGCCACTGGATTCAAGCAAGCCTGGCTGATGACGGCTGGAATGCCAGAAACCGGTCCTAGGATGCTTGTTTCCGGTCCAGGGAAGACATGGCTTGGCAGTTCGGGCTGGACTGTTCCCATGAGGCACAGGGTCAGACTGATTTGCATATGGCCATGTCTGAACTGGGGTGGTGGAGTGAGCTAAAGAATGATGATGGATTAAACCCAGATCAGTTGACTGGGGGTGAGTGTTTGATTGGCTCAAACGTTCCGTCCATCATCCCCTTTTGTATCGCTTTGTTCGCCCTAAGTTGGCGGGGGTATGCCCAGACGTGGGTCCCTTGCTCACTTTGCCACTGGATTCAAGCAAGCCTGGCTGATGACGGCTGGAATGCCAGAAACCGGTCCTAGGATGCTTGTTTCCGGTCCAGGGAAGACATGGCTTGGCAGTTCGGGCTGGACTGTTCCCATGAGGCACAGGGTCAGACTGATTTGCATATGGCCATGTCTGAACTGGGGTGGTGGAGTGAGCTAAAGAATGATGATGGATTAAACCCAGATCAGTTGACTGGGGGTGAGTGTTTGATTGGCTCAAACGTTCCGTCCATCATCCCCTTTTGTATCGCTTTGTTCGCCCTAAGTTGGCGGGGGTATGCCCAGACGTGGGTCCCTTGCTCACTTTGCCACTGGATTCAAGCAAGCCCGGCTGATGACGGCTGGAATGCCAGAAACCGGTCCTAGGATGCTTGTTTCCGGTCCAGGGAAGACATGGCTTGGCAGTTCGGGCTGGACTGTTCCCATGAGGCACAGGGTCAGACTGATTTGCATATGGCCATGTCTGAACTGGGGTGGTGGAGTGAGCTAAAGAATGATGATGGATTAAACCCAGATCAGTTGACTGGGGGTGAGTGTTTGATTGGCTCAAACGTTCCGTCCATCATCCCCTTTTGTATCGCTTTGTTCGCCCTAAGTTGGCGGGGGTATGCCCAGACGTGGGTCCCTTGCTCACTTTGCCACTGGATTCAAGCAAGCCTGGCTGATGACGGCTGGAATGCCAGAAACCGGTCCTAGGATGCTTGTTTCCGGTCCAGGAAGACATGGCTTGGCAGTTCGGGCTGGACTGTTCCCATGAGGCACAGGGTGAGACTGATTTGCATATGGCCATGTCTGAACTGGGGTGGTGGAGTGAGCTAAAGAATGATGATGGATTAAACCCAGATCAGTTGACTGGGGGTGAGTGTTTGATTGGCTCAAACGTTCCGTCCATCATCCCCTTTTGTATCGCTTTGTTCGCCCTAAGTTGGCGGGGGTATGCCCAGACGTGGGTCCCTTGCTCACTTTGCCACTGGATTCAAGCAAGCCTGGCTGATGACGGCTGGAATGCCAGAAACCGGTCCTAGGATGCTTGTTTCCGGTCCAGGGAAGACATGGCTTGGCAGTTCGGGCTGGACTGTTCCCATGAGGCACAGGGTCAGACTGATTTGCATATGGCCATGTCTGAACTGGGGTGGTGGAGTGAGCTAAAGAATGATGATGGATTAAACCCAGATCAGTTGACTGGGGGTGAGTGTTTGATTGGCTCAAACGTTCCGTCCATCATCCCCTTTTGTATCGCCCCCCTTTTGTATCGCATCACGGAGATGACGCCGCTGTAGCTGACGCATTGCACTGCATCTCGAGAAACGTCCCGCAACCCCGAAGAAGCGTGTCGCCGTCGCAGCCGTCGCATCGTAGATGTCGCCGCTGTAGCTGTCGCATTGCACCGCATCAAGAGAAGAGTCTCGCATCGAGGAAGAAGCGTGTCGCCGTCGCAGCCGCTGCCGTTGCATCGTAGATGTCGCCGCTGCAGCTGACGCATCGCACCGCATCGAGAGAAGCGCCTCGCATCCACGGAGAAGCGTGCCGCCGTCGGAGCTGCTGCCGTCGCATCACGAAACAAGGGTGTCGCCGCTGCAGTTGTCGCATCGAGCGGAAGCGTCTCGCAACGTTGGAGAAGAGTGTCGCAGCCGAAGCTGTTGCCGTCGCATCGCTGAACAAGGGTGTCGCCGCTGCAGTTGACGCATCGAATCGAGACTTCTCGCAACATCGGAGAAGCGTGCCGCATCAGGAAGAACTTGACGTCTTTATTTCTTTGCACCAGAACTTTGTCGCATTTCCATCGCTGCAACATTGCTTGTTGTGGAAGCGTCCCGCATCGTAAGGTACATTGACTTAAAGTGTCGCATCTTAAGAACTGAACTGAACTAAGCTAAAACTACCATTTTAAGTACAGTATTGTGGATTTTTGTCGTTTATGGTCTTGTGTTAAAACTATATAAAGAATACTTATTTTTGATATAAACCTTGTGTGGTGTCCATCTGTAGTGTGTCACTAGATTACTGTATGTGTTCACAAATGCTTTACACACTGCCTCTGAGATAAGCCTGTCTGCTCGTGCCAAGCTACCAAGGGGGTGAGCAGGGGTTATTTTAGGAGTGTACCCCTTTACCCTGACTAGAGGCGAGGGTCCCTATTTGTTACAAGTACCTACCTGTGCCAACTAGAGACCCCCAATTCTAACATTGGTGGTCAGCGGTGAGGATTCTGGACTTGCATTTGTGACTCATGTACAGTGATTGGTGAACACTACTAGTGAGTGCAGACCAAAACGCGACCACATACTGTTGGTAGATTTGTTTTTCTAGGACGTTCCATTTTTGCCAAGATCAGCCATCATGAAACCAGCATCCATAGCATCTGTTGATTTTGATTGGGAAGAGGAGAAACTAGAATGCTACAATGTGAAGCAGCTGAAGCACTTCTGCAAAAGATTTAATGTTGCAATTACCGGGCTCACCAGGAGGGAGGAGTTCTATATGGCGCTGAGGGCCTGGGTAGAAGCAAGGAAAACCCCTGAGAATGAGGAAGGGGATAATGATGCAGATGTGCAGCTGGAAGGGCCACTGGGTCCAGGGGAAAGGAAGGCACCTTCCCCAGCAGGTAGCAGTGTTTCTGCCAAAGGTCTGTCCACAGAAGAGCTGGAGGACAGGGAGAGAAATAGGATGCATGAGTTGGAGCTGGCCAAAATGAATGGGCAATTGGAAATTAGGAAACTGGCCCTGAAAGAAAAGAGGATACAGCTTGAGCATGATAGAAGTTTGAGGGAGTTGGATTTGAAAGCTAGGAGCTTAGAAATTACTCCCTCTGGTGTCAGCACACCGTCAATGCCTGTGGAATCTAGAGTGTATATTCCTAAGGATGTGGTCAGAGAGTTTTTAAAAATGATGACATTGGGCAGTGGTTCAAGGCCTATGAGGTAGCCATGTCTTCCCACCGGGTCCCTGAGAAGGATTGGGGAGCGGGGTTGTGGGGACGGTTCCTTAGTGAGGGGCGGGACACACTGCTAGATTTGCCTTCTGATGTCCATAATTCATATCACCACATGAAGGATGCTTTAATGTCTAGGTATGGTTTAATTCCTGAATTGTATAGGCAGAGGTTCAGGGGTTGCAAGAAGATAGAAAACAGTACCTGGGTGGAATATGTCACTTTTTTCTGCAGAGCATTGGATGGTTGGGTGAAGGGTAGCAAAGTTGATGATTTTCAGGGGCTCCTTGATTTGATTGCATGGGAGCACTTGTCAAGTAACTGTTTTCCAGAGCTACGCCAGCACCTGATAGATAGCAAGCTGACTATCCCTAGGAAGCTTGCTGAGGAGGCGGACCGCTGGGTCAGTACCAGGGTCCACAAGGGTCACGTGGGAGACTTAGCCAAGGGTGGGCAGGGTCCCCAGCAGAAGAGTGGGGGGACAAGGGTAAACAGAGGGAGTTCCAAAGAAGGCCCCAAAGTAGTCCCCAAGGGAACCAAGGGAAAGGTTCCCAGTCTCCCCCAGAAACCCTCAGGGCCCCGACAGGTCCACCTGTTCAAAGGGGATCCCTGAGATGCTACAAATGTGGGGACCTGGGTCATATAGCGAGTGATCCCAGGTGCCGCCAGTTTGGAAAGACCGCACCCCTGGTGCAGCCCCCGGCAGATGGCTAGTGTAGCCCTGGGGAGGAGATGGATGCCCCAGAGGGGTGGGGTCCCGCACAGATGTCCCTTGTCTCATTAGGAGACTGTGAGATGGTCCCCAAGACCCAGCTGCCTGATAACACTAAGAAATACAGGCAGTGGGTGACCATCAATGGCCATAGGGTGGAGGCTCTTAGAGATACAGGAGCCAGTGTGACAGCTGTCAAGTGTCACCTGGTGTCTCAAGAGCAGGTTGTCCCCCATGCATTCTATCCAGTTGTTGCCGCTGACAACACAGAGAGACACTGCAAAGTGGCTCAGGTTCCCTTTGGAGTGGGGGGTCTCTGGTACTCTTCAGGTAGCTGTGAGGCCCGCCATGCCTGTTGACTGTTTGTTAGGGAACGACTTGGAGAGCTCACCTTGGGCGAAGGTGGAGCGAAGTGCTCATTTGGAGATGTTGGGTTTGCCTGACTGGGCGTGTGTGACCACCCGGTCCATGGCAGCAAGTAAAGGTGCTCAAGAGGACCTGGAGCCTGAGAGGGAGGCCCAGGTACCTGCCGTCACGAGAAGAGGCAGGGGGCGCGGAAACCGGCCCCCGAAGTTCCCACGGTCCAGGAGGAGGCAGACCTTGAGGGGAATGCCCTGGAGCCTACAGGGGAACAGGTAGCTGAACTGGGGGACCTGCCTGAGCTGACCCATTGGCAGCAAGAAGGAGGACCCTCCAGGGAAGAATTCTGCAAGGAGCAGAAAGAATGCCCTTCTCTGGTGGGTCTGCGGCAACAGGCTGCAGACCAGGCAACAGGTGATCAGTATGGGTCACATTGGGTCTATTGGGAGAATAATCTCCTGTATACTGAGCCTAAGGTTGCTGAGCCTGGGTCAGCCCGTGTGCTGGTGGTACCCCAGTGCCTCAGAGCCTTCCTACTGGGGCTGGCTCATGATGTTCCATTGGCAGGACATTTGGGGCAGGACAAGACCTTTGAGAGGCTTGTCACCCACTTTTATTGGCCCCAAATGCGCAGGAGTTCAGACACTCACTGCAGGACATGTCAGACTTGCCAGGCAAGTGGAAAGAGTGGGAGGAAGCGCAAGGCTCCTCTCCAGCCATTCCCTGTAGTCAGCACCCCCTTTGAACGGGTGGGTATTGACATTGTGGGGCCACTGGACCCCAAGACAGCCATGGGCAACAGGTTTATCATGGTCTTGGTGGACCATGCCACCCGGTACCCGGAAGCCATACCTCTGAGGACAGTGACGGACCCCGTGGTGGGACGAGCACTGATGGGAATTTTCTCCCGAGTGGGATTCCCTAGCGAGGTAGTGTCTGACCGGGGGACCAACTTCATTTCCAAGTATATGAAGTCCCTGTGGCAGTAGTGTGGGGTAACCTACAAGTTTACCACTCCTTACCACCCCCAAGGAAATGGATTGGTTGAAAGGTTCAACCGAACCCTCAAAGGCATGATTATGGGTCTTGAGGAACCTATGAGGCGTAAGTGGGACGTCCTCTTACCATGCCTGCTCTTTGCTTACCATGAGGTGCCACAGAAATCTCTAGGGTTCAGTTCCTTTGAGCTTCTCTATGGACACCCAGTAAGAGGACCTCTAAGTTTGGTCAAAGAAGGCTGGGAGCAATCTCCCAGGAAACCTCCCCAGGATGTATACAGTTACATGCTGGCCTTTAGGAACCAAACTAGGCGTTTCAGGCAACTCGCTGAGGCGAATCTGGAAGCCAGCCAGGAGGAGATGAAGCGGTGGTATGACCAGAATGCCACTCTGGTAGAGCTTCAGCCTGGTCAGAAAGTGTGGGTCATGGCCCAAGTGGGGCCCTGCGCGCTCCAGGATAAGTGGACCGGACCCTTTGAGGTTGTAGAGCGCAAAAGTCCGGTTACCTACTTGGTGGACTTGCGGTCTCCCAGGAACCCCTTGAGGGTCCTGCATGTCAACCGCCTGAAGCCCCACTTGGAGAGGTCCCAAGTGGGCATGCTCTTAGCGACAGATGCTGGGATGGAGGAGGAGACCGAGCCTCTTCCTGACCTCCTGTCAGCAACAGAGCAAGATGGGTCAGTGGATGGTGTCAACCTCTCTTCCACCCTGACCCCTGAGCAACAGAATGACTGCCGCCAGTTGCAGGGACAGTTTTCTGATCTGTTCTCCCTGGTTCCCGGTGTCACAGATTGGTGCATCCATGATGTGGACACTGGGGACAGTACACCTGTGAAGCACAAATCTTACAGGGTGACTGACAGGGTGAGAGCTTGCATCAAGGAGGAGGTCTCCAAAATGCTTGCGTTAGGGGTGATTGAGTCCTCTAACAGTCCTTGGGCCAGCCCAGTGGTCTTGGTCCCAAAGGCTGCCGCACCGGAGTGCCACACCAGAACTCCGGTTCTGTGTGGACTACCGAGGACTCAATTCAGTCACCAGGACTGACGCGCACCCCATCCCCAGAGCTGATGAGCTCATAGATCGGCTAGGGGCTGCACGGTACCTCAGCACGTTTGACTTAACGTCTGGGTACTGGCAGATCGCCTTGACTGATGGGGCAAGAGAGAGGTCAGCATTCTCCACACCAGATGGGCACTACCAGTTCCGGGTGATGCCCTTTGGGATGAAGAATGCCCCTGCCACCTTCCAGAGGTTGGTCAACCAGGTGTTGGCTGGACTGGACTCGTTCAGTGCCGCCTACCTGGATGACATCGCGGTGTTCAGCGCCAGTTGGGAAGAACATCTGCACCACCTCTGGGAAGTGTTGATGGCGCTGCGGAGGGCAGGCCTCACGATCAAGGCGAGTAAGTGCCAGATCGGGCAGGGTTCTGTGGTGTACTTGGGACACCAAGTGGGGAGCGGCCAGGTGGCGCCCCTACAACCCAAAATTGAAACCATCCTGAGTTGGGAACCCCCCAAAACCCAGACAGAGGTGAGAGCCTTCTTAGGACTCACGGGTTACTACAGGAGGTTTGTCAAGGGGTATGGCAGCATTGTTGCGCCCCTGACAGAGCTGACTTCCAAGAAGCAGCCCAGGAAAGTGATTTGGACTGACACCTGTCAGAAAGCTTTTGAGGCCCTGAAAACAGCCATGTGCACGGCGCCCGTGCTCCTGGCACCCAACTTCTCCAAAGAGTTCGTAGTACAAACAGACGCTTCAGAGCATGGTGTGGGGGCTGTTCTGTCACAGATGAATGAGGAGAGCCTAGATCAACCCGTAGCCTTCATCAGTAGGAGGTTACTACCACGGGAACAGAGGTGGAGTGCTATTGAGCGTGAGGCATTTGCTGTGGTCTGGGCACTGAAGAAGCTGAGACCATACCTGTTTGGGACTCACTTCCGGGTTCAGACAGACCACGGGCCCCTCAGATGGTTGATGCAGATGAGGGGTGAGAATCCAAAGCTGTTGAGGTGGTCCATTTCCCTACAGGGGATGGATTTCACGGTGGAACACCGCCCTGGTACAGAACACGCCAATGCTGATGGTCTGTCCAGATTTTTCCGCCTTAGTGAAGAGAACTCCCCTGAGGTAGGGTAGTTCTCCCCACGTTTCAGTTGGAGGGGACACGTGTTAGACCTGGCATCCTTGGCGTTGGTCTCCCTTCCATTTTTTTATGATGCCTCCTATGTTACTGATCTGTTTTTGCTGGCGTTAGATGCTTTGGGCACTGTGCCACTGCTATTCAGTGCCACAGTGCAAGTGCTCCTATGATAAATTGTGTTATGTATTAGTGACTCCATGATTGGATGATTGGTTTACTTGTCAGTCCCTAGTACAGTGCACTGAGTGTGCCCAGGGCTTGTAAATCCAATGCCGCTGGTGGGCTTGCAGCACTGGTTGTGCCACCCACAGAAGCGGCTTGTAAATGTGCCTCAGGCCTGCCATTGCAGAGCCTGTGTGCAGCCTAGGGCTGCCATGTCGACTTGGTGAGTACACCCACTTACCAGTCCCTAAACCTTCCCTTTACTGCATGTTGGTCACCCCTAAAGTAGGCCCTAGGGCAGGGTGCATTGTGAGTACAAGGTAGGACATGCCCTGGTGTGTGTGGCATGTCCTAATAGTGAATTACAGCCATTTTCGTTTTTCACTATTGCAAGGCTACCTGCTCCCCATAGGCCAGAATGGGCAGACTGACTATTACACCTTATAGTCAGAACTGACCCAGGGAACATGGTAGAAAAACGAATTTAGTATGCCTGAACTCAGAATGATAAAATACATCTTTTAGTGAAGTTGGTTTTAACATTCTGTGTTTGAAAATACCACTTTTAGAAAGTGGGTATTTTCTTGCCTAAACTTCCAAGCCTGCCTCTGCTAGGTTGTGTATTCCTTGCCTGGAGATTGCGTGACAGGGGCTGGGGGTGGCTACAGGAGACAGGGTGAGTCAGCACAGGGCTGAATAGAAAGATCTGCATCCAGAGTGGAGGGAGGAGTTGCCCCTGGGTCTGAATAGGGCTGTGCCTGCCTTCCACAATGCTGGCTCCACCTCCTGCCGGGCGGCTGAGCACCCTGCCCCACATTCTGAAAGGAAAGAAGGAGTCAGAAAAACAAAGTGCTCCAGGACTGACCAGAACTGGTTTTGGACTAGGCAGAGGCCTCTCTGCCTTCAGAGAACAAAGAGAAACTGTGTATAAAAGGGGACCCAGATCCCTAGGAAATTAGATCACTTTGGGAAACAAGAAGAAACCTTTGCTGAGGAGCGGAACCAAGAAGAAACTGAGGAGAAGACTATCCCTAAGCTAGAGGGATCTGCCTGCAGTGGTTGCCTGACTGCCAAAGGAAGGAGAAAGGACTTTGTGTGCACTTTTATTCAACTTGTAAAGTATCTCCAAGGGCTTGAGAAAAGAGCTTGCCTCCTGCTGAAGTCTCAGGGACAACAGACTTCAACCACCAGCTCCCCAAGAATCCTTTGGAAGTGCCTGCTGCTGTTTTGGGCCTTCTGAAGGGACTGCGTGTCGCAAGGAGCTGGAAGCGCGACTCAAGAGGGAGAAGCGTGTCGCAGCCGCTGCCGTCGCATCACGGAGATGACGCCGCTGTAGCTGACGCATTGCACCGCATCTCGAGAAACGTCCCGCAACCCCGAAGAAGCGTGTCGCCGTCGCAGCCGCTGCCGTCGCATCGTAGATGTCACCGCTGTAGCTGTCGCATTGCACCGCATCAAGAGAAGAGTCTCGCATCGAGGAAGAAGCGTGTCGCCGTCGCAGCCGCTGCCGTTGCATCGTAGATGTCGCCGCTGCAGCTGACGCATCGCACCGCATCGAGAGGAGCGCCTCGCATCCACGGAGAAGCGTGCCGCCGTCGGAGCTGCTGCCGTCGCATCACAAAACAAGGGTGTCGCCGCTGCAGTTGTCGCATCGAGCGGAAGCGTCTCGCAACGTTGGAGAAGAGTGTCGCAGCCGAAGCTGTTGCCGTCGCATCGCTGAACAAGGGTGTCGCCGCTGCAGTTGACGCATCGAATCGAGACTTCTCGCAACATCGGAGAAGCGTGCCGCATCAGGAAGAACTTGACGTCTTTATTTCTTTGCACCAGAACTTTGTCGCATTTCCATCGCTGCAACATTGCTTGTTGTGGAAGCGTCCCGCATCGTAAGGTACATTGACTTAAAGTGTCGCATCTTAAGAACTGAACTGAACTAAGCTAAAACTACCATTTTAAGTACAGTATTGTGGATTTTTGTCGTTTATGGTCTTGTATTAAAACTATATAAAGAATACTTATTTTTGATATAAACCTTGTGTGGTGTCCATCTGTAGTGTGTCACTAGATTACTGTATGTGTTCACAAATGCTTTACACACTGCCTCTGAGATAAGCCTGTCTGCTCGTGCCAAGCTACCAAGGGGGTGAGCAGGGGTTATTTTAGGAGTGTACCCCTTTACCCTGACTAGAGGCGAGGGTCCCTATTTGTCACAAGTACCTACCTGTGCCAACTAGAGACCCCCAATTCTAACAACCTCCAAGCTGCAACCTTTGTTTTTCTCACCTCAAAATGTCAGTCTGAATCCGCTACGGGCACCCATTCAGTAATGCGGCATCGGAACACACAGGGGTGCCCCAATCAATGTCGGTCCGCAGACTTCTTGACTTGCTCTGCAGATGGCATATACTGGAATCGCTGCTATTTCATCCACAGGTAGGACCCTTTTCAGTAGTAAAATACTACTCCTCTCACCCCATCGCCTTGATGTTCTTGCTATGAATATTGCTTCTGCTGGGGGGGCGACGCGTAGTACAGATACTGTTAGTCCAATTGTGCGGGCGGACGCATCGCTCCAGAACGAGAGGGCGTGTCTGTTACCAGCGCCTGCAAGGCTGGTCAAACAAAGTCCAATTTCCACTCAAATAGAATGGAGCCGACACAGCTAGGGTACATAACGAAGTGGCTTTTATTACATCCCAAATTCCAAAGCGATAATTCAGGTGAGCTGGCGAAACGCTAAGGCAGACGCGTTTCAGCCTGACGACTTTCATCAGTGCTGGTTTCATTACAGGGGTCTGTGCACCTGGGGACTTGTTTAAATGCTGACATAAAGAATCTTATTGGAGCATGTATCTCAGTCCCGCCCCTATGTTAAAGGTGCAATTCATCTCCAAGCTGCAACCTTTGCTTTTCTCACCGCAAAATGTCAGTCTGACTCCGCTACGGGCGCCTATTCAGTAATGCGGCGTCCGGACACACAGTGGTGCCCCAATCAATGTCGGTCCGCGGACTTCATGACTTGTTCTGCAGATGGCATATACGGGAATCGCTGCTATTTCATCCTCAGGTAGGACCCTTTTCAGTAGTAAAATACTACTCCTCTCTCCGCATCGCTTTGATGTTCTTGTGATGAAGATTGCTCCTGCTGGGGGGGGGGCGATGCGTAGTAAAGATACTGTCAGTCCAATTGTGAGGCAGACGCGTCGCTCAGAACGAGAGGGCGTGGCGGTTACCGGCGCCTGCAAGGCTGGTCAAACATAAAGTCCAATTTCCACTCAAAATAGAATGGAGCCGACACAGCTAGGGTACAAAACGAAGTGGCTTTTATTACATCCCAAATTCCAAAGCGATTATTCAGGTGAGCTGGCAAAACGCTAAGGCAGTCACGTTTCAGCCTGATGGATTTCATCAGTGCCGGTTTCGTTACAGGTGTCTGTGCACCTGGGGACTTGTTTAAATGCTGACATAACGAATCTTATTGGAGCATGTATCTGAGCCCTGCCCCTATGTTAAAGGTGCAATTCACCTCCAAGCTGCAACCTTCGCTTTTCTCACCGCAAAATGTCACTCTGAATCCGCTACGGGCGCCCATTCAGTAATATATATATATTACTTACCTACTGGCGGTTGCCAGTAGGTAGTTATACTTAGGACCAAAGTTTCCATAGGAATTTTTTTTTTTCGTTTTGCCAATAACTTTGACGCCGCTTGAGGAATCTTCATGAAATTTTCAAAAAACTTCCCCTTTTTGATTCAGCTGCTGTGTTGAAAGTTTCGGGGTGATCCGTAAAGCAGGGGCCGAGAAAAAATTGTGGTCCCAAAATGCGTTTTCCCCATGTTATGTCTACGGGGATTTTTCATTTTGAACATGACTGCAGCCTGAACCGCTGAACGGAATTACACCGAATTTGGCAGAAAGCTAGATGTTGGTCCAGAAAGTGGACCATCTTGAATCCGAAGTTGGACCCAGCCTAGGTGCATCATGAGCCCACAAAAGGTGTCCCACCTGTCCTGGACTATAGGTTGTGGTGCAAAAGGTTCCCAAATGGCCAATTCCCAAAACTGAGGACTGAAAAAAATGTTGGCCAAAAACTGCTCTGAGAGCCAGGAGGAGCCTGGTCCTAACCTGCTCGCCTATCCACCCGAGGTACATCGCTGGTCAGATTGACTTAACGCTTCTCCCGCTACATTCTTCTCCACGGCAGCAAATCTGTTTCAGCAGCCCTTCACCAAAGAGGTATCCAACCTCGTGGAACTGTCTTCAGCTACAGCCCTCTGCCTCGTCCTAATGAAGCTTTTCAACTTAAATTTCGATGACTGAGTGCAAACATAAAAATCTTCATTGTGACTTCAACCCAAGACAATCCAACAACGACGCTCCAATCTCGGACACCACCTGTAGCCTTGCCCTGCTGATTTTTACCTTCTCAGACACATTTTCTCAGAATTTCTTCTGAGTCCAAAGGTAAGCGCTGACCAGGCTCATCCACTAATTGCTAAAACATACTTTTAAATACTTTGACAAATTCATAACTCCGGTTCTACTGATTGGATTTTTGTCATTTTGGTGTCAAATAATTTATTAAAATTTACACTACTTTTCTATAATTGGTGTGGGATTTTTCTTGTGTAGTGTTTTCACTTCATTAGTGTTTGTGTGCTGCATTATACTTTACACATTGCCTTTGGGTTAAGCCTGACTGCTTTTTGTGGCAAGCTACCCAGGGTTAAGCACAGGTTAAGTTAGTGACTTTTTGTGGTTCAGCCTGCTAGGGATTGTGGCTGTTGCTTGACAAGAGCTCACAGCCCAGTCAACCAACAGCCCAATATCTCACAAGCTACACTTGCCACTAATGGTAAGGTGCAATGGTATGTTTCCGACAAAGAAAACCTACAAGTAGCCTTAAATAATGACTTACAGGTGCAGAGTAGGGACTTATCCCTTGTGCAAAATTTTACCAGAATATGTGGTATTTTGTGACAGATAATCCAACTCCATGTGGCCCCTCTAGAGTAAATAAAAGTGTTTCTTTAACTCTCCATGAAGAATTTAGTTTGAATAAATGTATTAATTAATTTCAAAGGGAGCAATTCTGTATTTCTCAGTATAGAGAAAGAAATGGATTACTTTGTTAAAAAGAAGGCAGTCAAGATGTAAAGCCACTATAAAAAGATAAAAGGGGTGATAAAATGTGGATATATCTTCATGAGCCTGCAACCCACGAAAATTCCAGAACTGGTGAATGATAACATTAACCTGTGGGAGCTGTGGGCAATCTTAAATCAGCACTATCTCAAGTGAAGAGCGGTCATCGTAAATTACTACTGTTTATGCCCCCAACTTTATTAATGAAGAGGTTTCTTCCCCACTGGTCTCCCCTCACATTAACCATGGATATTTATATTGCCCCTCTAAAGCCTGATTAAGGATGCTATTTATCGAGCTACAGCCTCCAGCGCCAGGGGCCCAGATTAAATTCCTATTACTATTAGAAAGATGGCAGAAGATCTATGGTCGGCCTACTTGGCTACCTTATTTAAATATTGATCTCGCCTGAACTGTTCCACCTCATGGAGAGGCATCATTAGAAAGGTTCACCCAGTCTTCCTTGTAATTAGGCAGATATGATTGCTTGATTCCATGGGGAAAGTATTTGCCAAGAGCATTTTGGATCATCTACAATGCTGGGTGGATGACAATAACAATCAATCAATCAATAATTGCTTTATTCGACAATACATGTCAAAAAGCATTGCAAATAAAAAAGTTAAAAACAGTATACAGATAAAACATTAATAAAAAGATTTTTGTACAAAGGTAGACAGCCGTCTTCAGATAACTAAGTACAGTCAGACATTTAGTTCATTATTAAAAATGCATAAAACAGTATATACAGAAGGGTCCTGAGGAATCACATTTGCAGCACAATTAGGCATGTTGGAACCCACAATTCACAGTTGGCCTAATATGCGTACAAGGTCATATATAGGTACCAATTATCAATTTTCAAACACAGTTTGCTGCGCATGGATTAGCCACATCCACCTTAAGAACTTTGCTACCGGGATGGCATACCTGAGTGATGGATCTATAGAAAGAATACAAAGGGCTATGCTACATGATCTTATGCCCATGTTCCTACAGGTTTGTGCTAGCCATGTTTTGCGCGGGGCTGCGTATGCAGGACACACAAACAATACATGTGATGGAGTTTCTACCTGATCTCTACATGTATTACATGTATTGTTCTTTGATATGGACCATTTGGATGTGAAACACTTTAAAGGAAGGGACCCCAGTCTAAATTGAGAGTAGAGTTTCCGATCTAGTGGCTTTGTAATAGCATCCCAGAACGGCTCAAGACTTGGGCGAGATTTAATCTGTAGGAAGAATCCTGTAAGTGAAGTGGAGTCGTGGCACCTACTCTCTTCAGATGCAACCATCTCCCAGTATATTTCTTTGAGCTTGTCTTTCGTCGGAAACAAAGAGTCGTTGGGGCTATCCCACAGATGTGCAATGCCCATTCCATAAAACAGACCCTTAAGATTTCTCAGCCAGCTGATTTTATGGAATTGATCTTTTTCTATAACGTCCCTTAATCCTTCAGCATATACTTTCAATTCCGGCGTACTCCACAGCCTACGCCAGTACAAAATCGGCCGGAGTCTAGCGAGGTCTGCTATAGCATTTCTACCAAAATCACTCCTTAAAGGAACAATTGGTGTATTTTGCGGTAGACTAGTTATCGCTCGGAAGAATGTGTTTCCCGCAACAGTCAGCTGCAGAAGGTTTCCTAAACCCCACAGCTCGGCACCATATAGTGCCGAGCTCACCACCTTGATATTATAGATTTGAAGTACTGGACTGAGCGGTTTTGTCAGGGAAGTTCTACATTCCTTTCTTAATATACCCGCTAGCTGTCTATGTTTTAGTGCCATAGCATCTACATGCGACTTCCAACTCATGTCCTTGTGTAATCTAATGCCCAAGTAGGTGAATGAGTCAACCTGCTCAAGTGGGAACCCTTCCATAAATATACTGCCCTTAAAAGAACGATGCTGGTTAAAAGCCATGAACTTTGTCTTATCTGCATTGATTTTTAGGCCACGTAGGTGACAGAATTCCCCATATCTTCGCAGAGCAAGTTGTAGGCCACTTGGTGTTTTGGAAATAATCAAAGGATCATCTGCAAACATTAAAATCTGAATCTTTCTGCCAGCTAAAGTTGGAGCATCAGTATTGGTGGCAGCCAGAAAATTTGCCACACCATTAATAAAAAGAGAAAAAAGCGTGGGGGCTAGCACACAACCCTGTCGGACGCCCTTACACAGAGGGAAGGGATCTGTCTTGTCACCCTGTGCACCCCAACGTATCTGTGCAAAGTTGCCCTCATGAAGGCGGATTATAAGGGAGAGTAGGTCCTGAGGTATCCCCATTACTTTCAGAACCTCCCATAGTTTGAGCCGTGGGGCCAGGTCAAAAGCTGTTTTCAAATCGACAAATGCAGCATACATGCTGCCATTGCCGAGAACTACTGTTCGCCAATGAAGAGTGACAAAGTGAAAGACTTGATCAGTTGTGCTTATGTGAGCCCGAAAGCCTGCCTGAAGGTGGCTGTTGATGGAATTATCTTCCATCCATACATGGTTCTTGGCCAGCACCAGCCGAGCTACCACCTTTTGTATGGAATCTATGAGGCTTATGGGCCTGTAGTTGGCGGGCATCGATTTGTCACCTTTTTTGTAGATTGGGATTATTTCTGCCCCCCGCCAGGTATCCGGGATGGGAGCACCGTGGGCAATAGCATTTGCTAATAGAAGTATATATTGAGACCATTTAGGCCTGTCCTGGAGTAAAATATCAGCAGGAACACAGTCTAAGCCTGGGGCTCGACCACCTGTTAGTGAATTTAGGGCGGCATCTACATCTGCCTCATCAAGTACGTTATCATTAGCACAAAAATATGTCAGATCAGGGCCACAGGCCTCTGTCTCATCGCTTGCGTATTGGGTGGAAAAATAACTAATCCACACTTCCGGGCCAACATGATTTTCTGGGGGTGGGGCCACTCCGCCACTCCCCCAGTTGACCAAGTGCCAGAACCGGTGTGAGTTTTTAGTCCCGCAGGCACGTTTTAATTCCATCCACCTATCCTCGTCCCAGGCTTTCTTGGCAGAGAGAGTGGCCTTCCTATACATAGCCCTAGCAACTCGCACTCTGGCCGCATCTCCTGACTTGATATCCTCGCTGAGGACCCCACGGGCATATCTACATTCGGTATTATACCAGCGATCTTTTGCATTAGTTACCCTTGTCCTGGTTTGGATTGGTCTTTGAAAGTGCAACCTAATTTTTGCATATAAGATATTATGCAGTTGAATAAAATCATTTGTTAGATGGTGGTTAAAACTGGATGACACCATCGCATTTACTTTTTTTTCTAACTCATTAGCAATGGAGGACGGAATTTCAGGGCGCTCTAAGATCATAGACCATTTAACGCGCCGCATGTTATTTGTTGGCTGAAGGTCACAAATCGTGTGTGCTGCATCATACTGTGCTTGTAGCCTTGTGTCCCTTATTAAAAACCTAGAGCACAGTGGATCATGATCACTCTCCACGCGATCTTTCACCACCATGTCCTCAAGAGTATGCCATAAGTTCAAACTAACAAGAACATAGTCAATGCGGCTAGCGTGGTGTCCACTGTTGAATGTGTTTGCTCCAAGTCTATCGAAAACTGTTCTACCATTTGCTGCCCTTAAACCATGTTCTAAGCAGAAAGCTTTCATTTGAATGGCAGACTCAGTCCAACGTTTGATAGGTGCAAGTTCCAGTAGTGGTATACCCCATTGTTCATCCTCCTCCCTTGCCACATCATTATCCTCATTATCAAAGGGTTCGAATGTTGTGTTTAGGTCCCCAACTATAACTACATGAGTAGCCCCTAAGGGGGTTTCTAATAGATCGCCTAGTGCCAGAATAGTGTCAGATTTCTGCCCTCCACTGTGGCCTCTTGCATATACATTGTATAGATCTATGGGGCCATATTGATCAGACACAAGCCTAATAGCGAGAATGTCATTACTGGCTGTCGAGAGGGCCGAAATTTTGGAACCAATATCCTGTCTGACCCACAGTGTAAGTCCCCCTGATGGCCAACCTCTTACTCCCTTGGTTACCGGAACATTAAAAATGAGGTATCCAGGATGGTAAATAGGCTCTATGACCCATGTTTCCTGGAAGGCACAGATGTCAAATTCCTCTATAAAAGTATTCCAATCAGGGTCATCGCCCCTGTGCCTCAGGCCGGCAATATTCCAAGATATTAGACTAAGAATACGGGGTGTTACATCGGTAGCCAGCCTCTGGCCAGCCATAGCAATTGATGGACCTGGGGCCTGGTCCGATGTATGCCTGGTACTATTAGGGAAGCTTGTTGGCATTTGGAATATACCATTGGGGCAGGGTATAGTATGCTCATTATCTTCAGTAATTTTAGCGGCTTGTGAACTAGCAGCAGAGGGCGGAAGACACCTTCAATCAATCTCACTTAGTGAGGACCCAGAGGATTGGGGATTGTTTGGGACTTTGCAGGATGGGCCACTGGTCTTATCTGGGCGATTGTATTTTAACCGGATTGCCGTGTTAAAAAGATGTTGGGTCCGGAGATCGAAAGCTGCCAAGTTTTCTACTAGGTCATGGTGTGTTAGTGTGAGGGCAATGGTATCTGTTTCGGATTCAGGTGTTGAATACCTTTTCGCCCTTACTATGTCCTCCCTTATTATGGATCGACACCCTCTCACTTGTCAGATCCAGTGGATGGCTTTATTGACTAGGGTTGCCTCAACCTCTCTACTTGCCTCAGGCGGAAGCCTAGGAACATTGGTCAAGTGTATTATCTGCTTCCACCCAGGGAAATTATCTTTGTTTATCACCTGTGGGAAATGAAAACTTTCTTTAGGGTCCTGCTTACGATTTAAAATTGGGAGGGGATAGAGAGAGCCTCCATTGTGAGATTCCCCACCTTGGAGCTCAAGTACTTGTTCGCCCCCCTTGGCTCTCCCGTAATATGGGGATCTTTCTCCTGTGTCAGTTTTAGCACCCTGCGGTTTACCTAATGTAGCACGCATTGCTGATGGCCCCACCTTACCCTCCACTGAGTTATTGAAATTAGGGCTTAAGACTTTTTTGAGCGATTGGACTTCATTAAGTATTCTACTGAAAGATTCTGAGAGGCTACCTACGGCTGCCTTAACTTAAGTACTCTAATTTCTTCCACTAAGTTAGCTATCTGCCCTGCAAACAGATTTTTCAGGGAGCTAGTGTGCGTGGTTAGACTTCCTTTGGCATGGGCTACTTCCATACTAGCATAGTCAGCGTGACCAGACAGTGTAGGTCCCCCCCTCTGTGTAAGGTCTATCACGGCACCTCCTAATATCGCCTCATTAACCTCTTTAACCAAGTCATTACGTCTATCTAAGGCATCATTGTTGTCCATGAGGGGGGAAAAACTATTACTACAGGGAAAAACTGAGAGTTTATCAATATGCTCTTGCGCCTCTGTTACCTCATTGTTAGACACTACGTGGCTAAGTTTTGGGACAGATGCAGATGGCTTCCTTGCTTTTGCTTTATTAAATAGTGATGGAATGCGGCCTTGGCAGATGTTATGAGCAGGCCTACCCTGAGGCTGCGCACCAAATGTTGGAATCAATGCGCTCTTAGAATCAAGGAGGCCCTCACACTCTGTCAATAAAATATCTATTCGGTCCAACACCCCTTCTCCCCCACCCCCTTGTCTGGGACTTACAACCTTTTTGCATTTCTTCGCCCTTTTTTTCAAAGGCAATCTTTGAGCCCTCCTCGTTACACTTACGTTTCCCCATTATACAACTATGCCTTTCAGAAAGGGGTATATGGAGGGGTTACTACACACGCTATGCCACTTGGCGCGATGATTACAGTCACTTATAAGTAGTCAGATGTTATGCTGAAACAGTACCTCTGTCCAGGTGCAAGTGTTCCGTAAAACGAGAGAAGAGAATGCAGGGTGTCTTTGTATGCCTCCGGGCACAAGCTTGCTGGAGGGTGCAGTCCCTGTTATGTCCTGCGAGACACGTTCTAGTGTCTCGACAGGCATAGAGTTTAGAGCCACTCCCCTATGGGAGTGGGCACACTTGCACCCCCACAAGCATCCCTCACAGGCGTCACAAGTGACGTGAGCCTGCTAATAAAAGGGCCCGGGTGCACGTGCTCGAGGCGAGTTTTCCAGTACCACATTCCAGTGTCTGTGTCGTCCTTTCCTACATCATGTGGGCCTAGGGCCCGGAACATAACACTGGCGACGAGCGGGCTAATCCCGCGTGTGCAGCCGCCGTTATTGTTGGTGGTGAAGGGGAGTGAGCCTTGCCCATGCTGTGGGCGCCCCTGCCACCAATGGGGCGGAAGGCGCCGGTGTCTGCGCGCCGAGAGTGCCCCTAGAAGCATAGAGGGCGAGCTGGTCGTGAGGGCTGCTTTTGGCGACGCCGTTGAAGTACAGGCGCAGTGCCAGGTGTCCCGCTGGGCGTGTGGTGAGCCTAAGGGGAGACAGCTGCTGAGAGGCTGTGACGGGGCCCCTGTTGCAAGAGAAAGAAGAGTGACCCCTGACAGTAGAGCGAGCCGAGCGGGAGCCCACCCCGCACCAACGTGACAGCCAGCGGGGCATGAGGTGAGCCCGGCGACTGCTGCAGTAGCCCACAGTGAAGCTGGCCCCAACCGGACCAGGAGGAGTGCAAGCACAGCACGTGTGACCTGAGGCAAGATACCGGAGTCTCTGTTTAGGCGGCCCAGCCCCCACGCAGCCCGAGAGGTGTGAATGGCTGCTGAAGAAGGGCTGGAGAAACTAAGACAGGACACTGACAGACGTCGATGAACCCTGTGTGCATCACTTTTCCCCCCGATGCCGCTGAATCGAGGTAATGACTTACCGGGAGGAAGTTCGGGTGCCCGGCCAGGTGTCCTGCAGTGTGGCGGTTTCCAGGATAGTGCCCCGACTGCAGCAGCAGAGAGCGCGTGGCTTCAGGCAGTATCCAGGCCGGGCCCGAGACAGGCATGTCTGAGCGCGTGACCGCAATACCGCACGAGGAAGTGAAAGCAGCGGCCGTAAGATGAATGCAGCAATGAGGTGCGGTCCGCAGCAAGTGCAGAGCTGCGGAGGCCGACACTGGCACCCATGCGGTAGTCACCGAAGCGGGCTGGAGGAGCAGTCTATATCTCCTCCCAGCAGGTGAACGTAGCAGCGGAGCTCGGGGGAGAGAGTGCATGTAGCCCGCAGCGTTTGGGGAAGCTGCTGGAGCGAGTGGAAAGAAGAAACAAAGCAGCAGCGCCACCTAGTGGCCATCGATCGGTAACACCCACTAAACAAACAAAGATAAAGGCTTCTACCGTACGGCCTGGCCTAGACCAGCACAAAAAGAAGGTTGCACCATCCTTCCTACCAGATCCAGGTACCTGCAGGCCAAAAGCAGAGTGAAGAGAGCATTGCACGCCCCAGTGGTGAACAGACGTCACCGCAAGCCAAGAGAGCAGGCACGCACGGTGCCAGAAGAGGGCGCCCTGGCAACGCTGAAGCATGCACAGTCCGAGGCTCGTGACACATGTGCCCAGAAGATTGTCAGCAGAGATGAACGCCCAGGAGGAAAAGAGACCTCTCCAAAGGAAAGAAGCACTGCTGGAACCAGCAGGGAGATCCCATACATCTCCACAGCAGCAACGGAGCCCGGAAGGGGCCAAACGCAGCACAGTGTCCTCCCTCACACTGCTGCAAGCAGGAGTCGTCAGTGACCCAACGCTGATGAGAGGAGAGTCGTACACCACAAGTGGCCAGCCGCCACCACTAGCTCACTACTGCCCGTGGAAGCCATTCCCTGGAGAGGGAACACCCGGAGTAGGAGCTTCGCTCCCTACTGCCTGTGGAAGCCATTCCCTGGAGAGGGAACACCTGGAGTAGGAGCGTCAAGACGCCACAGCTCACCACTGCCCGTGGAAGCCATTCCCTAGAGAGGGAACACCCGGAGTAGGAGCGTTGAGAAGCTGCCTGAAGAAGGAGCACCCAAGATGAGTGGCTGCTCGCCATGCAGCCGAGAAAAGCGACTGAAGTTTCGCCTGTATGGTCCCGAGACCATTGAAGTTAATTGGCCCGTTGGCCTTGTTAGAACAGGGTGCATGTCACTGCACCCGGAGGAGAAGCAGAAGAAGAGTGGAGATCGTGTCACCCAGAAGAGCTGGACAAATGCAGGTGTGTTAAAGACAACGAGAGGAGAAGCACGAGGACTCGTAGCACCACAAGCCAAGAACACCTCCAAAGACACCAGACAGCCACCAAGGCGGACCGACGGCCCTGGTGACAGCAAACCGCGTTGCTCCCATTGCTTCACAGTGAGACCGTCCAGCCCCGAGTGTCGGCAGTTGGAGTCGAACGGCATCCCTGCCCCTGACCGCAGATGCCAGAGGTGTAAGAGAAGATTCAGAAGAGGCGGTCACGTGGCTACGACGTCCATTCCGAAACTCCCTCTCCTAGTTAATCATCGCCACCTGTCGTCCAGGACCCATGGCAGCTACGTCATCAGTGCCATGTGCATGACACCGCACTCAGCAAGATATGTGGAAGTGTGACCGGAGGGTCTACACCAAGATTCGGACAACCAGCTGAGGTCAAAGGGGAAGTCGTGAGTGGCAGGGCCGGACGATGAAGAAAACCCAAGCTACAACAGGAGTGAGTCCTGACAAAGCGACAGCAAGGGAAGAGGGTATAACCCGAGAAGAAACTGGCAACCGCACAGCGGGAGTCCGAAGTAAGCCGCACAGCCTGCGCGAACCGAGTCTCAAGCCTTACGTTTCTCAGCGTGTTCATCACTCCTCCGTCATCAAAGTCCCAACAGCCCAAGAAGTCCAAGTACATGAATGCAAGTGCCTCCCCAGAGAACATGGAGGTACCTGGCCACTCCCTGCCTCAGGTGATCGACTCCAGACTAGACGCCTACATCCATCAAGGCAAGTCATCACCCGCCGTTGCCCCGATTCACCACACGGCTGGCAATGCTACCACGCCAGTCATCATCAAGTGCGTCTATCGACACCATCTCGAATACACATTGAGTGGAGTCCTACAATATTGCCAAACTAGCCAACAAGGAAACTCAGAGGCTACCTGCTAACCTGGTCTGCACCTGAACTGCGGCAGCGAGAGCATGTACTGACCAAGACCCATACACCCTTGAGGTTTGTGCGAGAGACTGGCGACTGGCTCCTCGGTGGTTTGCAGCTGCCCCCAGCTGGCACACACGCAGCCCCATCGCAGCCTACCAACAGTCCCGTGGCAAGCCCGACGAAGGGCCTCCCCAGGCGGGAGAGCGGAAAGAGACATTGCCCCACCGACAGGTCACCGGACACAGCAAGACAGCCTAATAGAGACTTCAGGCAATACAGAAATAATCCAGTGAACTTTCACCATGGACTCCCACCATGATCTTGACGCACCCAGTTAATGAACTGTTGTTACACACCACATACCATCATCCAGGTCAGCGGACAGAAGTTACGTGGGACTAAAGGACATGCTTGCACTGGTACGTTCCTAGTGCGCAGATGACATCTTCAAGCAAGCGTTCGTATCCTGAACCGATCAGGTTAAATGATGAATACCTGCTGAGAGTGTCCTGCCTCAGTCGAACTCACCAGCCCTTGTCGACCGTCTTCCTGATGCCGGACCCAAGAAACTGATGGACCCTGTGTTGTATACTTCGTTACTGTTTATCCCTACAGGTTGAACTATAGAGCTTTTGTTTTATTAAAATTTGGGAGGAATGTTATGTCCTGCGAGACACGTTCTAGTGTCTCGACAGGCATAGAGTTTAGAGCCACTCCCCTATGGGAGTGGGCACACTTGCACCCCCACACGCATCCCTCACAGGCGTCACAAGTGACGTGAGCCTGCTAATAAAAGGGCCCGGGTGCACGTGCTCGAGGCGAGTTTTCCAGTACCACATTCCAGTGTCTGTGTCGTCCTTTCCTACATCATGTGGGCCTAGGGCCCGGAACATAACAGTCCCCAGGCAGAGAAAGTGCTGGTACAATAGGGCAGTCTCCCCAACCTCGAATAACTTAGCTAATGGCTAAATTAAGAGGGGTGGCCCAGCCCTGCCTCTTCCTAACGCTGATGGGCGCAGGACGGCCCGCCCTTGGCCCGGGCTTTGCCCGGGCGTGGCCTGCGCGCATCCCGCGGCGCGGGGGGAGAGGCAGAGCTTTATGCGTGATTGAGAGCGCCTCCCCCTCGTTAGTGATGCGGGAAGGTAGAGTGTTGCACCCTGGGACTAGTAGTCCTCTCCAGGGTGTTGGTGCATACAAATTGGGCGGATGTCGTCGGGTGCCAGCGGTGGATTCCCAGACTCTGGGACAGCGTCCCGCCAGAGTGTCAGGCAGCAGAGAAGGTCCCCGGCTCAAAGCAGGCAGAATTAGCGTCCCCGTCACTGGGCCTCGCCACCAATTGGGCTGGCTTTTGACTTCTTCACTTGGACGATCTTTGTTGCCGGGGAATTGGAATCTCCTGTGATGGTGACTCTTTGCTCCTGGGTCAACCCGGCTTCCACTTTCTGTAAGCCATCAATAACATTATTCCATGTGAACAGGCGGGTTTTTAAACTAAAAGTTCCACTCAGGGTAATATTACAGTTTTGTAGATGATTTTAGAGAAATATGCGTTATTGCACAGTATGCCTTTCTAAGCATCATATATTGACTTTTCTACTGCATTTGATCGCATGAAAAAGGATGAGATGCCCCGAAACTAGCCTCCTGCTATATAGCTGCTCTGCTATATACAGAAGATGTCATGATTTTATGCCTTACACCTAATGGTTTACATAAACATTTGCATTGCTTGCATAGTTATGCTGAGAGTCAGCATATGAAAATTAACATAAAGAACAATAAAGTGATGACCTTGAGGGCCACGGGTAGTAGAAAGTCCAGGATATATGAAACACAATATGTTGAGCAGGATGGGAAAAAAGGAAATGCTTTTTAACATGACCTCATAGTTATTTATCTTGGAATCTGGACCATGAAATCCGGCACTTTTTGTTGCTATTTCGTATGAATATTTAATTTTACCTTTAAATTCGTTTATAGGCATCTGGAGTGGAATGACACCGGAGGACAGATTTTGTAATCTTTGTAAGGTTGCCTCTCAAGCCCTCGAGAATGAATTATTTGCTTGCACTTCATTCAGTGCTTAATTTGTAAAATATTAAGTGCCAGGGCTCTGACCAGGAGGCAACTGCAGCTTGCACCACACATCGCCCCTGTCATCGCTGCCAAAACAACTACTAACCATCTCTCTCGCATGTAAATGCGACAGTTCAGATTATTCCAGGTCCCCAAAGCTAAAGGAATGGCTGGGGAGGCAGATATTAATAATTTTTTTATGTATATTGTTTTCCTAAACAACTGTTATACTGCTCATCTCTAAATTACATGAGCAGCGCCACCTTGTGGCAGACTGCCCTAAGTGTGGTGTTGACAATTAGGTGCGGTGCCGAGCACAGGAAACCAATTAAGTGCCGGTGCTCAGCACCGGAAAGCTCCGGCTCAAATTAAGCACTGCCTTCATTACACTTTAATCGTTGTTTTTTCTTGAAACCATTATTTGTGAAATATGGGGTTTGTACGAGAAATGATGCAATCCAACTATTATTTAACCCTGTGAATGAACTGACGTTTTTTTTTTTTTATTATTTAAAAGGTTTTTAAATATATATTGATTTTTGTGTTGTACGATATTTATATGTGGATTTCATTGTACATCTAAATCTTAGTAATAAAAGTGAATTGAATTGCACATAACTTTGCTGTTAGCTACTTTCTTAGGACTGTTACAAGAATTAGGGGCAGGTAAGAATTAACTGGAACTAATGTGCTTCTACTCATATAGTGTGGCTCTGGGTGGCAGCAAGTAAATTTGAATAGTGGTGACTGGTTTGTTACATACACATTTTGCATACTGTTTGTATGATTCAACTAACCATTGCGTCTGCACTATGCGCTTTATGGACGATGTATGATGTTTTATTGGCTATATAATTCTTGCTGTAAAAAAGAAACTTGTATTTCATGAACCGTTTTATATTTATATTTGAGTGATCTAGATAGTCGAAATAAACAATTTGATGGTGATGATGAAATGTGACCTCCAAGGATGTCACTTCCGGTGATGACAAAGATCGTTCTTTACAGTTCAGCAACACCCCACCCCTGGACAATTTGATAGCTGGCTTCTCTGGGAGAGGGAGTAGCAAGAGCTGTGGTTACCATGACTTAGCAAAGGTGCGCTTGTAGGCATAACAACATGCTCAGACCATTTGGCCATTCGATGAATGGGAGACCACGCCTGTTTGCGGGAGTTTACATTTGTTCATTCAGTGCTTCTCACATACAGAAAAAAAATGTAATATAACCAGCAACAGGGCGCTCTGTTCACAATCATAAAATGCCTTGCGAATCGTTAGGTTTATAATAATAATATATGTATATATAACATCAGGTTAAAACTCAGACTGGAAATAGAAAATAAAATGGAACCTTGTGAGGTTTTTCAGCATATTATCGGAAACACAGGGGCATACACCCCAGGTCACTTTGTTAACACTGTAGAAAAACAAAGGGGCATATGTACAAGGAGTTAACACTGCGTTAGCAGCACTTTTCCGCCGGTTTTGCAGCAATATTTTTATTGCCATATGTACAAGCTGTCGCTAACCTCTGTTAGCGGCAGTTTTCCGGCGAAAACATCCATTATAAAGATCGCCACTTCTGTTAGCAATATGCAAGGGAGGCGTTCCCATGCAAAAACGGCCGCTAACCCCACTTCGCGATATTTACAAGGGGATTCTTTAAGTTTGGAGGACCAAAAAAACTGCCTCTAACTGCAGTTAGAGGCAGTTTTTTAAGACCAGAAAATAGCTGGTCTTAAAAATGGAGATAACACTTGGGGCCTCATTTCAGCAGGTTTTGTTGCTGGACTGCGCTGCAAGCAATGTTGCTGCGCTGCCCTGCGACAAAACTACAGGGCAGGACTGCGCACCATCAATAAGATAGTGCGCATTCCTGGGCCTCACTCATGAAAAGTGTTGCAGCGCTGCGACAAGACAGCGTTGCAACACTTTTCACTACTTCCTTCTTGCAATACCACGGATGCACTGTATTCACTGGACAGCGCTCCATGACGCAAGTAATGACAGATACGTCTGGAATCCTGACGTATCTGTCTGCGCTAAAGTCACGCATTGCTGCAGTCGTGTCACAACCATGACGCAACTCCAGCAATGCATGGGGCCAGCCTATCCTTGTGGCACTGCGTCACCCTTACGCCTGCCATCATGCAGGCATAAGGTACTGACGCAGTGCCGTTCTTGAGGGGTGCCCGGGTGTCAGTGCAGTTGGAGATCCATCGGTGGCGGTTGCGCGATGCGGTGTCATTGTCTCTAAGCGTTGGCGGAGTGGTGGTGCTGAGGGAGTTGACAAGACGTACTTCGGTGGCCTTGATCCAGCTGCGAGGGGGTCGATGATGGCGATTGTGTACGATGGGCATGGTGAAGACGTGATGTATACAGTGATGGTCGGTCGAGGAGAGTCCGGTGGTGTGGCTGTAGTTGAAGGTCACGCTGGCGGAGGAGACGTGCTCGACCGTGTGTCCTGCTATGTGGCTTGCTGCGGTGACTAGCTGCTTGAGTCTGATGTTGGGGAGCTACCCCAGGAGGGGGTGGTGTTCTGGTCACTGGGGTTGTCCAGGTGGAACTTGAGTTCGCCGAGTAGGATGTCGTCGGTGGATGGGAGAGCCTGGTGTGAAATGAGGTCTACAATGGTATTTGAGAATGGTTGTCCATGGCCCAGGGGGCCTGCAGATGAGGATGCCGCAGAGGATGGGGTTGGGGTTGGTCCTGATCTGGAAGTTAAGGTGTTCCATGGTCACCGTTGGGTCATTAGAGTGCGTGGTCAGTCGGAGTGCGCTTCTGTAGGTGATGGCAATGCCTCCTCTTGGACGGTCGGGGTGGTCCTTGCGGGTGATTTAGTAGCAATCAGTGATGGCGATGGCGATGTCCGGTCCGGAGCAGATGTTGGTCCTGGCAGGCGATGTGCCATCCAGGGTTGATGGCGAGGAGGGTGCTGGCGCCGTAGGGGTGGAGTGTCCGAGAGGAAGGGTCCTTGGTGCTGAGCACGGTCCAGGGGCAGACGGACGCAGACGGGCTTGCCTATGGCTTGCCTTTGGCACGGGATACGTCCATTACAATGCAGGCATTACATCGTAATGCCTTTACAACGCAAATCCAACAATGCAGGTGCCTTTACATCGCATTCCATTACAACGCATTGTGAGGTCAGTAATGGGGTATTTAAAATTTTTAGGGTGGGTATGGGTTTCGGGTGTCAGAGATGAAATGTGGGGTGTATTATGGGGTAATATTTGAAATTTGGGGTGTGCATTTGGGGTCAATCATGAAAATTGGGGTGTGCATTTGGGTCAAATATGAAAATTGGGGTGTGCATTTTGTTCAAATATGAAAATTGGGGTGTGTAATTGGGTCAAATATGATTTTTAGGGTGTGTTTTGGGGGCTCAAAGATGAATTTTAAGGTTTAGGGTTTGCTTTGGGGTGCAAGGGTCAGTTTTAGGGTTGCACTCACTGAAGTGGGAATAGTAATGTTTACATCTCCGCAATCCAACACGTTCCCTACTGTTGCAATATGCCTAGTATTACTATGCATTGTAATGGAATGCGATATGGTGGTATGCGTCGTAACTCCATATATACCTTTGGCACACCAGTGGTACGCCCTCTGCGCATGGCCGCACAGCGGCCGCCATTGAGAAGTGCTGCGGGGGGGACTGGACAGCTGGGAGGTGGGAAACGCTGGAAAGAACACTGGATGGGGCGTGGACGCGGGGGGTGTGTGTGAGCGGATGTTGTAAATATTTACATGAGAGAAATCTTACCTCGAGGCCGGGTCCTGTGTCTTCGTTGCTCCTCCTCTCCTGAGTCGGCTTCCAGGAACAGGAAGTAGGCAGCCATGCTCCCTCTCCTAAGCCAATCACAATGCTGCAATGCGGCGTTGGGATTGGTCATTGGCGCCGGGACGAGGCGTTGAGCCAGGGGCTGGAGGTGTGGGCATGTTCTCATGCAGACTGTAATGCAGCCTGCATTGCGAACAGGACAGTGCGCATGACTGCTTTGTGCGGCCTGAGCAGGCCGACCAAACAGTCACTGCGCACTTGAGTGGGCATGCCACTCCGCCCCTGCACTGCTCCGTGAGTGGAGCAGCCCTACCCACCCTCCAGCCCGCAACGGAAACATGGCACCATAACATAAGGAAGTTATCATCATGTGATGATTGTTCCTCTTCTTGCACTGCTTGGAAGCAGTGGGGCGACGCTCTTCCGCCGTAGCGGATGAGCCGACACTGGGGGTGCGTCATCTACTGGTGCTAGGCCTGGGCGACTCGACCCCCGGGCCTCCTCCACTACGTGTCCCACCTTCTCCTTACCTGGACACTGACACCATGGCGCAATCCGCTAAACTCTCTCCAAATCTGTGACTCACCCAGCAAGAGCCTCAGCCAGGTGGGATTTCACAAGCTTGGGTACAGCAGTCGCCGCCAAGTCCACTGGTGAACCTCCCGATGCAGTTGATGCAGCAGGGCCCCCTTAGGCGTAAACTTGCAGCGCTCCCGCAGCACAAGTTTGGCGCAGCTCAGGGGCCTCACCCTCCACAGCGTCTGGCCAGCGCAACCTCATCCGGCCTGTGATGCAGAGAGGTGCCGCCCACCGTTGGTAATCCTCTCTGTGCACCCCGGTGTAGTGGTGGATCGTAGTATGCGATGCAGACCTCCCTACGTTGGTGCGCAGGAGTGCCTCTACCATTCACAGCTCCAAGGGGCGCAAGGCGGTCTTTTCACACAGGTCAGCAACATGTCTCCATGCGACCGACCAGACTTCACCACCAGGTACGGGCGATCGCCGAGCCTCAATGTCTACCGCCACGGCTCTTCGACTCCACAGCTCCTCCACATCCCACTCCAGGCTCCAGACGCAGGTCCAGCGAGGCATCCAGGCTCCAGACGCAGGTCCAGCGAGGCATCCAGGCTCCAGACGCAGGTCTTGCGAGTCATCCAGGCTCCAGACGCAGGTCCAGCGAGGCATCCAGGCTCCCGATGCAGGTACAGCGAGGCATCCAGGCTCCAGACGCAGGTCCAGCGAGGCATCCAGGCTCCAGACGCATGTTCAGCGAGGCATCCAGGCTCCAGACGCAGATCCAGCGAGGCATCCAGGCTCCAGACGCAAACAGGTCCAGCAACGCATCCAGGCTCCAGACGCAGGTCCAGCGAGGCAACCCAGCTCTCATCCTGGTCATCCTGGATGTTGGGTGGCTTGAGGGGGTTGTTGATGTGTGCTGCACTTGGCCCTGGCTGCTCCATTCTGCATTTCATTGTTTTTTTTGCCTATTTTCTATTGGAGGTCAACTGATAGGCTATTTTTTCCATTAGAGGCAAAAAAACTCACGTTGGGCTGACTAACGTGCGTTTTTTTGTCGCTAATGGGCCTTTTGTTGGTTTTCGCCCGCTAACGCCGGAATTCCTATCGCCATCACGCTAATGTTAGCTGCAGTTTTCACCGCTGATCTCTGAAGCTATCGCCATGTAGCGACGTCTTGTACATACGTCGCTAACAAGGCGATAGTTTTCCGCGGTACACAGCGATAGATAAACTGCCGCAAACTAGCGTTAGCGATAGTTATCGCCATTTCTTGTACATATGCCCCAAAGTGTTCAGAAGGGATCCCTTGTAGGTGACTCTTTAAAAATTGCCTCTGTGTATTCAGCAATAAAAATGTCTGGGCCACGAAAATACAATGGTAAAGATCAGGTTGCAAAATTGTAGAACAAAGATCAAATCTCTTGCATGCAGCGACTCCGAGGAACAGAAAACAATTCCGTTTGAAATAAGATGGATGTCAAATTTGTGATTAAAGGTAAATGCTATCAGAATGAGATAGAAAAAATCTGTTATTTTTTGTGTAGACTGACTTAATGTCTTGTCTTGGAAAATCAGTGCTGCCATTGAAAGCCAGAGACATGGCAGTTTTCCTGCCAAGATAAGAAATAAAGGTAAATGGCATATTGTTCCACTTTCTGTATAAACAAATAGCACTTCCGGGACTTTCTTTTTAACTCGTTATCTGTAAACACAGATTAGCTGATTTGTGATAATTTATTAAGAAGTTCGTTGCCTGAACATACATTTATAACTACAACTAGCATAGATTTCCATACTTCAAGGGATTCATAAAAGTACCCATAGACCTTTGAGAACTCTCCATGGTGGCAGAAGTGTGAATGGTCACATAGAGTGTCTTTTATTATCTTTCTTCTACTGGGAAATATTTTGTATACAACTATAGAAGTTATGGGTTTTTTTGAGGATACTTTGCACACAATTTGCAAATTTACCCAATCTTCACAAAAGTGAATATACATGTAAAATAAGATGTGTGAAGACACTCAATGCTCTGGTTATGTGAGTGTTTACTGACTTCACATTAACTATCACATCTTCAATGTCTCTCTCTTAGGACCACGCATGCCCTCAGCTATAACTGAAACATAATAATAGTAATCCGTCATTTATAAGGGTGTTGTACCCTTTGCACATGACATACAACATTTGTCTATAAAATGATTACTACCCAATCGAAATTGGCAGTCATTTCGCCAATCTTGGAATGAGGAAAGGCTGCATTAAGATTGTCAGATTCGAAAACTCAACAGCTGGTGCTCAAGGTGATAAATTATCTAATTCGTTGCCCTACGTGTGATAAACTGCATGGGGCACAGATAAGAGCAGAGAAAATTCAAAGATGTGTATATGTATAAGTAATGAGGGTAAGAGATGTATGCACCTCATCAACCTCTTCTCTGCCTTTATTATTATACTTTCCGATATTGCTGAGTGTATGAATTGTTGCATATGCCATTCTGTGAATTGTATATGAAATTATAAATTGTTACTAAACATTACTCATCAAGAGGAAAATGAAACATTCACATTTGCATTGGCAATGTTTAATAATTATGAAATGATTGTGTCTTGATGCGTAAAGTACGTGATAAATAAACATCTTATTAGTTCTGATTTTTTCATTCTTCCATTTTTTCTGAGATGTTCAAGAAGGAATTCCTGGACAGTACTTGTCAATCTTCTATAAAAAGCAATACATATTCCACCTCCACAATCATATTCACAACAATGACATCGTATCACACAAAATAAACACATACTGAATGGCTGACTACAAAAAATACTTCAGAATATGAAATGAGTTAAAGTACAAGAGGAAGCTTACATGTTGTGCCCCCCTGGAATTTCACCCCAGTTCCTACACAGTGTGAGAAGCATGCCAAACTGTGCAGGAACGTGCTGCAGGCGCTGTCCCGGTGGCGTCTGCAGTTAAGCTCACCTATGAGCCTTACACAGCCACCATTGTGAGACCGTCGCAGTACCACCCACCCGCCTTGGATTACACTTGTAATCAGATAGGCGGGAGTACGACGGGCTTGGCGGTTCTCCTGTCAGCGAGGCAGTGGCAAGCTGACAGGAGGACCCCCAAACTCGTAATAAGGCCCTAAGTCTGTATGTTCAAAAGACGAGCGGGTAAGATCCCATGTTGCTGTCGAAGAGGGAAGAAGAGATTGAACTTTGTACCTTACAATTTTATATTACACAATTCTTTGGCAAGCACATCATAGAAATGCATGCATGGGGTTTTCTAAAATAAAAGTGTGGTAGTTCCCAGAACACACTGAAAGACTAGTTAATGTGAAATCCCCTTTGAGATAGAAGGGAAGAGACAATCCTTGGGAGGGGGGTTGATCTGAAAGACAGGCAGTAGTGAATTACCTGTTTGATAGCTCCTGGAAGAAACGCTCCAGTCAGGGGTGATATATTAGGTCCTAGTGTATAACCTAGGAGGAAGCTCTTGGAAGAGACACCCCTTTTGGGGGTGATCTAGAAGGTATTAGCGCATTACCCAGAAGGAAACTTCTGGAAGGGACATTTCCTTGGGGGACTGTTCGCAGGTATTCTGGTTTGACCCCAATGAACCTGTACAGGAATAGTGACGGGACTGGGTCACAAGTGTGTGAAGTCTGATGTGGTAAAGATCGTCACTGGCAAGCCTTACTCTGAATAAGTCAGATGCCCAGCTCCCAAAATCCCAGATTTCAGAACTCTGGAAGGCGTCTTTAAGAATGAACGGCCAAGGCTGAGGCATCAGTTGGTGAGTCGGACAGTTAGGCAAAGGGACAGCGAATAGCTAGTGTAAATTTACTTTACCCTGAGCATGGCCAGGCCCTTAGTTGCAAATCCAAAAAGCACATGAGGTATAAGTAGATATCCCTCCATTAAAGAAAAAGATAACATAAACAGTACAGTGCTGCCTTGTCACAAGGGAAAACTGTAGAGAAGTGGCAGGGTTCATTCCCGGTAGTCCTATGGTCTGGTATAAGTGAGGTCAAAAGGCAGTGAGATATTTGCGATATTTTCAGTATTTCAGTACAAACAACTGAGGTATACTGTAACTGGGGATACATTATTTCATATAAAAACACACAGAATCAAAATAAAGTGTCCCAAGACAAGCCTAGAGGTAATAAAAATTCCCTAAGAGTGAGGCTGATAATTTACCTTGGCAGGCAACAGATGAGATTGAATTAATTTGTACATTTAAATGGGCTCATGGGGAACCCCTGTATCCATGTAATACCCCGAGAATCCATATAATAACAGTCACCCATCGTATTAGAGGCCCTTCTTGATGCATTCCTCACTGATATTTATGAGTCAGGAGTCAGAAAAATTAATGGGACATCACATTCTTGAGCACCTCAAATAGTCATATTCATTCATGATAGTGTGGTGACATGTATTGTGTCAGACACAAATCCGCTTAGACTCCTCATCAATGCACCTGCCCCAGATATAACTATGGAAAAAGTCTTACAGAGACTAGCAATAAATGCACTTGATGTTCATCACTTTGGCCTCACGGTAAAATATGTAAAGTCATGTAACACTGCGTAAGATTAGTACGTGATTACCACTTCTATAGGTTAGTGATAGTCATAGGGCACAAATAAAGGAGACAAGTTTAAAAGGGAGCATAAGACAGTTGACAAACGAACAAGGATTAAAAGTGACACACACATCCGTAGGGGATCATGGAGACCCCTCTGGAACACATGATAAAAACATTTCCTTCAGATGAGAAGAAAATACAGAAGTATTGGAAACAATGGAAAAAAGATTCTAAGGGCCCGGCCCAGCCATGGCCAAAGGACATTTGACAAAGTTGTAATTGAACATACACTGACTTACATTTGCTCTAATTATAAGAGGAATAAAAGACAGAAAAAGGAAGCCACCCAGTCAAGGTCAAAGGTCAAAACAAGCTTTATTCGGTATATAAAAGAATATCCATAAAAGCATTCTACATAGTAAAAACAAATTATCAAAAATGATATAACAGTTAAAAATTATTTCATCGAGTTGCATTCTCCTTTGACCTGTTTTCCCGTAGTAAAATTATTTTTAAAAAGTACATATTTCAACAATAATATATAAACACCATATCAATCAATTAATTTTTCATAGATCACATAAAAAGCAACAAATGCCTAAATAAGATACATAATATATTTTAAAAACTAGAAATTTTTTAAACTATTCAATTTCATAGACAAGTGATTCCAAGTGCGAGAGCTCCTCCTTCCTTCGCTTGATGGCAAGTCGAGTGAAGGCAATAACCGCATTACAAACCGAAACATGTTCTAAATTACAAATAAAGTAAAAAGCGGTTTTATACGAGTATAATGTATTAGAAATAAAAAGTGGGCGTAAAATTGATTTCCTAAAGTCCCTATAAAAATTACAAAATAGTACAAAGTGCAGTGTGCTTTGAGCAGATTTACCATCACATGGGCACATTGGAAGGTTTACGCTCCATTTGCCCATCTTTGGGAATGCTACCTGGTAATGCAGCGTTCTCAGCCTTAATCTAGTCAAATAAAACCTATGTTGCGTATTTCTAATAAAAATAAGATAAGGCTGGGTGCCCAGAGATAAAGGCCCTTCACAATATAATCTGACATTCGATTTAGTCCGCAACCCCGCTTCCCTTATTGTTTCCCTAGATCTAAGGAGTCTCATTTTCAACTCCCCCTTACTAAAATTCTCAATACTCATTGGATCTCTAAAATCAGGTTTCACATCACACTCAGTAAGGAGATCATGGATGTATTGAAACCATGGTATTTTCTTTGAGTAATCTAGGGTTAAACAGTCACGTATTATTTCCTTTGTAAAATGAGTTTCTTCCTTTGTCCAAATTCGATGCCACAGGCTTATAGCAGATATGCTAATCAGGTCACTTAGAAAGGGAACATCTGTTTCTCTATGGACAATATAAGTAGCCGTGGAATTAGGGACTGATAACACTCTACGTAAGAATTTATTTTCCAATATTTGTAATATGGAGGTGTCTGCCATCCCCATATTGCTCCACCATAACATACCCCTGATATACATTTACTCCCGTATAATTTTAAAATCTCTCGCACTGGCTTGTTACCTATCTTTTGTGAAAATCTAAAAATAGCCTCACTTGTCCTTAAAAATTTCAATTTGCTTAAGTTAATATGTGCATTCCAAGTACCTTTACAGTTAAAAAGTAGTCCTAAATAAGAGAAAGTTGTGGTCCTTTCAATTGGTACACCATCGATAAAATGGGTTCTACTTTTAGTTTTGCTCTTCCCGCATGTCATAACCAAGGTCTTGGACAAATTAATCGCTAGGTCTTTATCAGTCATAAATTTTGTAAAATTGTCGATCAAGAGTTGAAGACCGTTAGCAGTCCTGGAAATCAGGACTGCATCGTCAGCATATAATAACACTGGTGTTGCACGTTTACCAACAATAGGGGCATCCACCTTTAAGCCCTGCAATAAAAAATCAACTCCATTTAAATATAATGAAAATAAAAGCGGAGCAAGGACACAGCCTTGTCTGATCCCTCGGGTAACTCTGAAGTGCGTTGTGCATTCCCCGTTCTGTCCGTATCGTATTTTCGATGTTAAATGGACATAAATTTGGGATAGAAGACTAATGATGTTATGTGGGGCACCCATCCCTTCCAGCGTTTGCCATAACATGGTATGGTTTACCAGATCGAATGCGCTGGAGAGGTCGACGAAGCAAAGGTGGAGTGACCCCTCCTTTGCACGGGTATATTTCCCTATGAGCAGATCTAAATTAATACACTGTTCAACCGTACCGATTCCCCTTCTGAAGCCATACTGTACTTCAGTGAGAATATTTCCATCCTTGACCCAAGATTCCAATCTGGCTAGCAAAATTCTGCCCATGAGTTTAAATGTGGAATCAAGGAGGGAAATCGGACGGTAACATTTGGCACTAGCTCTGTTACCTTTTTTAAAAATTGGGACGATCACACTTTCGACCCAGGTAGCGGGCAACACCCCGTCAGTAACAGCATTTAAAAAATTAACTAAAATGGGGGACCAAAAATCAATATTATGTTTAAAAATGTCTATCGGGACCCCGTCCGGGCCAGCAGCCTTCCCACTTGCGCTATCTTGTAAGGCAGTTCTAATCTCATCTATAGTAATAATATCGATTTTACTGATTTTTAATTGGATGATGTTGCCATCATTAACCTTTTTATTGCAACATTTGGTAGGATTAAAGATTTCCTCGAAATGCAGTAACCAGTCTTCTGGTGTTACTACAGTGTCAACCCCTGCCGAGGAAGCATCCTTGAACAGGGGTTGATCTATAGTTTTCCAGAAAAGACTTGAGTTCTTAGTCTCGGCCGCCTGGACCAGGTTGTCCCAAGCGATCTCTCTAATTTCTATTTTCCTTGCATTTAAGGCTTGTTTATAGCATTTTCTAAGGTTTCTAATTTTTTCCCCATTTCTGGGTTTAGTTTTCAACGCATCCTTCAAATCTCTATTCAGTTTCGAACAATCTCGGTTAAACCATCGTGGGCAATAATCCCTTTTATGTTTATGGTTCTTTATTTTGAGTCTCAGATCCTTATCTATACATATAGAGATATTATTAAAAGCAGTAACAACCTCAATGTTATCGGAGGATCCATCTAGACAGATTTCTATATCTTGGTTATTGCTTACAATTAAATTTTCCATAAAGTTAACGGGATTAACACCAGACCATTTGATTGAAATCCCATTTTCTCCTTGGGTTCTTATATCAGCTGCCGAGATACATGTTTTTTCAACAGAGTATAGGCTGGAGTTTAACGTTAACAGTAGTGGGTGGTGATCACTTAGTAAGCTATGCGATATGATACAATCATTCACATAAGGCCTACTATTCCTTGACAACAGGAAGTGGTCAATACATGAAGAAGATAAAGCCCCCTCATAGGTATACACATCGGCAACCCCGTTATTGGCACCCAACTTCATTACTTCCAGACCATATTTATACATGACGCAATTGAGTGATTCACCATAGGGATCGTGTAAAAAATGAGTAATATGGTCCCCTAAGTCATCTATATGGCCACATTGATCCGTAGTCGTTAGCTTACACAATTCGATATTGAAATCACCGCCCCATATCACTATACACTCATCCCCCAGTCTCTTCAAAAAGGTATCAAGTTCCTCCTCCAATGTTGTGATTATTCCTGATCTTATATTATTAAAGATATTATTATAATAGTTAATCACTACAATGTTTTGCTTCCCTTAGCACTAAGTAGTAGAAACTGAAAGTGCTGTGAATTAGTAAAAGTTTTCTTTAGGGTTAGCGGAGAAGTTACCAGAGAGTAATACAGCCAGACCTCCACTCGCTCTCCCGCCTTAGATGGAGTTGCTTTAGTGAAAATGGTTTTAAAGCCATTTACATGGAAAGGTTCTAAAAGCCAGGTTTCCTGCATTAAAACCACATTTCGGTTCTGTATGCAGTCAAGCCATAATGGGTCGGACAATTTGTTTTTAACCCATGCAACATTCCATGAAAGAACTTGCAGTGACCCGACCAGTTGGCTACTTTGTAGATCAATACCAGAGAAGTTACTAGAAGGGATGGGGTCATCATTGGTGTTAGACGGTATGCCTTCTATTGCTGGCACGGATTCAACGCTAATAGAAAAGGGGGGTGAGTTACATTCTGCTGGCACAGTCTTAATACCATTGGGGGAGGAGATTTACCTCGTCCAAATTGGCAGCATCTATACAGATTGTTTCAATGGGACTACTCAGAGGTCTTCTAATAGGCTGAAAGTCATCCATTATTGTTGTTTTTATATTCAGTCAATCCACCTCGTTGCAACTTCTTCGAGGTTCAAACCTGTTTGGCATGGGTGGGATTATTTCATTTGAAGTACTGTATCGCACTCTTCTGGATTTGATATATTGCTCAATTTCAGGTCAATAAAAGTATCCTAGCGAGACAGCAGTAATGGTGACATTTTCATGCTCCCTTGACCATCCTTGTTTTATTGAAACCTCATTTAATAAACGGGCCACCAGATCTGGACGACGAAAATTTACAACAATACAGTCCCCCTCACAGCTTTTATCCATGCTACCCACCCAGCTTACTCTCCTTAGCATTATAATTTCGTGAGTCAGGAGCCCAATGTTGCAATGAGTGTTAACAGCAAACCAGTGAACCACACGATTTTTCAATGATCCCCATGTTTCTATACGGTTTCAAGGCAATTTGGGGACATTTTTTAAGACAATGACATAGGGGGTGGCCTGAGGGGGCAAGTTTAAAGAGACACCCTGATGCTTCTTAGACTGTAGATTCATTCCAAAACCAGTCTCGTTGATGGAGTGTTTTTGTAGGCTTCCATTTTTTCCTCGGTCAGTGGTACTCAAACCGGATGATCCAGATAAGCCAGATGGCCCCACCACATAGTTCACGGAGTGTTTATCAGGAACCACCTTCCCTATTTCATTGTCAATTACTTTACTTGTATCTAATAAGGGTCGCTTAACTGAGTCTCTATTTGGCCGAGTTTCTGTACGTGAACTGAGGATGTTTTGTTGTCTAAAGTCTGTAATCAGTTCTGTTAATTGGCAAATATCCTTTTGTACAGATTTTATTTCAGTCATAATACGCCTTTCAATGGTGTCAATTTTTCCATGTAGCTTCTTAATAAGGATTTCAATACCAGGCATATTTAGTAATAACTCCCCATCTCCAGTTCCTGTGCCCCTTCCATCATGATTTATACTTTTCCCTCTTTTGTTTTTTGTTTTCTTAGGGCAAATTTTGACCGGTGCGGTGTGTTGTTTGCTCCTTTTGGCCGGTGGTGAAGCCTGGTCAATTGCATCGGATGTTGTCGAAATTTCCAATGGAGAATGTGAAATACATGGGCCTGAAAGTTTTAATAAATCTGCCTTAGGGGTGTCAGAATCCTTATTTTGATTACCACTATCCTTATGATCATGATCTTGTGCCCCGCCCCCCGGGATCTCTGGGCCGGGGCTGTCATCACGAACACAATCCTCAAGTGTAGATTTGGCCTCCCTTTGTGAAACATTTAGGGCTGTTTTGGTAGCTGCCAATTGTTCTTCAACTTGGATAATCTCATCATTTATGATCCCCATGGCACTTTTTAAATAGTTAGTAATAGGAGCTGTTTTCCCCGCAGGCTTCGCTTTACTTGAGGCTAGTTTTCTTTTCCCCATCTCTACTATAGCGCTCCAGCAAAACAGTTGAGTACGTTCAAAAACAAATCCTTACCGGCAGAGTTGGCTTCAGAATCGCAGAACCAAGAGATATTGCCCGGCCCGGCC
This sequence comes from Calotriton arnoldi, assembly GCA_963921515.1. Lineage (NCBI taxonomy): Eukaryota > Metazoa > Chordata > Amphibia > Caudata > Salamandridae > Calotriton > Calotriton arnoldi. Next base: position 328,080 of record CAWUFW010004049.1, read on the forward strand.
TTGTCCGGTCTCAGACGGGCGCAGACGGGACCGCCCTTGGCCCGCGCTGCGGGAGCCCGCGTCCATTTTCAAGGCGCCTCCAGGCGCTGTTGCTGACGCTATTGGTGGGCGCCAGAGGGTGCTGGGCAGTGTGGTCCTCCTCCTGGGACCAGCGGCGAGAGTAGCGGCAGGGAAACAGCAAAAGCGGGACCCGCGCTGCAGGAGCCCGCGTCCGTTTTCAAGGCGCCTCCAGGCGCTGTTGCTGACGCTATTGGTGGGCGCCAGAGGGTGCTGGGCAGTGTGGATCTCCTCCTGGGACCAGCGGCGAGAGTAGCGGCAGGGAAACAGCAAAAGCGGGACCCAGTCATTATGGAGGTTATTCCATGATACAAAAGCAAACGTAAAACCGACAGAACCAGAAGAGGCACAGTCCCCCGAACAGCCCCCGCCATATGGTCTCTACCCTGTTCTGCCAGATTTGGGGTACTAAGATCCTGTTAGAGCTGCACCTAAAGAGAGGGGAAAAATATCACAGGGAAATGAGACACATTTTGACCCCACCCCTACAACTCCTCAGGCCGATCAAGAACCGTATCGAAGAGACAGACTTATAAATTAATTACATCACACTGTTAGAAAGGCAGTGCGCTCTTGAAGTCCTGCTCTCCTTAGAAGACAATGTACTATGGGACATGTTGTTCTTAGGTGGGAAACCACTTCTGCAGAATCTCTGAGAGAGGCAGCTGAGGAATGGATAAGACAAGAAGAAGAAGGATGGGAGAGGGACATACAGACGCTACAATATCATGAACTCCCAGTCGAGTTGCAAGACACAGGAGGGGCAGAGGAAGATAGACAGTGGGAAGACAGACCTGACGGTGGTGCAGCTGAACAGGACATTAACAGGAGACCATATAACTTCTGCGTGCCATGTACAAAGGTCATTTATGGCAGTAAGAGACACTACAGATGCCAGGGAAGTCGATTCTAAAATGGAGCTGGGCATACCTAACACCTATAGAGGTAATAGAATATAAGGAAGGTAGTTAATATTGTCAGCCCTTCCCGGATGCATTGACAGAATGGACTACAAAGGATAGGAGACAGCAATGGCCAGACAAGGGCCCTTTGACCCTATTGGTTTAGCAACTGTCGAAGATTGTATACGGCAGGGACAGGGCAACCCAGAAAGGAAGTACCCCTATATGCAAGAGTTTCTCGCGGTATGGGAGGACTATGTTAGAGACGAACCAGCTGAAGTGATCAGAAGTAATAGACCAGAACTGAGATTAGGCCCAAGAGCAGTAAATCCCTGAACAATAACCCAGTTGCCCCTTATTTTCAAGGGTGGGCCAGTGCCCACATACGTACCATGGCCGCAAATGTATAAAGAGAATTTAAAGAGGGCACTGCCTCTGCTGTCTGATGGAGCAGGAAAATGGATAGGATGTTTTGAGAAACACTGCAGTGGTAAACCTCGCCTTAGGCGATATTAAAGCTTGCTAAGCTCTCTGGTGGGAGACGAAGCAAATACACTTTTTGTCAGGGCAGGATTCCCTCAAATAACCTTGACAGATACACAGTTTGATAGGTCATATTTTAACAATATCCGTCAATGTGTGTGGAATGCGCTTCGGCAGTCATACCCAGACAGACCAGACATTGAAGCCTTTATGGCAGAAAGTATGAAACCAACTGAAGACATTACAGAGTTCATTACCAGAATGAAAGAATAATGGTTACAGGAAGTAGGATGTAATTGGGTAAATACTGGAGGAAGTGTAATGTTATTCTATAATGTGTTGAAGCGAGGTCTGCCCAGGGATTTACAAGCAAGCCTAGATTGAGTAGTGGGAAAAAAGGCTAAACAGTGGTTAGAAATACAAGCCTATACAATGCGTTATTTCAAGCGAAAGAAATAAAAGGACAAGGAAAGGACAGAGCAAGCAGAGAGGGCTACAGCTAAGCTGGTGCAACAGACACTTAAAAAATCCATTACAGAAGGGCAGCACTGCAAATAGCTATTACCTCACCAGAGTGGGTGAAGGCACCAGAAGGGCAACCAGTGAGTAACATAGGAAAGAAAGAAGGAAGATTTCCTGGAGGCCAAGGGCCAGTACAGGAAAGAAAACAAGGAGGATTCAGAGCAGGAATACAGTTATTGTAATAATATGGCCAATTTTGCGAGAGAGTGTAGAGCGAAAAGGAAGGATGAGAAAGCGCAGGGATGGGTCACTCTACAGAGGCAGGTGGGGCCACGACAGGTACAATGGGGATCCCAATAGCAAGTGGCACAGGGATCCCACCAAGTCCCTCAGGTTCAGTGGACTGCACAACAGGGGCAGATGCCGCAGAATGTATCCCAGGTTGTTATAAATACTACAGGAGGGCCCACACAAATGCAGATGGGAGGAGTGACGGTACAAGGCACTTTTCTGTCCCACTTACCGGAGGAATGCCAACAAATAGTTATACACAATGAGAGTGCCCACAGACAATCATTATGCACCCAATACTATCTGTGACCCACATACCAGATGAGGAACCCACTGTGACGGTAGCCATAGAAGGTCACCCCTTTAGTTTTTTAATTGACACTGCGGCCACTAAATCTTGTATGTAGGAAGGAACACTATCCCTTTCTCACAAGTCAATGGACACACAAGGGTTTTCTGAGGCTGTCAGGAGGGTTCCTTTCACTGAATCAGTGAGCATGACTGTAGGAGACACACAAATAGAAGGACCATTGTTATACTCCCCTGAGGCACCAGTCAATATTCTTGGAAGAGACCAGATGAGTAAGTTGAATAAGATCATCTCTTTTTTGGAAGATGAGACAATTGGTATGCTACATTCCAGGAATTACACCAGGTAGGATGTTGTAACTCATAGCTCATGAGGACTTGGGACAACAGGTTAGATCAGTGGATACAGAGGCCTTTCTGTGTGGTATATATGTTTTGCCCATATACCAGTACTATTGGGGAAGACATTGCAGATACCTAAAGAGCTATTGTTCAGACCTGAGAAGCTTGTAAATCCTATAGAACAACCCGACATGGTGTTTGAGATAAGGGCCCTTGAAATAAAGCCACATTATGTATTGCTAATAGATTTTGACAGGAGACAAGTAATGCGGGCATCAGTAGTATTTACAGATCCAGGGGTCTGGTTGGGAGACATATCTGATGTAGAAATGTTTGATGACAGCACATCAATTGAGACAGTGGTATTTCAAATGAACATTCCCATTAGAGAACAATTGCAGTACAGAACAGTGCCAAACCACGCACAAGACAGTACAATAAGAGAAAAGGATTTGGCAATGGTACCAGAAAGTCTTTGGACAAAGAGACACCACATGAAGTGGGACTGATCAAAGGCGCTGAGCCTGTGAAAATAACACTGAAACCTGGAGCAATAGTGCCCACTGTACATCAGTATTACTTATCCAAAGAATCAGAAGAAGGCATCTTTCCCACCAAGTAGGCGTTACTTGAGCAGGAGGGAATATACGAGAGAACATCACCCTGTGATACACCAATTGACCCTATCAAAAAAAGCTAAGGGGGACTTGGAGAATGATTCAAGATTTCCACCCCCTGAATCACATAGTGATAACAGAATTTCCTGTGGTACCAGACCCATCAGTCATACTGACAAACAGGCCTGAATATGCCACTTGCTGTTCAATGATTGACTTTAAAAATGCATTATTCAGCATTCCATTACACCCAGATAGCCAATATCTGACAAGGTTCACGTACAAAGTGAGTATTGCCATAGGAGGCTCCCACAGGGCTATTGTGAGTCTAAGAATATCTTTAACTGGACAGTGAAAAAGGACTTAGCAAACATAAAATGCAAAAGCACTCTTTTACAGTATGTAGATGTCATTTTGGTGTGTAGCCCCACTGAAGACACATGCATGGAGGACACTATTGGTCTTCTTTGCATGCTTGCCGACACCTGGTGACACCTGACAGAGTGAGAGTATCAGAAACATGCCCAAACCCACCACCACTAAGCAAATGCAGCGGTTTCTAGGACTCTATAATTACATGAGACGGTGGGTTTTTGATTATGCCACCCTGATTGTACCACTTTTGACTGCTTTAAAAGTGTCCCATTCTAGTGGAAATAAAACAAACTGGACTGATGAATGAGAGACAGCATTTCTGGAGTTAAAGGATGCAATTGCAAATGTTCCAGTATTAGGTTCACCTGACAATAACAAACCATTCTACCTCTTCTGTCATTGTAATGGAATGACTCAAAATACATCTATGGGACATAAACCAATTGCCTAATACGGTGAGCTGCTAGATCCTGTCATGAAAGGTCACTATTCATGTGAGCAAGCACTGGCTAAAGCAGCATTTGCAATCCAGAAAAGCACTATCATTGTGATGGGATCACCTTTAACACTGTATCTAGAGCACACAGTATTTGCCATTTTACAAAAAAGCAGGTGTACCCTCATGACTCAGAGAGTATGTGGTTACAAAGTAATTCTTTCAGTACGATATTTACAAGTGGTTCGCTGTCACACAGTTAATCCACCAACATTTTTTTGCACACCCAGTTACTGACGATGCTCATAATTTGGGGAGCCGCTTATTAAACTCTGTGCTTTATTGCCAATTAAAGTTGTGTCTTCTTTTCTTTATTTCGAGAACACCGAGGTGCAAGGGTGCCTATGTTGAAGACAGGGTTGTGTTTGTGCAGGAAGGGGCACCTTAACTGATGAGTACCCTTGGGGGCCACCAAACCCTTCTGTTACCTCCAGTAAGTCCCACAGAGTAGGATTGCTGAGAGGTGGTCCAAGGCCTCACCTCCTTTCTCCACCACTATGCAAACACACCTCCTGTCACACTACTGTTTGGGTGATGAAGTCCCCTTAGATGCTGAGGGTCCTTGGGGGCCAACAACCCATTCTGTTCTCTCCTGTAAGTCCCATACAGCGAGATTGCTGAGAGCTCATGAGAGGCCCAAACTCTGTCTCCACCACTCTGAAAATGCACCTACTGGTGCACTACTGGTTGGTGGATGAAGTACCCTTGGCTCCTGAGGGCCCTTTGGGGCCAACAACCCCTCCTGTTACCTCCAGTAAGATCTATACAGCGGGATTGCTGAGAAGTCATCCGTGGCCATGGCCCCTTTTTCCACCAAACTGCAAACATGCCTCCGGGCACGCTACTGGTTGGGGGATGAAGTCCCCTTAGATACTGAGGGTCCTTGGGGACCAACACCCCTCCCGTTACCTCAAGTATGCCCCACACAGCCGGATTGTGGAGAGCTCATGGTAGACCCCACCCCCTTTCTCCTCCACTTTGCAAACACGCCTCCTGGTGCACTACTGGTTGGGGGATGAAGTCCCCTTGACCGCTGAGGGTCCTTGGGGTCCAACAACCCCTCCTGTTACCTCCAAAAAAGTCCCACACAGCGGGATTGCTGAGAGATCGTCAGAGGCCTCCTGGTGTACTACTTGTTCGGGGATGAAGTTCTTTTGAATGCTGAGAGTCCTTGGGGGCCAAGAAGACCTCCTGTTACCAGCAGTAAGTCCCACACAGCGGGATTGCTGAGAGGTGGTCGGAGGTCCCGTCCCCTTTCTCCACCACTCTGCAAACACACCTAGTAGATAAAAAAACATAGAAATTTATTTAACAAAGGTTAAAGGAACGTTATAGTTAGGAAATAGATTTTTTTTAAACATAGACATTCATTGGAAAAACCAAAGGCTACAGGGACATCATAGTTAGGAAATAAATGTATCAAAACCACAGAAATTTACTGAAAAAACAAAAGTTACATGGTTGTTATAATTAGTCTCACATTTTACTTGTAAAAATTATAGAAGTTCAGCAGTTATAGTTACTTGAGCTAAATATATCCATCGCCCCAGCAATGAACATGGAAAGTGACATCACTGATGACATCACAGATGACATCTCAAATGACATCACTGATGGCATCATCCACAGAACCACTCACACACCCACTCATACCCCCATATAACTTCTCGTAAGCCTACTCACACAACCACTCACATACCCATACCCAGTACTCACTCACTCACTCCTCCATAAAGCCACTCACACACCCACTTACTCACTCATGCAGCCATTCACACAACCATTTACTCAACCATACAGCCACTCATACAACCAGTCACTCGCCCACACAGCCACTCACACAGCTATACACACACACCCATACAGCTACTCACACATAAACGTATTCACTTATACAGCCACTCACACACCTACACAAATCACTTCACTACCCATTTACACATCCATACAAGCACTCCGCTATGCAGTCATTCACACAGACATTCAATCTCCAATACAACCGTTCACACACCAAATCACTTAATCGAACACTCACTCAAACAGCCACTCACTCACCCATACAGCCGCTTACATACTCAGTCACTCACTCATAAAGCCATTCAGACACCCACTCACTCACCTACACAGTCACTCACACAGCCACTCACCCATACAGTCACTGACACACCCACTCACTCACCAACATAGACAATCGTACACCCACTCACTCACCCACACAGCTGCTCACATACCTACTTATACACCCATACAGACACTCACACACCCACTCACATACCCACACAGCTACTCACTCACTCACTCACACACCCATACAACCATCCAGATACCCACTCACTCACCCATACAACCAGTGACACAACCACTCACTCACCTACAGACCTAGTCAGAAATCCACTCACTCACCCATACAGTCACACATGCATGCACTCACACACATATAACCACTCACACACAGGTACAGACAGTCACACACCCACTCAGATCACACATGTTAGAAATAGTATCACTCATCAGTAGTACAACTAGTATATTAATCTAACTTTTGTAGTATGTCACTATATATGGTTAACACCCATAAACTCTTAAAAACACTTACACTCACTGGATAATGTCATCAGTGATGTCATCTGTGATGTCATTTAGGATGTCATCAGTGATGTCAATGACCATGTCATGAGTGATGTAATATGTGTATATGTATATGTATACATGACCCTGTTGAAGGCTATGGCCGAAACGTGTTGGTCTCTTGTCTGCACTGCTGGTGGAATTATATAAATAAAAAAAGACTTACAAGCTCGTTGGTGCCTGGCTGTGCTGCTTTTCCTTGGCCTCAGGATCATTGGAAGGGCTGTTTGGAATATGAGGGTATATATATAAAAATAAATATATATATATATTGATATATATATACATATATATATAGATATATCTCTATATATATCTATATATAATAAACTATTCGGGTAACAGAAAGTACTGCACGGCGCTAAGTATCCCAGTGACCGGTCCCCACCAGTATTATAACAAACATATACAGAAACAACAAAGTACTGAGATATCAGCAACAGTACACAATACACCTTCTTGATAGGTTTCATAAGTAGTATTTATTCTTTCTTCAGATTCATTTTTCATGTAAACATAACATCACATCAGCCTCAAAACAGCCAACACGTGTTTCGTGCTCCACTGCGCTTCTTCAGGGCTTTAATCTCCTGTCTTGTCTTCTAGATTTGACTTTCCAATAAATCAAAAAAGAAACTCTTGCTTCATCTGTTAATCTCTTTATTAAATTTTAGTGTTCTCATAATCCAAATGTCCACTATAAATCTAATTTCCTCTTGTCCTGCATGGATGATATCCCCATTGATACGGGTCAAATGTTAGATAAATGCCTCCGATCCTTCACCACACGATCAGGACGGTAGATATTGGTTCAGGGATGTGCCTTTTTGTTATTTGGTGTAAATCCATTCAGTAGTGTTTAAGAAATTAACTGAGATTCAAATATAGATATTTAGGGATGCAGAGGGTTTGTGACTCCAACGCACAGTTATTGGCTGGACGCAAGCTGTGCCAATTGTTGCGGCTGCCATTTCATGAAGCGGAGCAGGTCCTGGGGATGAATAGAAAGGAACAAAAGAATAGAAGGAGTCAGGATAGGGGGATCCTGACCCCAAGGGTATCTTGTAGTGCAGTTAAGTGGATTCATTATGAGTTCAGAAAGTCAATTATAATTTCTTTTCCCACATGGATGGAGTTGCGACTTTGTTGGGGTGCTCAGCGCAGCCCCCGTGTAATGTCATGGTGGAGTTGCGGACCTACCCAAAATAAAAAAATTAAAACGTATTCGAATATCAATTCACTCAATAATGTATCAACTCACACACTTACGCAAACAGTCACACATGTACTCATAGACCAATTCATAGACTTATGTACCCACTCACAGAGCCAGTCAGACACTGATGCACCCACTCACTCAAACACTGACGCACCCACTTTCAAACACTGATGCACTCACTTACAGACCCACTCAGACACTGACACTTCCACTCACTGACCTACACAGACACTGATGCACGCACTCACCGATCCACTCAGACATTGAAACACCCACTGACAGACCTACTCAGACACTGACGCACCCACTCACAGACACACCCTCTCACAGACCCACACAGTTACTGATTCAGCCAGTTCAAGATCTACTCAGACACTAACACACCGACTCAGACACCCACTCAGACACTGACATACTCACTCAGACACTGATGCAACTATTCACAGAGCCACTAAATCATTCATAATAAATTCAGATACCCACTCACAGACCCACTCAGGCACTGACACATCCACTCGTAGACCTTCTCCGATACTGGCACACCCACTCCCAAACCCACTCAGAGACTGTTCTACCCCACACAGACCCACTCAGACACTGACACACCCAGTCACAGACCCACTTAGACAGTGACACAGCCACTCAACGATCTAGTCAGACACTGATGCCCCTACTAAGAGACCCACTCAGACAGTGATGCACCCACTCTCAGATCCACTCAGTCACTGATGCATCAACTCACAAACCCTTTGGTACACTGATAAAGCCACTCACAGACCCACTCAGATACTGACACCTACTCACAGATCCAGTCAGACACTAAAACACCCACTGACAGACCCACTCAGAGACTTAGACACCCACTCATAGACCCACTGAGACACTGACACATTCACTTATAGATCTACTCAGACACTGACACATCCACTCACAGACCCACTCAGACAGTGACAGACCCATTCATATATCTACTCAGACACTAAGACACATGCTCACAAAGCCATTCAGACCCGACACACTCTCTCACAGACCCAGTCAGGCATGGACAAACACCCACTCACAGCCTCTTTCAGAGACTGACACACCCACTCACAGACCTACTCAGACACTGACACATCCACTCAGATACCAACTCAGACACTAAGACATCCACTGAGAGACCCACTCAGACACTGACACACCCACTCACAAGCCCACTCAGAGACTGTTGCACCCTGAAACATACCCACTCAGACACTGACACATCCTCTCACAGACCCACTTAGACACTGACACACACCATCACAGAGCCTGTGAGACACTGACACACCCATTTTCAGATCCACTCAGATGCTGGCACACCCAGTCACAGACCTACTCAAATACTGACACACCAACTCACAGTCATAGTTAGACACTGACACACCCACTCACAGACCCACTCAGACACTGACACACTCACTCATAGAACAACTCAAACACTGACACGTTCAGTGAGAGACCTGCTCAGACACTGACACACCCAGTCACACACCCACTCAGAGACTGATGCATCCATTCAGAGACCCACTCAGACATTTAGACACCACCCACAGACACACTCAGACACTGACATGCCCACTGACAAACCCACTCAGATATTGATGCACCCACTGACAGACCCACTCACATATTGTTGCACCTATTCACAGACCCAGTCAGACACTGGTGCTCCCACTCACAAACACATTCAGACACTGAAGCACCCTTTCACAGACCCAGCCAGTCACTGACACAGCCACTCACTGGCTACATAGACACTGACGCACCCACTCACAACTCCACTCAGAAACTGATGCACCCACTGACAGACCCACTCAGACACTGATGCATTCACTCACGACCCACTCAGACACTTGTGAACCCTATCACAAACCTACTTGGAGACTGAAACACACACATTCACACTTATACACTTACAAAACTACTTAGAAAAACATTTTAATATGTATGAAGTTAAAAATCTAAAATGCGTTGTTGTCCATTGAGTTCATGCTTTTGCTTTGCAGATCCAGGACGGGGTTGAAAATCCGGAAAAATATTTTTGGGAAAAATAGTTTGTAAATAAATATACTTTTCAGTGTTGGGCTATAGGGTGGGTCTCAGAAGAGCCTTTGCGTTCCTTATGAGTTTGTTACAGCTACATGTAAGTGTGGATGCACAGTTTCAGGTTACTGAGAAATACCCTGTTGCCTTCATCTGTGAAGTGAACTCCATCACTTCTATAGATTCCATGCATGTCAAAACGTAGGCTGTTGTTGTAGATAGAGCCCATATTATGGTCTCTGAGGTAAGCAGAAACAGTTTTATTAATATGTTTCCTGGCTTTGTCAATCTGTGGACAGAATGGATTTGACCACTTCCATTTCTGTCTTTGGCATATATTAGAGTACACAAAGACAGTGTGAGGGAAAAGCGACATCAGTTGTGTAAAGGTATCCTTCATTAGAATATACAGCCCTACCCAAGTCAGTGTGACTACGTCATTGCCACCACAGTGCACAATCATGAGGTCAGGGGGTTGGAAATACAAAATGCTTTTAACCAAAGGCAGCAATTGGTACCACTTGAATCCTCTCTGCCCAAACCATTTAATATATACATTATGCAAACCCAAGTCTTTGTCAATACCACTGTCTCTAGCAAACATTTTCTCCCGGAAAACATAGCAGTGACCCAAAATCCATACTGTAAGCATTTTGAAGGAAGGAGCAGTAGGAATCAGAAGAAGTCTGTAGCTGAATGTGACAGCTGTTTTTATGAAAGGCACCTAAAATGGAGGTGAGAATATGGTTTAAGAAAAGGAGATAAATGATTGGGTGTTCATAAAAATGTCATACCTAAAAATAGGTAGTATCTTACTTTGAAAAATAAATATATTTGTGATTGGCTGCGGACAAATTTTTAAAAAGGTACGATACACTGGATATACTCGCATTTTCAAGTACTCAACCACACCTGCTACTGTTCAAGTAGAAGTTAAAAAGTTAAAAAGTCTCTAAACTTTTGACTTACCGGTGCAGTGGAATGTTTCATGAACCATTGCTTTGGAAACGTAGGTGAAGCAGTATGGGGGAAAGGTTTCAAGTACAGTGTGCTTTTAAAATATTAAATGGAGTACTTTACATATCTTATATGTTCGAAAATTGAATTTTCCCATTTCAATAGTATGTTTAAATGTGAAATGTTGTTGAAAAATGATAGTAGTATTATTGGAAATGGCTTTTTAAACTCCCATGGGGATTTGTGACTCCACCGTAAAGTTACACAGGGGGGTTGCGCTGGGCACCGCAATGGGATCGCGAATCCAACAAGTTACACAACCAGATTGGACTTCTTTAGAAGTGAGTAATAAAGGGCTAATATAATTGTCCAATAGAAAGTCTTTATAGACTTTGAGAAAATGAAGGGAATATTTTGATTTGCTACTTACATTGATTTCAGTGGAAAAAGAGAGGGAAAATTTGCCATTACTGGTTCTTCCTTATTGAGAGTGATACATCACATTTACTGCGTGAAAAAAGACAATTACCTAAGAGTGTCTGATAATTTAAGAATCTACAGTGGAATTTCACAGGTAAGTTACAAATGCAGAAGAAGTGTAAACTATTGCATAAGAGCCCTTAAGTGAATCAACTTACTTTTTAACAATGAGATTAACTGTTTATAGAAGTTGCGAAGCATTTCATCAAAAAAATATTTATTGTATAACCTGCCTCAAGTACTGGTGTAAATAATGGTATATCTATATAGTTTTAAATGTGTAGAGTAACACAGAGTTATATATAATGGCCCGATTCACAAAGGTAAAGTTAGACAAAAGTCTACCTTTACGACTTTCGGTATTCACAAAGCGCATTTACTACTCGTAAATGCTCTTTGTCCATACTGAAAGTTGTGAAGTTCGACTTTCAGTATTAACAAAAAGCATTTACGGGTAGTAAATGCACTTTGTGAATAACAAAAGTCATAATGTTAGACTTTCATCTAACTTTACCTTTGTGAATCGGGCCCAATGAGTCTAACAGTTATATATGTAATAGTGTATATGTACTAAGTAGTCATTTCTAGAGACAAGTAGGATTGTTAACATGTTTGAGATCTGAAACAATAGAGAGTATGTCAGTAAGAATAAGAAGAGAAAAATGTTGAGAATGTGTGTATCTTGGTATTACAGAATGTGTCTGTGTAGTGTAACAGGTTAAAACACTTACAATTAAAAACATGCATGTAGCACTATTAGGTGTCTCCTACTTTATATAACTCAGCAATAACATAAACTATGTGTAGGCCAAAGGCAATGAAGTATGTGCTTAAAACATATGAGGTACACAGTGAAAGTTGAGTGTCTAATATTTATAATTAAGGATCCATACTATAGTATTCTCTATGAAAGTCTTAAAGTAATCCATGCAGCTTCTTTCATATACATTTAGAGACCTACACAGAGTATAGCAGAGGCAGACTAATATCTACATGCTTCTTTTCATGTATAGTCATGCAACCAAAGGGATTGACATACTAATTCTGGTATGTGATAAGGTACTGACACTAAGAAGCCAGCCATGCACAGGAGTCAGTTTTTCATCATGTTTCAGTTTTGCAGAAAAAACTGTGTGTTTCTAATGAAACGGATAGTGAAATGTGAGGTGTAAAACATGTTCTGAGTTCAATTAAGCACTGTCCTACTACATATTAGTCACCTCAAAGGTATACTACAAATAGGCCGTAGATAGTGATGTAAGTACTTAAAACTGAAAACTTACTATGTCAAGTTTGAATGTCTAACACCTACATTTTCTCACCTATATCTGTACTTCTACATGCAGTCTCACACCTGAGGTGCAACTCATATGTCTAACTTAAAAACTATACAGCCTCTCACACCCCTAGTCACATATTGCCAGAGCTAGTCCTCCATTCTATTCCAGACACACAGAGCTCTTTTGTAAGTAGTCGGAATAGAAGCACTCAGACACACAGATTAATGCTGCAGTGTTTACTATTATACCCAGAAAGTAACCCATGCAGTTTCTTCCACAACCATCTAGAGACCCATACAGTCTGTAATAGAGGCAGTGTAATCCCTACATGCTTATTTTCATGTGTAATCACACCGCCAAAAGGTACTGACACACTCTTTTTGGTATCCAGAAAGGCACTGATACTAACAAGGCAGGCATACACTTTCATCTTGGTTCAGGTCTGGCACTGGAAACTCTGTGTCTCTAATGAAACTAGTAGGGTAGGGAGGATTAAGCACAATCCTACTACATATAACTCACCTCAAAGGTACACTGCAAGTAGGCCATAGATAGTGATCTATGTACTTAAAACTGAAAACATGTTCTGTCAAGTTTGAATGTTTGACCTCTACAGTTTCTCAGCCATGTCTGTACTTCTACATGTAGTCTGACACCTGAAGTGCATCTGGTATGCCTATCTGTAAAACTTTTCAGCCTCTCACACCCCCAGGCACATATTGACACAGCTACTTCACCATTCAGTCTCAGACACAGAGAGCTCTTTTGTAAGTAGGACTAATGGAAACACTACCACACACAGCTTCATACCCCAGTAATCACTATCATACCCAGAAAGTAATCCATGCAGCTTCTTCTACACACATTTACACAGCTATACAGTCGGTAACAGAGTTACTCTAATACCTACAGGCTACTTTACATGTGTCATCACACCCCCAGTAAGCACTGACACACTCATTGAGGTATCTGGAAAGGCGCTGTCACTAACAAGGCTGGCATGTACAGGAGTCGGCCTTTCATCTTGGTTCAGGCCTAGCACTGAAACTCTGTGTCTTTATTGAAACTGGTAGAGAAATTTGAGGTTTAAAACATGTTCCCAAGTGTATTAAGCACTCTCCTTCCACATATAACTCACCTCAAAGGTACACTGCAAGTAGTACGTAAATAGTGATGTATGTACTCAAAACTTAAAACGTAATCTGTCAAGTTTGAATGTCTGACCTCTACAATTTCTCACACATGTCTGTACTTCTACTTGTAGCCTGACACCTGAGGTAGAACTGATGACCCTAACTTAAAAACTATATGGCCTCTCATACTCCCAGGCAAATATTGACTGAGCTACTTCGCCATTTACTCCCAGACACACATAGATCTTTTGTAAGTAGGCCTAATGGAAGCACTCCCACACAGCTTCATACTCCAGTTTTCTGTATGATACCCAGAAAGTAACCATTGCAGCTTCATCTACATACATTTACAGAGCCATACAATCTGTAACAGAGTTACGCTAATACCTACATGCTACTTTACATGTGTCATCACACAGCAAAAAGGCACTGACATACTCATTTAGGTATCTTGAAAGGCACTGATGACACTGGTAGGGAAATGTGAGCCTTAAAACATGTTGTTAGGTGTATTAAGCACTGTTCTAGTACATATGACTCACATCAAGGGTAGTCTTTAACTAGCCTACACACAGTGAAGTATGTACTTAAAACCTAACATGTATTCTGTCAAGTTTAGATATCTAACACCTGCAATTTCTCACTGATATCTGTACTTCGGCATGTAGTGTGACACCTGAGATGCAACTCACATGCTTAGGTCTAAAACTATAGAGCCTCTTACACCCCAGTCACATATTGGCAGACAAACTTCACCATTCTGTTGCAGGCCTAATGAAGGTACTAACACCTTCAGCTCAATACCTCAGTATTGTTTAGGATACTTGGATAGTGATCTATGCAGATACTTCCATACATATTTAAAGACTTGTTGAGACTCTAACACAGGCTCTCTATTACTTGCATAGTTCTTTACATGTGAAATTATACTCCCAAAAGAGAAGAGACTGAGATAGTCATTCAGATATCTAGTAAACACCTCACACTATCAACTCTTATTCAGAGTAGAAACCCTTTAGATATGTTTTAGGCCTGTTACAGTTCAGGGTGTGTATCCAGTTGTACTGCTACGGCAACTTGGCATTTAAAACCTGTTGAGAATCCTTAATTTACTGTTCTGCCACATATAACTCACCCCTACGGTAGCCTGTAGCTAGACCATAGGGTACAGTCCTTGGTGCATAAAAGCTAACACATATAGTTACACAACATTACATTTGCACTCTATTTTCCTTTCAGACAAGTATTTGGCTTGAAACAGAATATTTAACATGACAAACAAGGAACAAAGGAGAAGGGGCACAAAAGAAACAGTACTATTTGAAAAAGCCTCAAAATAAACCAGGACATAATGGACAGAATACACTCCAGGAAAAAAAATATGCTGGTAAGAGAACAAATGCAAAAAGAACCATTGATAGACAGAATGCAGAACAATGTCATACATTCACCCCAGTACAGAGACCTGGGCCTAAATCCATCATTTGTTTGCTCCCCATGCCATTCCAGTTTGAACCCAGCCATATGCAAATCAGTCTTGACCCTGCGCCCAATGGCAACAGTCCAGCCCGAATTGCCAGGCCAGGTCCTCCCTGGACTGGAAACAAGCATCCTAGGACCAGTTTCGGGGTTTCACCCCTCATCAGCCAGGATATCTTCACTCCAGTGGCATGGAGAGCACGGGACTCACGTCTGGGCATACCCGTCCCACTCGGGGTGACAAATGCAAAAATAACAATTGATGGACAATATGTAGAACAATGTCATACATTCACCTCAGTACAGAGATCTGGGCCTAAATCCATCATTTTTTTGCTCCTCATGCCATTCCAGTTTAAACCCAGTCATATGCAAATCAGTCTTGACCTTGCGCCCAATGCTAACAGTCCAGCCCGAACTGCCAGGCCCGGTCCTCCCTGGTCTGGAAACAAGCATCCTAGGACGGGTTTGGGGGTTTCACCCCTCATCAGCCAGGATAGCTTGACTCCAGTGGCATGGAGAGCACGGGACCCACATCTGGGCATACCCGTCCGACTCGGGGTGACAAATGCAAAAAGAACACTTGATGGACAGAATGCAGAACAATGTCATACATTCACCCCACTACAGAGATCTGGGCCTAAATCCATAGTTTTTTTGCTCCCCATGCCATTCCAGTTTGAACCCAACCATATGCAAATCAGTCTTGACCCTGCGCCCAATGGCAACAGTCCAGCCCGAACTGCCAAGCCAGGTCCTCCCTGGACTGGAAACAACCATCCTAGGACCAGTTTCAGGGTTTCACCCCTCATCAGCCAGGATAACTTGACTCCAGGGGCATGGAGAGCACGGGACCCACGTCTGGGCATACCCATCCCACTCGGGGTGACAAATGCAAAAAAAAACAATTGATGGACA
Source organism: Calotriton arnoldi (assembly GCA_963921515.1). NCBI lineage: Eukaryota > Metazoa > Chordata > Amphibia > Caudata > Salamandridae > Calotriton > Calotriton arnoldi. The sequence continues at coordinate 344,572 of CAWUFW010004049.1, forward strand.
GAATGCAGAACAATGTCATACATTCACCCCAGTACCGAGATCTGGGCCTACATCCATTATTTTTAGATAGAGCCTGAGCCAGCACGCAAGTGCTGCTCTGGCGAGTACGGAGGAGAAGCCCGCCCATATTTTTCATTGGCTTGTGTCTTTGTCCTTCATAAATGCTGGCGTTTAATTCCTTAATAGGCTTGTTAGTCCCTCCTTAGTACGGCCATGTCGTCATTTTTATCCTCCCACGGCTACTTGCCCCTTTACTTGGTTGTTACACGGTATGTGTACTTTTTATTCTTTATTGAGCTTCTCCTACATTAGGCATGATGACTTGCTTCGCTTACATTCAGTGCGCCATGCCCGCTTTCACTTTCGAAGCAGCCGGGACAATGGTGGCCGTTTGTTTTTTATTTTGTATGCTTGCAGCCGTTTGTCTATAATGCGCGCCCGCTTTTATGTTTTTTTTAATAGAATTTGCGAATCCCTCATAACTTTTCTCAGGCACCGTGCTCCATGTTTCAGCATGGTGCCCGCTTTTATTTCTTTATTTTGTATGCGTGCAACCGCTTGTCCTTAATGCTTGCATTTGATTATGGGGCTTTTAAGTTTTTCACTTCTTACGAGGGTCCTTTAAGGTCCAAGAAAGCTTCTAAAAGGCAGGAATAGTATGGCGTATTAAGCGCCTGCTGCTCATTTATTTTACGTGTGTGCTTATTTGCATAGTGCATTAACCTCCAACTGCACATCTTACGTTTATTGAGTGAAGTTGCTAGCTGGCGATCGCTTCTGCCGTGGTAGCTCCTTGTTGATCATGAAAATATGTGTTATGTCTGTAAAACTACGCAGGTTCTAATCCCAGTAACAATTCTAGGTGGTCAGTGAGGTTTGCCTGTAAGTTGCATGTTTACATCTGCGGGTTAATGCGCCTGCTGCAAAGATCTGCGTCGTATCCTGCAGATCGCATGTTGGAGCCCTGAGGTAGCTAATTCAGACTTTCATCCTTCAGCGGTGGATAACTTGTATGATAAGTTAGGTAATGATAACAAAGTAACTGTAAAGGAATTCAGTTTGTGGTGTTCTCTCCACAAATTAATTTTATTTATTCATATTTGCGTATATCTTTTAGATGAGCTCCATGTGTTAAATCTAGAAAAGAGAGCACCTTTTCAGAAGGCTAGGAGGGTCGAAATATGCGATCGACTGAGCCGTATTGACGGGAACCAGTAGTCGATAGTTCGCCATTAAGATTTATATGATGCCGAGTCAATCCTGGCTTATATTCATTGTGCTGTAACTGCAGAATGCTGCGGCATTAACCCCTTTACCGCGGCGGCAATTCCGCCGCAGTGCGGGGCGTTCCATTGTGTGGGCGGGGCCGCGTCGGCCAACGGACGTGCGCAGCACTACCGCGGTAGTGCTCGCGACGGCCGTTGGCCGACGGGCGCAACAAACGGGTTAAGAACAGGCCTGCCGGCGATAGGTTCATTGCCATCTGAATGTTGCTGCTGGAGTTATATTTGCTCTCCGTGTGTGTGTTGTCCTCCTCCCTCCCCCTGGGGCTGTGGTTGCACGGCTGCTGCCTCTTCTCACGGTTTCCTTTTTTTCTCTCTCTCTCTCCGTACGCTATTCCTACTCCAGCAAGTGCAACAGTAGGGAAAGTGTTGGATAGCTTAGAGGAATAATTTACTATTCCCACTCCAGGGAGTACACCAGTAAGGAAAGTGTTGGATATCAGAGGGAATAAAATTACTATTCCCACTCCAGCGAGTGCAACAGTAGGGAAAGTGTTGGATAGCGGAGGGGATAAAATTACTATTCCCACTCCAGTTAGTGCAACAGTAGGGAAAGTGTTGGATAGCGGAGGGGATAAAATTACTATTCCCACTCCAGCGAGTGCAACAGTAGGGAAAGTGTTGGATAGCGGAGGGGTTAAAATTACTATTCCCACTCCAGCAAGTGCAACAGTCGGAAAGTGTTGGATAGGCAGAGGGGAATAATTTACTATTCCCACTCCAGCAAGTGCAACAGTAGGGAAAGTGTTGGATAGCGGAGGGGAATAATTTACTATTCTCACTCCAGGGAGTGCAAAAGTAGGGAAAGTGTTGGATAGCGGAGGGGATACAATTACTATTCCCACTCCAGCAAGTGCAACAGTAGGGAAAGTGTTGGATAGCGGAGGGGAATAATTTACTATTCCCACTCCAGCAAAATAATGAACATTAATTAACAAATAATTAACTAATTAAAAATAATTTACCTCCCACCAATAATACATATAATTAATAAAAACAGTTAGAATTATTAAAAATGCTAGAAATTTTAAATAATAAATGTAATGTAAAAATAAATTAAACATACATATATAAAAAATTATTATATATATTTACTTAATAATATTAATCAATAAATATTATAATAAATTATAAAATGTTAGAAACATAATACAAATTATAAATACATATATATATATATATATACATACACCTGTAACATAAAAATAAAATATATATATAATAAATTAAAATATTAAAATAATTTTTAATTTTAAAACAACATTTACACTACATTAACTGAAACAGTAGGGAAAATGTTGGATAGCGTAGGGGATAAAATTACTATTCCCACTCCAGTAAATGCAAGAGTAGGGAAAGTGTTGGATAGCGGAGGGAATAAAATTACTATTCCTACTCCAGCGAGTGCAACAGTAGGGAAAGTGTTGGATAGTGGAGGGGATAAAATTACTATTCCCACTCCAGCGAGTGCAACAGAAGGGAAAGTGTTGGATAGCGGCGGGGTAAAAATTACTATTCCCACTCCAGCAAGTGCAACCGTAGGGAAAGTGTTGGATAGCAGAAGGGAATAATTTACTATTCCCGCTCCAGAGAATGCAACAGTAGGGAAAGTGTTGGGATAGCGTAGGGGATAAAATTACTATTCCCACTCCAATGAGTGCAACAGTAGGGAAAGTGTTGGATAGCGGAGGTGATAAAATTACTATTCCCACTCCAGATAGTGCAACAGTAGGGAAAGTATTAGATAGCGGAGGGAATAAAATTATTATTCCGACTCCAGCGAGTGCAACAACAGAGAAAGTGTTGGATAGCAGAGGGGTTAACATTTTCTATTCCCACTCCAGAGAGTGCAACAGTAGGGATAGTGTTGGATAGCAGAGTGGATAAAATAACTATTCCCACACCAGATAGTGCAACAGTAGGGAAATTGTTGGATAGCGGAGGAGATAAAATTACTATTCCCACTCCAGCGATTGCAACAGTAGGAAAACTGTTGGATAGCGGAGGAGTAAAAATTAGTATTCCCACTCCAGAAAGTGCAACAGTATGAAAGTGTTGGATAGAGGAGGGAATAATTTACTATTCCCACTCCAGCAAGTGCAACAGTAGGGAAAGTGTTGGATAGCTTAGGGGAATAATTTACTATTCCCACTCCAGGGAGTACACCAGTAAGGAAAGTGTTGGATATCAGAGGGAATAAAATTACTATTCCCACTCCAGCGAGTGCAACAGTAGGGAAAGTGTTGGATAGCGGAGGGGATAAAATTACTATTCTCACTCCAGTTAGTGCAACAGTAGGGAAAGTGTTGGATAGCGGAGGGGATAAAATTACTATTCTCACTCCAGCGAGTGCAACAGTAGGGAAAGTGTTGGATAGCGGAGGGGTTAAAATTACTATTCCCACTCCAGCAAGTGCAACAGTCAGAGGGAATAAAATTACTATTCCCACTCCAGCGAGTGCAACAGTAGGGAAAGTGTTGGATAGCGGAGGGGATAAAATTACTATTCCCACTCCAGTTAGTGCAACAGTAGGGAAAGTGTTGGATAGCGGAGGGGATAAAATTACTATTCCCACTCCAGCGAGTGCAACAGTAGGGAAAGTGTTGGATAGCGGAGGGGTTAAAATTACTATTCCCACTCCAGCAAGTGCAACAGTCGGAAAGTGTTGGATAGGCGGAGGGGAATAATGTACCTATCCCACTCCAGCAAGTGCAACAGTAGGGAAATTGTTGGATAGCGGAGGGGAATAATTTACTATTCCCACTCCAGGAAGTGCAACAGAAGGGAAAGTGTTGGATAGCGGAGGGGATAAAATTACTATTCCCACTCCAGCAAGTGCAACAGTAGGGAAAGTATTGGATAGCGGAGGGGAATAATTTACTATTCCCACTCCAGCAAAATAATGAACATTAATTAACAAATAATTAACTAATTAAAAATAATTTACCTCCCACCATATTCCCCTATAAATAACCCCACCAATGTTGTATAACATAAGACAATTAACATAATAGATTAACAAATAATTAATTAACTAATAACAATTAACAAGCAAATTAAAAACAATCAGTAATAAATGAATTCACAGAATTAACACTATTAAATAAAATAAAATAAATAATATATAAAAAATATTAAAAAAAATATTAAAATGTAATTACTTCCCACCCTACTCCCCTATCATCCCACAACATGCTCTTAAAAAGACACAATTAACATTATTAATAATTAATTCATAATTATTAATTACCAATTTATAACTAATTAATAACAAATTAATAACCACATTTTTTTAAATATATTTTTATTTTTCAATAATACAGTGCAAATGCAGCAAATAATCAAAAAATTAATACAATCCATCAAAAAAAAACACAATTTCATTTGAAATAAGAATCAGTCAATTAATACATTAATCAATTAAAACAATATATCATAGGCTAGAGAATGAAATAGAATAGCGGCTATTTTAAAAATAAATTAGATCTGTATATACACTGCTACAAATTTTACCAATAGCCTTAGAGGTTATTCTGATTGAGTGAATGATGTAACCCAGGAAGTAAAAGGGCCCCAAATCCTGTTCCCTTTAATCCTACCCTTTCCGCCTCTTCTTTCATAAAGTGCCTTTTCCAAATTATATATATGCAAAAATCGTCCCTTCAACTGCTGAAAGGTTGGAGGGTGCGGATCAAGCCAGGCTGATGCAACACAGAGCCTAAGAACTGCCATCGCTATAAAGGTGAGTTCTACCCCGTTGTTCCCCTCTAGATCATTTACACCTAAAAACATCAGCTGAGGTGTCAGAGGAACATCCTCATTTAGCACCTGCTGTAAAAAACCTGATATTTCAAGACCTCTAGGTTCCATGTGAGGACAGGTGGCAAAAATGTGTACTATATCCGCGCAGTATGTCTTACATCTAAAACACTGAGTTCCCTCCGTTCCTCCCCATCTAGCAATTTTCACGGGCGTTATGTAAAGATCAAATAAAGTCTTAAAATGTTGGGACCGCAGATTGGCGGAGCACAATACGGTATCCCCCAATTCTAATGATCTAAAAAAATAGGATTCCGTGACCCCTAACATATCCTGCCACCTCAACCTATGCTTATCTAAATCATCTGGCACTCCTTCCAGCAGGCATCTATATATTTGCGCAATTGAAGAACCCGAGCTACTAATTAGCAATTCCATTAGAGACACCTGCCCAAAACCTGCAGCACCACCAGCTTTTTTAAACAAAAAGTCTCTCAACTGCAGAAATTAAAAAAAATCCCGGGTGCCAATACCAAATCTTTCCCTAACTGCGCCAAGAGAGGCTATGTGTTCCCTAGCCAGGAGGTCCCCTATCCTATAAAACCCGCCTTTTCCCCACCTCACTAAACACGCATCTTGTAGTGCCTTTGGAAGCTGATCATTCCCAATCATAGGAGAATACCTACTAAACCTCCCAACCCCAAGTTTCTTCCTTACGCCTGCCCAGTTACGAAAAGCCGTGATTAATACCTTGAATCGTGTTTTTTTTTAAATAACTTGCTTCATAAAATTTCAGGAGGCAGCCATTAACCCGGGCTCCAATCAATATCTCATATATTGACGGACCGCGACGAGGGTCATCACTGTCCTTTTCTTTACCACCAAAGAGAGGCCAGTAATATTGCAGTGAAGCAGCTAAATATTATAGCTTGAGATGCGGGAGCCCCAAGCCCCTCTATCCCTAGGTAGGGATAGAAATACGTTGGCTCTCCTAGTCTTTCGATAGGACCAAATAAATCTAGCTACCTCCTTCTCCATTTGCTTAAACCAAAAGTTGTGAATTTCCAGGGGGATCGTGCGAAAAATATTTAATGAGATTACACCTCCCCACTATTGACAGCTTCAGATTATGCCAGCGCTGGAGGTCGTTCTTGATTTTCCCCATTATAGGAGCAATGTTTAGGTCCACTATATCTTCCACCTTCGCCGTAATATTAATGCCTAAGTAAACAGCTTTTCCACAATCCTGTTATCTGAGCCTGTAGCAATCTATTTATCACAATCTGAGTTTTGGCCTTATTCAATAAAAAGCCCGATTGAGACCCAAAGTTTTCCGCAATACTTTCCACCGCACCCATTGCCCGATCCGGGTAAGATGTGATTATAGCCACATCATCGGCATAGGCCAGTAGTTTGGTATCCCAGCCCTGCAAGCTAACAGGAATGATATCTGCGGAGGCCTCCAGTCGTCTAAGGAAGGGATCTATATATAGGGCAAATAACAGGGGGGAGGCTGGACATCCCTGTCTTGTCCCCCTGCCAATTGGGAATGTCTCCGTCTCTTCCCCCATTATTCGTAATCGCGCTATAGGGTTGACATACAGAACCTGTATTGCTTTCACAAATTAGTCCCCTCATTTGCCATTAGCCTCTAGGGTCTTCCATAGAAAGCTCCATGACACCCTGTCAAAAGCCTTCTCGGCATCCAAGAAAGCTACCCTCATAGGTTTTGTGAGGACCTCAGTGGCGTCAAAGAGTGCAATTACCCTCCTGACATGATCTACAGTTCCCCTTCCTTGAATAAATCCATGCTGCCAAACCGAGACAAGGTGATGCATCACAGAGTTCAGGCGCGAGGCAAAGATCTTTGAGTATAATTTGGCGTCACTGTTTAACAACGTAATAGGTCTATATGAGCCCAGATTCATAGGATCTTTGCCCTTTTTAAAGAAAATAATAATATTAGCGATGCCCCAAGAGCAAGGTGGTATAGCCCCTTCCCTAATCTCCTGAAATAAGCCAAGCATAGCATGACATGTCTCCCTAAAAAAGTCTTTATAAAATTCTATGGGAATACAATCAGTTCCCGTCGCTTTGCCCGATGGAAGGGCATGGAGAGCACTATATAGCTCCTCCTGTGTTATCTCTAACCCTAACCGGGAACCCTCCTCCTGGGGGACACTTCCAATTGGGTCAAATTCTAACAGTTCCTCGTTTGGTGAATAACCATCATGGGGTGGAGCCGAGTAAAGATCTTCATAGAACTCCCTAAAAGCCTCCCTGATCTCGCCAGCATCAGTGACAACTTTCCCCCGCATATTCTTAACCTTCTCTATGTGTCCAGCTGCCACCTGTTGTCTGGCCCTAATTGCTAATAATCTGCCCACCGTCTCGCTATATTCACAGCAGTCCTGCCTTTTAGCTAGATACTTCCCAGCCATCCTCTCCACGTTAAAATCAATCAGACAGGCTTTGGTTATATTAATAGAATTCATGATTATAGAAACAACACCTCCGCTAGTCACAGTACTAATTAGTTCCATTTCCAGTCGGGCAAGCTTTTGATAGAGACGTTTAATCTGTTCTGTCTCTTTTTTTTGTTTGCTCAGGCTATATTGCAGCGTCTCACCTCTCACTGATGCTTAAAGGCATCCCAAATCATTCCGGGGGGGGTGGAGGGGGTGCTACCCCTATTATTATAAAAAAAACTCCCTGATCCAACCCTTCATATATTTAATAAATTCTTGATCTGATAGACGCCCTCTGAAACGTCCATCTCGAAAGCTCCTTTCTTGCTCCAGCATATGGGAACTCCAATACAACAGGATTGTGATCTGACATTAGTCTAGGAAAGAGCTCAATCCGTGCCTCTTGAAGTATGAAAGGTGAGGTTAAAAAATAGTCAAACCTGGCAAACTTGCCATGTGGAGCCGAATAAAAAGTATAGCCAGGCTCCAGGCCCTCGTAAAATGTGGATTATGCCCCTTATTGGAGATGCCGAGAGTCTCTGAGGCCCCTCTAGATCCATTGAGATTTAGATCCCCACACACCACATATGGTGCAGGCCAGGAAGGTAATTCATTAGACAAAAAACGCAGTAGCGCTGGGTCGTCTAACACTGGGGTGTAGACTGAGCATAATGTAAATGAGCCAGAACTATGTCTACATTCCAGTATTACCCATCTGCCGTTCTTATCCACAGCCTTCCTTCCTGGATTAATGGTGCAGCCTTTTATGAAGTCAGCAACACCCTTAGTCTTCACATCTTGTGTTGTATAGGCTGCAACCTTCAACCCCAAGGACTTAAGTAAATTGCTGTCATTCACAGCGATATGAGTCTCCTGGAGACAATAAACATCTAGCTTTAGTACTTTGAGATCTTCATGAATCCTCCTCCTTTTAGCGCTGTCATTAACCCGTTCCGTGCGCGCGTCAGCCAACGGCCGTCGCGAGCACTACCTGGCTAGTGCTGCGCACGTCCGTTGGCCGACGCAGCCCCGCTCACTCATTAGAACTCCCGCACTGCGGCGGAATTCGCGCCGCGGTTAAGGAGTTAAGCCCAAAGATATTGATAGTAGCAATACATAGTTTAGCCATTATTCCAGTAGAGCGTTTCATCCAGCTGTATTACCTTATTGCAGTTAGTACAAATAATATGCTGGCCCAGCAAACTTTCAAATCCAATCTTACTTGCAGATTGTTCTCTAGCCTTTAATATCAAAAAAATAAAATCGCAAAAATCACAAAGATCATAAACAACATACTTCAGCTGCAATTTACACTTCACATTTCTACCATGTGCCCCGCCTACCCCACCCCCCCACACCCTTCCCACCATCCCCTCCCCAGCCCACCCTCCCTCCCCTACCCTTAGAAGCAGCCAGACCCAGAGGGTCTGAGTGATAGAGATAGCAAGACACACCGCAGCTCCCCCCCCAAGCCCCTTCCGCACCCTGTCAAACCAAAATATCATATAAAGAGAGGAACAAAAAGGCCGGAAAAAATAAACAGGGAGCCACCCTGCTTGTGTGGCCTTTTGTTCTTAGCATAGACTCATTTAATTTAAACATTTAAGTACATTAAGGCCTTATACATTTCTTTTATCCAACCAGGCTTGATCTAAATACTCTCTACCTTGGATTTCTGAGGTGAAAAATTTGACAAACCCTCTTACAATTGTCTTCAACCTAGCCGGGGCCTGCAAAAATGCCTCAAATCCCGCATCCTGAAAAGGCTTAATTAGTTGCCGTAATCGCCATCTGCGTTCCACAGGGACGTGGCAAAAATCAGGATGTACGAAAAAAGAGGATACTTTATACTGCCTTCTCGCCTCGGGCCGAGCTTTCTCGAATATAGCCTGTCTAAGCATACAATTGTCAAAAAAAACAGAATGGCCCTTGGTTGATTCAGATCTCTACCAGGGCTTTTAGGCCGGGTAAATGGGAACCGGTGAACCCTCTGGATTTCCCGTTCCCAGTCCCACCCAGTAAGCTCAGGAAAAGCTTCCTTAAGAAGATCTAGAATAAAAGAACGAATGTCTTCCCCTTCCAAGCCTTCTTTAATCCCAAGAAAGTGGAGGTTATTCCTCTTCAGCCGGTTCTCCATATCTTCCAGCTTCCACATAGCGTCAGTGAGCTGAGCGTCATGGGATTTTGTCTCTTCTCTCACATCGGACAGCTCTTTCTCAACAACGGTGGTTCTCTCTTCCAAAAAGTTCATCCGTTCTCCAATCTCTACACAGGCTTTGCCAACTTTCCACACTGCACACTCCAGTTTTTTTGAAGCCTGTCTTGCCTTCTTTCCATCTGCCCGAGTCTCTGCGCGATGTTCCTTTATAGATTCCAATATCATGCACAGAGCAGAGTTCATATCAGCTGTTCCCTTAGCCTGAGGTGCACCAGGGGAGCTTTCCGCCTGCTCGGTTACCAGTCCCGCGGGTCCTGTTATCTTTGTGTGGGAATAATCCCACTTCAGTCCAGAGCCAGCTAAGTGCCTTTCCTTGGTCTTCTGAGTCTTGGTATGGTTTTTGGACTCTTTAGAGGTTATCCGATGTTTCTGTCGCTTCAAAGCAGTCTCGAGTGCGTCAAGAGTGCTAGAACCTGACGAGGAGATACTATCATCATTTTCACTGTGATCTGAATCAGATACGCCTGAAGGCGATTCCTCAGTAAGTGAAGAGATAATATCGCCAGCTACTGAAGATAGCTCTTCAAGACCTGTGGTACCCACCACCCCCCCCCCAGAAGCCCCTTCTGGTAAAGGTGATAGCACACAGAATTGGGGGTCAGGCAAGGTTCTGATATCGTTCCCATTGACACCATATTCCATTTCCATCTGGACATCTTTATTATTCAGCTCCTTCTCCTCCTGAACTTCCGTATGTACTAAAGGGGTCTCCCCCCTGACATCCCCCAGATATACACTCACATTCTGGTCAGTTATCTCCAGGCCAGAGTTACCCAGGGATTCACAAACGTGCTCCTGAATACCATCCCTAGTTTAAAAAAAATCAGCAATAGCTGGTTGGGGTGGTGCAAAAGATGCATTTAGGTTATCTCCCTCTGGGGCTACGACTCCTTCTTCCGCTATTTTCAAATTTATCGCTTTCCACCCCACAGTTTGTGCACGCTCGATCAGATTCCTCCGTTTCCCGGTCTCTCCGCTGTCTACTTGCTTCTTTGCATTGCGAGGCTCATTAGTCTTACCTGCCTGTCCACCAAACACTGGGGGAGACTCCAGTCTAGTACCTTGTGTTTGCATTGGGTTTCGTCCCACCGCTTCCTTAATTTGATTCGCTGTTTTGGGAGGCATCCTTTCTGCTGCCAAGTTAGAACTGGTTGCTGTAATGGAAGCCCTCAGAGCCAGCCTGTGCCCAAGAGTCGCTGCAATGCTCACCCACAGCCTCAAGGTGGAATGTAGCGAATGCGCTATTCCTGTCAGCACGTCAATCGGCTTCCGTACAGTCCCAGCTGGTCTACAGACAGCCCCCGAGCCCCGCAACGCCGAGACGCCGTCCGACGCTTCCTCCCGCGTCGGGGAAACAAGCTGCTCGTATGCGCCCAGCCAGGGCATCAGTGATCCCAATCCCCGATCCGGACCTCAGCAACCGCCGGCCGCAGTCCGCAGGTAACCTCAGGTACCCACGAGCCGTGAGCCGCGATCTGGCGCAGATGACCGCGCTAGCCGAGGGGTACTTCAGGGCGTAGGAGAGGAGCTCTGCTGCGGTAATCTATGCTGCCGCCATCTTGCTTCCCTGCCAGCACACCTTCCCCCAAATTAATAACCACATTTAACAATATAAAATATTAAATACATAAATATTAATTAATAAAAATTATTAATTAATTAATTATAATTGAATTACTTCCCACCCTACTCCCCTATAAACCCACAACCCACTCCTAAAAAAGTAACACAATTAACATATTTACCAATTAATAATTAATAATTAATAACCAATTAATAACTAATTAATAACAAATTAATTATCACAATTAACAATATAAAATATTAAATACATAAATATTAATTAATTTAAAATATGAATTAATTGATTATAATTAATTTACTTCCCACCCTATTCCCCTATAAACCCACAACCTGCTCCTAAAAAAATGACACAATTAACATATTAACCAATTAATTATTAATAATTAATGACCAATTATTAACTAATTAATAACAATTAAATTATCACGCTTAACAATATAAAATATTAAATACATAAATATTAATTAATAAAAATATAAATTAATTAATTATAATTAAATTACTTCCCACCCTATTCCCCTATAAACCCACAACCCGCTACGGAACTAAAACGCAAAATGTAATTTTTAAAAAATTAATAACTTCTAAAAATTATTAATAAATGTATTCTAATTACATTACTTCCCACCCTATTCCCCTATAAACCCACAACCCGCTGCGGAACTAAAATACACAAAATTAATTAACATAAAATTAATTATTTCTAAAAATTTCACACATACATTAAAAAAATAAGCTATACTTATACAAAATAATTACATCACATACTTTAAACGCGCAAAGTAAAATACAAAACACTAAAATAAATGTCGATATTATTAAAAACGATATTTTTACTAACGATATTACTAACTTCGATATTAAAAAAAACGATATTTCTTACCTTCATGTCGATATTCTGGTCAACGATATTCTTGCATGTCGATCATGTGCCACCTCAATATTAAAAACTCGATATTCTGGCACATCGATATTCCAACATCGATATTCTGTCTGTGCACCTTCTCAGGAATTAACCACACCTTCTCTAAAATCAGAAGGATAACTCTGTAAGCTATGCCATAGCCAAAAACGCAGCCTTCTGCATAAAAATGTTGTGCTGACAAGCATGAAGAAATAACTACTACATAGCATAACCCAGCCCCCCCCTCTTTATTCTTCCTTTATTTATTTCAAAAGATGATGACGAAATTATGTCTCAAATTCAAATACATTTTGGGGTATTAAGCGGTATACAAAGTTGCAATACAGTACATATACATTAACTAGTCTAGCTAATGGCAGAGTAGTATTGTATTGCATAGTGGTGCACCACTCTTGCAAGGGGAATTTTGCTGAAGAAAAAGGCAAGATCATTTAAAATGTGCCTGCATTTTTCTTCGGCAACTGTCCTCTTACAGGACAACACACACATCGTGGGTCCCATCTCCCAGCTTCACTGCTGTTCCTGCTTCTACCACCTGGGCCTGCCCCACAACCATCAGCCCCGTGCACCCCTCACCCTGCCACAGCAATTTGGTTGCTTTATACTACATGCACTGAGCTTTGCTTGGAATTTCGGGTGTGCTTTGATTAAAGATGATGAAGTGCACTTAGAGAGATAACTGAGGCCCAGTGTAAATGATAATGCCTTTTATTTATCTGTTTTAAAAACAACACATAAATAAAAGGCATTGCCATTTACAATGCCAATAGCTCAAACTCTCATAAATGCGAGACCTATTGCATTGCAAATGCTTGTTTTGCTCCCTATGCCATTCTAGTTTGAACTCCAACACTTGACTCCAGTGGCATGGACACCACGTCAACTTTGTTCTTTGGATCCTGCAAATGTTTGCAGGTATTTCAACCACAGATTTGAAGCTATGATGTCTTGCATCTGTAACAAAAGAAATCCACCACTAGGAAAAGTAAGTGATTTCTTATGGCGAAAGGAGTACCAAGCCAGAGGTGCACCTCATATAAACATGCTCTTATGGATAAAGGATGCACCCAAATTGGGGATAGATAATGATGAGGCTGTCCTACGTTTTATAGAACAGTATGTAACATGTAGCATCCCAAATGTTTTACGGTTTCAAAGCCACAGATGTGGAAAATACTGCCATCGTAATTACAGAGCTAAAGGTAAATTTTATACAAAATATCGTTTTGGATTTCCACAACCTGTGATTTCACAAGGAAGAATAAACAGCTTTCTGTCAGCGGTAAGACATACACTCACTCGCAAATCACCAAAAAACATGTATAACTTAAAAAGAACAGACGCCTCAAAGTATATTAATGATTACAATCCAGTCAGACTGAAAATGTGGAATGCAAACATGGATATACTGTTCACTGCTGACACCTCAATGGTTGTTGCTCAGTATGTAACATCATATATTACAAAATCAGAGAAATCAGAGATGAAAGAGATGTGGGAAGAGATTTCTGCGGAGAAGAGTCTGAGCAAGAAATTGTACAGCTTTAGTTTGAAGATGCTTTCTCATACAGAGATAGGATCATATGAGTGCTCAGATCGGTTACGTTCAGCCAACTTATTTTCAAAATCAAGAGGAATCATTTGGGTAAGCCTAGGGCTTGCCAGCAGATGAAACTGAGTATTGACGTCTTTACCAGAAATACAATTCTTGGCAGAATTTCAACCACTAAGTACTGATATTGTCAAAACAGACATGTTGATACATACTACCCTAGAAGAAGTCCCCTTCTGGAAAAGTCATGCCTTTATGAAGTACTTCAATATTACAGGTTTAAAAAGAATGTAACAGAAAACATGGATTTAGAAAAATATGCAGTAGTTGGATGTGATGGATGTTTGGTCAAATATGCAAAAGGAAATCTAATCAAGCATCAAAAACTCAGTTGTCAAACTCCTGAAAAGAAAGAATTTTTCTATTTGGGACTTCTACAACTGTTCAAACCTTGGCGTGATGAAACAGAGTTGATCGGAGATTATGATTCCTATGAAGACTCTTTTAATGCTGTAAAAGAAAGCATTCAGTGTTCAATCTTTCCTCTGAATTTGAAAATGTTAAATGATGAGATTGCACAAGAAGAAACTGTTGAAGCAGCAATAGCAAGGGAAAGTTCACAAAGTAGTCAAAGTTCATGCCCTATGAGTCAAGATCCACTTGGACAATCAATTATTCAGAATGAAGCAGCAACAGCAATGAATGAAGTGGAAACTGCAATGGAACTAGCAAGACAAGAGACTATTGATTTTGAACATTTAAAAGGACAGCTAAACAGTGAACAGAAAGAAATCTTTTTAAGAAGTAAAAGAGAAAATACAACATGGCTTCCTGCATGAAAAAAAAGAATGCCAATGCTCATCATTTAAACCTATTCTATTATACATCAGTGGTCAAGCTGGAACAGGAAAACGTTTTGTAATAAAGTTATCTACTCAGCCTACAGAATCAAACCTATCATGTGTAGTAACTGCACCTACTGGATTAGCTGCACACAACATCAAAGGGATTACTTTGCATCGACTACTTATGCGACCTGTGGAACACGATGATAAACTACAATACCAGAAGTTACCTGATAACGTTTGTCACAAAGTCTCAAGAGTCTTGAAAAAACTGAAGCTTTTAATCATCAATGAGGTGAGCATGGTCTCAAACTTAATGCTTGCTTTTGTGCACTTGAAAATGCAACAGATTTTAAAAGCAGAGTACGACGTACTGTTTGGTGGAAAGTATTTGATTGTCTTTGGAGACCTACTGCAACTGACTCTTGTTAAGGGACAACCTGTTTTTATTTTAAATCACTACTCCACAATGAAACAAGGAATTCTTTGCGAAGCATTGGAAATGTAAACATTTGGCTAAACTTTGAATACAAGGGACCAGTACGGAATATGCAACAATCAGCCGATAAAGAATATGGAAATATCCTAAAAAAGCATAAGAATAGGAGTTTTGTCAAAAGATGGTAAACAAGCTTTGGAAAGTCAACTAAAGAAACTGTTTACATCTGAAAAGACATCACCACAACTAATGTATAAGATAATTGCAGAAAAAAATCCATAGTTTGTTTAATGCCTATACTGCAAAAGTGTTCCAACTTTACTGTAGAAATACTCAAACTGGAAAAAAAATTGGAATTGACAGCTATTGATAAAATGGAACACCAGGGTGTAACAATGCTATTAACTGAAAAACTACAAGGAAAATTGGATTCATTAGAGAAGTCTGTATTAAGACTGCAGGATCAGAAAAGTGTTTACGTGTGTGTAAAAACTGTTGAGTTATTTTGTGACGTAATTTGAATGTAGAGGAAGGATTAGTAAATGGTGCTATAGGTAAAGTTGTTGATTTTGTTAATTTTCCAAACAGGGATCAGATAGAATTATTAGTTGTAAAATGTTATCAGATTAATGGATTATCTGTGCATTGTGCTGTATGTTTTTTCTCGATGAAAGCAGTTCCCAGTGTCTCTAGCGTATGCCGTAACTATCCACAAAGCTCAAGGTGTAAGTATAGACAGAGTTTTGTGAACATCAGAAGTAGTGGATTTAAAGAAGGAATGGCATATGTTGCATTATCTCGACTAAGAACATTGTCTGGTTTGTTTTTAATTCAATTTGATGACAAAAAGCTAAGTGCTGATGGTAGTTGTGTAAGAGAGTACAATTGATTAAGAAGTGTCTTTGCTCCTCATTTAGGTGAATACCCAATCTATGAGAAAAGTATACTATGTACAAAACACTCAACTGAACTTCAAGATAAGAAAGGAAACCAAGAGAAGGTTGAATGTGCTAAGAAGAAAAAAGTGGAAAGTGAGGGTGATATTGTAGGATACCGGTTAGAAAACAGTTCAGGTATCAACTGCTATGCTAATGTGGCTGTCAATTTAGTCTTTCATTTACTACATCTTCTTAATCAAATCATGCAAAACCATGACAAAAGATTCTGTTCTGTACGTGTAATTTACTCCAACAGTTGCTCAGAGACAGAAGTAAAATACATACTGCTTCAGGCATTCAACATCCTTTGGATATATGTAGCGGATCAGTAACATTTGCTCTCAACATACAACAAGATACACAAGAATTTATAATGGTCATGCTTGGAGTCTTAGAAGCAGAATAAATGAATATTGAGGACTTATTTAGATTAAGTTACAAATGGGAGCATGATTGTGAAGATTGTTCATTTACTTCTACCACTGAAATACATCCAGAACGATTCCTATACTTAGCACAGCCAGATTGCAAAACAGTGTTTTTTGACAAATTGATTAAAACAGCAAATCAAAATATGACCTGCTCAAATTGTAGATTAGACATGATGTCTACATTGCAAATACAAAGAAGTGTAAAATACTAAGCCTGGGCAGAGTTCGCGTAGCAGTGCTACATAGAACTCCGTGAAGTGGAAAAAAACTCTGCGACGCTACGCAGAGTTACGTGAGCAGGGGAGTTGCTTGCTCAGCTCATTCACGACTCATCGCAAGACTTTTCTGACATTCAGCAACACAGATTGCATGCTCGGGGGAAATTACACGAACTTCACCACGCGGTCGCCGATGGTCGCGGCCATCTTGTTTTTCTACTCTTTGTTATGGTTCTGGGGCCAGTTTTGAAGCCTCCCTATATCTTTTCAATCCTTTATTTCTTAAAACTTTTTTTCTGATCTTTTTATTTATTATCTATCACTCTCTCTTCCTAAGTGTATATTTTGCATTTTTTTCTACTTTTACTGCATTTTTGTACTGTTTCTCTATTACTTGCTTTTTATTTTTTTTATTTCCCTTCTTCTTCTCCTGACTTTATTCTTTACTTCTATCAATCAATCAATCAATCAATCAGGGGTTTATATAGCGCACTACTCACCCGTGAGGGTCTCAAGGCGCTGGGGGGGGGGAGCTCCGGATCAGTCGAAGAGCCAGGTCTTGAGGTCCTTCCTGAATGTGTGCAGGGTTGGGGAGCGTCTGATGTTCACGGGGAGCTCGTTCCAGGTCTTGCCCGCGATGTGGGAGAATGCTTTCCCACCTGTTCTGTTTCTGCGGATGCGGGGGACCTCTGCCAGGGCGAGGTCGGCGGAGCGGAGATTTCTCTTGGGTTCGTGGAAGGATAATCTCTCGTTGAGGTATTTGGGTCCGATGTTGTTGAGGTATTTGTAGGCATGGGTGAGGAGTTTGAAGGTCACCTTCTTCTCGACAGGGAGCCAGTGGAGGTCTCGTAGGTGTTGGGTCATGTGTTCGTGGCATGGAGTCCCGAGTCCCGTAGTCCAGTCTGCTGGTTGTGAGCGCGTGGGTGACAGTCTTTCTGCAGTCGGGGGGATCCATTTGAAGGTATTGCGGAGGATGCTACATTTTCTTTTCCACCCCCGCCCCCCAGAATCATGGCTAAGAGTAAAAAGACAATGCAGAGTGCGACCAGGAGCCGCCTTCCTTGCGGAAGGCATATCCAGGAAGGGGTGCAGCCCGGGCCTTATTTTCTGAGGTGGAGGTGGCTGCACTGGTTTTTATTGTGCAGCGCCACCTCCCCTTAACCCTGGCAGCAGGCAGCAGGCCTGGGTCTGGTTACGAGATCCAGGAGCATCACCGGCGGTGGGAGAGGGTGTGCCGGGCAGTATTTCGCTACTCTGAGGTCCGGTGCACCCATAACCATCTCACCCACCGGCGGTCCGACATCCTGGACCGAGAGCAGGACCTGCTGGACCTGCTAGGTGTTGAGGTCGTGGGGCTTGGTGAGTAGCTAATTATTTATTACTATTGTGTGTTCTGTGTTATTGCGAATATTATTTTTTTCCAAAATGACAAGAATGCTGCTGCTGCTTACATGCAGGTAAGTTGCGTTTAAAAATCTTATATTATGTGATTGTTATTCTTCTAGACAAGTGTTCAGCGCTACTAATCTTACTTGTTGGCAACTTTGCGCTCGCTTGGACTGATTATGTAATAGAGGGTAGAGAACTTAAGTTAGGTAATGCATACTAGAGAGACTCCTTTCCTTTGTCCTGTCACTAAGATAGTGGTAGTTAATTAGTTAGTTACTAAGTATTAGTTGTTAATTTAGGGGCCTACGTGATGTGTCCTCCTCTCTCACGTGCTGATTTCGTAGAACCTTTTGCAGTTTGTATAGTGAGGGAATATAGAAAGCAACCAAGCAATTTGGTGTATGCAATATGCATGCGTCCATCTATGCATTTAAGAAGACTAAATGCAGACTTAGGGGTCGATTCCGATTCGGGCCGGAAAAAGCACCGACCGACTTGGATCCGGAAAAATACCGACCGACACGTACCCGTGGCGCACGACACGCCAAGTACGATGCAAGGCGCGAAAAATCCGACCGACACGTACCGAAACAAAGTCGACCGACCGAGCCGCACGGAAAGCAGCAATCCGGCCGGAAAAACACGCGAATCCAACCGACCGACACGCACCCGGAACAAATCCGACCGAAACGTACACGCGAACTCCAAACCGCAAAGTACGATGCAAGGCGCGAAAACCACGAGCGAGTCGGACGGAGGACAAGCCGTACGACCGACACGCATACAAAACCGAGCCGAAGCAACACAATACACCGCGACCGACGCGTACGCAGCATAGAAAACTGCACAAACACAGCGTGAACGAAACGGAGAACACCGTACGAGACCAATGCAGGGTCTGACTCGGTCACAAGAACGTTTCCAACATACACAAACAGCACAAAGGAAAAATCACCCAAAAAAAGGCCAAACAAGCAATTACCAAGCCAATAAATACTGGGGGTGGGGACAGAGAACAAAGACACACCCACAACTCCACCTATATAAAGGACACAAATCACTACCATGAGCCTTTGCAAATGCCATTCCACTGCCAGCACCCAAGAGAAAGCAACCACACACCCACAGCTCATCCCTCACACAAGCCACACACCATCAGCACACCAACAAATACCTACCTCACATACACCCAGCAAAACACACACTCACACACCCTCACCTGCACACCAACACACACATCACCCACCATCACCACCCATCACCATGCCCCCAAGAAGAATCCCAAGTTCCTAGATAGTGAATTGGAAGTCATGGTAGACGAGATCCTCAGGGTGGAGCCACAGCTGTTTGGCACACTGGTCCAACAGACCCCCATGTCGCAGAAAACCAAGATGTGGGAGAGGATCATCAACAGGGTGAACGCCCAATCACCATGTCGGCGCACAAAGACCGACATCCAGAACAGGTGGTATGACGTGCGCAGGAGGGTACGGGACATGCTGAAGAAAGACTACATCAACAGCCAACACACCGGCAGTGGCCCTCCTGCCAAGCCAATATACCTCAGGCCCTGGGAGGAGAAGGTGCGGGCCATCCTTCCGCCAGTGAGCGTATATGGACTAGAGGACATCCCAGAGCCTGGTGAGTACACAACAAATGTACACAATATACTGCCACAAAACACACACATCACTGTCAAGGGGAGAGTCAAACCATGCACTCATAGCAATTACACAGCAACTAGAACAGAATCATCCCAAAATGTGTATGTCAGTCAGATAAACACAACACATGCCATCAAAAAAATCATATCCAACTGTGCCAAAACATGTACAAACACAACCACAACTACAGCTAGGCAGTGGCACAAATAGAACTAACAAACACATCCACACATGTAGCCACCACAACAACACCAACACACAGTGAAGACCACTCAAAGGAAGGAATTCTGTGTATGCTGGCCAAGTCAGTGTAGCTAATAGGATCATGGGAGTCGCAGTCACACATATTGCCCCCCACAACTGTCCCATCAACACCACCATGAACCATGCGCACATCACAGGGAGTGGAGAAGGACTCACAAGATGGCTGACACTGGCTACTGCTGTGGGGAGCACAAGGCCCTGCTGGCAACTGTGCACCAACAAACAGCAGGACACCACTGACTGACATCCTGAGAGACAACTTACACTCCCTGCAATGCAAGCACGTTCCATGGTGGGAAATCTGGCTAGCTGGGTGGGAAGGGGGACTTGCAGCACTGACCATAGTCACAAGCACCGCCCCTCACACACCCCAACACAAACTCCACAGAACCCACCTGGTAGAATGCAATGCCCCCCATCCTAACACAAGATCCCACAAAGAACCATCACCCTGGGTTATGTTGTGTGAAGCACAGGGACACTCTTGGGACTCTTAGCCAAACAACTGCCAGGACAACACTCCCAGCCATCCTGTCAGCACAGCCAGCCCACCCCACAGGGAAGCAGAGTCAAAGGAAGGAAGCATGGGCATGCTGGGAAGGGGGAGGAGGCAATAGCATGATGGGAGTCGTAGTCACAGCTCTACATCCCCCACCACATGGCCCAGCAAGCTCACACTCACGCATGCACATCCCACAGAGAGTGGAAAGGCCCATCAAAGATGTCTGACACTGTTGCTGTGTCGTGGGGAGCACAAGGGCATGCTGGGTACTGCACACCAACCAACAGCAGGACACCACTGTCAGCCATCTTGCCATTGCTCTCACACCCACACACACTGAACTCCACACAAAAGCAAGTAAGTATGGGAATGCTGGGAAGTGGGGTGGAGGCAATGGCATGATGGGAGTCGTAGTCACAGACATAGCTCACCCCCACAACTGTCCCATCAACACCACCCTGAACCATGCTCACATCACAGGGAGTGGAGAAGGTCTCACAAGATGGCTGACACTGGCTACTGCTGTGGGGAGCACAAGGCCCTGCTGGCAAATGTGCACCAACAAACAGCAGGACACCACTGACTGACATCCTGAGAGACAACTTACACTCCCTGCAATGCAAGCACGTTCCATGGTGGGATAACTGGCTGGCTGGCTGGGTGGGAAGGAGGACTTGCAGCACTAACCATAGTCACAAGCACCTCCCCTCACACACACCCCAACACAAACTCCACAGTACCCACCTGGTAGAATGCAATGCCCCCCATCCTAACACAAGATCCCACAAAGAACCACCACCCTGGGTTATGTTGTGTGAAGCACAGGGACACTCTTGGGACTCTTAGCCAAACAACTGCCAGGACAACACTCCCAGCCATCCTGTCAGCACAGCCAGCCCACCCCACAGGGAAGCAGATTCAAAAGGAAGGAAGCATGGGCATGCTGGGAAGGGGGTGGAGGCAATAGCATGATGGGAGTCGTAGTCACTGATATTGGTCACCCCCACAACTGTCCCATCAACACCACCCTGAACCATGCTCACATCACAGGAAGTGGAGAAGGACTCACAAGATGGCTGACACTGGCTACTGCTGTGGGGAGCACAAGGCCCTGCTGGCAACTGTGCACCAACAAACAGCAGGACACCACTGACTGACATCCTGAGAGACAACTTACACTCCCTGCAACGCAAGCACGTTCCATGGTGGGATAACTGACTGGCTGGGTGGGTGGGAAGGAGGGCCGGCTGTCAACCAAACACAACCAATGCAGACCATGTTCACACCCCAGAAAATACATAGAAATGCCCAAATAATGCAGGACAATGTGCCACACCAATATCAACCCCTGACTGTGACGACTTAGGACAATGCAATGTACAGGCCCGCACCCAGAGGCACAGTCACAACTGTCATGTGTGTCAACCATTGATGCCTGCAGAAACATGACATACATTGTTTGTGTCTCCCAAAAACAGGTGATGATGGGGACACAGCAGCAGACGCTGAGGAGTCCCAGTCCCAGGCTCAAGAGGATGCCGAGCTCACTGGCGTCGTACAGCCTCTGTCCTCCTCGGACGATGAAGAACAACCTGGCACATCCGGTGCAAGTCAACATGCAGCACCAGCAGGACCACCAGCTGCAGCACCAGCAGGACCACCAGCTGCACCCCCTGCACCCACCCCTACAACGACTGTCACCACGAATACCATCCCTGCCGACATGGACAGAATAAGGAGCAACACCAGCACAGTGACCCTGGACCAACCTGGGGCCATGGACACCACCACCACCACCAACCCCCAAGGTGGACCAAGGTTATCTGTGCGTGCCACTGCACACACTGCACATGTCAGCAGGGGTGGTGGGAGGGGTGGGAGACAGAGGTCGCTGCTTGCAGACGTTGCTGGTGTGCATGATGACCCACAACTGGTACGCATAGCTGATGCGTACCAGTCCAGCACCGGAGAGCTCAGCCAGGTAGTGGGGCTCCTCAGAGACATTAAACAGCAGCTGGCTGCCCATCATGCCCGCTTGGACTCGCACATGTCCCACGTGGAGTCACACATGTCCCGTGTGGACTCACACATGTCCCGCGTGGAGTTCAAGTGGGATGCACTGCATGAGATGACGGCGGTGCACAGGGACATTTTACAATGCCTCCGCCAGATGTACAGCAACCAGTCCACACCTCCCTGTGTGCCAACAACATCTGGTGCCGAACAAACTGCAACTGCCACAGGGAGGGAGGAGGACTCTGGCGGAGAGTCCCCTGCACCGCAGCAGCCTGCACTTGAGGGCCCCCCCCAAGAAGAGGGGTCGTCCGAGGAGGGAAAAGTGAGAGGCCGATGGCCAAGCGCAACTCCCAGGAAGCCTGAACCTGTTCTGGATGTTCGCCTTTGTGCACAGACTGTTCACCCTGTTGACGGCAACACTACTCCCACACATTGCATGGGGAGTACAAGTTGGACCAATGTGTCAGACAACTGTGGCCCCGATACTGGGGATCCTGTCTACCCGGACTTTCAATTCACCTAGGAACTTGGGATTGCAAGATTTATGTACAGCACAACCCATCCTATGCACTATTAACACAAATGTATCACAATAAACACACTAATACACCATACTTGCCTCTGTCGTGATTCCAACGTGGGTGCTGTTATGGGGATGATGAACTGCAAAATTACACTGTGTATGCGAACTGCAACAGCAAGGACAACACAGGCATGTGAGTACAGGCAACGTGACACACATGAGGGAGACACACCACCAGGGCTACACAACACATACACACCTAGGCCATCTGACTCATTGCCTACACTGATGTTGCCAGGGAAGACGGTGCAATGCACAGACACCACACCCATTCCCAGTTGTAGTCAAGTAGCCCACAGGTGCAGTAAGCAAATGGCAGTCAAATGTGTGACCACAGACAACGCACATCACAAAGTGAAGCACAGGTTTATTACACAGTTGCAACATGCCGTAACCACTACAGATGCAAGGTAACCCCACCTGGCAGCGGGCACACAGTCAACAACTGTAGACGGAAGGAAGTCCATGGGTGTGGCGCACATCACCTGTAGTGACACAACAGCTACCAGCCTGGATGTGCAATCACGTCGTCGGTGGACACAGTTGACCAAACGAATCTGAAAGTACCCTGTGAAGGACAGAAATGACACACAGTCAAAAGCAATGGAGTACAGGACAGAACAGCAAAACTCATGCACAATACATGTTACAAGATACCCACCCAGAACCAAGTTAGCATGTCAACACTGTTGGGGAGTACAGCCCACTTGTCACCACACATCGCAACACACATCCAGTCAAGTAGCCCATGGACACACTCCAACAGCACCAGAGCACCACCAACACATCATGCCAACTCACATCATTGACATGACACCTCAGGATACTCACATTCAGCTAAAGAAGTTGGTGATGAGCTGTGTGCGGACATCACCATCACCATCATCATCATCATCGTCACTGGCATCGTGGTCCAGGCCAGGATCCTCCACAGGTGGCGGATGTTGGTCATTGTCATCCTGGATGAGAGGCAACTCCTTCCGCACTGCCAGGTTGTGGAGCATGCAGCAGACGATGATAATCTTGCACACTTTCGCAGGGGCATATGGGAGGGACCCTCCGGTCTTGTCCAGGCAGCGGAAGCGGCTCTTCAGGAGACCAAAGGTCCGCTCAATCACTCTCCTGGTCCGACCATATGCCTCATTGTAGCGCATCTGGGCAGGTGTCACAGGGTTCCTGAGGGGTGACAGCAACCACGGCATGTTGGGGTATCCCGAGTCACCTACGGACAGACAAGTGCACATTAGCTGACTTGGAAAAGTGGGCGGAATACTACAGATCAGATCACACACAATGGCACAAAGTCAGTACACACCGACAAGCCAGGCACGCTGGTTCTGCATCTGTGCCATCATCCTGGGGATGCGACTACTCCTCATCACAAAGGCATCGTGTGCTGAACCAGGGAAACGGGCACACACGTGTGTGATGGTCATGTCTGCAAGACACACCACCAGTGCATTGACCGAGTGGTAGTGCTTGTGGTTCCTGTAGGCCTGCTCCTGGGCCTGTGGTGGTACCAAAGCCACATGTGTCCCATCAATGGAGCCAATTACATGCGGCATCCTCCCCAGGGCATAAAAGTCACTCTTCACGTCAGTGAGTCGTCGCAGTCTAGGGAAATAGATGTACCGGTTCAGGAAGAGCAACATTGCCGCCAAAACATCGCGGAGCACACGGCTGAACATGGTCTGTGACATCCCACCAGCAGTCGCCACAGTATGTTGGAAGGTACCAGTGGCAAAGAAGTGTAGGGCTGCCATCACCTTCACCTTGGGGGTCAGCGCTGTAGGATACGGCCGGCCAGGCTGCAAATGTGGGGACAACTGCACTGCCAAATCCTCAATCAGCTGCCTGGTGAAGCGGTACCGTCGGATGCTGTCCCGTTCCACCATCGTTGCCAGGTCTGGGAATGGCCGATGGACAGCAGGAGCCCTGCAGTGCAGAGGAGAAGTAAGCAAGATTGTCAGTCACCCCACATATGCGGCATTGAACACACTCAAGATCCCAACATACATCATTATGAGGCACAACTACATGAAGTGTGCAGTACCGGAAGGACATGTATGGTACATACATGGCCAACATCTGTCAACACGGTCCAACAGGTGGCATCAATTTGTCCCAGGTTGGCCCATTGGATATCATGAGGCCGTGTCACAGTTCCCATCTCCTGCTGCCGTGTCACAATAACCCCCACAGTGACATGTGAGGACAGATGTGCCCCAGGCACCACAGCTCAACGACAGGTACATTCCCAGGGACCCTGTAATGCCACATGGACACTGGCATTACATGGAGTATCATGTATACACCACAGCAAAACAACCATGACACCCACAGGTAGTGGCCCCACTTGCCACGGCAGGACAGACATGGACGTCTGTGACACACACGCACAACATCAGAGTCCATGCACACACAACGTGGATGTGGAGACTGTCTCCCATTGTGCACATGAAATCAGAGACATTGTAAACACTACATGCACAAAGACTGTGGAGGACCATCACTATTGTGCCACTGGGACACCCTGGCTCAAACATACCGTCCCACATGGGACTCACGGGGTATGTGACATGACATACACATACACCACTGTGAAATGTGACCATGGCACATGCACAGATATGAACAGTTGCACATCACAGTGGTCACGTACACGTAACACCCAGGATCCTGTCCCCATGAACACGTGCACAGCCTGGGGGTGGCTGCCCACAGGTGACACCCACAGGACAACATGTACACCAACATACACACAATAGGAAATGCATCCTTACATGCCTTATGATAAGGTTTGGACAGGCTGTCGTGATGTAGGTGTGCCCCTCACTCCCTGGGAGCTATCTGTGGCTGGCATATGTCCATCTGAGACAGGCATGCTGACATATGCCAGTCACATGTACAGTGATGCGTTATACCGCAATGGACCGATCGGTGCCTCCGGCCGGCCCATTGCATTCAATGTGTGCTGGTACGCGTTGTACCCCTGTGCGCGTTGTACTGCAATGGACCGATCGGTGCCTCCGGCCGGCCCATTGCATTCAATGTGTGCGGGTACGCGTTGTACCCCTGTGCGCGTTGTACCGCAATGGACCGATCGGTGCCTCCGGCCGGCCCATTGCATTCAATGTGTGCGGGTACGCGTTGTACCCCTGTGCGCGTTGTACTGCAATGGACCGATCGGTGCCTCCGGCCGGCCCATTGCATTCAATGTGTGCGGGTACGCGTTGTACCCCTGTGCGCGTTGAACTGCAATGGACCGACCGGTGCCTCCGGCCGGCCCATTGCTTTCAATGTGTGCGGGTACGCGTTGTACCCCTGTGCGCGTTGTACCGCAATGGACCGATCGAGTGCCTCCGGCCGGCCCATTGCATTCAATGTGTGCGGGTACGCGTTGTTCCCCTGTGCGCGTTGTACTGCAATGGACCGATCGGTGCCTCCGGCCGGCCCATTGCATTCAATGTGCGGGTACGCGTTGTACCCCTGTGCGCGTTGAACTGCAATGGACCGATCGGTGCCTCCGGCCGGCCCATTGCTTTCAATATGTGCGGATACGCGTTGTACCCCTGTGCGCGTTGTACCGCAATGGACCGATCGGTGCCTCCGGCCGGCCCATTGCATTCAATGTGTGCGGGTATGCGTTGTACCCCTGTGCGCGTTGAACCGCAATGGACCGATCGGTGCCTCCGGCCGGCCCATTGCATTCAATGTGTGCGGGTACGCGTTGTACCCCTGTGCGCGTTGTACCGCAATGGACCGATCGGTGCCTCCGGCCGGCCCATTGCTTTCAATGTGTGCGGGTACGCGTTGTACCCCTGTACGCGTTGTACCGCAATGGACCGATCGGTGCGCACCCATTGACAATGGGCTTGCCTGGCAACGGACGCGTTTTCGAATTTTGAACGAGTCGGTTGCTGGAAAATCAGTTGGTCACCCACAACAATGTTGCAAAATCATGTATGTCATGAAGTTGAAGATTTGAAGGATGCTGTGGGCGTGTTTTGGTGCTGCTATTCCATGGATTGGCCAGATTCAGAAGATGCAAACGACTTGGACCTATCACTTTGGACACAAGGGACAGTATCTGCCTCTCCAGCACATATATATTGCTGGCTGTTCCCCTGAGAGCTCACTTGCCTGCACTACATGCTCCAGGACGACATCTGCCACTGCACTGCTGCTGTCTCTGCCCCTCTGGACCCTGCAATGGCACGTACTGTGGAGAGAGCCCCAGCCTTCAGCCTTGAAGAGAACCAGGCCCTGCTGGACAGCCTACTTCCACAGTACAGCAAGCTGTATGGGACACCAGGGGAGCAGGTGAGTGTTCTGTGCACTGCCTTTCTGAATGTGCATTTTGTGTGACTAGCAAGGATGGAAGTCTGCACGCCACTGGCTAGCAGGCTCACTGAGTAGTTGTCACCCCCCATAGTGTGTAGTGACTGGCACTGGACAGGTATGGTGCAGTGACAGTGCATTTGAACATGGTTTTACTTCCCATGCAATGATACCATGTAGTGACGTCTGGCAAACTGTCCATGGTCAGCTTTGCACTGCCTGTGTACATCATGTGCCCCTGTGATTGAGACATGTATATACAACTGTGTCATGCACGGATATGTTGCATGTGTGGTAATGGCCTTTTCACTTTGTCATCCTGACAGGTTAATGCCCATCGGAAGCAGGAAATCTGGAAGGACATCGTCCGGGCTGTCCGGTCCGTGGGGGTCTACAAGCGCCGGATCCGCAACTGCCAGAAGAGGTGGCAGGACCTTCGGGGCTGGACCCGGAGCATTGCACGGGTCCAGCTGAAGCTGTCGCCTCCTCGCAGGAGGGGCGGAACACGGACCCTGACCCCCACATGCTCCAGATCCTGGCGGTGGTCTTTCCAGACCTGGATGGGCAGCTGAAGGCCAGACAGCAGCAAGGAGGGGTGAGTCAAAGACTGCACTGTGAACTCTGTATTACATGCTTTGTGCCCTCCTCTGGCCTGGTTCAACTGCCACAGTGCAGCAGTCATGTTGTCCAGGAGCCATGTCCCTCTATTGTGCACTGCCCACTGCTCATCTGATACCCAGGTGTGGCCCTTACATTCAGGGAATTGTGTCACTTGGGACTGTGTCCTTGCAGTTTGCTTCACTAAAGGTGGGGGACAGCATCTGTTTCCCTAACTCTGTTGTGGGCATCATGGGTGGGTCCATTGTTCACACAACGCCTGGGTTTGGACATGTGATCTGCATGTTGCTTTGATATGCGGTCCACTTGCTGAGCTGAGCCACCACATGTGCCTGGGGTATGTGGCACACGCCCATGCAGCGGGTGGGAACAATGTTTGGGCCCCAGGAGTGTGCAGATTACGTGTGTCACACATACATAGCCAGCTATCCACTGTCCAGGGCACATCCCTCATTCATGTGGAGCAGGACAGTCATGCCTACTCCAGGCCATGCAATGCACTCTGTACTCCCACTCCCGTGTATCAGCTGACACATTGTGCACAGTGATTTGACCCCTCCGGTGTCTGCCTCTGTGTCAGTGTGCTGTGGATTAGTTGCCAGGACTGCTGGGGTGTTTCTTGGTAGGGGCTCAGCATGCCCCTGGAGATGTGACCATAGGAGACGATACTTGTGTGTCACATAGGTGTTTGATCAGCTGCCCGTGCAGACTGGGGTATGCGAATGTGATGTTCAGGCAGCTGTTCCCCATTCACAGCAAATTGTGAGGGGCTCAGGTTCAGAGGGTAGTGTCACAGGTCTCCCATATGTCCAATAGGTGTGACCTGGACAGATG
This sequence comes from Calotriton arnoldi, assembly GCA_963921515.1. Lineage (NCBI taxonomy): Eukaryota > Metazoa > Chordata > Amphibia > Caudata > Salamandridae > Calotriton > Calotriton arnoldi. Next base: position 373,443 of record CAWUFW010004049.1, read on the forward strand.
AGGGTTGAGATGATGTGTTGTGTGGGGGATGTACATGTGCACTTGTGCAGCTCCAGGACTTGCATTCCCCATGACCTACTATTGTGACACAGTGCATAGTGTTGTTGTCTGGCTGCCAAGTCATACATCACTGAGACAGTGATGTATGACTTAGCAGTCATGCCTCTGCCATGGCATGTGTCAACTTATTTGTGGTCCTGCAGGGGAGTGACATGTGCTACATGCACACCATAGTGGCGCTGGCTATCAGGACATGGGTGCATCATGGTGTCTGTCGCTGGTATGCATCACATGCATTTCCTATTTGACTCTGGGCATCCCTTTCATCCGGAAACCTGTACTGACTCAGTGGCAAGAGCTGTGATGTGTCCACACCGTGTCCTCTGCACTGTCCAACTACTGTGTACTTGGTGCATGTGTCCACACTGGGGTGTTGCAATCCAACAGACACCAGACAGATGGGTGCAAGGCCATGTGGGATGTGAGTGCCATGCTTGGCATCAGACTGACAATTGGCTTCTCCTGTTCAGTTAGGGCACTTTTAGCAATGTACAACTAATGATGCCAGGGCTTGCTCTGTGATGTGCTGTGCTCACAGTGGTGTGTGCGTTTGGTGCAGGTGACTGATGTCTGTCTGTTTCCCCATTGTTTGCAGATACATCCACGGCCACGGAAGGGGACAGCTCCACGGACCAGAAGGAGCCAGAGAGCCAGACTGGGTCAGCAGCCGAGGAGTGGTCGGAGGGACCCAGTGGCACGGAGGGCGAGGGGAGCCACACCGAGGAATCCTCAGCACCATCCACCTCAGCTGAGGACCAGAGCAACTCGGAGGATGACTCCCTTGTGGAGGCGGGTGTCAGCAGCCACCACACCCCAGCTAGTGTTGCTGTCCCCGCCACCACCAGCACCACCACCACCCTCCCATCGGCTCCCATTCCCAAGGTCCGTGGAGGCTCCCATGTTCGGGAGCGTGTCTCCTTTGGCCCAGGCACCGCACCCCTGCCCCTGTGTCCCCTGCTGCCCTGAGTGAGGAGTCTGTGTACCTCCTTCACCAGCTCCATGTAGGGCAGACAGCCATGCTGAGTGTCCTCCATGCGCACACCGCACTGTTGACTCAGCTGGTGTCGTTCATGGAGGGCATCTCATCGGGCATGTCTGACCTACAGAGGGGCAACAGGTCCATGGACTCCTCCCTGACGGCAGCAGTGTCCCTCCTCAGACAGTCCCTCACCCCTCCTGCCTCTGCTCCATCCACACTCCCCAGCACCTTGCCCGTCCCAAGCACACACACACCGGCACAGGCACACACCAGCACACACACATCCAGCACACAGACACACACGCCACAAACTAAACGCACACGCACGCACAGTCAGGGGACTGAAACCAGACTCACAGGGGATGGGGCCCTGGTACACACACACGCATCCACGGGCACTGCACAGTCCTCAGTTGCCTCTCCCTCCAAAGCACCCTCCCTTGCCTCACCTGCAACCCCAAAGACCCAGCGCCTCTTCCTCAGTGACCTCGGCCTCTTCCCCTCCGATCCAGCTGCCCCAGCATCCAGGGGGAAGAGGAAGCCCCCCCACACGGAGCAGAGTGCCCCTCGCCCCCGGACACACACCCCCAGGCACAGACAGACTGAGGCCCCCACCCGCAAGTCCCCCCGGAGTGGTAAGAGCAAGACCCCGCCGCCGCCCTGCAGCTCAAGCACCAGGTCTCCTTCCTCCATCCCTCAGGCCCCCACTCCACAGGTGCCCCACCACACCCTGCCCCAGGTTCCCCCACCCACAGATATACCATCCCCAAGAGGCTCCGGCCTTCTCCCCTGCCACTTGCTCTCCCGGCACCACACCCCCCGCTGCGCTTGTCTGTGCCACTGATGTGGTGAGGGTGTCCTCCCCTCTGTCCAGCCCACCTTGCCTGTTCCCCATTCTCCTCCCCTGGTGGTAGGCACTGCAGTGGAGTCCACTACCACCCTGTCTGACTTGGGCACTGCAGTGGCGGACCTGTCCACTCCATCTGCAGGGTCCACTGCAGTCGTGCCGGCACCCACAACATCTGAGCCATGCCCCCAGTTGTGCCGGCACACACCATGTCAGACACCTCCACTGCAGTTGCCAGTGGCTCTCCAGCACCCACCACCCCTTCCCTGCTTCCTCCTGGTGAGCCCTGATCCTGTCCCTGCGGTGCCTGGCCTACCCCCCCGGTTGCCCCTCCTAGTGGATTGTCCCTGGTTTTGTGCAGGCATGTGTAGGGTGGCATCTGCCACTGTCACCCACTTGTGACTTTGTTGATGGACTGGCCATTGGCCTTTGTTTATGTTCTACCGGACTTCTACTTTTAATGCCACATATGCTGAATAAAGCAACTTTCTGTTCTCTAGTGCTTTTGCTTCTGATGTACATGATGTTGATGATGCTAACCATGCCCTTGCTGCAGTGATGGTGATATTTGGTCTCATGATAATGAAGTGTTACTGTGCAGGAACCCATGTGGTCCAGGGGTACGTGTCCTATCCTGTGGTGTATCCATGTCATCCATAGCAGCATCTGAGGGTGTCATGTGTTCAGTATTTGGCAATGAGATTTCCTACTTAGATTGGCAATTTCACATCTGTGGCTTCCACCCCTGCACATCTGTTGTGCCTGCCATTGTTCTATTCGTCTACTTCCCTGACCGTGTGGCCATCTCCAGTGACCATGCAGGTTTGGGCATCAATGGGGAAGGACTCATCTGTGTTGTCAGTGCAACATTGCTATACAAGTGTGTTGGATCTGTGCTGATGATTCCGTTGGCACTTCCATGACCAGGCTGATGGGACGGGAGCCCTCATTTGGTGCTAATTGTTCTTTGTGTGTCCCATTGCTGCCATGGTATGGTATCTGTTCGCCTCACATCTGCAGTCTCCACAGGGTATCTGCATGTGTGTGCCCATTGGTGCAAATATGTGGGTCTGCATTCGGATGGTCACTTCTGTCATTGTGTCATTGATGATTGTTGACGGTGTCAGCCCCCATGGGTGTTGTTTGTCTGCACATGGCCAAAGTTATGTCTTATTTGCACTGCAGGATTTGGCTCCCCCAATTTATGTTGCAATGGGACACATACACTACTTTGCCACTGATGTGTTTGTTGTTCTGTGACCAGGAATCATCCATGCAGTTTGGCAGTTGCACCTCTTACTTTGTCAACACTTGCCTTTTGGTCACTGTGATGATGGGGGTTTGGACCCCATTGCCACAATGTTCAAAATGTGCTGCAGCTATGGACCCCACACTTGCCTTTTGGTCACTGTGATGATGGGGGTTTGGACCCCATTGCCACAATGTTCAAAATGTGCTGCAGCTATGGACCCCACACTTGCCTTTTGGTCACTGTGATGATGGGGGTTTGGACCCCATTGCCACAATGGTCATGGCCTGCTTGCGTTGTGTGTGCCACACACATATTTGTGTGGCACATGTGCTAGGGGGTCACATTGTATGTTAGAAGTCATGTTCGGTGTTGTAGGCATTTGACACAGTCTACACACGCTTGTCATGGTGTTGGGGGGATGTCTTCTTCTTGCATTCCCTAGGTTGTGGTGTGCTGGTTGTGTCATGCATTGTCCATCCTATGGGTGGAGGTGGTAGTGGTGGTAGGCATCCTGCCCCCCCTGGGTGAGGGTGGTAGTAGTGGTGGGCATCCTGCCCCCCCTGGCTAAGGGTGGTAGTAGTGGTAGGCATCCAGCCCCCCCTGGGTGAGGGTGGTACTAGTGGTAGGCATCCTGCCCCCCCTGGCTAAGGGTGGTAGTAGTGGTAGGCATCCTGCCCCCCTGGGTGAGGGTGGTAGTAGTGGTGGGCATCCAGCCCCCCTGGGTGAGGGTGGTAGTAGTGGTAGGCATCCTGCCCCCCTGGCTAAGGGTGGTAGTAGTGGTAGGCATCCTGCCCCCCTGGGTGAGGGTGGTAGTAGTGGTGGGCATCCTGCCCCCCTGGGTGAGGGTGGTAGTAGTGGTAGGCATCCAGCCCCCCTGGGTGAGGGTGGTAGTAGTGGTGGGCATCCTGCCCCCTGGGTGAGGGTGGTAGTAGTGGTAGGCATCCAGCCCCCCTGGGTGAGGGTGGTACTAGTGGTAGGCATCCAGCCCCCCTGGGTAAGGGTGGTAGTGGTGGTAGGCATCCTGCCCCCCTGGGTGAGGGTGGTACTAGTGGTAGGCATCCAGCCCCCCTGGGTGAGGGTGGTAGTAGTGGTAGGCATCCTGCCCCCCTGGCTGAGGGTGGTAGTAGTGGTAAGCATCCTGCCCCCTAGCTAAGGGTGGTAGTAGTGGTAGGCATCCTGCCCCCCCTGGCTGAGGGTGGTAGTAGTGGTAAGCATCCTGCCCCGCTGGCTAAGGGTGGTAGTAGTGGTGGGCATCCTGCCCCCCTGGGTGAGGGTGGTAGTAGTGGTAGGCATCCAGCCCCCGCTGGGTAAGGGTGGTAGTGGTGGTAGGCATCCTGCCCCCCTGGGTGAGGGTGGTACTAGTGGTAGGCATCCAGCCCCCCTGGGTGAGGGTGGTAGTAGTGGTAGGCATCCTGCCCCCCCTGGCTGAGGGTGGTAGTAGTGGTAAGCATCCTGCCCCCCTGGCTAAGGGTGGTAGTAGTGGTAGGCATCCTGCCCCCCTGGGTGAGGGTGGTAGTAGTGGTAGGCATCCTGCCCCCCCTGGGTGAGGGTGGTACTAGTGGTAGGCATCCAGCCCCCCCTGGGTAAGGGTGGTAGTGGTGGTAGGCATCCTGCCCCCCCTGGGTGAGGGTGGTACTAGTGGTAGGCATCCTGCCCCCCTGGGTGAGGGTGGTACTAGTGGTAGGCATCCAGCCCCCTGGGTGAGGGTGGTAGTAGTGGTAGGCATCCTGCCCCCTGGCTGAGGGTGGTAGTAGTGGTAAGCATCCTGCCCCCTGGCTAAGGGTGGTAGTAGTGGTAGGCATCCTGCCCCCCTGGGTGAGGGTGGTAGTAGTGGTAGGCATCCTGCCCCCTGGGTGAGGGTGGTACTAGTGGTAGGCATCCAGCCCCCCTGGGTGAGGGTGGTAGTAGTGGTAGGCATCCTGCCCCCCTGGCTGAGGGTGGTAGTAGTGGTAAGCATCCTGCCCCCTGGCTAAGGGTGGTAGTAGTGGTTGGCATCCTGCCCCCCTGGGTGAGGGTGGTAGTAGTGGTAGGCATCCTGCCCCCCTGGGTGAGGGTGGTACTAGTGGTAGGCATCCAGCCCCCCCTGGGTAAGGGTGGTAGTGGTGGTAGGCATCCTGCCCCCCCTGGGTGAGGGTGGTACTAGTGGTAGGCATCCAGCCCTCCCTGGGTGAGGGTGGTACTAGTGGTAGGCATCCAGCCCCCCCTGGGTGAGGGTGGTAGTAGTGGTAGGCATCCTGCCCCCCCTGGCTGAGGGTGGTAGTAGTGGTAAGCATCCTGCCCCCTGGCTAAGGGTGGTAGTAGTGGTAGGCATCCTGCCCCCCTGGGTGAGGGTGGTAGTAGTGGTAGGCATCCTGCCCCCCTGGGTGAGGGTGGTACTAGTGGTAGGCATCCAGCCCCCCTGGGTAAGGGTGGTAGTGGTGGTAGGCATCCTGCCCCCCTGGGTGAGGGTGGTACTAGTGGTAGGCATCCAGCCCCCCTGGGTGAGGGTGGTAGTAGTGGTAGGCATCCAGCCCCCCTGGGTGAGGGTGGTACTAGTGGTAGGCATCCAGCCCCCTGGGTAAGGGTGGTAGTGGTGGTAGGCATCCTGCCCCCCTGGGTGAGGGTGGTACTAGTGGTAGGCATCCAGCCCCCTGGGTGAGGGTGGTAGTAGTGGTAGGCATCCTGCCCCCCTGGCTGAGGGTGGTAGTAGTGGTAAGCATCCAGCCCCCTGGGTGAGGGTGGTAGTAGTGGTGGGCATCCTGCCCCCTGGGTGAGGGTGGTAGTAGTGGTAGACATCCAGCCCCCTGGCTAAGGGTGGTAGTAGTGGTAGGCATCCTGCCCCCCTGGGTGAGGGTGGTAGTAGTGGTAGGCATCCTGCCCCCCCTGGGTAAGGGTGGTAGTAGTGGTAGGCATCCAGCCCCCCCTGGGTAAGGGTGGTAGTGGTGGTAGGCATCATGCCCCCCCTGGGTAGGGGTGGTGGTGCGCATTCAGGCCCCTGTGTGCATATGTGGCATTGGTGATGGGCATCCCGCCCCTATGGTGCTGCTGTTGCTGGTGTAAGTATATTCTGCATCCCTGTGTGTGTGTGTGATGTGTCGTGTACGTGTTGTATGTGTTTTGTGGTTGGTGTCTGGCTTACCTTCTGCGCCGTACGCGTCCGTGCCTGTTCCGGTAGTAAATGTAGAATATTGGTATGATCGGGACGAAGGGATTCATGGTTGGTTCGTGTCGTTCGTCCTTCTCGTTGCTTCGCGTCGTCCTCGTCGCTTCGCCTCGTCGCTTCGCCTCGTCCTCGTCGCTTCGCGTCGTCCTCGTCGCTGCCGTGTTCGTCTCGGAGCCGTGGATCGTGTTGTGGCGCGAATCGGAGCTTATGTGCGCCTCTCCCGGATGCTTTGACGTGCCGTGCGTAGCGACGGGTTCGGCGCGTATGGAAAGCGCATCGTACTTGTCCGGCCGGACGGGGCTGCATTTTTCCTTCCGTGCGACTCGATTCGGCGTTTCCGGATTCGCCTCGGTCGGAGAACAGGACCTGGTTTGGGTGAGTACGGCTCGGCCGGATTCTTTGCTGTTGTGCGCATCGTACTTGTTCGTTCGGTGTGCTGTACGGATCGGTCGGGAAACAGGCTTTCGCATGGCTTTTTTCCCGACCGAATGGTATTGGGTGCGCCTCCGACCGAGATCGGAATCGGCCCCTAAGTGAATTGGCCCGTCAAAGGGGGTTGAGATGATTGCGATTGAGATAGGAACTTAGAAGCAAATATAATTTTTTGCAATTAATTCCAAAGTCTTTGGAATAGGCGGGCTAGGTAGGTTTAGGTTCAGGATTCAGGAATCGGAATGGAACTGTGGAATAATAAAGATAGGACCGTCCGCGACCGCGATACTAGTCTACTGCTAGTCGATCTGATTAGATAGGTCAATGGTATTGCAATTGCCATTTCCTGTCCAAATCTTTTTGGAGCGATTTTTTTATATTTAACACCAATCAATTATTGTCTCTTTAATTATGTATTACATGATCAACATCCAGGGGCAAAAAGAAGACGGGGGTCTGCTGAGGTGGGTGCGGGAGCTGGAGGTGCCTCCCAGCAGGAACGCTCCACTGTAGATGGCTCTGCTGGCCCCAGTAAGTCTTCCTGTTGTTAATATTGATATATATTTCCCTAACTTTTACCGCACCTTAAGTTATTTATATTTCTAGAGTCTGGTTTTTTTTTGTACATAAAATCAAACTGCCTCTTACTCTGTATTAGTCTGTCGGTAGCTTGCTTGCTTCTGGTTTTTCAGTCAGCTTTCCCTTATATATTTTGTGGACTGCTTAGTGGTGGTACTGTAAGACTCAAAGAACCCATTGGGCCTTAATACTACTAGTACTAGTACTACTACTCTGCTGTGCAGATTGCATGCCCAAGTAAGGTATTCTACGCATGTTTGTTGAGATGAGAAGGCTTGCTTTCACTTTCTCATGCTCAATCAGTAAATAAAATGATGGTCACGTTGGACACCCCAAAGTGGTGTATTTTACTATTTCTCTTCTAGGCCTAGTACTATTTTTATTAGCAGCAGTTGATGGTGAACAACTGATTACCGTGCACCATGGATGGAAGGAAGTATGAGGAGGAGGATGGCACCATTATATTTTCCAACCAAGACAGACCTCATGTCTGATTGTTCGCCCAGTTGGACACTCTTTCTTTTCAAAAACTCAGATCCACCAATAGCTATTCTTGAGAGGCCTTTCAAAAATTGCCACCAACAGAATGCCCAAACAGATATTTTATTATTTTTGATAGGACATACTGTCTACTGTACTACTCTAGTAGTACCCGAATTGTAGTGATGTGTGTGGTGTATGTATGTATTTTCAATCGTGCTAGTGAAAAAAATAAATAGGGGGAGACGTATATGGCATCTAAAAAATGTGAAATGTTATTTCTAGGCGTACCGACCATCAGCTTAGGCAGTTTGACATGGGAATGTCTAATTTGGGGCTCCATCAACTGGTGGATTGCCCCACCCATACTAAAGGGCATACCCTAGATTTAGTCTGGTCATCTAATCATCTGGTCAGACTAACAAGTATTCAACCATGTGCCTGGTCTGATCATTTTTTAATCTCCTGTTGGGTCCCATTGGATAGTGTTCCGGCACTTCCCCGCTTGAGTGGAGGAGAGTGCGAAAATGGCACAATATTCAGGCAGATAATCTAGTGGACACATTACAGAGGCTAGCCCCACTAAACTTGGAGGAGGGCAATATTGATACAGAAAGCCAAACCCTCAGCAATACTCTTCAAACAGCCATCGATCATATAGCACCAGAACGAAGAGAAAGAACCAGACTTAAAGGGAAGGTGGCCCCCTGGTTTAATGAGGCTTTGAGGGAAAGCAAACAGGGTCTCCGCAAAGCTGAGAGACAGTGGCGGAAAGCCTATGACCCCACGGATTTAACAAATTATAAAGCTACTTTAGCCCTTTATAAAAAATCTATCATAACCAGGAAAGCCGAGTATTAATTATGAGGCTCGCATTATTGAAGCTCCTAACAAACAGAAGGTGATTTTTAAGATCCTAAATGAACTTAGTAAAAAGCCAGATGTAAATTCTGTAGCAGCGCATCTAGACTGCAATGTACTGCAGTCCTTTTTCTCCAGAAGATAACAGATATCCTTCTGGAGATTGAAAAAATTCCTATCACCTTGAGCTCCGTGGAGTTGCTTACACCTCCGCTTCCTACTGGTCAGCTCCTCACTAGTTTCCCTCCACTGGACCCAGAATCTTTGATGCTTCTGATTAACAGAACCAAATCAGGCTCCCCGGCTGACCCATGCCCGCCTAAGATCTTTCGGTTGGCTTTGCCGGCCTTGGAGAGTCAGATTCTCACTCTCCTGAATAATTCTTTAGCAAGTGGTCAAGTCCCCCTTAATTTTAAGGAGGCAAGAGTCATGCCCTTATTAAAGAAACTGGGAGTAGACAAGGCCGAGCTCAAAAACTATAGACCTATCTCCCAACTCCCGTTCCTGGCGAAGGTTGTGGAGCAACATGTCCTGAAGACTACCTCATCGTTCCTGGAGGAACATGAGTTGCTCCAACCTCGCCAGGCTGGGTTCAGAGCCCACCATAGCATGGAGCTAGTCATGTTATCGGTACTTGATGATCTCAGGATGAAGGCCGATAACAAAGTCCCGAGTGCCCTGATTCTTTTAGATCTCTCTGCGGCATTTGACACGGTCAGCCACACTACGCTATTAACCCGGCTGTCGGCCCTGGGTTTCCGAGGGCACGCCTATAACTGGCTAGAATCTTTTCTATCAGGTCGCTCACAGAGGGTCCAACTTGGTGCCCAGGTATCGGAAAAGGGTAATATTTTCTGCGGTGTCCCTCAAGGCTCTGCACTGTCCCCGCTCCTTTTCAATATATACCTGCAGCCCCTGGTAGCTGCACTATCCAATATGGACTGCCGGGTTTTCAATTACGCGGATGATACCCAGCTCATCCTGAGGATTGATAACTCGGCTTGTGCTCAAATATCAGTTCAGAACATCCTCAGGTTTACAGTCAACTGGATGACTTCAAACTCCCTAAAAATCAATCCTGACAAAACCGAAGTACTAGCCTTTCCAGTAAAAAACAATCCCTGGAACAGCCTGTTTTGGCCTAGAGAGTTAGGGGCCCCCTAGCCCATCGCCAGTGGTAAAAAGCCTGGGAATTAAGATCGACTCTGAGCTTTCTATGATCCATCAAGTCAACTCAGTGGTGGGCACATGCACTGGCCTCCTAAGACAGCTGAGGAAATTGGTTCCTCTGCTTTCAGTGTCATCTATGAAAACCATAATATCAGCAACCATTGTTTCACGACTCGACTATGGCAATGCGTTATATGTCGGGCTTCCTGAGAAACTCATGAAGAAACTTCAGGTGGTACAGAATGACGCAGCTAGGCTGATCTTTAGGTTGCCTAGAAGAACTCATGCCACCCCACTGCTGCGTAAACTGCATTGGCTGCCAGTTAAGCAGAGAGCGAAATTCAAGGGACTTTGTATTGTCCACAAAGCCCTATATGGACATGCCCCAGGGTACATAAAGGAACGCCTAAATAAATACGTACCTGGACGGGCCCTCCGATCAGCAGAAGCCGTCCAACTGGTCTGCCCTCGGAGTAACCTGGTCTCCAAAGGGGGTCGAGCTTTTTCGGTCCTCTTGCCACAACTCTGGAACCAGCTGCCCGATACCCTTCGGAAAGAACCTGGTCTGCTTCTTTTTCGGAAGCAGTTGAAAACTATCCTCTTTAGGGAAGCACTAGATACAACATATGATCTCTCAACACCATGAAGACCTCCCCGCCTTGACGTTATCCCGCTTCTTCCAAAGCGCTAAGAGACCTGTCGGTGTATATGCGCTATATAAAAATAAAATAACATAACATAACATAACAGTGCCGGGGCCAGCGGCGAAGGCAACACCAGTCAGGAGGGAGCTGATGTGGCAGCTGCAGGGGTGAGCCAGCAGCAGTGGCGGGCGGTTGTAAGTCATATTCCTTACCTATTGACAATACACCCGCTGCAATGGTGTACACTCTGTACTATTGAGACTAAGTTGTTGTGAACAGTTGAAGAAGACACCCTTTACTTAGCATTAGCAGGAGTTGAGTAACTAATGGCCTCTTCGATCTTCAACTCAGCAAAGAAAGTTTTATGACGTTGCATGCAGCTCCCCTTGCCCAAAAGCAATACTGCTTTGCTTCTTGGAAGCTCCCGCCCTGTCATTGCAAACAGCAATGTCCCGGGGGTGGGCACCCCGGGACATTGCAGGAGCCGGCCCTGGGGGGTGGCGGTCCCCAGGGCCATCGAGGGCTCCTTGAGGGAGGGTCCACGCGGCCCCCCTCACTTCATTTGAATAGCCCCGGGGAGGTGGTGGTCCCCGGGGCTTGGGGGGGAGGGTTGGCAGCGAGCCCCCCCCTTTCAATTACAAATGCCCCGGGGAGGTGGCGGTCCCTGGGGCTGGGGGGCCCACCGCAGGCCCCCGCAAATTAAAAACTGATTTCCCCCGGGACCTGGCCAACCCGGGGGATTATAGAAAACAAAGCTCCTTTTTTTTCTCGTCTGAATTCAAGAACCCATCGCTTTTTCACTGGGGCCGCGCTGGACACGATGGAATCGCGACTCCAACCGTGCCCTGTGATTGCAAACAGCAATGTCCCGGGGGTGGGCACCCTGGGACATTGCAGGAGCCAGCCCTGGGGGGTGGCGGTCCCCAGGGCCATCGAGGGCTCCACGAGGTGGGCCACGCAGCCCCCCTCACTTCATTTACATAGCCCCGGGGTGGTGGTGGTCCGCGGGGCTTGGGGGGGCCAGCGAGCCCCCCCCTTTCTATTACAAATGCCCCGGGGAGGTGGCAGTCCCTGGTTACCCCCGGGACCTGGCCCACCCAGGGGCTTATAGAAAACGAAGCGCTTTGTTTTTTAAAAAATGTTCTCATCTGGATTCACGAACCCAGCGCGACTTCCGCCATCCCTGTGGGACCCCATCAGCAAACATAGGGGGTCAGGATGTTTCTACCCTGCCCCCTTTTCTTGTTTTTTAATGTTTTTTTCACTGTTTTCTAATCACTCGGTTACCGAGTCACAAGATGGCTGCCAACACATTCTGCTTTGGAGTATTGGCAGCCAAACACAGTGAAGCTCATGCCCGGGTGGGTTCACGAACCCTCCTCGGTGCTCAGATATCAATATTTTTCTTTTTTTAATTTCTCAGGAACTACAGAACGGATTTACACCATTTTAAAAAAAAAGGTCGCTTTCTGAACCAAGGGCTACCTTTTTGCCAAATTCGGTGTAATTCCGTTCAGCAGTTCAGGCTGTAGCTGTGTCTAAAATTTCCTATGGAAATTAACATGTGGAAAACGCGTTTTGGGACCCCCCTTTTTCCTCGGCCCCCGCTTCACAAATCACCCCGAAACTTTCAAGACAGGAGCTGACCGGAGCGCCCCATTAGTTTTTTAAATTTCGCGAAGATTCGTCAAACGACGCCAAAGATATTGGCAAAAGAAAAAACGCTTTTTGAATAGAAACGAGGTCCTAACTATAAGTACCTACTGGCGACCGCCAGTAGGTAATATATATCTATATCTATATATATATCTATATATATATGTAGAGAGAGCGAGAGAGAGAGAGATTTGTCATTTTAAAAAGTATCCATGCTGGAAAGAGCACTGTTTCTTTTGTAGAACATGTCCTTTTAATCCTAGTGCACAGCACCTTGAGCACATCCTTTTCAGTGTCTTAAAATAATTCTGAGTAATTTATATTTAACACAGGTAATTATGTATCTGGAGGGAATTATTTGTTTAGATAAGCTTCATTACCTGATTCTCATAAACCGAGGTGATAGGTTGTCGCAAATCCCCACGCTGCTCTACAGGGCCGGACTGGGAACTGAAACCGGCCCTGGCAAACTGCTCGGCTGGCCCCCCTGGGGTGTAGAGGGGTGTGCGGACGAGCTGTTTGCTAGGGCCGGTTTCGACCGATTTTGTTACAGGGGGCCTATATTGCAAGCCTCGGTAACAAAAACAGCCCCCCAGGGGCCCAGAGCTGGCCCCCAGCCTGGCGGCCCACCGGGGAACCGCCCGGTGCCCGCTACAGCCAGTCCGGCCCTGCAGCTCTATGAGGTTCAAATCAGGACTGAGATATCTAATCAGAGGAAGAAATGTCTTCTCTTTGGCACGGTATAATCTGCTAGACTTCTAGAAAGATCCTTGGGTATGTACACAATGTAGCAAAATATTAAAAGTAACATGTGAAACAGAAACATTGTTTTTGGAGCCCTGCTCTTGTTCGGATTAAAGCAGTAAGCACTGAGCATTGATGGTCGAAAGTCCTACATTTAAATTATGGCAAAAATAAAAACATGGATAATTGAGATAAAACCAGTTACATGATGAAGGTAAGCTTTTCCTTTGTCTGGCAAAGGTGGTGAGTTTAGGACTTCATGATTGCAAGCAAGATTGGAGCAGATTTGCACAATTTCAGCAGATTTACGAAATTTTAGGGATTCCCAAAATGTTGCAACAGTATTCCGTGAACAAGTCATAGATTTTCATTAGTACCTTTTCATCACGAGGTCAAAATCTTTCTTGCTGGAAATACCCCTATCCATTGACACTCTAAAAACACACCTACTCACATTCATTTTTAGGCCTCGGCTAGCGTTGCAGCGCGCATGCGCTGTCGCTTTGTGAGGCATGCAGTATACACTGTAGTGGGGAAGCTTCATGGAAGCTCCGCCCACTCTCCGCCCATATTTCTTATTGGCTTATTTCCTCAATGCAGCCTTCCGATAGGTTTTATGTTTGTTAGTCCCACCTCATGACGCCCAAGTCGTCATTTGTATCCTGCCACGGCTACTGGCCCCTTTACTTCAGGCACTATTTTGTTCCCCTACCTCCCCCCTCCCGCAGTCCGTCCTTCTCGGCCCCTCCCAACCGCACTCCCGTTCGTGCACTTTCTTCGTGTGCGCATAGCCCCCCCCTTGCCAAGCGCTGTCTGTTTATCCGGGGCTGGCTTTCAAGCGCTAGAGTCAATATCTCTGGGGAGGCAGAAGTATTTTGTTCCCCTACCTCACTCCCCCCCTCCCGCAGTCCGTCCTTCTCGGCCCCTCCCACCCGCACTCCCGTTCGTGCACTTTCTTTGCGTGACGCGCTTGATGAGCTCCAGCAGACCCCTCTTCTTGTCCTGCAGCTCGTCTTCTCTGCTCGGGGTGCCCTGCGCCGGGGTAAGCAGCAGGAGCAGGAGGATGGCCAGCAGAGAGGGCCATTTCATTTCCTTGCCCCTAGCATTTCTCTCCCTTTTTTCCTGGGAAAGAGGAGAGAGAGCGGCAGTTATTGGCGAGCTAGCTGATGGCCATGCCAGCCCCCAGCCCTCTCCTCATTCTTGGGGGCCGCCGACCCCTGTCCTAAAAGAGAACTGGATCTGAGAGTAAACAGTGAGTCAGGCGTGCTGCCGGGAGCACAGTGTAGGCGCTTCTGCTGATGCGCACCAAAATGAGTTTTCAGACTCATTGTAAGTCTCCTAAATCAAAACTCCCTCTCGCCTCTCCTCTGAGTCCATCAAATGGTAGCCTCTATTTTATTAAAGGCTGCAGTGGTCTGCCAGGGACTGGCCGCGCCTGATTGACTGGGCGCACTCTCCACCCACAGGACTGCCGCAGCCTCCCATCCCAGTGAAACCAGAGCCCCAGGGGCAGAGAGGCTCGGATTAGAAAAGGTATTACGGGCGGCAGAGATAACAAGCAGCGCTTTGTCTGGGGTGTGTTCACAGCATCCCTCCTTTCTGTTCGCCAAGAAGCTAAGTTGACGGCTGTTCCTTGAGCATACCCAGAAAGAGGCAATTCAAAGCAGCTCATCCCGCCCTGACACCCTAAACTCCGCTGCGAGTTAACACCTGGAGCTTCCTGAGCCACAAATCATGGGCTCTCTCGCCTCAGGCAGGTGCTGATACACTATCTACAGTAATGGGGCTTGATTTCACAATAACAAAAAAAAACAGAACGCAAATGTTTCACTTACAGTACTGTGAATACATGTAAACTCAATGGCTTGTACGGTTACCTTTCTGGTAACTCTTAACTTAACTTCTTTATTTGTTTGATTAATTAAAATCTTACAAAAAAAAAAAAAATGCAAATACTAATCCAAATATAAAAGATTAAAAGAACATATATAAACAATACCATGTCTTATATAAACCAGATTGTACTTAATAAAATTCATTACATAATATATTTTAAAATTCAGTAGTTAAGGGTTTCAAATTATACTCCTCTAATTTTTGTCCAACTCTCAACAAAAATTTTACAAAGGCAGAGTTCATAAATATATCATCAGAACCTAGACATGATATCAAAGCTTGTCTACATGTCCTTATACCACGGTCATTAAATAGTCTCTTAAGTATAATTTTCCTTTCATTTTCTAACTCAGGGCAAAGACATAATAGGTGTATAATGTTCTCCTGCCCAGATTTACATAGCCTACAAAAAGTGTCCTCTTCTGACTTCTTCCATGGCGGTAAATGGCATAAACCCGGTAGTAAACCAAATCGTGCTTTAGTAAAAATATATTTGTTTTTTAATGACCATGGTGTTTCTATATATTGTTGGACCTTTTTTTCGAAAATCCGTTATATTATTGGCCATGAATGTTTTCTTTTTGCAAATATATCTTTATCTTTTATCAACGATAGATGATTAGTTAGTTTATTAATTGCTTTTTTAAAAGTTTCCTGAGTTATTGTATTTTCCCAGATGGGCATTACTTCAAATTCTTCTATCGCTGCATTTAAGTAAGTCCATGCCTGCAATTTCCTATTGGCATTTATTTCCTGCCATAATAGCTGGGACAGTTGATTATCATGATCATTTTTTATTCTGTTCCACACCTTTATAACTTGTCCTTTTCTTGAATATAGCTGATTGTTTAAACCAAATTCCAACCTCACTTGCTCTTGAGATGCGTTCTTAGGCAGATGAAAAAGGGTTTTATAAGTTCTTGCGACCGCATTATTAATGATCACCGCATCTTTCCCATTTAATGCCTCACTACCGTATGTTAGTGTAGGTAGCAATTTTGCTGAAATCACCTTTAAGAGGGGACGAATAGACAAGTCACCTATTGATTTCTGTAGGATCCTAAATGCTGCTGTCAAAGCATTTGCTTTTCTGAAAATGTCCTTTTTTTGAGGGAGGAAATTTCCATTGTCATTAAATATAACACCTAGGTATTTATAAGAATCCACTTGCTCTAATTGTGTTTCTTCCAGTGACCATTTAAATTTATGTTTAAGTCTTGTGTTTTTTGTAATTACCATTACTTTAGTCTTTGTTTCATTTATTACCATATCATTTTCATTTGCATATATTGATAATCGATCTATTAGCCGTTGCAACCCAACCTTAGTCTGGCTTAAAAGTATAACATCGTCTGCATACAGCAGGTTGGATATTTGCTTATTAGCTAATCTAGGCGGATGTGCATTTACATCATTCAATGCATTTGTAATATCCGCTAAAAACAGATTAAAAAGCATTGGGGCCAAGACGCACCCTTGTTTTAATCCTCCAGACGTAGGTATTTCTTTTGTTAGTGTCCGACCATCTCCCATCCTCACCCTGATCCAAGTATCAGTATACAAAAGTTGAATCAATTTTAATAGTAAGTCTGGAATTTCTTGCTCTTTTAATTTTTTCCACAGACGGTGTCTATTTACACAATCAAAAGCCGATCTAAAATCGACAAAGCATAGATACAAAGGCTGCTTTGTTAAAATTGCCTTATCCATTAGTACTGATAGAACTAATATATTTGTAGACGTTCCTAGACCTTTTACGAAACCTGTTTGGTTCGGGGGAGTATCTGTTTATCATTTACCCAATCTGACAAGTTTGACAATAAAATCCCCGCAAACAGTTTTGCATCCGTGTCTTGCAGGGTTATCAAACGATAGTTCTCCGGCAGGGCCCAATTTCCTTTCTTATAAATAGGAGATATTAATGACCCTCTCCAAGATTTAGGTATCGACCCAGTCCGAACTACTTCCTTAAAGACCTCTGTTAGGTATACCGACCAAAATTCTGGTTCTCCCTTGTAAAGGGCGAACGGGATACCATTGGGACCTGGTGCCCCATCTTTTTGTTTTTTTATTAATTTGGAGACTTGAGAATTCGTAATATAAATTTCACTATCATCTTCTAAATGTGTTGGTTCCGGCCTTTTCTGATTACCATCCTGAATATTTGCTTTCCCAACTGGATTTAGATGTTTTATAAGGAATGTAATCCATTCATCTTCGGTTAACACGGATGCTACTACGGATTTATTGGGTCTTACTAGACCATTAATCGTTTTCCAAAACTCTCTTGAGTTTACTTGATTACTAGCGTAGAAGATTTTTGTCCAAAGTTCCTGCCTGGCTTTGTTTTTTTCATTCCAGATCAATTTCCTCAGGTTTTGATTTATTGTTTTTAGTTTAATTATCATTTCTTCGTTGTTTGGAAGCTTAGTTAACTGTTTCCTAAGTTTATTACGGGTCCGTCTCATTTTCTTAACCGTATATGGTAGATTGATATTATTTCCACTTTCTTTCCTTTGTGACTCTTGTTTATTCTCCGGTATTACAAAAGAATCATATGGCTTAACTATTTTCCGTGTGAAGTTTTCCCATTGCTCAACTGCGGACCTCATGGTTTTATCTTTAAAACATTCTTTAACCAGTTCTTGCGCCTTTTCCTTAATGTCCTCCCTATTGTTTGTTTTCCATATAAGTTTTCTGTAGTTGATGGTTCCTGTCTGGCCTTGCATTGACAAATACACTTGGTGTTCCAAACATGACAATTTTATATTTATTATTTGCTGACTGTGGTCGCTATCAAGGACCTTCCTTAAATAGTAGGAGGTAATGTTGTTAAAAATATTTAATGAGACCATCGTATAGTCAATTCGTGATTTTGAGTTATATGACTGGAATGTCCATGCCGGTGGTGAATCCAGCGCGAATCTTCCATTTAATATTCTTAATCCCAATGCTTCCATATCCATCACAAAGTTTCTTCCCATTTTACTTTGCTTGGGATTTATTAGGGAATCCAACATCTGCTCAGGAATTGTCCATTGATGGTTTTGAGACTGTATAATATCGTCTCGTATGAAGGGTATTAATAGGTTTAAGTTAAAATCACCCGTAAGTATAAAGTCTGCAAAAGGATCATCCATCATTTGCTCCAAAAGGTAGCTAGTAAGTGCAGCACACATATTCTTCCTTAAACTCTGTTTTGGTGGAATATATATATTAATCAGCATTAAAACTTTTTATTTTTCTCGATCGTTTGCTGTATATCGCAACTTTACCGATTGGAAGTTGGGGTTATTCGTAACCAACTGCTCATGTTCCACTCTCAGATCAATAGATAAGAATATTGCTAACCCCCACTGGGGCGACCATATTTATGTTGTTTAATCGCTGGCTCAAAAACCCTTTATATCCATGTAACATAAAAGGGTCCATTGCCCACGTTTCCTGTAATAAAATGATCTGATAAGAGTTAGATATTGAATCTAAATGGGCATTATTTATCTTTTTACATATCCCATTTACGTTCCATGAGCATATCCCTATTACTTCTCTAACCTTATTCAGTTCATTTATATTACCTTGTAATTTGTTCTGTCATTGGACTTCATTACCGTGCAGGGCCGTCAGTATCCATTTTTCATTTATTCCTTTTACGTTTTCTATTTTTTCGTTAAAGGGCATTTCTTCTTCATGAGTGGTTTTTCCAAGAGGATTTTTAATATAGAAAAGACTGGGTCATCATTTTTTCTTTTTCCTTGCGTATTGGACTTGGTAACTATTGTAAGTACCCCTGAGTCAGGTTTCACGATGTAAGCATTCCAACAGATTTTTGAGAGTATTGGTGCTGAGCCCAAACTTTCATTTCTTCTTTAGTTCTTTCTTCGTTCCATTATTGTTATCTTCCTCCCCTTCCGTTCTCCTCTTCTCCCTTTTCCGCGCTCTTTCTTTCTTCTTTCCTTTCTCTTTTCTTTCGTTCTTTCACCCCTCAGTTTTTTAACTCCCCAGAACTTCGTCCCTTGACTTTCCCCTCCCAGCCTCCAAAGCTTGCATTTATTTCCTTCCTTCCTTCCTTCCTTCCTTCCTTCCTTCCTTCCTTCCTTCCTTCCTTCCTTCCTTCCTTCCTTCCTTCCTTCCTTCTTTCCTTCCTTCCTTCCTTCCCATAATGCACTTCTGTCCTTTTTCCTACCTTTCATCTCCACTTTACCCCTTTCTCTCCCTCCTCTCACCCATCTTTAGCCCCTTCATTTCCCTCCATTATTTTTTCATTTCTTCCCTTTTTCTCCAGCTCTTCATCCCATCGTCTCCTGTTCCTTAGTAGATGCCTCCACCCACCTTCTCAACCTCCCCCATCCACCCATACTCCTTACGATCCGCTCTATTTGCTTTCTTTCTTTTCACCTTAACCAGACAATCCGCCTCCAGATTGCAGGCACACTGCACAATCAGCATATTCATAGGAGTAAGTACTTTGACACAGTCCTCTAAAAGGAGCATATTCTAGGCTGAGAATATGTAGAATAAAGAGGCATGGATAACGCAGCACCGAGCTATTAAGCTGGTGATCCAGACGTGTGTCCAGGCCGTAAAAAAGCAACAGCGCTCCTCGGCTGCAAGCGGAGCATGAATTGGGAACAGTAGCGGCACGGGCATGGCGCGGGGGCGCGGGGCCCGGGGCGCGGGCGGGCACGGGCGAGCGTGAGGGGCTGCCGAGGAGGAAGGGTACCCCAGGCCTCCGCTATAGCGAGAGAGGTGTGCTGCGCTGGGATCGGAGGGTGTGTGTGTGCGAGTGTGTTTGTCTGAGTCAGGATGTGTCATTGTGTGTTTTGTATGTGTGTGTGCCTCTGAGTCGGTGTGTGTGCGGGTGTTTGTGTGTGTGTGTGTGTCTGAGTCAATATGTATTTGTGTGTGTGTTTTTGCATGTGTTTGGCTATGTGTATGCCTCTGAGTCGGTGTGTGTGCGGGTGTGTTTGTGTGTGTGTCTGAGTCAGTATGTCTGTGTGTGTGTGTGTTTTTATATGTGTGTGCCTCTGTGTATGCCTCTGAGTCTGTGTGTCTGTGTGTGTACCAATGCGTGTGTGTGTCTGTGCCCATATATGCGTGTGGCTGGGTCTGTGTGTGTGCCTGTTTGTGTCTCTGTGTCAGCATGTTTGTGTGTGTGCTTATAGGACTGCATACCTGCATATTCTTACTGCATACGTACCACAGGCCTCCATGTTAAAAAACAGTAGACGTTTCAGCACCCAAGCTAATGTGCTGCATAGCTAAATACATATAAGGTCCCAAAGACGAGGCCGATTGCATTGCAAATGCTTGTTTAAATAGATTTTCATGTTTCCAGTAGGAGAATTAATTTGCAAAATTTGAGCGTTTCATACCTTTCAGATGGCCATCCAACTTGAGACTCAGGGGCCAATTTATTAAGAAAACAATAAATCTACACCTGTAAAAGTATACCTATGAACAATTACATATAAGACAATTTTTTCCATTTTCCATTTCATACACATTTCCAGTAGTATGTGACACCTTCCATGGGCACGTATTCCCTCTTTGCTTCAGTGCTCAATTTGTAAAAACACAAGTTAGGGGTGCTGAATACAAATGCTGCGTAGTCTCGATTCCACCTCATGCCGTTTTCAGACGCTTCGTGCCCTTTTATGTCACTCTTTCAGGTTCTTTTTCCTCCCTGCTTCCTTTCTTTGCCTTTGTTTTTCTGTCTTTCTCTTCCTGTTTTTTCCCCTCATGGGCTTTTCTCTTTTTTGCTCTAAGTCAAAGTCTGATCCCCATCTGCACCCACCAGCTTAAATTCAGCTCTGCTTTCCATAACTTTACATAATATACAATTTCGCACTACGAGAATAGAGCCGATTGTGCAAACACACACCTTTTTTTTCTCTGCCAGAAAATATTTTCACCTGTGTGTGTGTGTGTGAGGGTGGTGGGGTGCAAATCATGAGGTGAGGTTCCTTCCGAACCTTGCTTTGTCCACTTCCCTCCCCAAGTGGGGTTTGCCTCTGCAGTATTCTCTGCACTTGTAGCAGAGAATCTGCAGTACTTAAACCATTTACGCTCGCCAAGAATCTTTTTGTGAACTCATGATATGCCTAGGTAGATGTATTTTTCACTGTAAAAGTACATTTATGGTCTAAAATTATTTTTGAAATTAGCCCCTCGGCCTTCCAAACATCAAACCATAAACTTATATTTTTCTACACACCAAAAATTAACTTAGATATGCAATAAAATTTGGAAATTGGGCCAAATGAAAGAAAGTTGAGTACAAAAGTAACTGTCATTTTCAAAGTATTTTAAATCTGCGGTATATGTATAGTTAATCAAACATCTATATCTATAATTATCAGATATATCATGAAGGAGCGCCTGTCTATGCTTTGTCTTCTTCTCATTAATGAACTGGAGCCAGTATCATTAAAACCACCCTTTTCATTCAATTTCACATTAAGAAGTCATGAATTTGAGCAGACATATCGGAGGTTTTTGTCTTTCTGGATGACATCTCATTCTATTTGCAGATCTTTTTAATTTAGCTCGGCATAATTTAATTTTAAAGAGAGTGAGATTGCGATAAATGTATATTTTTTACATTTTCAAAATTAGCAACAGCATAATTTCAAACTGCTTCCGATCGTAGGCTGCTTTATGTCATATGTCCAGTGCCTAATTTGAAAAAGAATAAATCCCAGAGCCCAATGTTTTACTTAGAAGCCCGCGCTGCTGCCAGAATGTGGGTGTGCTGTACATCAAGGCTGTTCAGGCTTGGTTTCACCTAATGCCTCGTTCGCCCACCACCCTCCTCTCCCTACCCTTTTAGCACACTTTTGCTAGTTCTTTTTCATCCCTGCTTTCTTCCTTTTTCACTAGTTTTACATCTTTCCATTCTCCTTCGTTCCCACTTTGCTGCCTTTCTTTGTCTTCTTTTGGGTCAAAGGCTGGTGATGGAAAAAAAGTCAAGGTCCCCAAAAAAGAGTGTTGGGGTTCCCCAGCTGCAACCACCAGCTCAAATAAAGCACTGCCTATGTGTTAGACCTGGCATCCTTGCCGTGGTTTCCCCCTGTCTTTTTGCCTCTGCCTCCTCGATTTTCTGCTGTGTGCTAGATTTAGTTTTTGCTGGTCTAGGTGCTTTGGGCACTTTGCCACTGCCTATCAGTGCTAAAGTGCAAGTGCTCCCTATGTAAATTCTGCATATGGATTGGTGTTTCCATGATTGGCTTATTTGACTTACTACTAAGTTCCTCGTACAGTGCACTGTGTGTGCCCAGGGCCTGTAAGTCAAATACTGCTAGTGGGCCTGCAGCACTGATTGTGCCACCCACACAAGCAGCCTTTCAAAGGGGTCTCAGACCTGCCACTGTAGTGTCTGCGCGCAGTCTCTACTGCCATGTCAAGCTGGCAAGTGCACCCACTTGCCAGGCCCTACCCTTCCCTTTTCTTACATATAAGACACCCCTCAGGTGGGTCCAAGGTACTCCCTGTGCAAGGTAGGACATGTACTGGTGTGTGTGACATGTCCTGATAGTGAACTACAGTGTATTTCGTTTTTCACTATTGAAAGGCTATCTGTCCCATAGGATAGAATGGGAGATATTTTGTAACAGCTTACAAGTATAACTTCCCACCGGGACAAGATTGAGAAATGGAGTTTGGGCTCTCTGAACTCAGAATTTAATCACTCATCTTTTAGTAAAGATGGTTTTTAAATTATGTGTTTGAAAATGCCACTTTTAGAAAGTAAAAACAACAGTTGATGGACAGAATGCAGAACAATGTCATACATTCACCCCAGTACAGAGATCTGGGCCTAAATCCATCGTTTTTTGCTCACCATGCCATTCCAGTTTGAACCCAGCCATATGCAAATCAGTCTTGACCCTGTGCCTCATGGGAACAGTCCAGCCCGAACTGCCAGGCCAGGTCCTCCCTGGACTGGAAACAAGCATCCTAGGACCGGTTTCGGGGTTTCACCCTCTTCAGCCAGGATAGCTTGATTCCAGTGGCATGGAGAGCACAGGACCCACGTCTGGGCATACCCGTCCCACTCGGGGTGACAAATGCAAAAACAACAGTTGATGGACAGAATGCAGAACAATGTCATACATTCACCCAAGTACAGAGATCTGGGCCTAAATCCATCGTTTTTTGCTCACCATGCCATTCCAGTTTGAACCCAGTCATATGCAAATCAGTCTTGACCCTGTGCCTCATGGGAACAGTCCAGCCCGAACTGCCAAGCCAGGTCCTCCCTGGACTGGAAACAAGCATCCTAGGACCGGTTTCGGGGTTTCACCCTCTCCAGCCAGGATAGCTTGATTCCAGTGGCATGGAGAGCACGGGACCCACGTCTGGGCATACCCGTCCCACTCGGGGTGACAAATGCAAAAACAACAGTTGATGGACAGAATGCAGAACAATGTCATACATTCACCCCAGTACAGAGATCTGGGCCTAAATCCATCGTTTTTTTGCTCACCATGCCATTCCAGTTTGAAACCGGTCCTAGGATGCTTGTTTCCAGTCCAGGGAGGACCTGGCCTGGCAGTTCGGGCTGGACTGTTCCCATTGGGCGCAGGGTCAAGACTGATTTGCATATGGCTGGGTCCAAACAGGAATGGCATGGTGAGCAAAAAACGATGGATTTAGGCCCAGATCTCTGTACTGGGGTGAATGTACGACATTGTTCTGCATTCTGTCCATCAATTGTTGTTTTTGCATTTGTCACCCCGAGTGGGACGGGTATGCCCAGACGTGGGTCCCGTGCTCTCCATGCCACTGGAGTCAAGCTATCCTGGCTGATGAGGGCTGAAAGCCCGAAACCGGTCCTAGGATGCTTGTTTTCAGTCCAGGGAGGACCTGGCCTTGCAGTTCGGGCTGGACTGTTCCCATTTGGCGCAGGGTCAAGACTGATTTGCATATGGCTGGGTCCAAACTGGAATGGCATGGTGAGCAAAAAAAACATGGATTTAGGCCCAGATCTCTGTACTGGGATGAATGTACGACATTGTTCTGCATTCTGTCCATCAATTGTTGTTTTTGCATTTGTCACCCAGAGTGGGACGGGTATGCCCAGACGTGGGTCCCGTGCTCTCCATGCCACTGGAGTCAAGCTATCCTGGCTGATGAGGGCTGAAAGCCCGAAACCGGTCCTAGGATGCTTGTTTCCAGTCCAGTGAGGACCTGGCCTGGCAGTTCGGGCTGGACTGTTCCCATTGGGCGCAGGGTCAAGACTGACTTGCATATGGCTGGGTCCAAACTGGAATGGCATGGTGAGCAAAAAAATGACGGATTTAGGCCCAGATCTCTGTACTGGGGTGAATGTACGACATTGTTCTGCATTCTGTCCATCAATTGTTGTTTTTGCACTTTTAGAAAGTAGGCATTTTCTTGATTAACCATCCTATGTACCTCTGCTGGTTTGTGGATTGACTGTCTGGCTTTGGAGTGACAGGGGCTGGGGATGTGCTTTCACTGTAGACAGCTACTGGG
The DNA here is from genome assembly GCA_963921515.1 of Calotriton arnoldi. Lineage (NCBI taxonomy): Eukaryota > Metazoa > Chordata > Amphibia > Caudata > Salamandridae > Calotriton > Calotriton arnoldi. The sequence goes on from CAWUFW010004049.1 coordinate 397,686, forward strand.
GGGGGTTGAGGTGTGTCCTGCTTTCACTGGATGAGTCAGGGCTGGGATGAATAGACTTGGGCTGCATTTACAGTAGTGGGAGAAGACTTCCTTGCACCTGAATAGGCCTGGTCTGCCTTACGCCATGCTGTCTCCACCTCCTGCCAGGAAGCTGGACCAGAGAGGACAGAACTGGTTTGGACCGAGCTAAGAGTCTCTCTGCCACAAGAGGACAAAGGAAAATGTGGTATAAATATTGTGGACCAGACCCCAGAACTTTAGATTACTTCTGGACTCAAGAGGAACTTCTGCCAAGGAGTAGAGCTGGGAAAACTGAAGGAGAAGTACTGCCCCTTTGCTTTGTGCTGTGTGGGGTTGGCCTGCAGTAACTGTTTATGCCAAGTAGAGGACCAAGACTTTGCTGTGTGCTGTGTATCCTGCTTGAAGAAGATCTCCAAAGGCTTGGTGTAGAGCTTGCCTCCTGTTCTGAAGACTCATGGACACAAAGACTTCATTTCATCTGTCCTCCTGCACCTGGAACTGCTGTTTCAGCTGCCACAGAGGGAAATAGCAACACTGACGCTGGCGAGCGACGCTGCAATCTGCAATGAAGCTGTGGACACCGTTCGTGAAGTGCACGATGCACCGCCCTGTTTTATACCGCAGCCCCACACTTGCCAACGCCACACCATTCCAACCCTGATGCTGTCACAGAGGCCGCTGCCTGCACCAGAGCCGAGGGAACTGCTCGTGGCACTTGCGACGCCCCGGCTTGCACCGCTGGCCCGACCTCACCGACGCCGGTGCTTCATCATCGCAGAACCGATACCTGATGTGGGTGGCCTCCCGAATCCATGGACCCCGCATCGTCGTAAGTAACTGACGCCTCGACGCCACCACAATGTCACCTTCGCGGCAAACAGTAAGGAACTGATGCTTCACCTCCCCTGCATCGCAGTAAGGAAGCAACGCCTCACCTCCCCTGCGATCGTAAGGAACCGACGCCACCCGGCGCCAATGAAGCATCACCTCCCGACGCCGTGCACCATCTTTGTTTTCATTGTTTACCACCGTACTGTTCTTTGGGGTCTGTGTGACTCCGGGGCCAATGCCGCGCACCTCGCGGTCGGCACTGTACTTTGGGATTTTCAGTTGTCACGAAGTCGTAATAGCCCCAGGTGGAGCTATTTGTTGCTACAAGCTTTATTTTTGTGAAGAACCTATTTTTGGTGATATCTTGATACATGTATGGTGGATTTGTGTTGTTTTGGTCTTGTTTGGTGTAGATAAAGATTTCCTATTTTTCTAAACTGGTGTGGTGTCCATTTGCAGTGTTTTCACTGTGTTACTGTATGTGCGCACAAATGCTTTACACACTGCCTCTGAGATAAGCCTGTCTGCACGTGCCAAGCTATCAAGGGGGTGAGTAGGGGTTGTCTAAGGGCGTAACTCCCTTACCCTGCCCAGAAGCAAGGGTCCCTACTTGGACAAAGGTGCAAACCTTTGTCAACTAGAGACCCTCATTTCTAACAATATGTCATAGACTGTTGTAGGTTTATGCAGATTTTTAGCCACCCAAGCAAATGCTACAAGTTTAGTTCTTGAGTCTCAGATGTTCAAAGAGCATTAAATAAACCTAACGTACCTTAAAATGAGATGCCTGCTGTATTCTGAGTCAAAACAAAATGGCAATGTTTGCTGTTTTTGTCTCCTTGCAGCAATTTTCTAGTAAATGCCTGTAAATTAGAAGCGCGCTCTATTCTCGTAGGAATGTGAATGATTGATCTGCAGTGGAATTAGTTTGACAGTATACAATGAATTTCGCCAGTCACGACCTGAACGATTAAAGAAAGGGCCTACATGGTTGAAAAAGAGGTGGACGAAATCCCCCTTAACCTCTAAACTTGCCACCCAGCACACTGAAAGCAAACCTGACAATCTCTCCTTTCATTAGACTAAATCATCATTTTTAAGAGATAAACTTAAGAAAGCCACCAAACAACCTATAAAATGATTAAACGTCTTACATAGCCTCTTGTACAGGACTCCTCCTTAATTTCCAATGAATTTAACTGCAAAAAACTAGTTGATCACTTTTCTCTAAAAATGCTGAAGGTCAAGGCCATATATATATATATGCCTCTCTCTCTAACGCTCTCTGGATTTTTAGCAAATCCACGTTCTTGATGAAAGCGCCTTTTATATGTTAGTACCTCCTTACTTCTATCTCAGAAGCAGACCTTAAACTTGCCACAACCTTCATAAAATTAATTCACTACTGTGATCTAAATCCCCCACTCTTGCTGAAGAATATATGTTCACCCTCTCAGGCTTGACTACTTAAATGCGTCCCTGGAACAAGGCATCTTTCCAACTGACGGTCATGTCTGGCCTCAACTGAAAAACCCATTAATGACCCCAATATCCTTCAGAACGAGAGATCAGTTGCTTGCCTACTGCTCTTTACTAGGATTATGGAGAAACAAGCTACCAGGCAAGTAATATCTGAGTTAGGACTGAATTTAAGGTGGGCTATTACTAGTGGGATGATTCCAACCCGAGTCCGGACTAAATCTTAGTAAAACAACACTCTCCAAATTTTAATGAAGGCCTCTTGATGTCTCTGTGGCCTTTTACACTGTTGCTAATAATATTTTTCTGCACAGTCCATGTGTTGAAATGGGCATCTTAGACACTGTATTGATTTTTCAAACAGTTCTAACTGTCAGATGTCATTATATTGAACAATGCAACTCCCTCAACAGTGCCCTAGGAAGGACCATAGAGCTCATCTTGGCCCTCCTTTCTCTTTATACTCTATGCTGAGGTCTTGTGGTCTGTTTTTCTAAACATATCACCTTTCACCAATATTCTTTGACACTTAGCTTTACCTGAAGATAGACATCACTAAATATATTTAGTACCTTGCCATCTGCCATTTGATACTGGCTCCTGTATATCCCAGATTAAGTTTCAGCTTAATTCACAAACATGTTTCTCCTCCTCTCCACCAAACATTCACAGGGACTCCCATGAAAGGATAGAAAATTAAAAGTCCTCAACATCCTCCCCTAGTACCCATTACTGTGACTTCCACTAAATCACTTGGCTGCACTCTTTATAAATCTCTCAGTTTCAAACTACATGTTAAGGAAAACATCAAAAGAGCTAGATACCAATTCAAGCCATCAAACTCATCATCTCTATACACCACTTCAAATCCCCTGACCAAACACTGTTAATATTTGGATCAAATATGGAAATGCTCTCCTCACCAGACTTCCCAAGACATGTCTAGCTCCCTCAAAGCAATTCAGCACTCTGCTGCCCAGAAGGTCACAAACTCCAGAGAATTTAATAGAATTTCCCTCCACCGCCGCCGATAAGCCAACCATCATGACCTGGAATCCCGCCAACGTCGAACTCATCACCACGACCATGAAGAAAACCCACTCAGGAGCCCCAAAGGACCCCTGTCCACCGCACATATTCCACAGGGCCTAAACCGCCATCCGAACTAGGACGGACCATCAACGCCTCCTTCAGATCCGGCATCTTCCCAGATGACTGGAAGCGGGCGGAGGTTAAACCCCTCGTCAAGAAACCAACGGCCGACCCAACGGACCTGAAAAACTACCGGCCCATCTCTCTCCTCTCCTTCGCGGCCAAAGTCACTGAGAGACTCGTAAACACCCAGCTGACCGCCTTCATCGAAGAGAACTCCATCCTAGACGCCTCCCAGTCTGGATTCCGCAGCAACCACAGCACCGAGACCGCCCTCCTCGCCGCCACTGACGACATCTGCATGCTACTCGACCAGGGACACACTGCGGCCCTCATCCTTCTAGACCTCTCCTCAGCCTTCAACACCGTTTCACATTGCTCGCTCACAGCCAGACTTCACGACGCGGGGATACAAGGAGCCGCCCTCAACTGGATCCAATCCTTTCTCTCCGGCAGAACCCAGAGGATCAGACTCCCTCCCTTCCTCTCCGAACCCACCGATATCAACTGAGAAGTACCCCAAGGATCATCGCTCAGCCCCACGCTTTTCAACATCTACATGGCCCCCCTCACCGCCATCGTCAGACAGCATGGGCTCAGCATAGTATCCTACGCAGACAACACCCAACTCATCCTCTCACTCACGAAGAATCCCGAAGACACCAGACTCTGCTTCCATGAAGGAATGAAGAACGTTGCAGCCTGGATGAAAGACAGCTGCTTGAAGCTCAACTCAGAGAAAGCCGAGGTCCTCATCCTCGGACCCTGCACCTCCGCCTGGGACAACACCTGGTGGCCCTCCACCCTCAGGAATCCACAAACCCCTACAGACCACGCATGAAACCTCAGCATCATCCTTGACTCCTCCCTCTCCATGAACCATCAGATCAACGCCGTCGCTTCCACCAGCTTCAACTGCCTGCGCATCCTCCGCAAGACCTTCAAATGGATCCCCCCCGGGTGCAGAAGGACAGTCACCCACTCGCTCATAACAAGCAGACTGGACTACGGAAACGCCCTATACGCCGGAATCAACAGAACTCTTCTACACAAACTCCAAACCATCCAGAACGCCGCAGCCAGACTCGTACTCGGGACACCGAGTCACGAACACATGACCCAACACCTACGAGACCTCCACTGGCTCCCCGTCGAGAAGAGGGTCACTTTCAAACTCCTCATCCACGCCTTCAAATCCCTCAACAACATCGGACCCAAATACCTCAATGAGAGAGTCTCTTTCCACATACCCAAGAGGAACCTCCGCTCCGCCGACCTCGCCCTGGCAGAGGTCCCCCGCATCTGCAGAAACAGAGCAGGCGGGAGAGCTTTCTCCTACATCGCAGCCAAGACCTGGAACGAGCTCCCTGTGAACATCAGATGCTCCCCGACCCTGCACACATTCAGGAAGGACCTCAAGACCTGGCTCTTTGACTGATCCGGACCTGCTCCCCCTCCCCTCCCCCTAGCGCCTTGAGACCCTCACGGGTGAGTAGCGCGCTTTGAAAACCCCTGATTGATTGATTGATTTGTAATTCCTTCAAATTACTATCACTGGAATCCCGCTCAACCTATCAGTTAGCCTGCCACATTTACAAGATCATAAATAATAACTATTCAATCTAACCCACTCAGAAATTTAATTTATAATGACAATCACAGCTCTAAGAAGTCAATCTCCATTAGTTCTCAAGTTATCTCACTTTACGAAAAAGACCACCATAAATACATCCTTCCTAGGCCATGCACCTAGAATAAGTATGTATCGTCCTTATCACATGGAACATGCCTCCTCTTTTTGGATTTTTAAATCAGAATTGATGAATAACTTATTGCTCACTGTTGCCTTCTCTTTTCCTTAAATAGTACTCCTCCCTACACCTTACTACCTTTTTTCCTTTATCTTGCTATAGGTTTTGCTTACCTCGTGCAATTTTACTTTTGATCACTTTTGGAATTGGCCCTTTCTGCTGAGTCATTCCAGACTTTTAGGCCTCCCTCCTCCCTCCTCCATCTATACTGAATTTGGTTTTGTTGGCCTTAAGACTCTGCGTACATTACTTCTGCTAACCAGTGCTAAAGTGCTTGTGCTCTCTCCTTAAAAAATGGTAATATTGGCTGATACTCAATTGGTATATTTAATTTACTTATAAGAACCTAGTAAAGCGTCACTACCTGCGCCCTGGACCTGTAAATTAAATTTGACTAGTGAGCCTGCAGTGCCGATTGTGCCACCCATTTAAGTAGCCCTTTACACATGTCTCAGGCCTGGCATTGCAGAGCCTGTGTGCGCAGTTTAAATTGCCATGTCGACCTGACAAAATAAACCTTTTGCCAAGCCAAAATCTGCCTTTTTTAATGCATATAATTCACCCCTTTGCAGCCCAGAGAGCAGGATGCAATGTATTTAAAAAGTAGAACACGAGGACATGTGCTTTTAAGTTTTTTTTTTAAGTTTCAAGAGGTGGTTTATTGAAGAAAACGAAGTGAACATGAATATCTCGTACAGTAAAACATTAAATATTACATATGTAAAAATATCAATATTACATATTCTATTTGAAAACGATAAACAAAATACATTAAGAAATATAAAGATCTGGTTCTTGGAAGTCTTAATGTAATAAGGAATGAGAAGAGAAGCTCAATATACTGAGTATATGCAATCATATAAAAATTACAAAAATAATATATTAAACAATGTCATTGGTAACATCAGGGAAGTTAGGGAGGCTTAGCAACTTCTTGTAGTAAGGGGGTGGGAGAAAAGGATTTTTTTGCATTATTATCTAAAGATTGTGTGACAGAAGACCATAGTTGTGCACGTTTTTTAGCAAGGGATATAGGATACACAAAGGTTTGTCTAATCTGTGGTTATAACAAACAGCGTACCACCAAGTTAAGTATGATCATTTAGAAGTATCCTTCCAATTCTTTGTTATCTGCTGAAAAGCAACTTCTAGCAACAAGTCTATAATTCGTATTTGCGATTGTCTCATATTCCAATCAAGTGACAAGCTCCCCCAAAAAATTTTGACGGGAGAAAAGGAGGCTGTGGTATTAAAGATGGTATTAATTTGAAACCAGACCTGTTTCCAAAATTTAAATACGTATGGACATGTAAATAGCAAGTGGTTTAAATCAGCAAATTCATGAGAACATGTCCAGCAAGTGCTAGGAATTTCATCGTGTATTTTGTGCAAGTATGCAGGTGTGAAGAGGTGTCTGTTATAAATGAAAAAAGAGTTTGTGTAGTGTTTGCCCCTCTTGATGATTTCCTGATTTTGGTTCATAGCTTGTTCCATAGGGAAATGGGCCAATCTGTGCCAAAATCAGTTTCCCAGGAAAGTTCTGTTTTGGTTTTATCCCTATTAATGGACGGTTGTGTTAGGCGAGAATAAATACTGGAAGCTTAGGGGTTTAAGCGAAGAAAATTATACCACGTAGAGTTCATCGGGGAAGATGAAGGAATTATCAATTGAAAGTGAGTACAAGCTTCAAGTATTGCAGATTGTAAAACTGAAAATGTATGTTGAAAGGAAAGGGGTAAATGAAAAAGAAAGCGCACCTTTGAAAATGTGAGAAGTGAGCCCTGTTCAAATAGCTGATGTACCCAGAGTAAACCTTTATTCCTCCACGTTTTCCAATAAATGGGTTTGTTGTTAACAAGTAAACATTTGTTATGCCAGATTGTGGAAGCAAGAAAAGTGTCAAGATCACGCAGGGCTGAATGGAGGAGAGTGTCTAATACCGAAACGTGAGTGTTTGGTCACTGGTGTGGATATTTTTTGTGGTTTACGGTTGAAGGAAAGGTATTCATGAAATGAGAAGGGTGATATGAATGAGGTCTCAAGATCAACCCATAATGGGGAGTCTTCTGAAGGGTCGTACACCCATTTCGACAGTTTCTTCAGTTGGAAAGCTTTATGATAATTAGAAAAATCGGGGAAGTTTACACCGCCTTCTACTTTTGGGTGCACTAATTTTTGCATTGACATTCTTGATTTTTTGTTATTCCATAGAAACACTAAGAAGATAGAATTGATTTTACGAAAAAAATTAGCTGGTATGGAGATTGGAATATTAGAAATAATGTAAAGTATCATAGGGGTAAGCATCATTTTAATGGTGTCGAGGCGGCCCCACCAAGATAGATAAAGGGGATGCCATTTTGTAGTCAGTGTTTTTAATTTATCTTGGCAAGTATCAAAATTTAGGGAAATGGATGTCTTAATAGATGGGGAAAACCATAAACCAAGATATTTGATGTGTTGAGAGTTCCATGTAAAATTAGAGGTTGTAAAATCTTCTTTAAAGGTATACTTAGTTAAGGGCAATATTTCGCATTTTTCGTTATTTAATTTGTAACCATATACCAACTTACATGACTTAACCTCTTCTAAAAATGCTATGAGTGAGGTCTGTGGTCGAGAGAGGAACATTAGTATATCATCTGCATATGCTGCTAGCTTGATCTGTTGACTATTAGAGATGAATCCTGTTATGGAATGATTTTGTCAGATTTTAGATAAAAATGGTTCTAGTGCTAAATTAAACAAAAAAGGAGATAATGGGCACCCTTGGCGTACATCTCTATTTAGAATAAAATAAGGAGATATAAGGCCGTTAGCAAAAATAGCAACTTTGGGTTCAGAGTAGAGTAAAGCAATTAAGGAGACGATTTTCGGGCCAAATCCAAACCATTTAAGGGTATGAAAAAGAAAAGGCCAGTAGACTCTATCAAAGGCCTTTTCTGCATCCAAGGCAATCGCTGCTAGGGAGTCTGAAGAATGGGATGATTTGGATAAAATATCGAAAAACAAACGTGTATTATCAGTTATATTACGTCCTTTGACAAAACCTGATTGTTCTTTACCGAGCAGCAGAGGGAGATGTGATTCCAGTCGAAGGGCTAATGTTTTGGAGAAAATGTTATAATCCACATTGACTAGGGATATGGGTCTGTAATTTTTACAATAGCGTAGATCCTTGCCTTCTTTTGGAATGTGACAGATTAGGGTCTCTAAGAAGGAACCCGAGGATTTACATGATGTGGTAAAGGAGGAAATAAGAGTGTGTAAGTGTGGGAGAAGTAATTGAGAAAAATGTAGATAAAATTCAACTGTAAAGCCTTCTGGGCCTGGAGCTATATCTTTTCGTAGGATCTTTAATGCATTTAGCATTTCCGTCTGCATAATATTAGTTTCTAAAAGGTCTAAATTCGTTGGGGACTTAGCGTGCTTCTGGATCGTAGAAAGATAATGGGTAATGTCTACATCTGAGGGGATGTTCTCTGGTGTGTATAAAGACTTATAAAACTGTACAAATTTGTGTAGAGTTTCAGAATCCTTGAGTTTTGGTATTTAGTTTTCATCAATAATGGATTCAATTTGAAGCCTAGTTTGTTTAATTTTGAGGTAATTGGCTAACAGTTTGCCAGATTTATTTTGACCTCCGTAAAACTTCGCACTGGTTTTCAGTAAATATAGGGAAGCATTTTCAGTAGAGACCTTATAAAAATAAATTTTAGCATTATTGAGATCAGACATACAGATTTAGAGGTGTAAATGGAGTGTTCCAATCTTTTAATTTTAGTAAGAAGTTCAGTATTCAATGTATGGGAAATCTTACGTTTATTGGACACAAATCTGAGAACAAAGTCGCGTGCGGTGGCTTTAAAAGCATCCCAAATTGTGTGGAAAGGAATGTTAAATGTTTGATTAATTCGAAAATATTAATGAAAAAAGGAAACAAAAGAAGTGTTGAAGTTGGAGTTGAAGAGTAAGGAATTATTAAAACGTCATTTCTTGGGCAATGCAGGTTGATGTAAGATATCCAATTGAACCAAAACCGGAGCATGGTCAGAGATAAGTATGGGACCTATGTCAGCTGAACATAAAGATTGGGTGACATTGTGTGAGATGAAGAAATGATCAATTCTGGATTGGGTTTGGTGAGGCGGGGAGAAAAAAGTATATTCCTGCGTTGAGGGGTTGCAGAGTCTCCAGGCATTCATTAGATTCCTCTGTTTTATAGTTTGTAAAAAGCTTTATGTGTTTTATTTGGAGTAAAAAAGTCTTAGAATTCCGGTCTATAAAAGGATCAACCACTTGATTACAGTTGCCTGCAAATATAAAATTCTCCGAAGGATACTTTACAAGCAGTTGCGAGATTTGAGACCAAAAAGGAGCATCCCCATTAGTAGGGGCGTACATATTGAATAAGGAGACTGAAGTCTTTCCTATCAATAAATTAGTGAATAGCCATCTACCTTCATTGCCTGATTCCTGAGAGATAAGCTTAACATTCAATGCCTTATGACATAGTGTAATGACGCCATTCCTTTTACCATCACCAGGCGAGAAAAAGATTTCGCCCACACAATTCTTTTTAAGATTTAATGAATCAATCTCCGTAAGGTGTGACTCCTGTATTAAGGCTATGTTAACATCTAGTTTAGATAAATATGACAAAACTCGTTGTCTCTTAATGGGGGAATTTAAGCCTCTGACATTCCACGTGACAATTTTTAGAAACATAAACTAATCACACAAAATGAATAGTTAACTGAACCAGCAATAACATGCATAATGTCAAATATAAACCTTGCAATAAGTACGAAAGTGAAATCAATGAAAACCAATAGATAAGAAGAGGAAGAAAAAAAGAACTAGAAAAAGAAAATTGATAAAAAGAACTATTATAGGTAGTTGGTTTAAGGACAGGAAACAAGATAGGCACAGAAAAAAGAAAGCTCGCTATTAGAGATACTAGAAGAAAGGAGACTGTACCTACATAACGTCCAAAACATATAAGGGGTGGGGGATTAGGCCACATGGAACGATGACACGTCCAGACTCCATGAGGTGAGGCAGGGTAGACTTCGGGACAGACGACGTGCAAGACGAAAATATCCGACAATACGGAAGTGGAACCTGAAATGAGAAAAATTGGTTAGAGCCATCAAAGCGTTTTTGGTAATCTAGAACACATTCTAGTATCTCAAATAAAAGTCATCATAGTCAGTGGAGAAATTGAAGATTCGAAAATGACAATACACATTATTTAGAACGTGCGCTAGATGTGTCCATAGTATCTGGACTGCACGAATTGAGGAAACGTTTAGCCGGGCTGGATCTTCATATGTAGTATTATTATTAATAGTTACTTTGAATAAGCAGGGGCGAAATAGTCCAAAGCGTGCTCCAATAGAACGAAGAGCTGGTCTCATAGCGAGAAACTCTCTGCATCTGTCCGCTGTGGATTTTGCATAGTCTTGTGAAAAGAAAAGATGGTTACCCAATTAATAAATTCGTTTTGCGGATTTAACTGCTGTTAATACCTTGAGTAGATCAGTATATTCAAGAAAATACAGTATAACTTCTCTCGGTTTTCTCGTGCTAGAAGACGCTGCATGTGGAGGGCCAAATCTATGAGCATGCTGAATGTTCAGAATAGTTCCTTCTGGTAGATTCAAAACTGTCGGCAGAAATGATTTGAAGAAATTGATAGAATCAGAACCTTCTGATCCTTCTGGTAAACCATATATTCGAAGGTTATTTCGCCAGGTCCTGTTTTCAAGATTTTCAATCTGCTTCTGTAAAGACGTAACCTGGGTTTGAAGAGCTTCCACTTTGAAGTAGGATGAATATAGAGATTCCATGTTGTGCTCGACCTTGGTGATCCTTTCCTCCATCTTTGTCCAACCATCTGTTAGGACTTGTAGTTTGGAATTTGTTTCCTCTACGAAAGGGCGAAGAGCGCGAATCTCTTCTAAGAGAAGGTCCATAGAGACGGTCGAAGTCTGCTTTGGTGGAGAGGGAGTGTCTTTTTTCAACCGTTTGGTTGCCGCTTTGTTCACTGTAGAGGAAGCGTGGATGCTGGATGAAGAAGCACCTTTAAGTGGCGAGTTCAGAGAATCCTCCATTGAGGCAAGAAGAAGAGCGTGGGAAGTCGAACGAACTATAAACCTTCGAGTTGTAGGTGCCAGCAGAGGTTTTGCCCTCCTCAGTCTGCCCATACGGAAAGGCAGTCTAGCGTAGGACACAGGAAAGTAATGTGGGGAAGGTAATTAAGACCCTTCAGAGCAAACAGCAAATAAACGGTCTCTTGAAAACTGGTTGTTGCGCAGCTCCGTAGCTTCACTTGATAATGTGCAGGAAAGAAAGCACTATGTGAGTGTTAAATACTCCAGTATAGTGCAAAAGATAGAAGCTCAAGCAAAGTTCATGCAGATTTATATAAAAAACAGGCAACTGTTCCCTAAACAGCAGGGTCTTAAGCAACTTCAAGTATTGAGGAGCACTGTAGCGAATATTTTAAAGTACCAAATCCTTGAAATGACCAAATGGTAGAATATTTCTATTCAAACTGCCTGTATCAGCATTGCAGGATATGAGGGTCTGTGAGGGAAAATAGCGCGGGAGACCGGCCCTTCCTAACGCGCGTATGTATTTAAAATGGCGGACTTCATATTGACGGAGCCGCTCGTTTCAACAATTAAGGAGTGTGTGCTGGAAACAGCTCCGCATTTGAAGAGACTTACATCTCTGTCTTCCGCCGAGGTTCCGACAGCCGCATGTCCATTTTCAGCGGCGTGCAGGCTTGAAAAGTGCCGTAGAGTCCCTCAGTCTCCGTGCCGCCTCTGAGAGAGTCACGGAACCGCCGCCATCCTCCTTGGGCGCTAGTCACGCCCCCGTGCTCTTAAGTTTTACATGTCCTGGTAGTGAAAAACTCTTAAATTTGTTTTTCACTATTTTAAGGCCTATCGCTCCCCTAAGATAGATTTTGAGTTGCCTTATTACATTTTATCAGTGTCATTTCCAAATGGGAAGAGATGACCAGTACATTTTTGGTGTCCCTGGAATCACAATTTAAAATCCTAACATATTGAAGTCGGTTTTTGAATTGCAATTCAGAAAATGCCACTTTTAGAAAAGTGCAAAAACAACAATTGATGGACAGAATGCAGAACAATGTCATACATTCACCCCAGTACAGAGATCTGGGCCTAAATCCATCGTTTTTTTGCTCACCATGCCATCCCAGTTTGAACCCAGCCATATGCAAATCAGTCTTGACCCTGTGCCCAATGGGAACAGTCCAGCCCGAACTGCCAGGCCAGGTCCTCCCTGGACTGGAAACAAGCATCCTAGGACCGGTTTCGGCAGTTCGGGCTGGACTGTTCCCATGAGGCACAGGGTCAAGACTGATTTGCATATGGCCAGGTCCAAACTGGGGTGGCATGGTGAGCAAAAGAATGATGGATTTAACCCAGATCTCTTTACTGGGGGTGAATGTTTTGATTTGTTCTGCATTCCGTCCATCAATTGTGTGTCTTTTGCTAAAAGGCTGTCGGGAACATGCTTTGGGATTCTGAACGTGCTAAAGAAATTTCCACCGCTGCTACCTGTGCATGCTAGGTTAACGGTCATCCAAGCCTTGATTACGTCTCGCATTGACTATGCCAATGCGTTATATGCCGGCTTGCCAGGATATCTCCTCAATAAACTCCAGGTGATCAAGAATGTGGCAGCCTTTGCTACTCAACCTCCCTAAGAGGGTTTAGTCTTAAGCTGCATCTACGGGACCTTTACTGATTGCCTTTGAAAGAAAGAGTGAAGTTTAAGACCCTGGTGATGGTACATTACACTTTATACGGTAAAGGACCATCCTACTTGAGATCAAGATTCAGTTTCTACATTCCGTCTAGGCAACTGCGATCCTCAAATAAGCTGCTGGTTTGCACTCCTAGGATCCTCAGACAGAGAACCGGTGGCAGATCACTGACCAGGTTGGGGGCGGTGGCCTGGAATCAGCTCCAACTGACTTACGAGCTGTGAGTGATTCAGGGCTATTTAGAAAGAAGCTGAAAACATGGTTTATTAAATAAACTGTGCTTGCTCTTACCTAACTGTTTAGTAGGGAACATGTCAGGGTACTCCTTGGAGCAGCTGTGCACTTTATAAGTGCCGTTAATAATAAGAGGCCTTTTTCGCAACTGCCCAGCTTACTAATTCCAACAGGCCCTGCCCTGGACCCTTCTGCTGTCAAACAAAAGAAAGGGGTTTGCTCATCTGACACCACAGCTTCTAGGTGCGGAAAAATTCAAAATAAAAGGTTAGGAATACCAGAGGGACAAATTCATAAAATTACTCATTTCAGAATGAAATAATACATTTCCACCAGGGTTATGACTCAATCAAAAGTATTTTGTATCAGTTAATAATATAAGTCGTTCTGTGTGTCCATTAACAATACATGGTTTTTTGTAAATCTCTGGTGTGTAGACAAAGACAACATTTTTTTTATCATAAAAAGACAAAAGCATCACCATTTGAGTGACAATACAATAGTTCTGTAAGGTAAAAAACAGATCATAGTCCATTTCCTATCTCCTTGTTTCCTTGTTATTATAATCGCAAAGTGGATACATATTCAGTCCGATTTGTATCCCACTGGGAGGTAGTCAACAGTTCCAATAAGTTCAAGAGCAACAGTCCCCTTTTTTTCTCCTTATGATTGCACAAATCACACCTATTATGTCTTTTTGGACTCCTCCATTTCTAGGGTCGACACATTTCAGCCATATTCATTCAAGGCCTCCTCAGGACTGGGAGGACTGGAGAACCTAAACCTAAAAGACATTGCATAATTTTATTTACAACGAATACAGAGATGAAGACTCCCTTGTCTCCTATTTAATCAGAGAATTAAGGTGCCATAAAAAACCCAACCTCCAAGAGCAAATACTTAACAAAGCCTGGAAAGCTCAACGTGATCTCAAGTGTGACAAAACAATGCTCAAGGTGCCTGTGACTTCTGTGCATATTTGAACCACAATGCGGGTTAATGCATTTTATTCCATGCATGTGATTGTAGCATGCCTTGCTACATAGTATGGTAGGTATATCAGTTACCATACAGTCTCCGGCATGAGATATACAACTACACTTCCTATCCACACAATCAGTGCTCACAGTGATCAATACAGTCATGCTTGTATAAAAAACTGCAATCTACCTGTAAAATATCCATGTTAGCAAAGCCAAAGTATAATAACTACACTGCAGTCCTAGTGTTACCTGGTAGGACAACATATGGAATTAGGCAGAAATATACACCACTACATAGCCCATCAAAGATAACCAGATACACACAAAATTCTATATTACTCACCCACTGCAGGAATAAATCCTGGTGCATCAAGTCACATGGGATAGAAACAGAAAGCTGCTTAAATATAGTCAATGACAACTGTCACACAAACCAAATAAACATGGGTTCAGGGCATATTGCCTACCGCATGAAGACGGGAGTATGAACATTCTTCTCTTTTAAATTGCCTCTGAGCCAGTACAGGGTATCTGTAGCTTCGCCATGCTCCAAGAAACTGATTCCATATGCTGTGACCACCATGGTTAAAACAGTGCTGCTGACACGTCATGAGCAAAGCATGTAGGGAGCAAAACTTGTAATCAATAATGAACCTGCTGCAGCTATCCTAAAGTGTTAAATCTGTCCTTTAAGGTAACATTATCACAACAGAAACAGAGTAAGCGGCCATTGACAAAGTGGGAAGGAGACACTGAGGGGGATATTCTCAAGAACGTGTGATAATTATCGCAAAATTAGCTTAACGCAACTTTGCACATCGCAGTCCATCGCGGGAAAATAACACTGTGTTAACGTTGTATTCTCAACCCGGCGGCACCATGCAATAGTCTCACGATAACGCGCCAAATGACCGTGTTAAAATCAATGAGACGCTGAAAAAATGCGAAACACGAACACGAAAAAAGTTGCGATGCCCCAAATCGCGATACAAAAATCAGCGATAACCAGCGACAGGCCTGCAATTCCCACGCGTCATGCGGGAAAATGCACTATAAGAGCAGAAAAATAAAAAAGACAAAAAAAAATAAACTGCGTAGCACCATGGATGCACCCGGACCGAGTGCAGAGGACAACGCGAAACCCACAAGTCCCACAGACGACCAGCAAGGAACCTCGGGGTCGGGGAAGGCCAAGGAGAAGAGGAAGAGGAAGACGTGATTCAGTCGCAGGAAAACAGGATCATCGTCACAGAGGTGATAGAACACTACCAACAACTGTTCGTCACCTCCAACGTGTCATTGGCAACAAAGACGCAAACATGGCAGACTATCTTGGACCATGTGAATGCAGTTGCAGAGTTGAGGAGGACAATGGAAGCGGTCAAGAGGCGCTGGAATGATGTGAAGGGCAAAACCAAGAAGAAACTCGATGCCAACATGAAAGCAGCAACGCAGATTGGAGGTGGGAGTCCAGGGGCACACCAGGAGCTGGATGACATGGAGAAAATGGTGGCCACAGTCATCAGTCGGGATACGGTGCCAGGAGTAGTGGATCCGGACACTGCTCAACATGACCTGACACAACATCAACAGGGTGAGTACCGACCAGGGACTGGGGGGAAAGGGGGAGATGGGAACAATGGCACACATGCACAATTAAGTAGAGCACACTGCACACCCACAATGACTCTGGATCATGTCCCTGATCTCCTTGGCATACTGCAGCACACATAGAAACAGCAAGTAGGCCCCCATCGACAATGTGCCCGGAGGGGGCCCTCCCCACACATCACTAATCCCACAACAAACCCATACACATGTGCTGAACCCAGCAATGCTGCGGGTCCGTGTGCCACTCTGACAATGCAAGTGACACTGCATGACCATTAGCATGGCTGCAGTCCAATTATCATGACATGGTGCACGCCACAACACTGAGGTGACTGAGTGTGGACCACATCCGGAAAGGAGCAGGTCACACTCTGACAAATCCATGTGCACAAACAACCCCTGACGTCAACAACACATCTGCGGACAAACCATGCCCAAGAGTCACAACTCGACCAAGAGCCCAATTCACCCAAGTCCGCAACATCTCAGCACTGTAGAAGCACAGAAGTCAAAGGCACACCACCTGAAAGGGATAAGGGGCAGCCAAATCTGAGCTGCAGGGGCGACTCACCCACAATGCAGCACACACACATAAGAATAAGAGCACCTCAACATTAACAACAATGTGGTACAAACTGCAACACTTTCACAACAGAACACAGGACACAACTGGTGCTGCATGTGTGTACAAAATGGCCAATCACATCTGGCATAGCCGGAAACTGTGAGATGACAATGTACAAGTACAACCTCACATCTGTGTTGTAGAACAAATGTCCACTGTCCCGCATCAAATAGGCGTCTCCTCACAAACAGTCACAATGTACATTGTCATGCAGTCTGTATGTAAACTCCGCAAATGCGTCAACATACATGGAACACACTGTGAAACTGCATCTCCCCTTTACATTGCAGAGGGACAATCAACACCTCCTGCAGAGCAGACCCTACATCACGTCAGCGATGATGGAGACGACCTCCAGGACATCGACTACGATGAACTCCAACGGTTCATGGACAACCTCCGCACCCCACCTCCAGTAGCAGGGCAGCCCAGCACCATTGAGGTGATCCCACCCCCTGCACAGACCACGCAGCAGGAAGCACCCACCACCACGTCTGGCTCCCAGCACCTCACCAAAGAACACATGGCGTTCCAACGCCGTGTGTTGGACTGCCAGAAGGAGCTGGCTGAACAGGTGCAGGTGAGGTTCGACCTCATGGCAGCCAAACTAGATGCCATACGTGGGTGTCTAAGTCCCATCAGGGACCACTTACACTCCCTAACGGACACCCACAGTCCACCCCATGCCCTCCAACAATCCATGGCTGGCGTCGCTGGAGACATGACTCGGAGACAACAACAACTGTCTAGTTAGAGTGGCTACAGCGATGTCATCCGTGATTTGGGAAACATAAGGAGGGTCATGGAGAACATGGAGCGGATGCAGGCGCAAAGAATGGCTACCACGGCTGCACACGAGAAAGCTGTAGATGGGATCTTCCATGCCCTGCAGATCCTCATCATGGGAGTAATGCCACAAGACATTGCGCAGATGAATGCTGCTGCTACTTCGACATCCACATCTCCGTCCCCTGATGTGTCAGTGTCACACAGTGCTGCAAACCAAACACCACCACCCACATGTGAGGCACATGAAACGTCAGAGGACGAAGATGAGGATGAATCTGCCTCAGTGGTAAGGAGGAAGCAGTAGCATTCATCTCCGCCATATGGCTTGTTTCTGCTTGGGTCTGCCCTCTGCATCATGCCCTGGAATAACACCTTCCACTGTCCCCCGACACACTCTGCGACACTAACCTTGGACCTCGACATGGACTGCCATATTTTGCATGCTCAACAATGACACAGCAATCAGCCTGCGGACTGGACTCTTCCCCTTCCGAGTAACTTGTCAATCCCTAAAGGACTCTGGCTGGCCCTCCACGGGGCAACATTGTAAAATGTTGTCTGCATGGCCCAGTCCTAAGACAGCTTCAACACTCCACTGAACGTGAATGATACATTCTAATACACACAGATGTGTCATGTCTATGATTAATCAAGTATGAAAGCATGGACGAATGTAGGGGCAGTGATTCCCCCTTACATCCATGTAGCTCATTTTGTGGGACTTGAGTCACAGGGTGCATCCCTGCATCATGGTGGTACATATTTGACCCCAAAAGAAGCCCTGTTGTCAATTGTAGGTCACAAATGACAGCCTACATGTAATGATTTGGGACACATGTGAAACGCTGATGAGTGGGATTCCGTACTATCTTTGTCACACAGAAATGGCATTTCGAATACGTGACACCCTAAACAGCCTCTCTGTACAGAGGTGACACACCCACCATCTATTTCCAATTTATGAGATTGTTAGCACTACATGTTGCACTTACACTTGTCAGAGTGATGTGCTTGTACAGAGGAGTAACATGCACACAGGGAATGTGTGTTGTAATGAATGTATTTGCACATGCTGTGCCTGTGGTCATTTTGTACTGTCCCATGATTGCTAAGGACTGTGACAATGTGACGTGCTCATGTGAAGAAATTGTCAATGATGGTGTTCCTACGGGCTATTCCTGCTGCTGCTGCAGTGGGGTGTGGTCCACCTGCCTCAACTTCCTCATCTTTGTCCAGTGCATCTGGCATTTGTAGCCATGGGGCATTGGTGTGTACACATATGTTGTGCAACACACAACATGCAACGATCATCTTGCACATGATGCCTGGGCTGTACAGGAGCCTTCCACCTGTGATGTCCAGGCACCTGAAACGTGACTTCAACATGCCAAATGTGCGTTCCACGATGCCCCTGGTGCGTTTGTGGGCCGCATTGTACTGCCTCTGGGCCTGTGTGTTCGGGGCTCGGAGGGGTGTCATCATCCAAGGGCAGAGTGCATATCCTTGATCACCTGTGGCAGTGCAGAGAGACATGAGTCAAAAGTTGGTTCTGCATGATGTGTTGGCAGGCTCACTAGTTCATTGGTGTGTGATATGTGTGACTTAGTGATTCCTGTTTGACAGGTACTGCTTGTAGCAAATGAGCGGCATCAATGTGTATTACGTAGTCTCACTGCTGCTCCTCCCTCCCCCGAGCCTATTCACTAGTGTGCACAGCACGGTTGCATCACTTGCACTCCTATGGCACACCATTGTCATGCCTGTCTGCGCATGTCCACAAGCCTGACAACGACACTGTGATGTTGTGCTCTGAAGGTGGGCGGCCACGTGTGTGTAGGCCTACGGTAAGGATAGGGCGGACACAGATGTAGAGTTCATGGCTGGCTGAACTCGCGATGCGGTTGAGGGTAGTCCTATGGCTTATGCTGCAGTAATAGCAACACACACAACAGTTGGCATGTATGATCCCGGACCCCGATCGGGCTTGCGCTCCTTCATTTATCCCTTCGGCTGAGCCCGCACTCCAGGGGCATGCAACATTGGCCATTGCGGGATGGGTGGCGCCGACACTACAACAGAGACACACGCATTAGTTACTTCTTTGGCAAGGCCAACACATAGCAACGCCCAGAGCCCCGGGCTGATCATCCACAACCCTACGCTGGACTGTCATACTCCAGCCCACTCCGCTTACGCTTACAGGGGGGTACGACAGAGCTACATGTCCCAGGTCTTCCACACTGCCTGAGGTGACATGGTTGCGTCCGCTGTACACAGCACAATGTAATGTGGTAGGGCCCGGGGCCCTCATGCATACACAATGACCACACGGACACACTTAGATAGTTTGTGGAACTGGCTACGGGCACGTGCGCCCGGCCCCTTTTATTGTCAGGGTCACATGTCCAGTGACGCCTGTGCTGGATGGGTGTGGGGTGAGTGTAAGCCAGCCCTCAGGAAGTGGTTGGTGCTGGCAACAACTACAACAGTGATCAGACAAACAGAAGTTCAAAGTTAAAACAGCAAGGGTCCACGACTTGAGCTGCACAGAGTTAGTGGCCCCGGATGCACTGCGGCCAGGCACAGGCACACCGCCACGGGACGGTGACTTGCGGTGCACTGAGGTGGGGCCACGAGAGCTGAGCGGGTCCTCGTCGATGTCGAAGGTGGATGTCGCGGAGTGTTTCGGGGGACAGTGGAAGGTGTTCTTCCAGGGCATGATGCAGAGGGCAGAACCAAGCAGAAACAGGTAATATGGAGGAGATGAATGCTACAGACTCATTTTTAACACCAAGTCAGTATCAGCTACATGATGATGAAGACAACCCCCAAGCCATAGACTCAGACGCCACCAAAGTTCAACCAGAGAGTGTCCATGAATTTCGGGGCACAGAGTTAGTGGCACCAGAGCTGAAAGGGGATGCAGGCTGCGATGAGGCCTGTACAATGGTATAAACTCTGCCATAAATAAATCAAGACTCAGTTCCAAATGTGTGACCTACTTGACCGCAGTGTAGGCCGGAGCCAGCGGTCAGCAGGGGCCCACAGCCACGTGTCGTTGACTTGCGATGCACAGAGTTAGTGGCACCAGAGCAGTTGTTGGTAGTGTTCGATCACCTAAACGATGATCCTTTTTTCCTCCGGACTGAACCGCGTCTTCCTCTTACTCCTCTCCTTGCGTGCAATGATATGAACTCGGCCATTGAAAAATCAAGACTCAGTTCCAAATGTGTGACCTACTGGACCGCAGTGTAGGCCGGAGGCAGCGGTGGAGTACGTCAACGAGAAAGGAGTGCTGAGGGCCTGTGTCGCGGAGGCCGTGATGGTCTGAGGAGGCTGCCAAGGTCGCGGGCCTCGGGCTTGGAGGAGCTTGCACCGGCACGTGGTGGGCCCTCTTTGACACACGCTGGTGTCGGCAGGTGAGCAGTGAGGCCTGGTTGCGCAGGGGCGGCCAAGACGGGTCTGGGGACCAGCGGCCTGGGGTGCAGCAGGCACACAGGATCGCAGGCACCGCCGCTCACGGCGTCGGCCTTGTGGCGGGGTGAGAGGCGCCGCCATGGCAGACACGTTGGCCATTCCGGAAAAGAACCACGCCCAGGCTTTTTATTCACACCCCTACGCTGGCCTGGCGTACGCCGGGCCAGCCCACTCCGCTCACGCTTACAGGGGGGGACGTAACAAGCTACATTTCCGCAATCTTCCCCATTGCCTGGGGTGACATGGTTGCGTCCACTACACTCCAAACACCAGCAGTATATGTCGACATGGACATGTCTGTGGTCTGCATACTGCAGTCTGGTCAGCACATCCACGCCACACTTGGCATTGTGTACATTCTCATTCATGGGTCACTTGCCACCTTCGCACATGCCTGGTTCCCACCTCTCCCCACATTCTGCTATTGTGTGGCTGAGGTGCCATGCTGTTGATGGCTTGTGTACACGGCTAGCCCAGGTTACCACAGTAAGTTGTGCTGTCGTGTCTGGTAGGTGGGCATGTTGTTTGGCATGTTGTATGTGAGTTTGTAACGTGTGCATTCCCAGAGTCGTGAGCTGCATGACTGTGGAGTTGAGGTGTGTGATGTGTTCATTTGGTACTTACCAACGAGCAATGCATTCCCATAGGTGCCATCCTGAAAGCGGTGGTTGATGATGGACTTTCGGAAGATGAAGGAATCATGCACACTGCCTGGGTAGTTGGCGACAACATTGGTGAAGAGTCCCAGGTGGTCCACTATTGCCTGCACATTGATGGAATGCATGTGCTTCCTGTTGCGGTAATTGTGTGCAGTGGCGGCAGGGGGCACGAGGAGTACATGTGTGCAGTCGATTGCCCCCAACACGTACGGGAAGCCAGCTATGGCGTAGAAGCCTTGCTTGGTCTCCAGCTGTTCCTGCACAGTGTGTGGGAAGTGAAGGTGCTGGGGTACCAAGCTGATGATGGCATCCAAGACAGGTGTGAGGAACTTGGATAGGGCTGGCTGTGAGACTCCTCTGACTCTGGCAGTTGTTGGTTGGAAGGTACCAGAGGCCAACAGTTGCAGCACAGCTAGCAGCTTTGTCTGCGGAGGGATGTTGTTTGTCCGCTGTGTTGGCACCGTCAGCCTGTGGGCAATGATGGTCAGGATGCGGAGGATGGTTGTCCTTTTGAGCCTGTAGTGGGCAATGACATCCTCTGGTGTTAAGTCTGTGAGGCTGGTGCGTTTTCTGGAGGTCCGCTGTCTTTGTCTGCGCTGCCTCTGTGGTAGTCCGAGGGGGCGGGGAGGGTCCAGGGGGGGTGGCGGGCCTGGGTGTGGTGGCGGTGGGTGTTGTGGCCCTCTTGGGGCTCCAAGCTGCATGATCAGTAGCTCCATGGCATCTGTTGTTCTTCAGGTGTGGCTCTGGTCTGGGCTCCCTTTTGTGGTGCAGGTTGTCACCCGACTTAACACCAGGTAAGAGCAGGTGTTAAATCCCTGCTGCTAACGCGCCTTATCGCCTGTTTTGGGATCTTACCGCCGATCTGGCTGGTCGTTGAGAATATTGGGAAGTGTTGTTTTTGCGGCTTTTTGCACAGGAACGCCTACTCTGCATCTCATTAGCGTTAGTTGCCGGTGTCATCTGTGGCGATGTTTTTTGCGGCTGCTATCGCAGGAAAACTGGCGATATTGGCTGTCAGCACCAGCTTGTGAATGGTGCGATAAATCTATCGCCACTTTGGCTGCGATAAAGTGCCGCTAACTCGGCGATAAATCCTTGAGAATATGCCCCTGAATTGTTTATAACACTGTCAGTACATGGGTATAGAGACACCTTGATTAAACACTGTTCTGACACCGCATCACGAGCAAACAATGCAGGGACTAAAACATGTGACATGTGATCGATAGTGAACCTGTGGCGACCATCTTAAAGTATCACATGTGTGGAGGATCACTCACTCCCAGTGTTCCAATTTTATATTGAATCGTACTCTATTTGTAGCGTGCACAAAGGGTTTCACTCTATGATCCTTGAGTGTGAAAAGACAATTATTAGAAGCAGCAATCCCCAATTGGGTTCGTCCCCTTTGGCACTGCCTATGTCCCTATAGCAAGGGGTTGTATATAGTTCATAAATGTAGATCACAAATCATCCATCAAAGTTCAATTGAATGTGTTTATTTTTCAATGGTGGTATTAGATATTCTTCATCCCACCAGATTAATAGCCATACTTCTTCATATCATATTTTTCAAACATAGAAGCAATTGTTTCTTATTCCATCCCGAAGCATTTGTTTCTCCTCCCATCCCAATGCATTTCGGGCTGGTATAGCCCTTCCTCAGGCGATAACCAATCTGAAATATATACATGAGGAAATTAATGAATCCCAGCCAACCGGCTAAACTTAGAACAATCAATGTATATCGAACTGTGATATGGCAACCATCTCATGTCTATAACCTAATGCCAGATGTTCATAGGTCATGCATGTACCACGTGATACTAAAAGCAAACCAGTTCAAAACATAAAACATGAAAAAGCGTAAAGCCTCATTGTTACTCAGACTCTAATAAACACCACATGACTTAATACATAAAGTTACCAGTGTGCCTGCTGACAAACAGCAGGTTAAAATTTCAGATAAACGTCTCGGTACGAAATTATCAATTAATACACGTGAATCATGCTCGTAACCAGAGCAGTGCATGTTTTTATTGTGCAATGCTGTGATTACTAGTGTTAATATAATTAGTGCGTGCCACTGGAAACAGACGCCTAACGCGTAACAGGTGACATGCGCCCAAATGTGTGCAGCATGGCCAAAATCAAATATGGAAATAAACGATACAGTGAGTCGTATAAGCATAAGTGATACAGGATTTTGGTGTGCAATCCCGCGATATCATTAGTCAGACATCTAAAGTGTAACCAGTGAAATTAGCCCAAATGTGCGCAGCGCAGCCGGAAAACAAAGTGCAGAGGTTAACGATGTAGTGAGTCAAATAAAAAATCCAGGGGCATATTCTCAAGGACACATCGCCGCGTTAGTGGCACTTTATCGCAGCCAAAGTGGCGATAAATCCATCGCATCATCCACAAGCAGGTGCTAACAGCCGTCATCACCAGTCTACCCACGATAGCAGCCGCAAAAAACATCGCCACGGATGACACCGGCAACTAACGTTAATGATATGCAGAGTAGGCGTTCCCTTGCAAAAACCCGTGAAAACACCACTCCGCAACATTCTCAACGACCAGCCAGATCGGCGATAAAATTCAAAAACATGCAATAAGGCACGTCAGTAGCATGGATTTAACACCTGCTCCTACCTGGCGCTAAGTCGGACGACAACCTGCACCATAAAAGGGAGCCCAGCCCACAGCTACACCAGAAGAGCAACAGATGCCATGGAGCTACTGATCATGCAGCTCGGAGCCCCAAGAGGGCCACAACACCCACCGCCACCCCTCCCCCCCAGGTCCCTCACCCCCCCAGAACCCTCCCCCGGACTACCACAGAGGCAGCGCAGACAAAGACACCGGATCTTCTGAAAACGCACCAGCCTCCGAGACTTAATGCCAGAGGAAGTCATTGCCCACTACAGGCTCAAAAGGACAACCATCCTCCGCATCCTGACCCTCATTGCCCACAGGCTGACGGTACCAACACAGCGGAGAATCAACATCCCTCCGCTGACAAAGCTGCTGGCCGTGCTGCACCTGTTGGCCTCTGGGACCTTCGAACCAACAACTGCCATAGTCGGAGGAGTCTCACAGCCAGCCCTGTCAAAGTTCCTCACACCTGTCTTGGATGCCATCATCAGCTTGGTACCTCAGCAACTTTTCTTCCCACACACTGCGCAGGAACAGCTGGAGATCAAGCAAGGCTTCTACGCCATAGCTGGCTTCCCGCACGTGTTGGGGGCAATCAACTGCACACATGTACTCCTCGTGCCCCCTGCTGCCACTGCACACAATTACCGCAACAGGAAACACACGCATTCCATCAATGTGCAGGCAATAGTGGACCACCGGGGACTCTTCACCAATGTCGTCGCCAAATACCCAGGCAGTGTGCATGATTCCTTCATCTTCCGACAGTCCATCATCAACCAGCGCTTTCAGGATGGCACCTATGGAAATGCACTGCTCGTCGGTAAGTAACAACTGAACACACCACACACCTCAACTCCACCAACATACAACTCACAACTCTGGGAATGCACACATCACAAAATCACATACAACATGACAACCAACATCCCCACATGCCAGACACGACAATACAACTTACTGTGGCAACCTGGGCTAGCCATGTACACAAGCCATCAACCGCATGGCACCTCAGCCACACAATAGCAGAATGTGGGGAGAGGTGGGAACCAGGCATGTGCAAATGAGGCAAGTGACCCATGAATGTGAATGTTCACAACGCCAAGTGTGGCGTGGATGTGCTGGACAAACTTGAGTATGCAGACCACAGATATTTCCATGTCGACATACACTGCTGGTGTCTGCAGTGTACTGGACAGTGGACGCAACCATGTTACCACAGCCAGTGGGGAAGAATGCGGAAATGTAGCTTGTTACGTCCCCCCCTGTAAGCGTGAGCGGAGTGGGCTGGCCCGGCGTATGCCAGGCCAGCGTTGGGGTGTGAATAAAAAGCCTGTTGCTCTGGGCGTGGTTCTCTTCCGGAATGGCCAACGTGTCTGCCAGGGCGGCGCCTCTCACCCCGCCATGAGGCCGACGCCGTGAGCGGCGGTGCCTGTGATCCTGTGCGCCTGCTGCACCCCAGGCCGCTGGTCCCCAGACCCGTCTTGGCCGCCCCTGCGCAACCAGGCTTCACTGCTCACCTGCCGACACTGGCGTGTGTCAAAGAGGGCCCACCACGTGCCGGTGCAAGCTCCAAGCCCGAGGCCCGCGACCATGGCAGCCTCCTCAGACCAGCACGGCCTCCGCGACACAGGCCCCCAGTACTCCTTTCTCATTGATGTACTCCACCGCTGCCTCCGGCCTACACTGCGGTCCAGTAGGTCACACATTTGGAACTGAGTCTTGATTATACAATGGCAGAGTACATACGTTTATGGCAGATTTTATATCACCGTACTCCCTTCGATGTGGTACCACCAACCCTGTGCATAGCATTCCAACGACACATGTCTGTGGGCCCTTGCTGACTACTGCCTTCGGCCTACACTGCGGCCCAGCACCGCGGGGTCACCTGTGTACTGCCTACACTGCGGTCCAGCAGGCCTGGCCATCACAGGTGGGAGGCTCCTGTACAGCCCAGGCATCGTGTGCAAGATGATCGTTGCATGTTGTGTGTTGCACAACATATGTGTACGCACCAATGCCCCATGGTTACAAGTGCCAGATGCACCGGACGATGATGAGGAAGATGAGGCAGGTGGACCACACCCCACTGCAGCAGGAATAGCCCGTAGGAACAACATTATTGACAATTTCTTCACATGAGGACGTCACATTGTGACAGTCCTTAGCAATCATGAGACAGTACAAAATGACCACAGGCACAGCATGTGCAAATAAATTCATTTCAACACACATTCCCTGAGTTTCTGTATGTGTGCTGCAGTGTGGCACGGGGATCAGGGACATGATCCAGAGTCATTGTGGGTGTGCAGTGTGCTCTACTTAATTGTGCATGTGTGCCATTGTGCCCATCTTCCCCCGTCCCCCCAGTCCCTGATCGGTCCTCACCCTGTTGATGTTGTGTCAGGTCATGTTGAGCAGTGTCCCGATCCCCGACTCCTGGCACCGTATCCCGACTGATGACTGTGGCCACCATTTTCCCCATGTCATCCAGCTCCTGGTGTGCCGCTGGTCCCCCACCTCCAATCTGCGTTGCTGCTTTCATGTTGGCATCGAGTTTCTTCTTGGTTTTGCCCTTCACATCATTCCGGCGCCTCTTGACCTTTTCCATTGTCCTCCTCGACACTCCGACTGCATTCACATTGTTCACGATGTGCTGCCATATTTTCGTTTGTGTTGCCGATGACACAGTGGAGGTGACGAACAGTTGTTGGTAGTGTTCTGTCACCTCCGTGACGTTGATCCTGTTTTCCTGCGGACTGAACCCCGTCTTCCTCTTCTCCTTGCCCTTCCCCGGCCCCGGGTTTCCTGGCTGGTCGTCTGTGGGGCTTGAGGGGTTCGCGTTGTCCTCTGCACTCGGTCCGGGTGCGTCCATGGTGCTACGCAGTTAAAAAAATTTCTCTGCTTTTATAGTGCATTTTCCCGCATGTTGCGTGGGAATCACAGGCCTGTCGCTGGTTATCGTTGATTTTTGTTTCGCGATTTGGGTCATCGCAACTTTTTGGGCGTTCGTGTTTCGCATTTTTTCGGCGTGGCGTTAATTTTCACGCGGGCATTTGTCGCGTTATCGTGAGACTATCGCATGGTGCCGCCGGGTTGAGAATACTGCGTTAACACGGTGTTATTTTCCCGCGATAGACTGCGATGTGCAAAGTTGCGTTAAGCTAATTTTGCGGTAATTATTACACGTTCTTGAGAATATCCCCCCCAGTGTTCTATACAGGTTTGTCCCGTGTGCATCTAAAGTTTACTTACAAGACTCTCCGCTCGGAAGAGACGTGCCAGAGCGTTTTCTGCTTCCAATGTACGCCATTCCACACTAACATTTCAGTTAGCTGTGACTTTAAGGTCTATTTTATTTCCTTTCATAGGATGGTGAATCGATGAACCTTTGATAATGTTGTTGCAATTGTTGCAATTGAAACAGGGGACAGTCTCTTTGTATGTCATGTTCGACATTTGAGTGGATTTACGTGTGAGTATTTCTTTGACATTCCTTCCTCTTTCGTAGGCAAACAAAGGTTGTTCTGAAAAAATCCCTTTAAAATCAGGTTCGATTTTAAGCATCGGCCAATGTTTTAAAATGGATGTTTTGAACTGCGTCCTCATGGTTGAGAATTTGGAAATTAGGACCATTTTTTTGTTTTGCTCTTTCTTCCGTGTGGGACCTAGCAGTTTTTGTCGTGTCTTGGTAGCACAGCGTTCTTCGCTTCATCAAGGATCTTCAGAGAATATCCTCTGCTTTTGAATTTGTCAATCATGTTTCCAACTTGCTCATCAAGTGTCCGGATTAGACACTATTCTTTTAACCCTTAATAGTTGTGAATAAGGTAGGTGATTTTTCAATGTGTTTTGGTGAAAACTATTATAATGCAGCAAATTGTTACAGTCTGTTTCTTTTCTATATATATTTGTTTCTAGTTTGTTGTTCAGCTTCGAGATGAGAACATCCAAGAATGCAATGCCGGTATCACTGATGTCATAAGTAAATTGTATTCTCTCATTTACTTTGTTGAGGTTAGTCAATGCCATAATTAATTCCTCCTTTGACCCCTTCCATAGGGTGAATATGTCATCAATGTACCTAATGAATAATATGGCATTAGTTTTCCAAGTGTCTTTGTTGAGGATGTGGTCCATTTCGAATTTGTGTATAAACAAATTTGCATATGCAGGTGCTGCGCAATTGCCCATCGATGATCCTGTTAATTGTAAATAAAATTGCTCATCCCTACTGAAATAGCTCTGGTATAGCGTGAATTGTAAGAGTTCCATCAGGAATACTTTGAAATCGTTGTCCAAATCAGAATTCATTAAGAAGTATTCAATAGCTTCTATACCCAAGTCATGGGGAATTGAAGTATAAAGTGATTTCACATCGATGGTGCATAATAAAATCTGTTCTTCAATTCCGATGGTAATTTGATTGATTTTTAATAGAAACTCTGTTGTGTCCTTGGTGTAGGTAATCATCTTTTGGACGTAAGGTTGTAGATATTTGTCCAAGAATTTTCCATCTTAAAGTGTCAAATCCATCTTTCCAGGCAAAGTTATCACAACAAAAACGAAGTAAGAGGATCACTGACTAAGTAAGCAGGAGACCATAAATTAGTGCATAGCTGGGAGGAGGAGGAGGAGGTGGGGCCTCGCTGCACTGCGCTGATAGCACACATTAACGTCCTGCGGTGCAGGACATCTATCTACTAACAGTGCCTGAGGACTTCCATGCCCACAATTCTTTGACTGCTTGCCGTCTGCTAGAAGGAAGAGGAGGAGGTAGGGCCTGCCACACAATGCTTTTAGCATACATTGCCTACCCGCGAAATGGGACGCAAGCAGGGCACACACAGGCATGGCCAGAGCCAAAAATGGGCCTTTCTGGGTCCCTTAGGTACAGATAGAGAATGATCTGGACCTCCCCTCTTTCATCCTCCTTCCTACCATTTATTTACATCTATACCATAGGAAAGCGAAAAGCAGTAAGCAGCATTCGTCCGGTCTCCAAAGGTACCACTATTGACAATTTTTTAGATAGCGCTGTTGATGTAATTACAAAAGAAACTGTGCTCATAGAGAGGAGACTGTCATTGGAAGGTAACATTCCATCTACCTAGCTTGCAGGTCCTAGTGTCACAACCCAGAGTACCAGCCCTTTGAATATTGAAGATCCTAATGCTGTATTATAATACAGCACTGAGAATCTGTCACCTCCTTTTGAGCCAGTGGTCAAACGAAAGAGGAGAGGAGTGCGTACTATAAATCTGGCTGTTGAAAAATTAGATAAATGTATTGAAAAGTTAGATAAATGTATTGGAGCAATGGAGACCTTGATTCCTTCCTCACTTAACATGCTGGCTCTGTTGGGCCACCTTTGTCTTGGAGTTAAAGAACTTATGAATGACTAAATGCAGCCAATATATTATTATTGTTATTATTATTATTATTATTATTATTACAGCTTATAGAGCGCACGGCTACCTCCAACGGAAGTGTCCCAGCGCTAGTCACAGGTGCAACAGGTGAGGACTCACGGTCTTGTGTGGAGGTCTAGGGTAGGCCAAAGAGCCAGGTTTTCAGCGCCTTTCGGAAAAGCGGTTCAGAAGTGGCCTTCTTAATGTGTACTGGCATGGAGTTCCATAAGGCAGCGGTCTATACTGCAAATGCTCTACCGCGAATCCTGGCCTTTGCAAAACGTGGAATCACGAGCAGTTCCTGTTGAGCAGATCTTAGGACCCTTGTCTGGCGGTATTTCTGCAGCCTCCGCTTCAGATAATGTGGGCCTATCTCACCCGCTGTTCTGTAGGCCAAAGTTAGCGCCTTGAATTCTATTCTCCTCTGTACCGGGAGCCAATGAAGGCTGCGCAGGTGAGGGGAGATGTGATGGCGGAGAGGCACATTCCTAATGAGTCTAGCTGCCGCATTCTGGATTATCTGAAATTTCCTGATCAAAAATGACGGACAGCCCAGATATAAACTATTAGCATAGTCCAACTGTGAGGTGACCAATGCGTGGACTATAGTTTTCCAACACTCCATGGGAAGGAGATGGAGAAACCTCCGCAGAGCTTTCAGCTTCCAAAAACACCGAGAGGATACTTGACAGATCTGTGCTTTGCATGTGAGTTTAGCATCAAGCTGAAATCCCAGGTTCCTTGCGGAAGTGACTGGGAGAGGGGGAGGGTTTAGCTCTGACGGCCACCAGAGTTCTGACCGTGGGGGCGACGCTTGATTAAAAAACAGCACCTCAGTTTTGTCGGTGTTCAATTTCAAACAGCTGTCCGTCATCCATGATGAGATGTTAAGAAGACACTGCCTGAAATTGGAGAAAGCTGCTTCATTATGTTCCGTAAAGGAAAACACCAGCTGAGTGTCATCAGCGTATGATACGACTTTCACCCCACATTGCTCCACCACCGATGGCATGGGTATGAGGTATACATTAAAAAGGGTTGGGCTCAAAGCCAAACCCTGAGGGACACCACACATCAGGGGTCTGGAGGAGGAGACATACGGGTTAAGAGACACTTGTTGAGACCGGTTCTCAAGGAATGAGCGGAACCAGGCTAAGGTGGTTCCCGTCACTCCCAGGAGCTCAAGTCTATCCAAAAGGATCCGGTGCAATACCGTATCAAAGGCTGCGGAAAGATCCAACAGCACCAACATTGCGCAGCTTCCTTGATCTACAGTAGCACGTATAGTCTCTGTCACCTCAAGCAGAGCCGTCTCGGTGCTATATCCTGTCCTGAAGCCTGACTGGGAGTCATGAAGAAGGTTATTCGACTCCAGGTAAACTGATAATTGTTTCTGTACCTCTTTCTCCAGAATTTTGGCCGGCACTGGGAGGAGAGAGATTGGCCTAAAACTCTTAAGTTCTGTCGGGTCAACATCTTCTTTCTTAAGAATGGGTCGGACAAAAGCCGTTTTCCAACTGGAAGGATAAGAACCTGTTCTCAAGGAAGAGTTCCAGATGGAGTTCAAAACAGGATTAAACCAAGGGGCCAGCAGTTTAAAGAATCTGGCTGGGCAGGGGTCTGCCAGCGAGCCCGATTTAGTTTTATTCAGTTCCACGAGGGACGCTTCAGGACAAAAAGGACGGAACTCAGACCACATACCAGAAAGGGAGGGAGTGGAAGATGGCCTATCTGGTGCCCCTCTCAGGGGGAAGGAAGAATGGATCGCCTAAGTTTTGTGGTGATAGGTACAGATGTGGTATATTCTTCATGAACATCTTTCTGCTCCCACCCAACACTCAGTCCATGGCGCTACCACGTTTGATACATTATTCTCTGTCTGACTCAGAGCATTTACCAGAAAATATCACCTGTCATGATTACCCCTTGTCAGCCTGAAGGCATTGTTGTTGGTGCTAATGCTCTTGTTTATAGTCCCACTGTGTCTCCCTGCAGGAGAATCTTCACTACATTTCCAAACCTTGCACTTACCATTGCCAAACCTGCTCATTCACCTCACTTACTCAATTTGTCTCCCTCAGCATGCCCACATGTACTGTTTTTGGCAAATGTTCCAAAAAATAATCCAGCTGTAAGAAACTGGGTTACCAGTTGAGGGTTGTGGAAGCTCCACTCAAACGACAACCACAATCCTTGGTAGGGTAACCACAAAAGACACCAAATCAGCCTGTGGCTAACCCTCTAGTAGCTTGACACAAAGCAGACAGGCTTAACTTAAAGGCAATGTGTATAAAATATTTATGCTGCACACAAACAGTGATAATGTGAAAACACAATACAAGAAAAATCCCAGACTAACCTAGGAAAATAGAGTACATTCTAAGAAATAAAATGATACCATAACAATAAAAATCTAATCAGTAGAACCGGAGATATTACATTTCAAGGTTTTTTGTGAAACTAGCAGCTAAAAGCACTAAGCATCAACTGTGGTTATCTGGTCGCGCTAAATTAGGACAAAGTCACAAGTTCAGACCGACCGTGATGGAGCACCATCAGAGGCTGCACAGTACTGTGATGAGAAGTCCAGCGAGGGCTGTGATGTGAGGTCTTGCGTCGAGTTGCATCATGCTGTCTCAGTTCCGGTGAGGCCGCCATTCAGGAGCTGCAAGATGCTGCAGTGCAAGATCCTGCATCGAACTGTGTCGAGCTGCATCACGCTGCATCTGTTTTGATGGAGCCCACAGTTAAGCAGGGAGTAGGGCACTCTGATGTCAGCCAAGGTTCATGGACCTCGGTAGGCACCTCTGGGGATCACTCCAGGCAGAGGCCCATAGCAGGGCTCAGGCAGGTTCAGTGTGAGGTCCAGGCAAGTCCAGTGCAGCAGGACAGCTGGGCAAATGAAACTCAGGGAGGCCTCTGAAGTTTGTTTTGTCACTGTAGCTCACACAAGAGGGAATCCAACTGATCCTTGGAGTCATTAACTATGGGGGCCTCAAATTCTTAATCATCTAGTTTTTGTCCCCTGAACCCTTTCTTTGTAAACCGGCTGAGTTTATCCATTGCCCCTCCGTCTAGAACAATGGCCTGCGTTCTCCTTTATTTTCCTGGACCCACTGGTGAAAACTAACTTCAGCATCTTTATGATCTGCTTATGAGATACTGCTGGCCCGTTCAAATAACAGAGGCGTTTGCCCATTTGTGTCATTGCATCAACAGCGCTCTTCTTAAGCCTCGAGCCTATTGCACAGCCCCACATTGGTTTAATGCTTCCTGCTAACAGGTACTTGCATGCAGCCCTATCTAAATTACCCAAAATTCTAGGAGGTTATAGCTTGCTGAGCACATTATAAGTCCATGGTAAAATGAAGGATAATAATACAAATTGGGAACGTGTAACCAAGGCTTCACAATATCTCAATCCAAAGTTTTTTTTAACAGATGGTTAATTTGATTAGGTCCAGTGATATTGTCCTAACTGCACTGAACACTAACATCACAGATGCCCATTGAGTTTTACAATATAAGGCTATCTACAGCCTTACAGATGACTCCTCTCATGCCTTAGATACCCCTTACAGTCCTGCATCTGGTCCAAAATTAAATTTTAATCATGATGAGTTTTTAGCTATCTGCCAGGGCTCCTCTGGCAAAGCCCCCGGTCAAGACGGGGTACCCATGGACCTAGTCAAATGTAATATATATTTGTGGGTTCCCCTTTTGATTAACATTTTAATAACTTGGATATTACCAAGCTGCCTGTGTCCTAATCATCATACATTATAGTTCCTATTTTTAAGAACGGCAACAGATTTTAACCGCTATGTTATAGACCTGTTTTCCTTATTGATTCATCAATATTGACTCACAGTTTTTAAGAGAATCTTGTAATGGGCTAATAATAAGTATATTTGAAGTCCCTGTCAGTTTGGTTTTAAAAAGCAACTAGGTACAGTGGCGCAATGCCAGAATCTTAATCTGTTACTGGTACAGTACACTATCGCTCGGGAATGCTCACTGTATCTAGCTTTGATGGAGTTCGCCAGTGCCTTTGACATGGTTAGTTGGTCAAAGCTGTGGCTTATTTATCAGCTATGAGCCTTAATGTTCTTTGGTAAACTTTCTTTCTGACTTTGCAGTTTTACCGCTAAGGTAATATTTGGACCCAATGGGGATCTATCTGATTCCTTTACTTTAGAAAGTGATGTTTATTAAGGCTGAATGTGTGCCCAATTTTTATTTATTTTATATATTAATTAAATCAATCTGCATCTGTTGAATAGTTGCTTTGATAATTCCATGGTTAATGGCAAATCCATACCTGTCCTATTATACACAGACAATGTGGTTCTATTTGACTGTACTCCCAGGATGCTAAGAAATTTGGTGGCAGCTTTTTCTGTTTATGACTAGTTTATATCTTGACACCAATTTCTTGAAGGCTCATATAATGTCCTGTAGCACTAATAGTTCTAACGTGCATACTTTTGCTCTAGATAATAACAGGGTAGAAAAGGTTTCAAACATTTCTTATTGGAGGCAGTTTTTGAATCATAGAGGACTAATATCTCTGCTAGACAGCAAAAATTCAGAGAAGCAATGGCTGCATTTGTTTAATCTATACCCATTGTTAGGGGAAAACCTATAATTCCAATGTTAGAAACCTATAAGTTACAATGTGCACGTATTGTAACTTATGGAGGCCGGGTATGCGTTCATGCCAACTCCTCTTCCCTACAAGTGGAAGAGAACCGCTTCTGCCACAGTCTTCCGTCTTTACCACGCTGTACATCACATTACCTTTGTCATGAGGAACCTTATCAAACTCAGCCCCTTAATGGTGTGGTTATCTGTTTGGTCCAACCCCCAGGCTACTCTCAATCAATCAATTGTTAGCGACTGTCTGACCTGTAATAAAGGTATGAAAATCCCTTGGCTATCATATGTCAATGAGCACTTACAGTAGTTGGGCCATTCTTCCCTGCCTGAAAACCATTCCTCTATATGTAAGAAAGACAAGTCTTTGGTCCAAAGGACTTTCTTAGAATACATGCTCTTAGCCAGGAAAGGGAATGAAGTGAATAAAGCTGCTTTATAAACACCCTTGGCCTCTGCTTCTTAGTTTTTTCGCCATGCCCGCTCGA
The DNA here is from genome assembly GCA_963921515.1 of Calotriton arnoldi. Classification (NCBI taxonomy): domain Eukaryota; kingdom Metazoa; phylum Chordata; class Amphibia; order Caudata; family Salamandridae; genus Calotriton; species Calotriton arnoldi. Next base: position 432,381 of record CAWUFW010004049.1, read on the forward strand.
GCTTCTTGCACAAGCTCTTTTCCTGCCGAAGTTCGGTCGTGAACCAGGGGGCCGAGGTTTTATTCCTGGCTAGCTTCATCATTTTAACAGGGGCCATTTTATCAAGGGCCAACTAGAGTGCATAGATTTGAAGCTAAGTTTTGTGGTGATAGGTACAGATGTGGTATATTCTTCATGAACATCTTTCTGCTCCCACCCAACACTCAGTCCATGGCGCTACCACGTTTGATACATTATTCTCTGTCTGACTCAGAGCATTTACCAGAAAATATCACCTGTCATGATTACCCCTTGTCAGCCTGAAAGCATTGTTGTTGGTGCTAATGCTCTTGTTTATAGTCCCACTGTGTCTCCCTGCAGGAGAATCTTCACTACATTTCCAAACCTTGCACTTACCATTGCCAAACCTGCTCATTCACCTCACTTACTCAATTTGTCTCCCTCAGCATGCCCACATGTACTGTTTTTGGCAAATGTTCTAAAAAATAATCCAGCTGTAAGAAACTGGGTTACCAGTTGAGGGTTGTGGAAGCTCCACTCAAGCGACAACCACAATCCTTGTTAGGGTAACCACAAAAGACACCAAATCAGCCTGTGGTTAACCCTCTAGTAGCTTGACACAAAGCAGACAGGCTTAACTTAAAGGCAATGTGTATAAAATATTTATGCTGCACACAAACAGTGATAACGTGAAAACACAATACAAGAAAAATTCCAGACTAACCTAGGAAAATAGAGTACATTCTAAGAAATAAAATGATACCATAACAATAAAAATCTAATCAGTAGACCCGGAGATATTAAATTTCAAGGTTTTTTGTGAAACTAGCAGCTAAAAGCTCTAAGCATCAACTGTGGTTATCTGGTCGCGCTAAATTAGGACAAAGTCACAAGTTCAGACCGACCGTGATGGAGCACCATCAGAGGCTGCACAGTACTGTGATGAGAAGTCCAGCGAGGGCTGTGATGTGAGGTCTTGGGTCAAGTTGCATCATGCTGTGTCAGTTCCGGTGAGGCCGCCATTCAGGAGCTGCAAGATGCTGCAGTGCAAGATCCTGCATCGAACTGTGTCGAGCTGCATCACGCTGCATCTGTTTTGATGGAGCCCACAGTTAGGCAGGGAGTAGGGCACTCTGATGTCAGCCAAGGTTCATGGACCTCGGTAGGCACCTCTGGGGATCACTCCAGGCAGAGGCCCATAGCAGGGCTCAGGCAGGTTCAGTGTGAGGTCCAGGCAAGTCCAGTGCAGCAGGACAGCTGGGCAAATGAAACTCAGAGAGGCCTCTGAAGTTTGTTTTGTCACTGTAGCTCACACAAGAGGGAAGCCAACTGATCCTTGGAGTCATTAACTATGGGGGCCTCAAATTCTTAATCATCTAGTTTTTGTCCCCTGAACCCTTTCTTTGTAAACCGGCTGAGTTTATCCATTGCCCCTCCGTCTAGAACAATGGCTTGCGTACTCCTTTATTTTCCTGGACCCTCTGGTGAAAACTAACTTCAGCATCTTTATGATCTGCTTATGAGATACTGCTGGCCCGTTCAAATAACAGAGGTGTTTGCCCATTTGTGTCATTGCATCAACAGCGCTCTTCTTAAGCCTCGAGCCTATCGCACAGCCCCACATTGGTTTAATGCTTCCTGCTAACAGGTACTTGCATGCAGCCCTATCTAAATTACCCAAAATTCTAGGAGGTTATAGCTTGCTGAGCACATTATAAGTCCATGGTAAAATGAAGGATAATAATACAAATTGGGAACGTGTAACCAAGGCTTCACAATATCTCAATCCAAAGTTTTTTTAACAGATGGTTAATTTGATTAGGTCCAGTGATAGTGTCCTAACTGCACTGAACACTAACATCACAGATGCCCATTGAGTTTCACAATATAAGGCTATCTACAGCCTTACAGATGACTTCTCTCATGCCTTAGATACCCCTTACAGTCCTGCATCTGGTCCAAAATTAAATTTTAAACATGATGAGTTTTTAGCTATCTGCCAGGGCTCCTCTGGCAAAGCCCCCGGTCAAGACGGGGTACCCATGGACCTAGTCAAATGTAATATATATTTGTGGGTTCCCCTTTTGACTAACATTTTAATAACTTGGATATTACCAAGCTGCCTGTGTCCTAATCATCATACATTATAGTTCCTATTTTTAAGAACGGCAACAGATTTTAACTGCTATGTTATAGACCTGTTTTCCTTATTGATTCATCAATATTGACTCACAGTTTTTAAGAGAATCTTGTAATGGGCTAATAATAAGTATATTTGAAGTCACTGTCAGTTTGGTTTTAAAAAGCAACTAGGTACAGTGGAGCAATGCCAGAATCGTAATCTGTTACTGGTAAAGTACACTATCGCTCGGGAATGCTCACTGTATCTAGCTTTGATGGAGTTCGCCAGTGCCTTTGACATGGTTAGTTGGTCAAAGCTGTGGCTTATTTATCAGATATGAGCCTTAATGTTCTTTGGTAAACTTTCTTTATGACTTTGCAGTTTTACCGCTAAGGTAATATTTGGACCCAATGGGGATCTATCTGATTCCTTTACTTTAGAAAGTGATGTTTATTAAGGCTGAATGTGTGCCCAATTTTTATTTATTTTATATAGTAATGAAATCAATCTGCATCTGTTGAATAGTTGCGTTGATAATTCCATGGTTAACGGCAAATCCATACCTGTCCTATTATACACAGACAATGTGGTTCTATTTGACTGTACTCCCAGGACGCTAAGAAATTTGGTGGCAGCTTTTTCTGTTTATGACTCCTCAAGACCTGGCTCTTCGATCAGTAGCAGCACCACCCCCCTCTTCCCCCAGCGCCTTGAGACCCTCGCGGGTATGTAGTGCGCTTTATAAGTGACATGATTGATTGATTGATTGATTGATATCTTGACACCAATTTCTTGAAGGCTCATATAATGTCCTGTAGCACTAATAGTTCTAACGTGCATACTTTTGCTCCCGATAATAACAGGGTAGAAAAGGTTTCAAACGTTTATTATTGGGGGAAGTTTTTGAATCATAGAGGACTAATATCTCTGCTAGACAGCAAAAATTCAGAGAAGCAATGGCCGCATTTGTTTAATCTATACCCATTGTTAGGGGGAAAACCTATAATTCCAATGTTAGAAATCTATAAGTTACAATGTGCACGTATTGTAACTTATGGAGGCCGTGTATGGGTTCATGCCAACTCCTCTTCCCTACAAGTGGAAGAGAACCGCTTCTGCCACAGTCTTCCGTCTTTACCACGCTGTACATCACATTACCTTTGTCATGAGGAACCTTATCAAACTCAGCCCCTTAATGGTGTGGTTATCTGTTTGGTCCAACCCCCAGGCTACTCTCAATCAATCAATTGTTAGCGACTGTCTGACCTGTAATAAAGGTATGAAAATCCCTTGGCTATCATATGTCAATGAGCACTTACAGTAGTTGGGCCATTCTTCCCTGCCTGAAAACCATTCCTCTATATGTAAGAAAGACAAGTCTTTGGTCCAAAGGACTTTCTTAGAATACATGCTCTTAGCCAGGAAAGGGAATGAAGTGAATAAAACATTAGTGAGGCAGTACTTCATCATACAAATTTGTACTGGCATTTAGCCATATTTTAAGCTTGTGCCGGGGCACTGGGAAAGAGCATTACTATTTAAATTTAAATCTGTTACCATCCATAGCTCACTGTGCTTCTCCTTAGGGCAATAAAGTAATTCCAGTATCTGTACTTGTCCTCGTGATTGAGTTTCAAGCCAGACACTTTTGTACTTTATTTATTTCAGTACATTTAATCACATTTTTCTAAAATAGTTTTTAATGCCTTTATTAAGAAACTATAATTTGAAAAATTGTAAAGTAGCTTGTGGTTTTTACAGATACTTAAAGATGATCTTGTTGGCTTTGCTGCCAGATCTTTCTTAAAATCTGTTGTACATTGCCGCAACCCAGTGCATTTTAGTTGTTTCATAATGCTCGTAAGTCTCCCGAGCTTTTATGAGTGTCTCTGGAATTTGAAATACATTTTCTTTTACTTGACTCGGCTTGAACTTTTGTTAAACTGTCATCTTGAACATTCCGATATATCAACAAGATGTACTGCCTGTTGATTGCTGGGAAGCAAGTTGCACATACAGAGTGCATCCCTGTAACCTTTGTTTTTTTTCCATGTCATTTCTAAGGTTTTTTTAAATTCTATTTCCTGATTATAACGGCCCTGTAACCGTTGGGTTGTTTTAGTGAATTTCCAAGGATTTTTTCATTCTATTTCCTAACTATAATGTCCATGTAACCTTGGTTTTTTTCAGTGAATTTCCAAGTTTTTTAAATGCTAATTCCTAACTATAACATCCCTGCAACCTTTGTTTTTTTCAGTGAATTTCTAAGGTTTTAATTTATTCTATTTCCTAATTATAATGTCCCTGTATTTGTTTTCCATTGTTAGACATTGCACATTACATCTGCTTGGTGCACCACTTATTGTTGTGTTTGTCATCTGTTTATTTACAAAGTACATTAGTCATCTTATTTCAAGATACTTTTGATTTTTATAATGATGTCGCAATTGCCAAGGACACACTGCGAATACCATATGTTTTTGAGAAAGTGTAAAACGCATGCATAGACATATTTTAGATAAAGTTTCAGTGTACCTGTTTAGTAAGATACTAATTTAACTTTTCCCTTTGTATTCATTAGTCGAAAAAACAACATCAAAAAAGCATTATCCTTCCTCACAACACCGGAGGTCGTGATGACGTCACTAGTATCAAATGCAAATGACAAAGGGGCCGATTCCGATCTCGGTCGGAAGCTCTCCGAACGGGATCGGGCCGGAAAAAGTACGAGCCGTACGCGTTTTTTCCGACCGACTCGTACAGCTGTCCGACCGAGCGAGTACGATGCGAATGTACGTGTGTGTTCCGACCGAACCGTTTCCAGATCCGAACCGCTCCGACCGACTCGTACGGTAACGAATCGCACCACGCAATGGAGACGTTATCCGACCAAGCGAGTACGATGGACGCGTCGGACAACTGGATCGTGTCGGAGCGTCCGGCTCGAAAAGCTCCCGGAGCCGGACTTGGGGGTCCGTGCCGGACCCCCTGCACCCGTAGCCGTACGAGTCGAACACAGGGGGACCCAAGGGTCCCCCTAAACATGCATGTACGGTGCGAGTTGCACCGACGCGTACACACTGTAGGGGCGCACTTGTTTGCGACGTACCCATTGAGTCACTGGGAGCCCATGTACGCGTCGTACGACCGGCTCCCATTGACTTCAATGGGAGTCCGACCAAATCGAGTCCGGCAGCATGCGGCCGCATCGTACTCGCTCGGTCGGACTGCAGGAGTCCGGCTCGGTCGGAAATCTCTCCGGATCCGGCTCGGCCGGTGAGTTTTCCGACCCAGATCGGAATCGGCCCCAAAGTGTAAAACAGATATATAGACATATTTTACAGTAACCTTGAGTCTAGCTGTTTAGTAATATATTGGTTTAACTTTATTTTAACAACACATATATAAAAAACAACAGATTCAAAAAATATCTTTCAACATCAAAACTAATAAATAGAAAATAACTACCAAACACTCATCAAACTAAGGATTGTCATCCAAACTGATTTAAAGAATTGTGCTGGTATTTAACTTTTTAAAACTATTTCCACAAAAATAAAATGGAAGGAGAAGAACCAGAGAAAGAGCTATAACTGGTTGAAGTTCTTTACACCAGCAGGACTCAGTTGTACATGAACAGTCTTCCGATGAAGAACCTAAAATGAACAAAGTATATCTTGGGATCTTTTCTCTATTATATCTGGTAAATTAAAGACCACAACTAAAGCGGTGAGGTACAGCGTATGTGAGAAGACATTATCTCAGGTCACAGGAAAAAAATATTCATGTAATACAACAAGCGTGTAGTACCACTTGAAAACATAAGAAAAGGAGCAACTTAAAATTCCACAGAGAAAAAAAGGAGAGGGATGATCAGTCTCCAGACCTCAAGCTCCTGCTCCTGAAAACAAAGTTCTAGCTTAAGTGGCGGGACAATAAAGTGAAACCTCACCACAACTCAACCACTTTGCTGCTTTCTGAATGAACTGTAACTCCATCGTAACAGCTGAAGTGCAGTCTCTAGATGTAATTTTGCAGAATGTGTAAAACTATACTGGTTAATTTGTGCTCCTTTTTTATTGCAGCAGTACAAGCACCCTGAAAAAATGTAAACAAAGAAAAATGTATTAGAATTTCATTTTTGAACATTGGGCAATCAAAACAAGATACAATGGTGAAGTGGAGAAGGGACTTCTTAGGTGTAACTTAAGACTGCTGGTATTATAGTACCTCAGTTTCGTTTTTATCTGTACTAACAGAATGTAGTCCTGTAAGGTTTTATAAATTCCTTTCCTCCAGTTAAAAGAGTCTTTAATTAACAACTTGCTGTAGACAATACCCCTAATAGGCCGAATAATGGCTCGGAAACGTATAATTCATATACATTTCAACACAATAGCACACTTTCTTATACTAAAATATCCTTACAACTTCGGTTCTAGAAATAGCAGATATAAGTTTGTTAACTTTTTACATAGGCTTGATTTGAATCACATTTCTATGTCAATGCATTCTGTCCATCTTCTTTGACATCTTTAATATGTTGTGTAGTGTTTAGAGGATATATTAGCCCCTTCATTAAATATGTTTGCTATCCTTTTAAAGTTTATTTTTAAATGAAAATTTGTCCAGCTAAAAAGTTTGTAATTTCAGTTTCTAGCGAGGGTGATCGTGATTATCGCGACATCATCGCAAATTTCAAAATTTCACAAAAACAATAATTTTACAAGAAAATGAACAACATTTTGGGCTCATAGGTGGCTCTGACATGTTGGGAGTGTGTATAAGACAGCTACATATAAGACTGTATGCAGAGTTTCAGGTTGCCTAGAAACACCCTGTTCCCTTCGCCTGTAAAGTGAACCCCATTACCTCTATATATTCTATGCATGTCAAAACGCAGATTGTTGTTGTAGATAGAGCCCATGTTATAGTCTCTGAGGAAAGCAGAAACAGTTTTATTAACATGTTTCCTGGCTTTGCCAATCTGTGGACAGAATTGGTTTGACCACTTACATTTCGGTCTTTGGCATATTTTAGAGTACCATAACACAATCTAAAACCCCCGGGTCTACACAAAACAAAGATCAAACAAAGTGTAATAAATCACTATATGATTTGAAGGCATGAAAAATGTATAAATGTGCATTTACAGAACCTAGTAGCTAGTGCCACAGACCTAACTGGGGGCACTTCCCTTTTAAGGACGAAATCCCTCACTCACCAGAGGTGACATGCTTCATCATATGGGATTCTCCTCCCAGAGGAAAAACCTAGTTCCTCTGAGGGCTACAACTCTCTCTCTGAGAGAGAGGAGCTCAGGGATGTTTTTAGTAGGATATTATAAATCCACAAATGAAGAGACAACTGTGTGAATGAAGGCGCAGCGCAACAAAAAAATGCGTGAATGTGCAAATAGTGAGAAATAAAACTGACTAGAGAACGCAAACCAGTCACTTTATTCAGATGCGTCCTTTGCCAGGATTAAAAGAGTGTACCCGCGGTATGAATTTAGACCGCAAAGGTAAAATAGAAAAAAGTGGTCAACATGTTTCAGCCATCCACCTAACAGTAGGCAAGGCTTTCATCAGGACCTATTAAGCTGCTGCTATCTCAATAATGTGCTATAACACAAAGGATATGAAACCAGAAAAGCTCCTCAATCTGTCCATTCTTGAAGGGAAGATTACCTACAAAAAGAGAGAAGAAACAGATCTGATCCATACCTATGATCATCAGCATCATGCACAAACTACAACAGGTTCTGTAAATAATAACAAAGAACAAAAGGGAGCTTACCCGTCACTGTTGGGTAAAGAACCACACCTCTACCTGGCGACAGCTCAGGAAGGGAGCACCGCTCTGAAACAAACGGTAAATTTGTATCTTTGACACATCATGTCCTACCAAAAACTAGGTTTATTATAGTAGTCCCGATATCAAAGATAGGCATGTAGAGGGAGTAAAAGTATGTGAACAAGAACGAGGAGTATCAACCTTTAAAACGTACTATGTAAATTTTATAAAAAACTAGCAGGTAGGGAGCCCAAATGACTATAGCGCAAATCTCATCATCAGGACTCCATTAAAACTCATGGGTAGATAAGGTAGCTAGAGTAACTTTGGTAGCCACACTCTCCACATAGACTCAAGAAAGGGATGTGTATCGAGTCAAGTGGTCATGTCTAGGATCCAAATGCCTACAACGTAAATATCACCATCAGTAGCTCCTTTAGAAAGTCAGTTATTAAACAAGGGGCTACAAGATGCTTTGATAGCCACAACCTCCACTTAAAGCCGGAGATCCTTGTAAAATAAGGGGAACAGACTACCCCACCACACCCTCTCTGAAGCGAACAATTAAAACCAAAGAAAAAAGAAGAAAAGAAAAACAAAACAGCAACAAGGCAGAGACACTCACCTCTCCGTCGGTACCCCGAGGTATACAGAGCCTGCAACCGGAGGTGAAGTCCAATCTAACCCGGTGTGCTTTTATAGTCATCAGTAATGATTAATTACACTCAGGTGAGCGCACAAACCGGAGCCGATAACCAAGTAGCTGAGCATGCGTCGAGTGAATATCACTACACTCCTGCGCATGCGTACAGTATCAGAGATGCCCATCTAGTAAAAAATGTATTGGCAGCATTGGATACCCGGGCAGTCAGATCGTTCTCCTGCTGCGCTTGTTGGCCTGCGTCGGACTGACACAGCGCATCTCCCGCCCCAGGCGTTCTCTACGATCTCGGTGCTCCCGGCTGACCTGCGGCGGGGGCACACACAAGGACAAGGCTGGATGACAGCAACTGCAACTGCAACTGCTACAATTACAGCTACAGTAAGGAGCAGACGCTGCCTTTGGGGGGGAGAAACGTTCTTTTATTTCTTGCAAGGTGTTACAAGGTATCTTGAAACATTGTAGCCTACATTGGGCCATGTCAGGGCGGCATGGGAAAACTGGCAAAGCCGTCAATACTCAACAACCCTTGGCCACTACAACCCAGCCCCTAGCACAAAGAGAGTCACTGAGTGGTAGCCGTGGCAAAAAGATTGAGGGGCGCGGCAAAGGAAAGGAAAAAGTGGGGTAAAAAACTGAGAGCATGGACAAATCAAATAAAACTGAAACTATCAAAAAAGCTCAGTTTAAAGGCTCTCGGGATACAGTGGATTGTCAACCATTAATTTCCAACCTTTTTGGCGTCGCTACTCAAAGCGGGACACTCTCATCAGGAACTGCTGAGCTGGGTAAGGGAAGAGAAGAGCAAGGTGCCGCTGACAACACTTTAATCCCCATGGCATAACTTATTTCCAACGCTCCTGATAACTCAGGCACAGGCCATTCTTTAGTTGTGAAGGATCTAGCTCACACAAACACAAACTGTGGGCTCCAGAGAGGGGATAAACTATCTAAAGCTAATCTGGGAGTTATTGAGACGGTGAATACCCCCTCAACGCAGGCTCGCTCTCCAGATATACCTGAAAAATTCTACTCATTAACAGATGACTCAGAGATCTCTGATGTAAGCCTTCCGGCCACCAGCGAAGGAGAGGAGGTCAACTGGAACAGCAGCTCAGAATCAGGGTTTCCATCATTGGTGCAAGGTCAAAAGAAATCGTTGACAACAAAAAAGGGGAGGAAAAATCCACGTGAGACATCAGACTGTGGTAGTCTCGGGGACTTGAGATGGGGCTACTCCGCCTCACAACTAACCTCGCAACTAGGTCAAACGATCAGTCTGGGAGGGACCCCTGCAAGGGAGTCAGCTGGCACGGAGAAGACGAATGACCCCGCTCTATCATTGGTACTACAAACGATCAAAAGCTTCCAGGAGGAGGTGAAGATGGATAACCAGAGGGCACGCTTGGCGGCAAAAAAACTACAGGGGACTGTCAGGAGGGTTAGCAAAACCTGTGCGGATATTGCAGAGAGAATGGCCTCTGTTGAGGCATGCCCGAAACGCTCGAAAAAGATGTTGTGGCCATGAAGACCCAGAATGAAGAGCATGAGGGAACAGTAAAAGACCTGATGTGGAAGCTAGAAGACCAGGAAAATAGGCAACGCCGTAACAATCTCCACTTTCTAGGAATTCCTGAGGGGGTAGAGGGAAGTGATCCCAGAAGATACATGGTCTCTCTATTGAGAGGGGCTTCTGTGAATTAAACACCTGGGATTGGGACAAGGAGATTCAACGAGCCCACAGATTCCCCTTATTGCCCTCAAAACGCCCAACGAATACCCCAGAACGACCACCAGCTATGTTGATATATTTTGGGAATTTTTTACTACGACAATCTCTGTATGACCTAGCTCGTCCAACAGCAAAAAAGGAATTTGAAGGAGTGAGTTTCTTCACCAGGCCTGATTTCGCCCATGCTACCGTGGAACGGAGATGGAGACTAAGACAGCTTTTTTCCCCATTTCAACAGATCGGTGCTGAGGTTTATTTACAGAACCCCGCTAGACTAAAGATTATATTTAAGGGGGTGACCCGCAGCTTTGTGTCAGAGATTCAAGCACAAGCTTATTTGAAGGAGATTTCCAGTAGTACAGGGAAGAAAGACTGAGAGAGAGCATAAATGCTTATACAGGGGACAAGTCTCAGCATATGTCTATGTTGATTTGCAGCATGTAGAAATCTATTTTTTTTGTTTGCTTTAATTGATAAGTGATTTTCTAAGGGTGCAATTATTAATGTTTGGTATAGAAGAGGTGAAAGGTCTGAGGAGCGACGAGGTTACGATTGCTTAGATGTCATCATCATGGCTCGGTCCGAGCCAGGTCACCTCAGCTATAGGTGGTGGGAGGGGGAGGGGATTGGGGGCAGTGGGGGGGTCGAGGGAGGGAGGGGGCTGGCCAGAGGGTGAGATATCTTCTACATCAAAGTCCTTAATTAAGTGTTCTCTGTGCACCTCTTGATGGATAAAATACGTATTGCCACCATCAATATTGATGGCCTGAATGATCCTAAGAAAAGACGTCATACCGCCAGAGGGCTCCGCCTTTTAAAGGCAGATTTAGTATGTATACAGGAGACTCACATAGAGGGAGCTCAAAAGTATCTCTTGAAATCTTTAGGATATAGAGTGGTCGGAGGGACAACATAAAACACACGGACAAGAGGGGTGGCGATTTTGTCCTCAAATGCTACATTACAATTTCCTCGAGCAGTGGCTGACCAAGCAGGAAGATGGGTGATAACAGAATGTCGTGTATCCACTGGGGAATTGCTAACCATTTGTTCAGTCTATGGTAGTATTCTTGACGACCCAGGGGTATTTGAACAGGTAAATAATGAGCTTGTGGCCTGGTCGCTCCCGATCATTTTTTGTGTGGACTTTAACATAAATATTCCAGCTAACATGAAATTGCACTCAGAAATTAAGGGGACCTATAGTGGCAGGAAACCTAAAGTATTTCGAGCATTAAGGGCACTTTGCATAGAACAAGAGCTGAGCGATGTATGGAATTGGCAAAATGCTTCCGATCCAGGTTTTACATTTTTTTCTAATCCTCACAAAGTTCATGCCCGACTTGATTTTATACTAGTATCCTATTCCCTTCGTCTTGATTGTAAGATAGAAAAAGCCCCACGCATACTCTCTGATCATAGCCCTCTAGTAATACAAATTAAGGGGAAAGAATCTAGATTCCAGCCTAGCTTTTGGAGTTTTGAACAAGCTCTTCTGTTGAATGAGGATTATTGCAAACATATGAGGAATTGGATTCCATTGTTCTTAAGGGAAAATTTAGGTAGTGCAGGAATTGATAATGTTTGGGATGCGCTGAAAGCAGGTATACGTGGGGAAACCCTTAGATTTTCCCTGAATTTAAATAAAAGGAAACAGCAACAATTTACAAGTCGCGTTAGGTCAAGCGGAAGAGGATCTGGTCAAAACACTTCAACAGGGAGGGGGGATAGAAGAGGCACAGGCCAAGGTGATTGTGGCAAAATCACGTATTATGGAAACAATTGCCAAAGATGCGGCTGACAGACTTTCAGTATGGAAAGAGACTACATATGAGTGTAGTGAGCAGGTGGGACATCATTTGGCCGTGAGAGCCAGACAAAAGACCTCTCAGATTATAATACAGGAGATAAAGGACCCTATATGAGGACTAGTTTCGGATCCAGATAGTATCCGGAAGACGTTTTTTCATATTATCAAAAGCTATACCAGGACGACCTCTCAGGAGACCCTAGAGAAATTAGGGAATATCTAAATTCAATTCCGGCAGAACAATTTTTGGCGGAGGATCAGCAACAACTAGAAGCTCACCCAGATTGGATCGAGATATTATTAAGTATCAATAGCTTGCCTAATGGTAAAGCCACAGGGCTAGATAGTATCCCTGCTGAGTTTTATAAAAAAAATCACAGCAGCTCAAAGATTGCATTACCCTGTTGTTTAATCATGTATTCAAAGGGGGTAAACCACCAAGTTCCTGGTCTTCTGCAAAAATAGTGATTTTTCTTAAAAAAAATAAACCAGCGAGTGAGCCCGGGTCTTACCGACCAATAACACTGATAAATAGCGATAGTAAGATATGCTCCAAAGTGCTGGCTTCCCGTATAACACGAATTCTACATAAAGTAGTTTCTGAGCGTCAGCATGGATTCATCCCGAGGAGGGGGACAAATGATCACATTCGGAGGGTAATTACACTTTTAGATGCTACTACAATATCTAACGACCCAATGGCCCTAATTCTACTTGATGCCGAGAAGGCCTTTGACAGGGTCTCCTGGCCTTTCTTATGGGAGGCCCTGTCCAGGGTCGGTATCAAAGAGGGGCTATTACAGCTCATTAAAATGCTCTACTACCAGCCGGTGGCCAGGGTCTATGTTAATAGCATACTGTTGGAGCCTTTTGATATAACTAGAGGGACCCGACAAGGCTGTCCGAACTCACCCCTATTATTCGCGGTCTATATTTGTTACACGGAAAGCAACCTGTGGATTATCGGTGTTACAAGCTGTAGCACTACCACTCCCATAGTGCATCTGGTCTGAGGGTTGGGCTGTGTGCTATAGCATTCCACACAAGTACATGTGACTACCTGACTATAAAGGAGGTCTGCCCACTCACCCAGGTGCTTGGCTTACTCTCATTGTGTGGACCACGCCCCTTTGACCCGGATCCTCTCCTGTGAAAGTTCCTGTTGGAGATCCTAATTCTTGTTGGATCGGCGCCATGTTTGGAATCACTTCTCCCTGTATCTATTATTTAGCGGGCCTTGGCTCATGGATATCTGCTGTCAGGAGGTGACTGTGGGGAGATTTCTCTCTGCTCTGAAATTCGAACGTGCCGTGCCTCTCTTGCGGCTGCTAACGGCTTCACCCGAACATCAAAGAATCTCCTGCCTCTCCCCTGCAGCGCCTGGAATCATCAACACCTCTCCCTGTCCTTTTCAGCTTTCAGTTGTGCAACGAGTCGCACCAGGTTTGTCCGCACAGCGCGAGGACGCGCTGTTTATTCGTGTGGATTACCGTCACCTCTAGGAGGTGAAGAATTGGTTATTGTCTTTCCGCCTTGAGACGCGATGTCATGCTGTGAAGCCCGCCTTCGTTCCCTTCACGACAGTGCAGTTTGATAGTAAGAACTGTCCACTTTGCCCCACTTTTTATTTTTGAGCATTTGGTTTACCTTTGGGACAATTAAGGACACTCACATGGTGTATTCAACGCTGGATGCAAGGAATTGCCATTTTTTTTGTAGTTTTGAATACACAACTTTATAGCTTGCCTCTCCTTTGGAACATTTCCTGTATAACCAGGGCAAGATACTTTTTTGCGCTTAAGCTCATGCACCAAACGGAAGAACTCTGAAGGCAGACGTATGCCTCTAATTACCTGCTGCACTGCATAGTCACGCTCTGCTTTAAAAGAGCGATCTTGTATTTTTTTATTATATTTTTATTTTGAAGAGACTTCTTATTTGGCTTGGACCCACCTACATCTACTGTGAGTATGAGATGGTACACAGCCCACACTTCTAGAACCTTGGCGTTGTAGTTTGCCTTCTCTCTGTTAAAGAATAAGTAGGCAGTGAGAGGCTTCTTAACCCTTGTCCTTTTCTCTTTCCTCTTTTTTATTTTTTATGTTATGCAGTATTGGGATAAAGCTCCAGGATCTCACTTCTCCCCATCTGGTCCAGTAGGAGGTGTTCCCTGGTGGTCCGTCTGTTGTCTCTTCTCTCCCTGGGGGTATTAGTCATTTTCATTGTCGTATCATTAGCTTAAGGTGACTATATCTTAGGGGAGAGTGGGGGCCCCTCTTCGCTCCCGTGGATATTGGTTCTTCTGCTCTTCGGAAGTGAGTCCTGACAGAAAGCCAAGCCCACGTTTTTCATATCCCCTGAGCGAAGATGGATAAGGGCGCCACATATGATACCATCATGGATAGTTCCCTGTCTATTGAAAACCCAGAGCCTAACATGAATGAGTTAGCTGCTGCCATAGTCACACTACAAACCGAACTAAGAGCACTAAGGATAGAAAACCAGCGCTTAGTGACAGAATTAGACACCATAAAGGCCCATAGACAAATAGACGCCAGAACAGCTGATCTAACTCCTAAGCACAAAAAGAACTATATACAACCCGCCCATTTCCAAGTTCCTTCCTCTTCCTCTGCTGCTTCCTCTGAGGCAGTTAGTACTCCACCCGTAAATGTGACGGTAATGACCGCTTCTCCAGCGCCTTTAGCCATGCCAGAGAGGTTTAATGGAGATAGCAGCAAATATGGGGTGTTTATGAACCAATGTCATTTGCAATTTTTATGTAGGTCGGCCTCGTTTCCTGATGATGCGGCCAAAGTCGCCTTCATAATCTCATATCTGAGTGGCAACGCTGCACTCTGGGCAGTACCACTGGTAGAAAACGATGATCCCGTTTTGTATAACTTACCGCAGTTCAAAGACAGAATGAAGAGTCTTTTTGCGCAACACTCATATATGCAGGCAAGTGACAACGAGCTATTGGGGCTCAAACAGGGATCGAGGGATTTACTGACCTACATTACCACCTTTAACAGGTTGGTCACAGAGACCCAATGGCCAGAAGAAAAAAGAACCTCCCTATTCTACAGGGGATTAAAAGATGAGTTAAAAGACATCCTATCACAGATAGTTGATCCTCCTGAGGATTGTCCTTCGTTTATTGACTTGGTGGTAAAATTGGACCACCGGTTAAGTGAAAGAAAGGGCGAGAAAACCAAAGGGGACTATTCTCGTTTCGTCCTACACAGGGGAGAAAAGAAACATGTGAAGGACACTAGTGAACCTATGCAGATAGGCAGCATTAGGGGTCCGTTATCAAGTGAAGAACGAGACAAGCGTAGGAAACTGAACCTTTGTCTCTACTGTGGCAAAAGCGGACGTTACGCCAGAGATTGTACAGTTAAACCAAGAACGGGCTTGAAGACCTCTTCTGTGAGAACTGGGTATGCTATCCAGTCGGAAAACTGAGAGACTTGGGGGACAAAGAGATCGATCCTTCAAGTCCTTCTCTCTTACAGATCTCTCAGTTTTTAGCTAACACCCTGGCTCCTGTGCCTAAACACTTTACCATATCAGTAGTACTAATCCTGCCACCACAGCACAGAAAAACCATGTCCATATTGTTGGATTCGGGGGCCACGGGAAATTTTCTGGATATCTCCTTGGCTAGGACACTTGGTATAGACTTTATTCCAAAATCACAACCTGAAAAGGTAAGAGCAGTCGACAGTACGGAGTTATCGTCGGGATTACTGGCCTATCAAACTCCTGATATCACTTTGTTATGTGACAATGGACATTCAGAGAAAATAACTTTTGACTTGATTGATACCCCTAATTTCGTAGCCATTTTAGGGGTGCCCTGGTTACAACTACATAACCCGCACATAGATTGGGTTACAAGAAAGGTAACATTAAGATCCCATTACTGTATGCTACATTGTTACCTAGAAGCCACGCAATAGCAGTCCCCTCTAAGTTGTGCAATATCCGAGAACACCCGTCCTTTCTTACCTTCTGAATACACTGATTATAAAGATGTTTTTTGATGAAGCGAAAGCGGTGGCCTTGCCCCCGCATCGTTCCTATGATTGTAGGATAGATTTAGTCCCTGGTGCTGATCTACCGGTCAGTAGGGTGTACGCTCTCACGGAACCCGAAACCAAGTACCTCTATGACTATCCCCAAGACATGCTCAAGAAAGGGTACATTCGTCACTCGACTTCTCCAGTTTCCTCCCCTATCTTTTTTATCCCCAAACGAGAGGGAGGCTTACGAGCTTGCCTGGACTACCGCGCACTTAACAA
Source organism: Calotriton arnoldi (assembly GCA_963921515.1). Lineage (NCBI taxonomy): Eukaryota > Metazoa > Chordata > Amphibia > Caudata > Salamandridae > Calotriton > Calotriton arnoldi. The sequence goes on from CAWUFW010004049.1 coordinate 448,809, forward strand.
AGTCACAATAAAAAACAAGTACCCTCTCCCGCTCATCTCCAATCTTCTTGATCAAGTACGGAGAGCTAAGATATTCACTAAGCTCGATCTCTGGGGAGCCTACCATTTAATCCGCATCAGAGATGGAGATGAGTGGAAGACGGCATTCCGCACCAAATTTGGACTCTACGAGTACTGCGTAATGCCTTTTGGCTTATGCAATGCCCCTGCGGCATTTCAATTTTTTGTAAATGAAATCTTGAGAGATTACCTGGATTTGTTTGTGATAGTCTATATAGACAATATACTGATTTATTCACAAACAGAACAGGAGCATGTGGAGCATGTAAAAAAGATATTGCAACGTCTTCAAGAAAATCACCTGTTTGCCAAGCTCGATAAATGCCTCTTTCATACAAAGAAAGTACAATCCTTCTTAGGCTTTGCCAACTTTTATAGGAGGTACATAGATCATTTCTCTGATATTATCACTCCTATCACAAGGCTACTAAAAAAGGGAGTGGTATTCCAATGGGATGATGTTGCAGAAAATGCGTTTCGCACTCTAAAGGACAAGTTTGTCTGATCTCCCATCATCCGTCATGCTGATGGAACACAACCTTATTATGTAGAGGCTGATGCGTCTCAATACGCAGTAGGTGGGGTTTTGTCACAAAGAGATCTTAAGACGGGAAGCTTGCATCCTGTGGCTTATTTTTCCAAGACCTTGCTACCTGCCGAACAAAACTACACAATAGGAGAAAGGGAGCTACTAGCCATTAAACTGGCTTTTCAGGAATGGAGACATTACTTGCTTGGGTCTCCACATGTCATAACCATATACTCCGATCATCGGAATCTTCAATTCATTAAGGCGGCTAGAGCCCTTACCCCTAGACAGATGAGGTGGGTCTCCTTTTTTAGCGAGTATGATTTCATTATCACCTACCGCCCTGGAGCGAGACAAGGAAAAGCAGACGCCTTGTCCCGACTGGGAAAGGAGCAAAAAAACACTTTGGACTCTCCACTACCCATTATACCAGATGGAAAAATATTAGCTGTGTGTGATGTTCATAAAGAGGAATCTGCTACCTCTTCTGATAAACTCGCCCTTGCTTACTCTAAAGTTACCCCTAACGAGTGGTTATCGGATACCCTGAATAAGATCTTGAACAAACTGTACTATCATGACAATCGTTTGTATATACCCACAGATGAGCTTCGTACCCAAATCATGAAATGGTGTCATACTCTTCCATTGGCAGGACATCCTGGAAGGGACAAAACGGTGCAAACTTGTCAGAGATGGTTCTGGTGGAAGGGGATGAAACAGGACATCAGTGAATTCGTTAAAGCATGTCCTACTTGTGCCAGACAGAAACCCCTCCATTGTGCCCCTGCTGGTTTGTTACGTCCTCTGCCTATTCCCCATATACCCTGGCACTCCATTAGCATGGATTTTAACACTGATTTGCCTGCTACACAGGGTTTCACGACAATCTTGGTGATAGTAGACTTATTGTCCAAGATGGCTCATTTCATCCCTCTCAAAAAGCTTCCCACGGCCAAAGAACTGATAGACGTGTTCATCAAGCAGATAGTAAGACTGCACGGGTTGCCCTCTGTAATCATTTCCGATAGGGAACCTCAGTTTGTGTCAAAATTCTGGCAGGGCATGTGTGAGGCATTACGCATAGACCATCGTCTTTCTTCGGCCTATCACCCTCAAACTGATGGGCAAACTGAAAGAACTAACCAAACACTAGAACAGTATCTGCGATGCCTATTAAGTACAGTCACTAGTAGTTGGGTACAAGCCCTCCCATTGGCAGAATTCACCTATAATAACACAAATAATTCAGCCACCAAAATCTCTCCATTTTTCTTTTCTAATAGGTATCATCCCAAGTTCTTACCCCTTCACCTTCCTTTTTCTACTATTGAGATACCCGCGGTCACAGAACACCACACTCAACTCACAACCATATGGAACCAGGCTAGACAAGAACTGCAAGTAGCAAAAGAACATATGAAAACACAGGCTGATAAACTCAGACGTCCTGCCCCTGAATACGAGGTGGGAGATCAGGTATGGTTAGCCACAAAAAACATCAGGTTATCAGGACCCAGAAAGTTGCAACCCAGATATATAGGCCCATATAAGGTCCTTCACATTATTAAACCTGTCGCCCTAAAGTTAGAACTCCCATCCGAACTACAAGTACATCCCGTTTTTCACACTTCTCTGCTTAAAAAGTTTGAACCTCCTTCATGTCCCGAACCCCCACCCCCTCCCGTTAGTGTAGATGGAGAGCTAGAATATGAGGTCAGGCGTATTGTAGACTCCCGAAGACATAAAGGAAAATTACAATACCTAGTAGATTGGGTAGGATATGCTCCTGAAGATAGAACTTGGGAACCCGCTGATCAGGTTCATGCTCCTCTACTGGTAAGGAGGTTTCATGCTTTAAACCCTTCAAAACCTCGACCTGTCAATAGGCCTTTGGGGGGGAGAACTGTTACACGCCAAGCAACCTGTGGATTATCGGTGTTACAAGCTGTAGCACTACCACTCCCATAGTGCATCTGGTCTGAGGGTTGGGCTGTGTGCTATAGCATTCCACACAAGTACATGTGACTACCTGACTGTAAAGGAGGCCCGCCCAGTCACCCAGGTGCTTGGCTTACTCTCATCGTGTGGACCACGCCCCTTTGACCCGGATCCTCTCCTGTAAACGTTCCTGTTGGAGATCCTAAATCTTGTTGGATCGGCGCCGTGTTTGGAATCACTTCTCCCCGTATCTATTATTTAGCGGGCCTTGGCTCACGGATATCCGCTGTCAGGAGGTGACTGTGGGGAGATTTCTCTCTGCTCTGAAATACGAACGTGCCGTGCCTCTCTTGCGGCTGCTAACAGCTTCACCCGAACATCAAAGAATCTCCCGCCTCTCCCCTGCAGCGCCTGGAATCATCGACATCTCTCCCTGTCCTTTTCAGCTTTCAGTTGTGCTACGAACTTGCACCAGGTTTGTGCGCACAGCGCGAGGACGCGCTGTTTATTCGTGTGGATTACCGTCACCTCTAGGAGGTGAAGAATTGGTTATTGTCTTTCCGCCTTGAGACACGATGTCATGCTGTGAAGCCCTCCTTCGTTCCCTTCACGACAGTGCAGTTTGATAGTAAGAACTGTCCGCTTTGCCCCACTTTTTATTTGCGAGCATTTGGTTTACCTTTGGGACAATTAAGGACACTCACATGGTGTATTCAACGCTGGATGCAAGGAATTGCCTTTTTTTTTGTAGTTTTGAATACACAACTTTATAGCTCACCTCTCCTTTGGAACATTTCCTGTATAACCAGGGCAAGATACTTTTTTGCGCTTAAGCTCATGCACCAAACGGAAGAACTCTGAAGGCAGACGTATGCCTCTAATTACCTGCTGCACTGCATAGTCATGCTCTGCTTTAAAAGAGCGATCTTGTATTTTTTTATTATATTTTTATTTTGAAGAGACTTCTTATTTGGCTTGGACCCACCTACATCTACTGTGAGTATGAGATGGTACACAGCCCACACTTCTAGAACCTTGGCGTTGTAGTTTGCCTTCTCTCTGTTAAAGAATAAGTAGGTAGTGATAGGCTTCTTAACCCTTGTCCTTTTCTCTCTCCTCTTTTTTATTTTTTATGTTATGCAGTATTGGGATAAAGCTCCAGGATCTCACTTCTCCCCCATCTAGTCCAGTAGGAGGTGTTCCCTGGTGGTCCATCTGTTGTCTCTTCTCTCCCTGGGGGTATTAGTCATTTTCATTGTCGTATCATTAGCTTGAGGTGACTATACCTTAGGGGGGAGTGGGGGCCCCTCTTCGCTCCCATGGATATTGGTTCTTCTGCTCTTTGGAAGTGAGTCCTGACAATATTGATTCCTTTTTACGACAGATAGAAAATAATAGGGCCATCAGACCCATGGTGACTCATAGCTGGGAAACGAAAGTGCTGGCGTATGCCGACGATATCGCCCTTGTAACCCCAGACCCTATTGAAACTCTTCAGGAAATTGAAAAGGAAGCAGATAGATTTGGGAAGCTCCCTGGATATGCACTTAACCGCTCCAAAATGCAAAAAGTGATTGATAAAAATATAGCAATCATCGATCACAGAGTTACGGAACAAGCAACCTATTTAGGGATAGATATATCTGCAAGAATAGAGGATATCATCAGAGACAATATAGAACCTCTATTAGCTAGAACCTAGCTAGACTTGCATCGGCTAAATAATCTTCATTTATCTATTATTGGGAGATGCAATATTATAAAAATGATTTTCTTTCGTAAGATTTTATATTTTTTGCAAGCAATTCCACTGGAATTTTCAAATGAATGTTTGAAGAAAATGGAAGATATGTTCTCCCGATTTATATGGGCATATGCCAAGCCAAGAAGGGCCTTCAAATTTCTTACGCTCCCGAGGGAGAAAGGAGGGTGGGCTTTACCCAATCTTAGATTGTATTATTGGGCTACCACACTTTTATATAATCGAGTATTGGTGCAAGAGAAACCGACTGATAGACGCATTAGAGAGGTGCCGAATCCGCTTGAGCTCATATTAGGGGAAGAAGCTTGGGGGTGGCTATGGCGCTATCTAAATGATAACCACTATAAAAAGTCAGATTTAAGACATTATCAAGGGGATTTAAAGTTTGGAAAACTGTTCGTAGAATACTTGGTATTGGAAGATTAAATTATTACACACCACTGGACAATAACCCAAATCTGCCTGGAATATTTAAAGATCAAATGATTAAAAAATGGGGAGAGATGGGCCTGTTGAAATTTGGGTCCTTCTTTTCTGTCGATGGATTTGTCTCTTTTGAAAATCTTAGAGAAACGTTTAAGATAGAGCGGAGAGACTTCTTTAAATATCTCCAAGTAAGGGATTTTTCACTCAAGAAGGGAGGAGGACCAATTGGTTTTACCAGAAATTGTATAATAGAGACACTAGTTGGAGACAGGGACCCCTCCATACGCACCATTTATAATCTTTTCAATGCTCTGATGAAAGATGATCTGGAACGATGGTCACTAAGATGGAAAGAGCAAATAGGTATATCGGAGGCTTTATTTCAGCACTCATTCGAGTTGGCACGGAAGGTCTTAATCCCGGCCCGCCTACAGGCACAATATTTCAAGACCTGCTTTTCATTATACTACACCCCTAAAAAGATAGCTAAATGGGGGTTGGTAAAGGGACATATTGTCCCCGATGTGCTTTATACCAGGCAGATTTGGTTCACATTTTTTCTTCTTGCAATATGCTTACGAGCATAAAACAGGATATTACCACATTTTTCAAAGAAGCCCTTGGAATAGATTGGTTCCTATCTTCCTGTATGATTGTTTTAGGGGTAGCAGAAACTGAACAGGGGAATGTGGGTCAAGAGCTGGTATTTATAGCCATGGCGGTCTTGCGACTTTGTACAGCATCTGCGTGGCTGGACCCCAACCCCCAAACTTTTCAACAGTGGCTCGCCCGCTTCTTAGCAATTATAACTTAGAAAAAGCAGTGTACTCCAGAAAAGAGATTTGCGCACGAACAAAAGGTGTGAAAAGGTGGGCGCCGGTGGCAGGATGGGTAGAAGGAAATTGTTAAATTGTTAAACTACTTAGGGGACAGTAATGGAGAAAAGATTGACTACATCGACTACATTGCAGGAACTGTACTGGGATTTAAAGGTCGAGTGACTAGGTAGGACTGTTAGGAAAATAAACCTAGAGCTTCAACGGCCCCCTGGGAGGGTAGGGTGGGATAAAGAGGGGAAAAAATGCACTATTGTTATTACTAAGTTAGTAAATTCTATTGTTTGTACACATATATTAACATTGTGCAAAATAAAAAATTATTTTTAAAAAAAAGGATGCTGTCAGTATGTAAGTCAATAGAATTAGGAAGTGTGTTAGATGCATTAGGAAGAAGTCCTATTAGTGGTTGCTGTTTAAAAAAAGAAATGTAATACAGAAATGGAAATTGTTGAAACAGTGGAATAAACCACACCTGCTGTATCTCATTTGGAAGTAGCGTGTTCCTTCTAGAATGTGCTGTGAACTTGTGACCTACTGGTTCCACTGGGTTGCTATAGACACTGATCTAAGAGTGTTTTGTGGGAGAAATGTGTTAAAGAAACAGAACATTTTTTAAAATGTTGAGGAGTTATGATTTAAGTAATGGTAAACGTTACACTCTAATTGAGAACTTTGGAACAAACTGTTGTGCATTATTTAAATTTTAAAAAACTGAAGCTAGATAGGTTTGGACTCCCGTTTATTTTTACAATTACTCCGCAATCATCGCTAAAACATTGCAAACATGGAGAGACAGGAACCTCATTTTGAAAGAGAGGGAAAAGGTTAACAGATGATAACCATTCACAAGTGGAGCTAGAGTAGTCTAAAATGACAGACATGATTTCATTTGCTGCCTTCCCCATGATCATAGAGGAGGACGGACGGCCGCAGCTTTCTACAATGGATTGCTCCACTTAAGGGATCCTACTGGTCCCCCAGACCTCATTGCCCCCATCAGGGGGGGCCGTAGATGTAAACGGGTCTGGCAAGTCCGCGGGGGCCTCAGGTGGAGTTCCTCCAAAAAAAAGGCTCCTCCTGTGTGTGCTCCTGTGTGCCCCTCCGGTGTGGAGAGGCAAGTCTGTGCCTGTGAGTGCGGTGGCCCTAGGTGGTCACTGCGGTGAGTGAGCCCGGGCAACTGCGGTGGTGGCTCAGTTAGATCTGAGTGTTGCCTGCGGGGGCTCGGAGTACTCCCACTTGTAAGGCACCCCAATTGCGCCCACTCTCGAGTATCAGCTATCCCCACAGGCATCCACCGGACACCGGACAGCAGGACACAGCGATTCAGCCATGGGGGGTGCCAGGTCAAACCCTCCCCTCTCAGAGCAGCACGGAGCCCCTCAGCCACAGTTCGCTACCTACCAGGTGCTAGAGGAAACCACAGCAAGGCACAGTAAGACACTGCAGCGCAGAGCAGGTGTGTGGGCACAGTGAAGGCAGGAAGTGATAAGGTGTGACTGGACCTCGGGGGCAGAACAGCCCTCCTGAGAGCCTTACCACTGCAGGAGACCAGGCCAGGTTATCACCCCCACCCGCCCCCAATGCCAAACAGCCTCCATTCCAGCTCAATCCCACTCAGCAGCAACTCTGCTGTAGACCAAGTGCACTTGTACCAGACAACCTAGAGCCAGCGGGGCGGCTGGACAAGCCCAGGGAGGGGCTGATGCAAAGAATAAATCTCCTGTCACCCACTCCATTCCACGTTACCCCTGGAGAACCCTGAACTGCGTCTGGTGGACACTGACTACAGATCCTCACCCCATTGGGCAGACATTTCCACATTATTATAAAAGGAACACCATCTTAAAAGGAAAAAAATTAAAAAAACTACAAAAGTCCACAAGGAAACCTGTTCCAAGTCAAAGTCTGCATCAGATAGAAAAAAGGGAGCAGGCACATTAAGCGAAGATCCAACATCTACAACCTGTCATGAGCACACGGTGTAGCAGCTTGAACCATGGATCTCCACAAACGAGACCCAACTCAAAACACTTAGCTCCCAACCTGATTACCAAATTTTTATTTCCTAAACCTCCAGTGGGCCCCCGTCTTCTGATGGGAACAACCTCACAGAGAGCAACTTAAGTTCCAAAAAGGATGTCATCATTATCAACAACCAACATTAAAGCTCCCCACTGGACCTCCTAGACCGGGGCCTCAAGGCTTTAAAGCGCCGATCTCACTCCTGCCCAAACATGGGGGGAGCCACCAGACCCAGTCCATTGCACCCCAGGCTGGACAAAGATTCACAAAATCTCAAGACTCTCACCACATTGGATCAGGATCAATCCTCTACAGTCACACATTCAGCGAACGCCCCAGTCAAGACTGTTGCCCAAATCCATCAAGCGCCAATATCTTCCACAGAAACAGCACCCGACACAGCCTGAGATCAGTCCGAGGTGCTCCACAAACAAGATTCACGGGACCCATTGCCGTAATTTTTATAGAACATAGAAACCATAATTGAACAAACACTGGAGCACACTCCACAGCTGTTCAGATTACACAGTGGACTCAACCAGTCCCACTCTGGCTCCCAAAACACAGATAATTCCTATACGATGGCCACCTCCTAATCTTCAACATCCAGTAAACCTCAATATCTAACGGCCAAAGCTCTATTATGGCAATCTTTCAAAATGGAACTCCAAATAGATCTCCTTCAGTCTATTGCCCAGCGCCTGGCAGACCTGACCAGAAAAATTGACCTAATTGAAAACATGTATTTCGTCTTGCAAAACCTGTGCTCCTGTTCATGTGCAGCAATTATTGATCAGTGGTCAACTTTACTGTCTGTTTTGACAGCTCTGACTGATTCTAACCAAGGCACCAGCGGGCCCCTATCATTAGGTCTCCACCCAGTCGCAAGTCCTCCACACCAAGACATGGTACCTTTGGATCACTAAATTAACCTACCAGAATGTCCCTTAACAATATCAACCCCTCAATCACCCTTACCACTTTTGAATACTGTTCTAGCTGGCTCCCTAGAGGGCTGGCCCGGAATCCTCATCCGGCCACAGGCAGAAGATAGGGATAAAGGTCCACCGAGCCCCAACTGCCAGGAAGGGTCAATCTCCAGGAAGGCTAAGAAAAACTGAGAAAACTTCAAAAAAGAGCTAAAGCAAAAAACGGAGCTGTGTCCCTTGCCAACTGCAAACAAGCTACTGGAAATTGCCCTGTTCAGTTTTACCCAATTTTTACAACAAAGACAGTTAGTAACAACTCCAACGATTCATCAGTCAAAGAACCATGTATCATCCAAAGTGCACCCAATTAAAAAGGCCGAAGGACAAGCCCTGACGACTCCTGATCCATTCCCAGTTGCAAAGAAGGTGGCCATCTGCTCTTACGCTATCCAGACTGCTTCCACAGGTGACGCAGCCATAATGAGGAGATCATATATCGGCCCTACAACCACCCCTTCAAACAGAAGGGGAAAGACGGATGCTTGAACCCAAGCTCCCCTGAATGTAGAGCGCAGTGCACTCAATGGCGAGAGATCCAACTGGGGTCCCCAAAACTTGAACCACCCACTGTCAGACACATCCCATGGCACCGCAATTCACGGACAGCCAGCAAAACCCAGAAGCCTAGTGGTTCCCTAGGGTCATGTTCTTGCATTCAACTGACAGAGCAACAGCCCCTTGAAGTTAGAGAACGGCATTGTCGAGGTGGCCTTTACATTAAAGGCAACCATGACATCCTGAACAGAAGCAACATACTACACCTAATGACACACATATTGTCCTCGGCCAACATAAGATCGGCAGACCTTGCCTGGGTTAAATTCCAGTGTCTTCCAGGGAACATCCATGGTAAGTCTACCCTGGTCGGGCTGTTCCAGTAGTAACACCTAACAGCATTGTTACAAGAAGCCAACCAATTGGTGGACTGCGGGATTGAGATCAAGCACTGTCCACAAAATAGATACCCCAATCTCCTTACCATTGAAGCACAAAAGCCAGCAACCTACTCCATCCTCAAAGGAGCCAATGGCAACTACACAGGCAGTACCTCTTCCACAATCAGCACCAACATGACGCCCTGAGAATCACACGCACATCAGAACAAAGGACAGTCTTTTCTGGTAAAACCGGAACTCACAATTACAGCGGTTATCAAGCATTGTCAGGCAACCACCACTTTCGATAGCACCCCCAAACCACTTAAACACAATTCCGTCACCCGCCAGATTGGCCCATAAACATACCTAACCATCATGTCCTGGAACGTGGCAGGCATTCATAAACTCATTAAGGCAAAGTCAATACTTGAGTATCTCCAAAACAGCGACATCATCTGCCTGCAGGAAACCTGGGCCACGGAAGCAACAATATCATTGGGTTATTTTGAAATTCCTAACCTGGCCATAATGCGTAACATATTTGGGAGACCAACCGGGGGTCTCTCCATCTTCATCAAACACACATTCGAAGGGTGGAAATTACAGTAATCCCAATTTCCTCATCTGGAACACAAGCACTAGTCATCAATGGAATAAAAAATAAAAACCAGCAGCTTCGACTGCTTCTTGTTAACTGTTACGTTAACCCGGCACTTCACCAGAGAAATCAAGCCCTAGACGACCTAGCAGACATTGCAAGCTGCCAAATAGCAACAAAATATCAAAAGAGGTTGTCCAACTACAAGCTCTTTTGGACAACCACAGTCTACACTCCTTACACAAGCTCAAACAGACCAAAGACCCAGCATGGCTTAGCTCCCTACTTTGAGGAACATTTCTACCATTTATTACATTTTTATCAGTGAACTGCTAGTCCCAGACCTCTGCAATTTTGACATTGACGACAGAGAAGAGAGCGACCACAGACCCCTTAGAGCAACATTTCGTCTTACCACAAAAGATGCATTGCAGTACACACCAATTTGGGAAACAATTGGGTTGAACGTGACAAAGTACTCCGCAGAATAAAATGGTCCCCGATTCTAGGCCCCAAACTAACCACCTGGATAGCAATCAATGAAGAATTATCTTTAACACGAAGCCCGGAGGAACTCCTGGAATACTGGGTTGATATTTTAGGAGACCTGCAAATGGCACTGAAGGGCACCCTGGCAGCCCATTAACATCAGCGGCAGACCCAATCAAACGGTCCTCAGCTCCACGAAGATAAGGAGACGTCGGCAATAAAGCAGAAGCTCCAAAAGGCCTTAAAGGCAAGAAGGAGTGGTGCAAATAAAAAAGCTTGGGAGCAACGAATCAAACAGATAGAAGCACACTGGCAAAAAATCTTTTCTATACTTAAAAAAAATTCCACTTCATTTTGGAAGTACATCAATCAACTTAGTAATCAGAGCCAGTCCAAAGAGAATGGAGTAGTAGACAGGGTATGGGTCAACTACGTCAAACAACATTACAGCAGTGAGATGGTCGAAACACTAGCGAAGCGTCCCACACTGACATTTAACCTTCTGGGGACGCAAGATTTTGAAATCTCAGAAGCAGCAGTAATGAAAATTATTAAACAAATGCAAGATGACGGTGCGCCGGGACCCAATGAAATACCAGCAGGAGTGTTCAAATCAGCTCAAACATTCTGGGCAGGGCTCCTCAAGCCCCTTTTTAATTAAGCCTTCCTCACAGCTGCAATTCCACCATCATGGCAAGGATCAATCCTATTTCCAATTCACAAAAAGGGCAATCGAACAAATCCAGCCAATTATCGGCTAATTGCCTTATTGGATATCAAAACCAAGGCCTACGCTCGCATCTTACTAGGTAAACTGGAAACCTGGGTTGCTGAAAACAACATTCTCCCCCAGACCCAGTCATGATTTAGATCAGACTGTTCAACTACAGATAATATACTGGCATTGGCCTACCTATCAAAGAGAATTACCACCAACACGGGCAGCCCTATTACCTGAACCAGGGGCAAGGTAAAGATTAGAATCCTAACAAAGGTTCAAGTAATACATTACATACAACATAAATTTAAATGACATTGAAAATAATCCCAACATAACAAATTTACGAAACCTACATCACATAAGACAAACTTTACAGAACTGCAAAATAATATTACAAAATGATACCCCTATACCAATTACAATATGTACAAAATTACATAAGACAATAATATAAGAAACAATACGATCATTAGACGGTGGTGCTCGCACAGTTACACAACAAACAATATAAACACAGTTGACAGTGTAAACAAAAACAGTGGCTGAGGAAAAAAGTTTGATACACAGACTGTTTGAATAAAACACAAAAACAGGAGTAGCAAGGATTGCTTCCTCTTCAATAAAGATCACACATAGGCGTTGATGGCATTTCGACCAAGGTAACTGGAATGGTCATCATCAGGACAAGCAGTGCATATTGGCAGAGCATCCAACAAGTAATTCTAGAATAAATATATACACACAGGGGTATCAAAAATCTAAATCAAAAAGTCTGCTACAATACAACCAGCATAGCACAAGACCAAAGATCAGTGTCATGCATGTGGACCTTAGTAATATAAAACTAAACCAAATAATGATGAAAAGAACAACAAAGTCCAAAAATACCAAGGAGCGAAAGATGAAACCAAGTGCTCACATTAGCATATAATGCCCAAATCAAAAAGACTGAGAAAAATAAATAAAATATAGTCCAACCATAGTGCATTTAATAATAGAAGGTGACAAAAAAGCCCATAAAGCATAAAGCTCAAACACAACCTACTTGTTCACTTATTCTTTGATGATCAACCTCTTATGAAAATAAATGCTCCTGAGGTCATGGAAAGAAACATTCAACCCATAGGGTAGGAGTCGATCCAAAGTACTCCTGAGTAAAAGAAAAATTATCACAAACTGGACCCAATTAAAACAAAAATAAGAAAGTTAAGAAAAATAATAATTAATTATGTACTCACAGACCATGCATATATTGTAATCGAGGGTATCAGGGCTAATCACGTCCATCTCTTAACGGTCAGTTTCGGCACAGTCACCACCTGAAAGAAATATCGGGAATAGTCAATCGTAACTGAACAAAAGTAAATTCCAATGTGGGGAATTCAACCCACTTAGTAGAAGATGAAGAAGTAAAAAAAGGGTATAATTACACTCACTAGCCCGAAGCTATGAGCCTGTATAGCTTTCGAGAGCCGTGCAAGCAGTGACGGCATGTCAGGAACAGTACGGAAGTGACCGGCGTGGTGAGAGCAGCGTTTAGACACTGTTCACGTACATGGAGACCGAAAAATGCTAGGCCTAAACCTTCCCTTTCCTTACTTGTAAGGAACCCCTAAGGTAGGCCCAAGGTACCCTCATGGGCAGGGTGCATTGTATGTGAAAGGTAGGACATGAACTAGTATGTGTGACATGTCCTGATAGTGAAATACAGTGTATTCCATTTTTCACTGTTGAAAGGCTATCTGGCCCATAGGCGTATCCCTGGAGTTGCACTGTAACATTTTTACCTGTGTAACTTGCAATAGGGACAAGAAAGGAAAATGAAGTTTGGACTCTCTGAACTCAGAATTTATTAACACACCTTTTGGCAAAGGTGATTTTTAAATCCTGTGTTTGAAAATGCCACTTTTAGAAAGTGAGCATTTTCTTACTTCACCATTCTGTGTGCCTCTGGCTGTTTGTGTATTCAGCATCTGGTGTGTGAGTGACAGGAGCTGTGATGTGCATTCACTCTAGACAGTCACTGGGGGGGTTGAGGTGTGCCCTGCCTTGCCTGGGTGACTCATTGCAGGGCTGACTAGACCTGGTCTGCATTTAGAGTGGTGGGAGAAGTGTTGCTTACACCTGATTAGACTGTGTCTCCTTTTGCACAATGCTGTCTCCGCCCCCTGTGGTCATGCTGCACCAGTGAATGCAGAACTGGTTAGGACTGGGTTCAGAAACCCTTGCCACAAAGAGAACAAAGACATTTTAGAGTATAAGTATTAGACCTAAAACCCCAGGACTTTGGAATACTCCAAGGAACAAGAGGACCCTACCAAGAAGAAGAGCTGAAGAGCTGTAAGGAGGAGTACTGCCCCTTTGCTGTGTGCAGTGTGGGGTTGGCCTGCAGTTGCTGCTTAGGTCTATGGTGGAGGAAAAGGACAGAATCTTTTTGCCCTGCTGTGGTATCCTTCTTGTGAAGAATCTCCAAGGGCTTGTGTGTGCTTGCCTCCTGTTTCGGAAGAGTCAGGGACATCAAAGTCTTCCTTGCACCATTGGGAATTCCTTGTGTACTGGGAGTTCCTTGTGCTTTCACTTTACTTTGGAATTCCTGGTGCTTTACTGCATAGGAATTTCCTGGTTCCTTACGTCTGTGGGATTTCCTGGTGCTTCACTGAATGTGAGTTTCCAGGAACCTTAAGTATTTTGAAACTCCTGGTGCTCTTCACCCTTTTTTTGTATTCATTAAGCTTGTGGTGAGCGCTTTCCAAACTCTGCTGTCTGAGCCCCAGGTGTGGGCTTGATTGGCCCATGAAACGTGGGGTAAAAACTGTGTGATTCTACTGCTGGCGAAGCCCAAGGTAAGGGCTTGCACTACACTTGCAGCAGAAACGCCCAAGACAACAAAGAGCCGCCGAGTAAGTCCCAGGCGGGAGCCTACCCTGTGTTGGTGTGTCAGGGAAGGTGGGGCCCAACCGCCGGAAGAAACAAGAGCCTCGAGAAAAATCTGCGGTGTTCAATTCAGCGCGGCCGGAGCCGCACCCTAAGCATTGGCAACCAGGGAAAGCCGGCATTGACGGGGCCACCCCAGCCACACTGGGCCGGCATGCCTGACATCTTGCTGCATGGCACCTCACGCCTTCCGCCCCCGAGACCAGAGGAGAGGCGCCAAAGACACAGTAAAGGTCCTGCAGTGCGTACATGATTCACTCAGCTCCCGGTGCTTGCGGAGTGGGACTGAGCTGTCACGTTCTATGGGGGCTGCTGCACCTCGCTCCAGTTGCATACATCAGGGAGGGGGAACCAAGGGAGGTCTTCCCACCTACGGGGGCATTGATTGAAGGTACCGCACTGCTGGTAGTAGGCACGCAGGCCTGATTCTCTGATGATGACAATGGCTAGCTGGCAAAAGTGATTATTGATTTATGTCAGTGTGGGCTAATGTATCTTTTCATATACTGGTTTATATCTACTTGTGTTCTGACAGTTACCTAGTTGGCAAGGTGATCTATTATCTACATGTATTATGATAATCACCTAGTTGGCGAAGTGATCTATGTGCTTATGGTCTAACCTGATTTACACAACAGGGGAAGGGATTTATGATCAGTGACGTCATGACCATGGCCTACTTGGCAAAGTGATTATTGATTTATGTGGTCTAAAAGTGCTTCACATGCTGCGCAATGGTTTATGGTCTAATGTGTGTTTATGTGTATATAATACAAAGGCTATTTTTATATAACCTTGTGTGCAGTCTCGTTTGTGGTGTGCCTAGTGTGTCACTGGTGTGTGTGTGTGTGTGTTGGGCAAACGCTTTACACATTTCCTCTGGGATAAGCCTGACTGCTCTGCCAAGCAATCAAGGGGGTGAGCAGGGGTTATCTTAGGTGTGTAATTCCCTTGTCTTGACTAGAGTGGTGGTTTCTGCCTGGCTTAGGTGCATACCCTAGCCAACAAAAAAACCCTATTTCTAACATTAACAGTGTCAAAACTATCCAGAAAGAGCTAAAACAACAATATAATCTACAAACTGAATTCACTGGTTTGTAAATACATTTATAATGCTCAGACACCAAACACTAATTGTTTACCTGTTTCCAGTCTAAAGTTAGCACTTATTAAAGGTAATTAGGCAACACAATGTTATCCCATGGGAGAGGTAGGCAACATTGGCTAACACCTGATTGGCATATTCAATTTACTTATAAGTCCCTTATAGGATGGTATTTCATAGACCTAGGGCCTGTAAATTAAATTCTTCTAGTGCGCCTACAGCACTTATTGTGCCACCCACTTAAGTAGCCTCTTAAAACATGCCCCAGCTCTGGTGTTGCAGCCTGAATTCAGTTTTAAACTGCCAATTCAACTTGGTAATATAATCCCCTTTCCAAACCTTGAACTCCCCTTTTATTGTATTTAAGTTACCTGTAAGGGAGGCCCTAGGTAGCCCATAGAGCAGGGTGGTTTGTAATTAAAAGGTTGGACATGTATGTTTAAGTTTAACATGTGCTGGTATGAAAAACTCCTAATTCATATTCACTAATGCAAGGCCTACCTCTCCCATGGGAGAACATTGTGTTGCCTAATTACCTTTAATAAGTGCTAACTTTAGACCGGAAACAGGTAAACATTTTGTGTTTGGTGTCTGAGCAATTGTAATTAAAAACCCTCTTTAATGGTAAAGTCAAATTTCAAGGTACAATTTTGAAATTACCATTTTTAGAAAGTTGGCATTTTCCTACCCTTCTACTCTGCTGCTCTGCTTCCTGCTTCCCTGCTTGCTGAGAAGGAAGACTGGACCTGCACCCTTCATCCCAGGTTGAAGTGACTCCAAGGGTCAGCTGGCTGGCCTCCTGATCTGAGCTACAGGGATAGAACACGATCCAGAGGCTCCCTGCAACTGCTGAGATGACCTGCTTCCTGGACCTGCAACTGGACCTTCATGAGCCCTGCTGGCCTCTGCTGGAGTGAGTTTTGTATCCCCAAAAACTGCTCCTCAGGTCCTGGATCCTTGGTGTGGGGCATCAGTTGAACAGTTTTCTCAGGAAAAGGAAATCTTCACTCTCCCTTTTTCTCCTTGTTTCGGGCTACTCTTTATTTATGATTACTGATCATGGTCCCCACCCCCATCTTCTTGATGGGTCAAAACGTCGTCGACTACTACTACAGTCCCTAGATAGATTATATTATATATAAATGTGCCATGTTGTTCTTGATTTAAAAATACACAACTTTGATCACTGAAGTTGTTCACATGCGTGTATCACTTTGACGAGAGCACAAGTTCTTTATACATGATGTATTATAAATAATAATTAAAATAAACCTTTGTTCAGTTGTATTGATTGTATTGTTTTCAACTGTGGGGCCAGTGGTTCCTGGTGACCCTCAGGTTCCCTTGTTAATTGCAACACTCTTAGAAAGTTGGCATTTTCCAACCCTAGCTATTTGGTGGCTGCAGCTTGTCGTAGGCCACATGACTGGTTGTAGCTGACAGTTGGACTTTGTTTATTCCTCCCAGATAACCATACAATAGAGGAATTAGGTGTGCCTAGATGAGCCACCAACTGGCAGGATGGGTGGGAGGAGCTGGGTAGGGCCCCAATTACAACTGAACAGGCTGTGCTCTGCCTTTACACAAAGGACTTGTCACCTCTTCATTGTTCATACAGCCAGCTTAGAACCAGGGCAGGGGAAGCAGGAAACTTCACAAACTTCAAAGGGAATCCTCTAGAGAACTACCCTACTTCAAAGGAGGCACTAGAAAAAAATAGACCCACCCAATTCACTTTCTGGTCCTGCGGAAGGACTCTCAAAGGACTGCCAGCTTCTGTGGCCTGCTACGTACTCCACAAGCCTGCTTTGCTACAGCTGGAAGAACTGCTTTGCTACCTGGAACCTGCCTTGAACCCTCAGGTGCCTGCCCTGCTGCTTGAGCCCTGTTTTATCAGTTGAAGACAGGACTACCAGAGTGACGCCAGGGGCCAGTTGGCTGGCCTCCTGATCAGAGCCTCAGGACAAAAAGGCTCCAGCCATCCTGACACCACACCTCAACCCAACCTGAGTGAGTCCTAACCTCCCAAGTGGCACCCCTCCAGTATGGACCCTTGGAGGTTGCACTAAAGGTGCCCAGATAGTTAAAATCTAAAACTTGGGACTTAGACAACGTTTTTGTCTAAAAACTGCTCTGAGAACTGGAGAGAAGAATGGGGCCAACCAGCTTGTCTATCCGCCCAAGGTGCATCGCCGGTTGACCTGACTTTGCAGCAGCTCCAGGTACATTCTTCTCCACAGCAGCAAATACTGTTCAGCGGTCTTTCACCCAAGGGGTATTCAACCTCGTGCAACTCTCGTCGGCTACAGCCTCTTGCCTTTTCCCACTGGAAATGTTCGACTTAAAAAAAAGAGACTAAGTCTGAACGTAGAAATCTTCACCACAGTGCTCCCTTCTTGGATACCGCCTGCAGTCATGCCCCGCTGAACTTTACCTTCTGAGAATATTTTCCTCAGAGTTTTTTCTAAGTCTGAAGGTCAGCATCAACTGGGTCGAATTTACTTCTTGTTTATGGCTTGCACTTCATTGTGGTCTGCTATACTTTTCAACTTTGACCCGGTCCTGCGCCACTGGATGCCAGTGGTTGGTCCTTTGATCTTTTCGGTGACAGTTTTTACTCTAAACTTTAAAATAACTCTGGTTCTACTGATTTGATTTTTGTCATTTTGGTGTCAAATAATTTTAATAACATACATTGTTGTGGAACTTTTCTTGTGTTGTGTTTTTGCTTTATTACTGTTTGTGTGTTTACATAAATATTTTACACATTGCCTCTAAATTAAGCCTCACTGCTTTAGTGCCAAGCCACCACAGGGTTAAGCACAGATACATTTAACGACTTTTGTGGCTCACCCTGACAGGGATTGTAGCTGTTGCTTGAACAGGGGTGACCCCCCATTCAACCAACAACCCAATTTCTCATAGTGAAAGAATAAAATAGGAAAGGAAAACTGTCTTCTGTCTACTGGCAGGCATTAGAGATGGGCAGCTAGTCATTAGCTTTAGAATTTACATCTAAAATTAAGAAGTTTTATTTGCTAATGGAACTTCCTAAAATGGATTTATAATGAATAGAATGAAATTCAAACAGACAATTGGGAATAAAGCGTGGAGTAAATGTGCCTCAATAACCTGTGCTACTTGAAGGAAAAAGAGCCTATAGGTCCATTTTGTTTCTTTTTGGGGGGCTGAGGCCAAGTTGCCTTATATGAGTCTATTGCCTAATCATATATACATAAAGAGAGAAATTTTAAGACTACGAATTGGTGTGAATCTGGTCGAGAACCTACATAGCTTTATCAGTCAAAATCAAATGTTTAATGGAATAGTATGCTCTTTTGGATTGAAGGTAAAATTTGATGATGTGCACCTATTATTAGATTGCCCTCTGTTTAAAGAGCAGTGAAAATTGGTTTTATCCCATATATCTAACACTATGGCTTTGTGATATGTAGTGCTGTTTTTAATAGCGGAAATGCTAATTAGAGAGCTTGTTATGTCAAATTTTAATTAATGGACTGAATAATGTTGTTATAGGTTATGTTTTTTTTTTTAATGTTATGTGATTGCTTAATTGATTGTGGATTACAAGTTACGTACGCGTTTTAGGACTCTGTTATGATAAGCACATAAATAAATACAAGTAACCTGCTTATTTCATCCTACATCAAATGGCATTCACTAGCAATCAACAGTGCTGCCCATGAATAGCAACTCTCCCGTGTTCTTTTCCAAAATTCCCTCTCTTTCTTTTCACATTCCTGTTTTCTATCCTTTAAAATAATCTGTTGCACTTTATATCCCTCACACACAAGCGAGTGTTCTTTGAATACATTATAGTTTACGGGTTTTGATTTACTGTTTTAGAATATTATGTACTGTTGTTTTAAAGAAATGTGTAAATAAGTATAAAATGTATTGACGCCAATCTCCCCTTCACCTGGTGCTAACATCTAGCTTTTATACCACACAGCACTGTTGAAAAGACTTGTAGGATGAGGCTGCGAGACTCGGTTATCCCTCATCAGAGGTTATACACTCCCACGCTATCCTGGCTCTGTGAAATAACAGTACCCATATGGCTGTCAATATGCTAGGGCGGTTCCTGGTTGGGATGTCTATTCCCAATACCCAGATAGCATTTACTTTATGTTGAGATTTCTGTTTGTGGGCCTCACTGTATGCAGCAGTAATTTTTGATGAGCTTTGCTGATTTAGGCGGCATGATTCAATCTGCCTGTTTACTGGCTACTGAACTGGAATCTTTCAAGTGTGCTGATTGGCTGTCTGAACTCCTGGAAAATGTGGTGGTGTGGGTTTTGAATGATTGCTTCCTGCCTTTGTGTTTTAAGGGAGTACCTGTTTATTGGCGGTTGATAGCTCTATTTTTATGGCATCCTATGGGTAACAGGTGGTGGTGAGGACTAGGGTAGATCCTGGAAGTGGGACTTTAATTCACAGTTCCGCTACCTTCATTTATGCACTTTATTTGAGCATTTTACTGTGAAATGTCCTGCAGTGTTGACTTGGCTCGTCTAATTGCACGAGTATGTTGACCAGTTAATACAATTGAGTATGCCAAAGTCTTCAAACCTTAAGCAAAGTAATTCTGAAATTTGGTGACTTTAAAGTCAGGATTGATAAAGAATATTCTCTTGCAGGAGATTTCTTAGTTTGTTAGTACTACTTTTAATCAGTGAACAGGTGCTAATATTTTCCTTTAAACCAGTTAATTACTCTGCTATTTTACACAGATAATGCCTTGATTCCATTTAACATTGTGACTCCTGTAATTAAGCTAGTGAAAATAGAGTAGACCCTGAAAGCTTATACTGCTCTGAAGAATTGGAATTCAGTGAGTAGGGATGATCACCCTACTAGTATGTTCAAATGTTGCTCAGATATGAATTTACCTTGAAAAAATTAAAAGACAAGAGGCTTTTGGCAAAACAGGAATGAGTTGGTTTAATTAAGCGCAGAGGCCTGGAGAGCATCGATAGAATAACGTCTGAAGACAGTCTTGATGTGCATAAGTTTTGGCCAATCATATATACAGTTTGTGAGGTGCAATAAAACTATTTGACATTCTTAGAGAGCATGTGGGTCTGGCTCTAGTCAAAATCATGAATACAACCATCTGATAAGGGGGGACACAAGTGGCTCTCGACCTCGGGGAGAGCTAGCGTGGGTTATTGTGTTATGTGTCCAGATGTCCAGCATGAGGAGCGTGTGAACACTGCATGTGGTGTGCGTGCTCTGTTCTGATTGCTTGAGTGTTCCTAACTCCATGTGGCATCTAACTTTGTGGTATTTTGGGAATGTGAGCTTTTGGCCTAATATGCTTTATTGAGCGCCAAAT
This sequence comes from Calotriton arnoldi, assembly GCA_963921515.1. Taxonomy (NCBI): domain Eukaryota; kingdom Metazoa; phylum Chordata; class Amphibia; order Caudata; family Salamandridae; genus Calotriton; species Calotriton arnoldi. The sequence continues at coordinate 469,461 of CAWUFW010004049.1, forward strand.
TCCTCTGACCTGTTTTTGGTGTAGCTGCCTGTCTGTGGGATCAATCTGAGTTTTCCCTGGTTGCGCGTTTGTCTTCGGCTCAGTGTAACCACACCTGTGACTTTCCTTTGGTAGGCCTGGGTTTGGGTTGCAGGGCCTGTCTGACCACGTATCTCTGACTCAGGGTTGATGGGGAGGTCCTTTCAAAATGAAGGGGGATGGGAGCACACTGCTTCACCTCCCAGCACAGTTCACCCCTTAGCATTAGGGTAAATGCAGTTCACTTTAACTGCACATTTGAATTTTTGCTGGAGTGTTTCACCAAAGTTGGTGCAGGTTAGTGCTGTGAATCTCTAGACACATGTGTTTCTGGATATTATCCGTCATCAGTAGAGATAAAAATGAATTTCATCTGGGGTTGCTGAGAATGCTGCCACAATCTTCTCAGGTCTCAATACCTCTCTCTGGCGCACAGGTGCATCTCCAAAAGCTCGTTAGCTCAATGACTCAAGGGAGCCTTTTCAAAATGAAGGGGGATGGGAGCACACTGCTTCACCTCCCAGCACAGTTCACCCCTTAGCATTATGGTAAATGCAGGTCACTTTAAATGCATATTTGAATTTTTGCTGGAGTGTTTCACCAAAGGTGGTGCAGGTTAGTGCTGTGAATGTCTCTACACATGTGTTTCTGGATATTATCCATCATCAGTCGAGATAAAAATGCATTTCATTTGCTAAGAATGCTGCCACAATCCTCTCAGGTCTCAGTACCTCTCTCTGGCGGTTAGGTGCATCTCCAAAAGCTCGTCAGCTCAATGACTCAAGGGAGCCTTTTCAATATGAAAGGGGATGGGATCACACTGCTTCACCTCCCAGCACAGTTCACCCCTTAGCATTATGGTAAATGCAGTTCACTTTCAATGTATACTTGAATTTTTGCTGGAGTGTTTCACCAAAGTTGGTGCAGGTTCATGCTGTGAAACTCTAGACACATGTGTTTCTGGATATTATCCATCATCAGAAGAGATAAAAACGAATTTCATCTGGGGTTGCTGAGAATGCTGTCACAATCCCCCCAGATCCCAGTACCTCTCTATGGCGCACATGTGCATCTCCAAAATCTGCTCAGCTCAATGAATCAAGGGAGGCTTTTTAAAATGAAGTGGGATGGGAGCACACTTCTTCACCTCCCAGCAAAGTTCACCCCTTAGCATTATGGTAAATGCAGTTCACTTTTAATGCATACTTGAATTTGTGCTGGAGGGTTTCACCAAAGGTGGTGCAGGTTAGTGCTGTGAATCTCTAGACACATGTGTTTCTGGATATTATTCATCATCAGTAGAGATAAAAATGAATTTCATTTGCTGAGAATGCTGCCACAATCCTCTCAGGTCTCAGTACCTCTCTCTGGCGCTTAGGTGCATCTCCAAAAGCTCAACAGCTCAATGACTTAAGGGAGCCTTTTCAAAATGAAAGGGGATGGGATCACACTGCTTCACCTCCCAGCACAGTTCACCCCTTAGCATTATGGTAAATGCAGTTCACTTTCAATGCATACTTGAATTTTTGCTGGAGTGTTTCACCAAAGTTGGTCCAGGTTCGTGCTGTGAACCTCTAGACACGTGTTTCTGGATGTTATCCATCATCTGAAGAGATAAAAACACATTTCATCTGGGGTTGCTGAGAATGCTGCCACAATCCTCTCAGGTCTCAGTACCTCACTCTGGCACACAGGTGCATCTCCAAATGCTCGTCAGCGCAATGACTCAAGGAGGCCTTTTCAAAATGAAGGGTGATGGGAGTGCACTGCTTCACCTCCCAGCACATTTCACTCATTAGCATTATGAAAAATGCAGTTCACTTTAAATGCATACTTGAATTTTTGCTGGAGCATTTCACCAAAGGTTGTGCAGTGTACTGCTGTGAATCTCTAGACACATGTGTTTCTGGATATTGTAAATCATCAGAAGAGATAAGAACGAACTTCATCTTGGGTTGCTGAGAATGCTGCCACAATCCTCTCAGGTCTCAGTACCTCACTCTGGCGCACAGGTTCATCTCCAAATGCTCTGCAGCCCAATGACAAAAGAAAGCCTTTTCAAAATGAAGGGTGATGGGAGCGCACTACTTCACCTCCCAGCACATTTCACCCCTTAGCATTATGGTAAATAGAGTTCACTTTTTCACTTTAACCCCTTTGCTGCTAGGCCTTTCCCCCCCCCCGTGCTAAGCCTTTTTTTGGCTATTTGGGGTAGTTCGCGCTTAGGCCCCTGTAACATTTTGACCACATAAGGTATGCACGCCAAATTTGCATCCTTTTCTTCCAACATCATGGGGATTCTAAAGGTACCCAGAGTTTGTGGATCCCCTGGAGGGGACCCAGAAATTAGCCAAAATACAGCTAATTTTTTTTGAAAAATGGGAAAAGGTGCTGCAAATGAAAGCGTCTGGTTTTTTCCCTGAAAATGGTATCAACAAAGGGTTTGTGGGGCTGAAATCACCATTTTCCCAGCTTTCAGGGACTGACAGACTTTTGTCGGAAAACCACATTTTTTTACACGGTTTTGGCATTTTACTGGGACATAGCATGTTTTTGCTATTTTTTGTGCTTTCAACCTTCTTCCAGTTAATGGTAATAAAGGGTATAAAAGAAATAACGGATCCTGAAAAGCTATACATTTTTGAAAAGTAGACAAAATTATGAATTCAGCAAGGGGTCATTTGTGTAGATCCTTCAAGGTTTCTTCATAATTCTGTGTTACCCCAAGTCTCCCGATAAAAATGGTACCTCACTTGTGTGGGTAGGCCTAGTGCCCGCGACAGGAAACGGCTCGAAACGCAACGTGGACACACTTCATTTTTACAGTGAAAACTGACCCTTTTTTTGCAAAGTGCCTAGCTGTAGATTTTGAACCCTAGCTCAGCCGGCACCTAGGGAAACCTAGCAAACCTACACATTTTTGAAAACTAGACACCCAGGGGAAACCAGGATGGGGTGACTTGTCTGGCTCTCACCAAGTTCTGTTACCCAGAATCCTTTGCAACCTCAAACTTTGTCAAAAAAACACATTTTCCTCACATTTCTGTGGTGGAAAGTTCTGGAATCTGCGTGGATCCACAACATTCCACCCACCTCACATTCCCCAAAGTCTTCCGAGAAAAATGGTATCTCACTTGTGAGGGTAGGCCTAGTGCCCGCGACAGGAAACGGCCCAAAACGCAACATGGACACACCACATTTTCACAGTGAAAACTGACCCTTCTTTTGCAAAGTGCCTAGCTGTAGATTTTGAACCCTAGCTCTGCCGGCACCTAGGGAAACCTAGCAAACCTATACATTTTTTAAAACTAGACACCCAGGGGAATCCAGGATGGGGTGACTTGTCTGGCTCTCACCAGGTTCTGTTACCCAGACTCCCATGCAAACCTCAAACTTTGTAAAAAAAAACACATTTTCCTCACATTTCTGTGGTGGAACGTTCTGGAATCTGCGTGGATCCACAGAATTCAACCCACCCCGCATTCCTGAAAGTCTTCTGAGAAAAATGGTACCTCACTTGTGTGGGTAGGCCTAGTGCCCGTGACAAGAAAAAGCCCAAAACCCAACATGGACACACCACATTTTTACAGTGAAAACTGACCCTTTTTTTGCAAAGTGCCTAGCTGTAGATTTTGAACCCTAGCTCTGCCGGCACCTAGGGAAACCTAGCAAACCTATACATTTTTTAAAACTAGATACCCAGGGGAATCCAGCATGGGGTGCCTTGTCTGGCTCTCACCAGGTTCTGTTACCCAGAATCCTTTGCAAACCTCAAACTTTGTAAAACAAAACCACATTTTACTCATATTTCTGTGGTGGAAAGTTCTGGAATCTGCGTGGATCCAAAAAATTCCACCCACCCCGCATTCCCTAAAGTCTGCCAAGAAAAATGGTACCTCACTTGTGTAGGTAGGCCTGGTGCCCGCAACAGGAAACGTCCAAAACCGCAACGTGGACACACCACATTTTCACAGTGAAAACTGACCCTTTTTTTGCAAAGTGCCTAGCTGTAGATTTTGAACCCTAGCTCTGCCGCCACCTAGGGAAACCTAGCAAACCTATACATTTTTGAAAGGTAGACACCCAGGGAAATCCAGGATGGGGTGACTTGTCTGGCTCTCACCAGGTTCTGTTACCCAGAATCCCTTGCAAACCTCAAACTTTGCCGAAAAAAACAAATTTTCCTCACATTTCTGTGGTGGAAAGTTCTGGAATCTGCGTGGATCCACAAAATTCCACCCACCCCGCATTCCTCAAATACATAGGGGGCATCTGCGTTTTTGGTCCCGGGGTCGGCAGCCATCTAGGAAAACCTACCAATCCCACACATTTCTGAAAAACTAGAGACTGGGAGAGTCCAGGGGGGTATGGCTTGTGTGGATCCCTCAACGTTTCCCTACCCAGAATCCCCTGCAAACCTCAAATTTTGATGAAAAAATCAAATTGTTCTCAAATTTCTGTGTGGGAAAGTTGTAGGATCACCGGGCTGACACAAATTTCCTACCACCCAGCGTTCCCCCAGGTCTCCCGATAAAAATGGTACCTCACTCTTGCGGGTGGGTCAAGTACCCGCGACAGGCAAGGGCCCAAAATGTATGGTGGCGACATCAAAATTACCTACCACAAAACAAACTGGTTTTGCAAGGGGGGTCACCTGGGTTTTTGGCCCCGGGCTCAGCGGCCATCTTGGCAAACCTACCAAACCCACACATTTCTGAAAACTAGACACCCAGGGGAGTCCAGCGAGGTATAGCTTGCATGGGCCCCCCAACGTTTTCCTACCCAAAATCCCCCGCAAACCTCAAATTTAGCTGAAAAAATCAAATTTTTCTCAAATTTCTGTGTAGGAAAGTTCTGGAATCTGCATGGATCCACAAATTTCCTACCACCCAGCATTCCCCCAGGTCTCCCGATAAAAATGGTACCTCACTCGCATGGGTGGGTCAAGTACCCGCGACAGGCAAGGGCCCAAAATGTATTGAGGAGACATCAAAATTACCTATCGCAAAACAACCTGGTTTTGCAAAGGGTGTCACCTGGGTTTTTGGCCCCAGGCTCGGCGGCCATCTTAAGAAACTACCAAACCCACACATGTCTGAAAACTAGACACCAGGGGAAGTCCAGCGAGGTATGGCTTGCGTGGATCCCCCAACGTTTTCCTACCCAGAATCCCATGCGAACCTCAAATTTAGCTGAAAAAATTTTTTTTTCTCAAACTTCTGTGTGGGACAGTTCTGGAATCTGCATGGATCCACAAATTTTCTACCACCCAGCGTTCCCCCAGATCTCCCAATAAAAATGGTACTTCACTCATGTGGGTGGGTCGAGTACCCGTGACAGGCAAGGGCCCAAAACGTATTGAGGAGACATCACAATTACCTATCACAAAACAACCTGGTTTTGCAAGGGGGGTCAGCTGGGATTTTGCCCCGGGCTCGGCGGCCATCTTGGGAAACTACCAAACCCAAACATTTCTGAAAACTAGACACCCGGGGGTGTCCAGCGAGGTATGGCTTGTGCGGATCCCCCAACGTTTTCCTACCCAGAATCCCATGCAAACCTCAAATTTAGGTGAAAAAATTTAATTTTTCTCAAATTTCTGTGTGGGACAGAACGCGTTATGAGCCCAACCCCAATGCACTATACATTTTTACCAAACCTAGCGACATTCAAGCAGATCTAGACAAAATGTGCAGGAGGGGCACTATAGGGGAGGACACTTTTTGGCCCTGGGACTTCGTAGAAAAGAGGTTCTTCGTGATAGTAAGACCACTGCACCAGTGCACAAATACGTCCGCTCCCGCCTCTGTCTGCAGTCCTAGGGTAGCCCTTGACATCTTTGCGGCCACTTTTTTAATAACAAGTGGACCCTGGATATGGATTCCAGTGCAAAGCCGCTCACCTAGACCATGTTAGGGGAAATGAGTCCCAGAGAGAGGTACTGAGACCTGAGAAGATTGTGACAGCATTCTCAGAAACCCCAGATGAAATTTGTTTTTATCTCTACTGATGGATAATATCCAGAAATACATGTGTCTTGAGATTCCCAGCACTAACCTGCACCAACTTTGGTGAAACACTCCAGCAAAAATTCAAGTATGCATTTAAAGTGAAGTGCATTTACCATAATGCTAAGGGGTGAACTGTGCTGGAAGCTGAAGCCGTGTTCTGCCATCCCCCTTCATTTTGAAAAGTCTCCCTTGAGTCATTGAGCTGACGAGCTTCTGGAGATGCACCTGTGCACCAGTGAGAGGTACTGAGACCTGAGAGGATTGTGGCAGCATTCTCAGTGACCGCAGATGAAATTCATATTTATCTCTACTGATGACTGATAATATCCAGAAACACATTTGTCTAGAGATTCACAGCACTAACCTGCACCAACTTTGGTGAAACACTCCAGCAAAAATTCAAGTATGCATTTAAAGTGAACTGCATTTACCATAAAGCTAAAGGGTGAAATGTGCTGGGAGGTGAAGCAGTGCACTCCCACCCCCCTTCATTTTAAAAAGCCTCCCTTCAGTCATTCATCTGACAAGCATTTGGGGATGCACCTGTGTGCCAGAGTGAGGTACTGAGACCTGAGAGGATTGTGGCAGCATTCTCAGCAACCCCAAATCAAATTAGTTTTGATCTCTTCTGATGATGGATAATATCCAGAAACACATGTGTCTAGAGATTCACAGCACTACCCTGCACCAACTTTGGTGAAACACTCCAGGAAAAATTCAAGTATGCAATTAGAGTGAACTGCATTTACCATAATGCTGAGGTGTGAAATGTGCTGGGAGGTGAAGCAGTGAGTTCCCATCCCCCTTTCATTTTGAAAAGGCTTCCTTAAGGCATTGAGCTGACGAGCATTTAGAGATGCACCTGTGCCCCAGAGAGAGGTACTGAGACCTGAGAGGATTGTGGCAGCATTCTCAGCAACCCCATATGAAATTCGTTTTTTATCTCTATTGATGATGGCTAATATCCAGAAACACATGTATCTAGAGACTCACAGCACTAACCGGCACCAGCTTTGGTAAAACACTCTAGCACAAATTCAAGTATGCATTTAAAGTGAACTGCAGTTACCATAATGCTAAGGGGTGAACTGTGCTGGGAGGTGAAGCAGTGTGCTCCCATCCCCTTTCATTTTGAAAAGGCTCCCTTGAGTCATTGAGCTGACAAGCGTTTGGAGATGCACCTAAGCGCCAGAGAGAGGTACTGAGACCTGAGAGGATTGTGCAGCATTCTCAGCAACACCAGATGAAATTTGTTTTTATCTCTACTGATGATGAATAATATCCAGAAACACATGTGTCTAAAGATTCACAGCATTAACCTGCACCACCTTTGGTGAAACCCTCCAGTGCAAATTCAAGCTGGGAGGCAAGATGGTGTCTGAGTGACAAGCTCACCGCAATGCTCCGCCGCTCGGACCCTTGAGAACCCTGCTGAGACTCTTTCCGTGCAAACCCTGAGTGAAAACCGGAATAAGAAATCGCACCATGGCTAATGAATCCACCACGGCATCTGCAGATTCGCCTTACCTTTCCTGCTGAAGCTTGGAACATCCTCGCATCTCATCCCAGCCTCGAGGGAGCTGGCGTGGGTCGGGCATCCCTGATTCTCCCTGCCTTGCGGCGCGAATGTCCCTCAACGTTGACAAGGCAAAGAAACTCTTCGACGATCCGCAGCGCTCGGTTGGCTGTGAGGAAAGCCTCCCTGACACTCCAGCAACTGGAACAGCATGCTGATCGCCTTGCAGTCGGATACATCATTGCGATATTTTGTGACAACAGGAGATCTGGCCAAAAACAAGTAAGGATGGCTGGGAGGGGGGCGAAGACAGTAAAGGGAAAAAAATTGCAGCCCCTTAGCACATTAGCTCCACAGCCCAGCTCCATGACGGCCGAGAATCGGCAAAAAAGTTTGGATACACGAGGCTCAAAGAGTAAGACAGGCGAAGGGGAGAAAAGGGGGAGAACACTGAGGGTGCAAGCCATGCAGAAAAGGTTGAAACCTTATGAAAAGCGCAAATTAAGGCTTGTAAAGATTCCAGCTACTGTCAACCATTGATTACGAGCAGCTTCGGGCCAACAGGGGGGTCGGGGGCTAAGACTCAAGGGGGAGCTTGTGAAGAAGATGTGGCAAAGAAGAATGAAAAGACACTGATTAAACAGCTGGATTCAAATGTGTTAAAAGAAACGGCGCACCTGAATGCTCCCTCTTTAACAGCGCAGGAGGCCATAGCATGCTCTGATCCACACTCTGCCCCCCTGCACAGCCCTGAAACAGACCATGCAGCAGTCACTTGTCTAGCTCCTGGACAGGGGGTCCCCGTTAATCTACCAAATCACACGGATGGGGATTGCTCTGATGATAAATCAGAAGCAAGCAGCAGCAAACAAGTCAAAGGCCCAAAAGCTTCCATAGAACAAACGCTAGGCGGAAGTTGCAAACCCCCTTGTTTTTCACCCAAGACATCTGATAACCTTGAGAATTTCTATTCGCTAACCGACGAATCAGAAATATCTGATATAAGTATCACCGCCTCTAGCGAGGAAGGTGGGTCAAAATGTTACAACAGCTCAAATACAGACTCTTATAAAAATAAACCTGGGCAGAAAAAACTCCAAAAAAAGAAAAAGGGGGACCGGCAAAGAAGCTGTGATACCCCTGAGAGAGGAAGCGCTGCAGACCTGAGATGGGATTATTCTGCCACACAACTTACAGTCATGTCAGACACCATGGACACCTCAGGAGGCAACCGCACAATCGTAGGCAACAGTGGCTGCAACAGAGAAGAGGAAGGAGGGACAAAGAACGAGTCTGCACTGGCAGCTGTATTACAGTCCATCAAGAGCTTCCAGGAGGAAGTGAAATCAGATAGTCGCAGATCACATTTAGCCGCTAAAAAACTACAAGGGGCCGTCAGGAAGGTCGGCAGAACCTGTGCAGAGATTGCTGATCGAATGGCTTCCGTAGAGATACGGACGGAGAATCTGGAAAAAGACCTAGCCACACTAAAAGCCCATGAAGACGAGCACAAGGGCATAGTTAAAGACCTCATATGGAAGATGGAGGAGCAAGAAAATAGGCAGCGGCGCAACAATCTCCGCTTCCTAGGAATTCCTGAGGTGTAGAAGGGAATGATCCCAGGGGCTATATGATCACGCTCCTCAAAGGGGCCTTCCCGGAATTACATACTTGGGACTGGGACAAGGAAATCCAGCGGGCGCACAGATTCCCGCTAACCCCCTCAAAACGTCCCTCAGCTACGCCTCAACATCCTCGCGCTATGCTTCTATACTTTGGGAACTTCGTCCTGCGCCAACCTCTGTATGACATGGCCAGACCTACAAACAAGAGGGTTTTTGATGGAATCACCTTCTTCACTAGACCTGACTTTGCCCACGCTACCGTTGAACGCAGATGGAGGCTGAGGCAGCTTTTTACACCTTTTCAGCAACTGGGAGCCGACGTGTACCTGCAGAATCCAGCTCGGCTAAAAATTGTGTACAAGGGGACTACATGCAGCTTTGTGTCCGAAATCCAGGCCAAAGCATATTTACAAGAAGTTTCTGATCAAACTGGGAATAAGTAGAAGCAGTAAAATGCTCTAGATTCAGTTAGCCTGAAAGCTAAGGGGCATATTTACAAGCCCCTTGCGCCACTTTTGCGCCGCCGTTGCGTCACGCATGTGACGCAGCGGCGATGCAAACCATGCGCCGCGTTGCGCTATATTTACAACGTGACGCATCTAGGGAGATGCGTCACGTAGTAAACCCCTGCGCCACATGAAACCTGCGTCAGGTTTCATGTGGGCGCTACCGGCGCAGGGGGCGTTCCGGCGCAGGAACGCCTCGGAAAAGTGACGTAGTGAAATCTACAAGATTTCACGCAGTCACTTATCCGGCGCTGGTGCGTCAAATCCTTACGCCTGCTTCAAGCAGGCGTAAGGATTGACGCACCATGTTAGGGATAGGGAAGGTTGGAACAGTGCTGGAGTTGCGTCGCGCTTGCGACACAACTTCAGCACTGCGCCAACCTTCCGCCGGCAGATGCGTCACGCATCTGCTTATCCTTGCGCCACGATGCGCCGCATTGTAAATGCGGCGCATCGGACGTGGCGCAAGGATAAACTTGCGTGACGCATTTTCCCTGGCGCATCCCTGCTGATATGCAGGGATGCGCCAGGGAACGTAAATATGCCCCTTAGCCTTTATAATGCTACATCATCCCCCTCTGACTACTGCTGTCTACTCTTTCGTTTTTGTTTTTTTCTATACTCTCCTCCTTCTAGTTTTCTTCCTAAACGCCACCAAGCAATAGTCAGTATTTAGAATTAATCAGGAGGGGGGTAGGAAAGGGGGGGAAAAGGAGAAGATACTATAGCCACAGCGTGGCATGGATGGAGCACCCTGGCCTGCTTTATTGGATTGGTTAGTTTGCGGATACAGACATGGAGATAAAGAAGCTGAACTTTTCTATTGCTAACTGTAAAATGTATGCACCTCTAACATTTTTATAGTCACGCAGGGTATCACAAGGGTGGGGGAAGATCGGGGGAGGCGCGGGGTCCGGATCCCTCAGATGCCATTTTCCTGGCTTGGGCTAAGCCAAGTAACCTCAATTGCAGGTGGTGGAAGGGGGCCCCTATGGATGGGGGGTGGGGGAGGCAGGGTGGGCTCGGGGGGGTTGGTCCAGCAAAAGGGGAAAAAAATAAATTGTAAACTCTTGTTTTGAATATGGCTCAAGCATCCATTTAAATACAATGAGTAAACTGCGCATTGCCACAATTAATATTTGTGGCCTCAACAACCCTAAAAAAATACGGAACACGGCGGCAGGCTTGCGGTTATTAAAAGCAGATATAATTTGCATCCAGGAAACACACATCGAAAACACACAAAAACATTTATTAGGAACACTTGGGTATGTATTGGTGGGGGCCACAATGCAGAATTCTCGCACACACGAGATCGCAATATTGGCATCTAATCGCACCTTAAAATTTAGCCGCACGCTAGCCGATCAGTATGGAAGGTGGGCAATCACTGTATGTCATCGGAATAATCGGGGCCCAATAACTATATGCTCCATCTATGGTAGCAATTTAGACGATCCAACGGTGTTTCATCACATTAATAATGAATTGGCTTCCTGGACACTCCCGCTAATAATCTGTGGGGACTTCAACATAAATCTACCTGCCGATAAGAATCTTAGACAGGATTCCGGTTGGATATATAATGGTCGCAAACCTAAGGTGTTTAGGGCTATAAAGGCACTATGTCTGGAACACGCGCTCACTGATCTTTGGAACTGGCAAAACCCAACAAACCCTGGCTTTACCTATTTTTCGCATCCACATATTAAACATGTAAGAATAGATTTTATCCTCGTATCACACTCCTTACTGCAGGATTGCAGAATCAAAAAAAACCCTCGTATTCTGGCAGACCATAACCCATTAATAGTAGAGATTAAGGGGGGAGGGCTCAAAAGGGGTGCCGCTTTTTCATGGAGCTTTAAGCGGGCGCTCCTTTTTAATGAAGAATATTGTGATCATATGATGGGGTGGATACCTCAATTTGTTAATGAGAATTTAGGAAGCGCCAATATTGACGTTGTTTGGGACACACTCAAAGCAGGAATATGGGGGGAAACACTTACATTCTCTCTCTGAATAAAAAAAAACAGGCTGCAATGAATGATCGATTAGCTAAATTAGCGGCTGCAGAAGAAGAGCTGATCATAGCAGTACAAAGTGAAGGCGATCATACCGAAGCACAAGCAAAGGTCATGGCTGCCAAATCCGCAATTATGGAAATAATAGCCAAAGGGGCGGCTGACAAACTCGCCGCTTGGCGAGAAGAAGCCTATGAGTGCAGCGAGCAAGTGGGTCATCATCTTGCCATAAGAGCTAGACAAAAAGTGACCCGGAACTTAATTGTAGAAATTAAAGACCCCGAGAAGGGACTAATTTCAGACTCAGCCGGTATTCGAAAGGTATTCTACTCTTATTATCAAATGCTCTACCATGAGGATGCACAACGAAATTCAGCTGCTGTGGCGACATATCTCAATCAGATCCCCACAGAGCAATTTCCACAGGAGGAACAGATACAGCTGGAAGAGCTGCCCCAATGGTTAGAGATATTAATGTGTATCAATAGCCTCCCCAGCGGTAAGGCCACAGGCCTAGATAGTATACCCCTTGAATTTTATTAAAAAAATTCAACTCAATTGAAAGAGTGTATGACGCAGCTGTTCACACATGTCTTTAAGGAGGGGAAACCACCAGAATCCTGGTCACAAGCCAAAATTATAGTTTTTCTTAAAAAAAATAGAACACCGACAGATCCTGGGTCGTATCGACCCATAACACTAATTAATACTGACAGCAAGATTTACTCCAAATTGTTAGCAACACGCCTGGCCTCTGTAATCCATATGGTCATCTCTAAGCAACAGCATGGATTTATACCTGGACGAGGGACGACCGATCATATCAGAAGGGCTATTACACTTCTCGATGCAAAAAACATTACTAAGGATCCAATAGCGCTAATATTATTGGACGCAGAGAAGGCCTTCGACAGGGTCTCCTGGCCCTTTTTATGGGAGACTCTGTCGAGGGTAGGAATTGGAAAGGGATTTCTGCAAGCCTTCAAAATGCTTTATTTCCATCCCACCGCTAGGCTCTTGGTTAATGGAGAACTTACAGATACATTCAAAATAACCAGAGGTACCCGGCAGGGCTGCCCAAGCTCGCCATTGCTATTTGCACTGACTGAAGAGGGCCACTAAAACGCTGAGAACTGATTGTGTACAGCTCTCTGGTAACACTGCCAACATTTTTTACTCTTTACTTCGCTACCTGTGATCATAGGAGCTGTTGTGTTATAGAAATAGCTAAATCTGATTTTAAAAATAACTTCTCATTCTTTTTTAAATCTGCACTCGTTCCGCTTACCCGCACATAAAATTGAATTTCTACATCTCGCTGCTTTGGCGGGAATCGTAAAGCGCCGATTTTTTCTTTCTTAGCGCCATCTTAGGTGGAGGGACTTGTGCTTTGCTGCACTTCCGGGGCTGCGCTCCAGTGTTTGGGCATCAGTACTCGCCTGCCTATGTAGAACAGGCAATGCTAGTGCGCAGCGGGCGCGCGCAGCGGGCGCGCCGATGGCGCGCCGGAGGCGCGCCAGAGGCAAGCCCGTCTGCCCCCGTCCGCGCTCCGGACGCGCTCAGCGCCAGCCATGCTGTCCGTTGTAGTCAAAATCAGGGCAGATTAAAATACTCCAGGGAACAGCTACTCAATATGGGTAAGAGGGATGAGGGGGGAACTGTCAACCCTTTGCTGTTAGGGGATATGATAAAAACAATCTAAACTGCGGGCTGATTAATTGTAGATCCCTGATGAAACACTATCAAGAGGTATCCAACATGTTAGAAGACATGGATTTGGATGTTCTCTTTTTAACAGAGACCTGGACTAGCACCGACTCTTCAGTACAAATGGGCCTTGCTTGCCCAGATGGATACAAAATATTCCATAAACCGAGGGCTGCTGGAAGAGGAGGGGGGGTTGGGGTGATCTTTAAGGAAAAGTGGAATTTTACACCCCTACAGGTAGATGATGTTATAGGGATTGAATTGTTAGGCTTCTCACTTCAAGAGGCTAAAGGTAGGCTACTCACTGGGGTGGTCTATTATAGACCCCCGGGCTCTGATACCCAATTTCAAGCACTATTTAATACCATCACTGACCTGAGCCTAACTCATTCCAGAATGATTCTACTAGGGGATTTTAATTTATGGGATAACGGCAGCTTAGATAACCATCTGAGAGACCTAAGGCATACATGTGAGAATCTTAACTTACATCAACTAGTACAACAACCGACTCATTTAGGAGGACATGTTTTAGATCTTTTGTTTGCAAACCAGGCCGAGACTGAGGTGGTTGATGTACTGCCTCAAAGCTGGACCGACCATTCTCTAATCCATTTTCGTATTACGACACTTAGATCGGAGGATAATAATAACCGGCCGGTGATTTATCGAAAGGGAAGAGAATGGGCCAAGTTAGTAAATAATAGGGCATACCCGACCTTCCCGAATCAGAATCTTTTTGCTGCCTCTCTATCTGTAGGCGAAAATTATCAAACGTATTGCAGTTATATATCTGGAACCCTTGATTCAATAGTCCCAGTTAAACGACTCAAAAGTAGGAAAAAAACATCTGCTCCCTGGTATAACGACGAGTTGAAACAGCTTCGAGTAGCATGTAAAAAGGGCGAGAGAAAATGGAGGAAGGCCCATTTAGAGTCAGATAAGAAGGATTTGAAATTAGTACAGTCACAATACAAGGAGTCCATTGCCAGGGCCAAAGCAGATTTTTACGCTAAAACGATTTTACAGGCACCAAATAGTACAAAAGCACTCTTTAATATCTTTAGGGATCTCTCTAGTCCAGCTTGCACGAGCAATAAGGTGGTCGCGTCGCAGAAACTCTGCGATGAGATTGCCTTTCATTTTGAAGAAAAAATAACTAAAATCGTTGGAGATCTTCACCCCACTGACACCAGTGGTCAGGATGATTCACTTCGGAAGTTAGACGTAGAACCCCAGGTAAACACCTCCCTGGAATACTTTCAAGTCCCTACGGAGGACTCTTTCAATCATCTTGCCCAAAGTGTGTCCTCGGGATCCCCCTTAGATCCCCTTCCACATAAAATCTGGAAAATATTTGGGCAAGAAACCCTCCCCTGGCTACGACAGATTTGCTGCCAATCTTTGGAGGAAGGAGAGGTTCCAGAGGCATGGAAACAGGCAGTGGTGACCCCCTTGCTTAAAAAACCATCTTTGGACCCTACAATCCCAGCTAATTTTAGACCAATCTCCCTCCTGCCATATCCAATTAAATCTTTAGAAAAGACAGTTAGCAAAGTTCTATCATGCTATCTTGAGGATAATTTTTTGCTGGATAGGGACCAATTTGGTTTCCGCCCAGGACATGGCACTGAGACCGCTTTGGTAACCGTAATGGACAATCTACGAATGCGTGCTGACAATGGGAATTCGTCTGTCCTAGTGCTATTAGACATGTCAGCCGCTTTCGATACTGTGAGCCATACAGTGCTAGTGGAAAGATTGAAAAGTATAGGGGTTAAAGGACGGGCCTTGCAGTGGCTACAATCTTATCTGGCAGGAAGACAACAGGCTGTTTCCATGACGCCGTTCACCTCTGGCAAGTCTCTAGTACACCACGGGGTGCCGCAGGGCTCGGCGATCAGCCCTGTTCTTTTCAATATCTATTTAGGCCCTTTATTACCCATTATTAAATCTTATGGAATTGACCTGGTCAACTACGCCGATGATACCCAACTGGTGTTCTCCCTGGAGGGAAAACAAGCGGTATCTATGGACACCTTCCAGGAGTGTATGTGTCAGACTGCTGGCTGGCTCAGGAAAAACTCCTTACAGTTTAATGGGGGAAAAACAGAGGTGGTGTATTGTCCTGCCACGAGAATGTCCCGACATCTACCGGTGGAGTTTAAGCTTACCCCCGAGGATGAACCCTTGACTCCTGCTAAAACGGTGCGCAATTTGGGGGTCATGATAGATGAGAACCTCCAAATGGAATCACAGGCTAACAAAACTGTAAGTGTCTGTCTCTCCCTGTTACGTATGTTACGGAAGGTTCTTCCATTACTTCCAAAAGATACTCGATCTCTTGTAGTGAGGAGCATAATTTTGAGTAGACTGGACTACTGCAACTCCCTGTATTTGGGAGCACCGCAATATATTTTGCAGGGGTTGCAGAGAGTCCAGTCCATGGCAGCCAAGCTGGTGTTGGACAGACAGCGCAGGTCTTCCACGGCATTGGCCTTGGGAGACCTGCATTGGCTGCCTATCAAGGAAAGAATTTGCTTCAAATCCCTCTGTATTGTATACAGAGCAGCACATGATCTGGGCCCAGCCCCCCTGCAGGAGATGTTCACCTGGTATAATCCCGGGAGGCAGCTTCGCTCTTCGAGTGCAAATCTGATAACAACCACCAGATTTAAGAGATCCAGGATGGGGGGCAGAACCTTCGGTGTGGCCGCTGCGCGTCTATGGAATGAATTGCCTCAGATCCTTAGACAGGCCAGTTCTCTGACCTGTTTTAGGAAGAGTCTGAAAACTTGGCTGTTTCCAAGGAGTGAACACTAGATCCCCTCTCTGATAATTGGTCCTGCTGTTACAGTGTTTTTTTTTCAATCACACGCCAGGATACCCGTAGGGTGGCAGTTTGTTGCGCTATATAAGTTTCTAATTCAATTCAATTCAATTCAATATACATTGATCCCTTCTTACGCCAGCTAGAACGTGACAATGCTATCAGGCCCATTGAAACTAATGGTTGGGAAACCAAAGTCCTAGCATACGCCGATGATATCGCTCTGGTGACCCATGATCCTGAGGTAGCTATTGGCGAAATTGAGGTAGAGGCGGCAAGATTTGGCTCGCTCTCTGGGTATTCACTTAACCGGAATAAAACTCAAATCATTTGTAATGAGAATGTTTTGACTAATGATGACTGAGTAGTTAAAAAAGCAACATATTTGGGCATAGATATCACAGCAAACACCGACCATATTGTTAAGGATAATATTGAGCCACTAATTGCTAAAATTAAACCAGAATTGACGAGACTGCACAACTTACACTTATCCATTATCGGCAGATGCAATATTGTCAAAATGTTGTTCTTCCCGAAATTCTTATACTTGTTGCGCGCAATCCCTCTAGAATTTGACACTATGGGCCTGATTCTGATGCGGGTTGGAAAGCTCCCCGACCGAATCGGTTTGGAAATGGTTTCCGACCCACTCGGATCGGGAGAGTCTGACCGACGGAGTACGATGCATCCGGATGCTTCCAGATACGATTTGGTTGGACTCCCATTGACTTCAATGGGAGCATATGTTCCTAACCGCATCATAATTGGGCCCTGGGTCGGGGAGACACATTCCCGATCCGATTTGGAAGGAGCAAATGCCATTAGGAGGCCGCATCAGAATCAGGCCCTAGGTGGTAATGCTTTCCTAACCGCATCAGAATCAGGCCCTAAATGTCTTAAAGTAATTGAAGACCTATTCTCCAGATTTATCTGGGGATATGCGAAGCCTAGAAGAGCATTTAAATTCCTTTCTATACCCGGGGAAAAGGGGCGGGCTCGCCCTACCAAACATTAGACTTTATTATTGGGCCACTACCATATTATATAATTTAGTTCTTATCCAGGAAAAACCAAGAGAAAACTGGCTAGAAGAGATACCATCTCCACTTGAGCTTGTCATGGGGATAGAAGCATGGGGATGGGTTTGGCGGCACCTGAATGACAACCATTTCAAGAAAGTCCGCTTCAAGACATTACAAGGCGGATGTAGGATTATGAAATCTGTTCGGAAACTCATTGGGTTGGGCCGCTTGAATTATTATACACCACTTTGTAATAATCCTATCCTGCCCGAGATTTTTAAAGGCTCTATCATAGAAAGATGGAGTGAAGCCGGTTTGACCAAACTTGGAGCTTTTTTTTCTCCAACAGGGCTGGTCTCATTTGAGAACCTTAGAGAATGGTATGGGTTAGATAGGAGAGATTTTTATACGTTTTTGCAAGTTTGAGATGTTTTGATTAAGAAAGGGGGGGGGCCCGATAGGGTTCACTAACAATGAAACTATTGATAAACTTCGAAAGAATAGAGATTTATCTATAGGCGTTGTTTATGATTTTTTTAATTCATTAATGGCAGATGACATGGAAACACGAGCTTTAAAATGGAAAGCAGAGATTGGTACCCCAGAAAATTAATTTTTTCACTCAGCTAATCTAGTACAGAAGATTTTAGTACCAGCCCGACTACAGGCTCAATACTATAAATCATGCTTCTCGCTTTATTACACTCCCCAAAAAATTGCTAAATGGGGAGCGGGAAGAGGGACAATCTGTCCTCGGTGAGCTTTATACCAAGCAGATCTTAGTCACATTTTCGCTACCTGTGATGCTTTGGATAATTTAAAGCGAGAAATTACTAGCTTCTTTAATGAAGCGCTGGGGATTGACTGCTCCCTCTCTCCGACGTTAATTGGACTGGGGGTAGATCAGGATTTACAGGGGGAACCTGGAGAAAAACTAGTGTTTATTGGCATGGCAGTTTTGCGTCTACGTTTAGCATCTGCCTGGTTGGATCCAAATCCACCAGGGTTTCAGCAATGGCTTTCCAGACTACTTGCGAATTATAACCTGGAAAAAACTATTTACGCAAGGAGGGGACCACGCTCCCGAAAAAGGTCAAGAAATCTGGGCGCCATTGACCAGATGGTTAGAGAACAATGAGTGAATGATTAAAAATAGCTCATAAATTTGGAAAGCTATTAGATGATGACCAACTCCCTGGGGGAGCTTGGGGTCGAGGGGGGGGGGGGCGTTATTCGGGGGGGTGGAGGAAAAAAGAAAAAAAAGTTACTAATGCAGTATTTTCTTGTTTTCTCTTGTTTCTGCCTTCTTCTCTTGATTTATTTGTCACATACATGTTACGGCACTGTGTTGCAGCCTGTTTATGTTCAATTATAGTGTTATCTTATTTTGTATTGCACGGCACTGTTGAATATTTCAGTTCTATCACTGCATTAATAAAAAAAATTAAAAAGTTTAAAAAAAGTGAACTGCATTTACCATAATGCTAAGGGTGAACTGTGCTGGGAGGTGAAGCAGTGTGCTCCCATCCCCTTTCATTTTGAAAAGGCTCCCTTGAGTCATTGAGCTGACAAGCGTTTGGAGATGCACCTAAGCGACGGAGAGAGGTACTGAGACCTGAGAGGATTGTGGCAGCATTCTCAGCAACCCCAGATGAAATTTGTTTTTATCTCTACTGATGATAAATAATATCCAGAAACACATGTGTCTAGAGATTCGCAGCACTAACCTGCACCAACTTTGGTGAAACCCTCCAGCACAAATTCAAGTATGCATTTAAAGTGAACTGCATTTACCATAATGCTAAGGGGTGAACTGTGCTGGCAGGTGAAGCAGTGTGCTCCCATCCCCCTTCATTTTAAAAAGCCTCTCTTGAGTCATTGAGCTGACGAGCTTTTGGAGATGCACCTGTGCGCCAGAGAGCGGTACTGAGACCTCAGAGGATTGTGGCAGCATTCTCAACAATCCCAGATGAAATTCGTTTTTATCTCTTCTAATGAAGGATAATATCCAGAAACACATGTCTAGAGATTCACAGCACTAACCTGCACCAACTTTGGTGAAACACTCCAGCAAAAATTCAAGCATGCATTTAAAGTGAATTGCATTTACCATAATGCTAAGGGGTGAAATGTGCTGGGAGGTGAAGGAGTGTGCTCCCATCCCCCTTCATTTTGAAAAGGCTCCCTTGAGTCATTGAGCTGACAAGCTTTTGAAGATGCACCTAAGCGCCAGAGAGAGAGAGGTACTGAGACCTGAGGGGATTGTGGCAGCATTCTCAGCAACACCAGATGAAATTTGTTTTTATCTCTACTGATGACGGATAATATCAAGAAACACATTTGTCTAGAGATTCACAGCACCAACCTGCACCAACTTTGGTGAAACACTCCAGCAAAAATTCAAGTATGCATTTCAATTGAACTGCATTTATCATAATGCTAAGGGGTGAAAAATACTGGGAGGTGATGCAGTGCGCTCCCATCCCCCTTCATTTTAAAAAGCCTCCCTTAAGTCATTGGGGGATATTCTCAAGAACGTGCGATAATCATCGCCAAAAAAGGCCAACGCACGTTTTCATATCGCCGTCTATCGCGGGAAAATAACTCCGTGTTAACGTCGTATTCACAACACGGCGGTAACATGCGATAGTCTCCTGATAACGCGTCAAATGGCCGCGATAACTTTACTAGCACGGCGATAAAAATCTAAACCTGAACATGAAAAAAGTCGCGATGGGCCCAACCGCGACATAAAACCAGCGATAAGCTGCACCAGCCTGCAAGTCCCACAAGTCAGGCGGCCAAAATCACTATAGAAGCGGCAACCAAAAACACAAACAAGACCCAAACACCTGCGAAGCACCATGGAGGTAGCCGGAGCAAGTACAGAGGACAACCAGAACCCCACAAGCCCCACGGAGGACCAGCCTGGGACCATCATTGGGGAGACGGTGGTAGGAGTCGGGGGACCGGACACTGCACAACATGACCTGAGCTAACAGCAACAGGGTGAGTAATGACCAGAGACTGGGGGGACGGGGGGAGATGGGCACAATGGCACACATGCACAAGTAAGTATAGCACATCTGCGGACAAACCATGCCCAAGAGTCACAACTCCGACCAAGGGCCCAATTTACCCAAGTCTGCAACATCTCAGCACTGCATAAGCACAGAAGTGAAAGGCACACCGCCTGAAAGGGATAAGGGCCAGCCAAATCAGACCTGAAGGGCAACTAACCCACAATGCAGCACACACACATAAGATGCAGAGCACCCCAACATTGACAACAATGTGGTACAAAATGCAACACTTTCACAACAGAACAGAGGACACAACTGCTGCCACCTGTGTGTAGGAAATGGCCATTTGCATTTGGCATAGCAGGAAACTGTGAGATGACAATGTACAAGTACAGCCTCACATCCCTGATGGTGTAGAAATGCCAAGTGTCCCGCTTCAAATAGGCGTCTCCTCATACACAGTCACAATGTACATTGCCATGCAGTCTGACAGTAAACTTGTACAATGCATGAACATACATGTGAACACAATGTCAATCTGCATTTCCCTTCACATTGCAGAGGGAGAATCAACACCTCCTGCAGAGCAGACCCAACAACACAGCACTGATGATGAATAGGACCTCCCCAACAACTACACCGACGCACTCGAACAGCTCAGGGACAGCTCCGGCACCCCACCTCCAGGAGCAGGGCAGCCCAGCTGTATCCATGAGACCCCACCCCCTGCACAGGCCACACAGCAGGAAGCACCCACCACCACGGCTGTCTCCCAGGAACCCCACGACCAACACATGGCATTCCAACGCCGTGTGTTAGGGTGCCAGGAGGAGATGGCTGACCAGCTGCGGGTGGGGTTCGAACTCATGGCAGCCAAACTAGATGCCATACGTTTGTGTCTAAGTCCCAATAGGGACCACTCACAGTCCCTAATGGACACCCACTGTCCGCTCCTTGCTCTACGACAAGCCATGGCTGACATCGCTGGAGTCATGACTCTGAGACAAGAACAACTGTCTAGTCAGAGTGGCCCCAGCGATGTCAGCCGGGAGTTGGGACACATAAGGAGAATGATGGAGAGCTTGGAGCGGATGCAGGCGGAAAGAATGTGTGCCATGGCTGCACACCAGCGAGATGTAGCTGTGATCTTCCATGCCCTGCAGATCCTCGTCATGGCATTGCCACCACAAGGCCTGGCGCGGATGGATGCTGGTGCTACTACTACAGCCACATCTCCTCCCCCTGAAGTGTCAGTGCCACACAGTGCGGTAGATTTCCCACCTCCATCCCCTGATGTGTCACTGCCACACAGTGATGCAGACAGAACACCACCACCCGCATGTGAGGCACCTGACACATCAGAGGACGAAGATGATGATGAATCTGGCTTTGTGGCTAGAATGAAGTGGTAGCATTCATCTCCGCCATATGGCCGTGTTCAGCTTGGTTCTGCCCTCTGCATCATGCCCTGGAATAACACCTCCCACTGTCCCCCCATACACTGAGCAACACTCACCTTGGACCTCGACATGGACTGCCATATTTGGTGTGGTTACCAATGACACAGCAATCACACTGCGGACTGTAGTCTTCCACTCCCTATGAACTTGTCAATCCCGAAAGGACTCTGGCTGGCCCTCCACGGGCCAACAATGTAAAGTGGGGTTTGCATGGCCCTGTACTGGTCCAGCTCCAACACTCCACTGAATGTGAATAAAACATTCAACTTCACACAGATGTGTCATGGGCATGATCATTCAAGAATTAAAGTATGGATGAATGTAGGGACAGTGATTCCACAAAAGAGGCACTCCCTGGGTAATGCTATCAATGTGCATGTATGGCCGTGACCCAGATAGGCATTGAGACACACATTGTCATTCAAATCAACACTCATCACAGTTGAATACAAGTGAAGGTGCATAGACTTTATTAGCATATGCGTGTCAGTACGGGCAAGATAAGTGCCACAACATGCAGACCAATGCAGCAGTATGTCCGAATGAGGAACGTTGCCAAGCGCCGCTGTCCACTCCGGGGGAGTGCCTCACCTTTCACAGGTGCGTGTTAAGCCGCGTTGTTGTCCGCTCATGTATACGGAGTCCAGGCGAATGCAGCCATGTCCACTGTTGTCGTGGGATATGTGACCAGATCTCCAAGATGCAACAAGGTGTCGGGACATGTGCAATGTGTTCCAATCAGTTGTGGCTGCAGGTATGTAGTTACTCATCCATGAAAGCGATTGCAGCTTCGTAGGCTAACATTTCTAACATGAGGTTGTTGTCGACTTCATCAAACAGGACGGCGAGGCGATCCATTAGCAGGTCTGGACAGATGTGCTGCGTCCACCCCCTTACACCAATTAGCACTACTGCCCAATAGGAGAGCGGTTCAATGTGGTCACTGCACACGAGGATTTGTGCTATCTCCCAGGTACAGCTGCCAGCATGTATGCCAAGTATCAAGGCATCCCATAAACGGGTATCACGGTGACACTCCTGGTCGTGGGCCAACAGGGGGCGCACACACATGTCAAAATCCAGTTCAGCTACCGTCCTGTTGGATAGGCAGATATCCATGGACCACTCGAACATGCACGAGCGACAATGCAACACAGGCTGAACGCAGGTGGCGTTGGCAAGGCGGAAGCTTAGCCGGTAACTGATCCGCATCACTGCCAATGGCAGTGCCCCCAGTAAATGCAGCATTTGTGCACAGTACAGTTCCATGTGACAGGGGTTGTGCATGTGTCCGTGATGTTCGGCCATTGCGTTAGTGGCTCTTGTTGAAGCGGCACTGTTCTGACCTGCGGCAGTTCTGTGGATGAAATGCCACATCTCGGATCAATGAGTTGTTTTAGTGTGCACCGGTTGTACGCCTGGGATGTTGTGGGAGTAAGTGTGAAGGCTATTCCATGCAAGATAACTTCGAGCAAGGACTCCTGTGTGTGGGGTGTGTATACGTTGGTCTCTCGTCAGGCTGTGCGTAGTGTGGGAGTCGGCATCAGCTGCCATAGTATCTGTCAGGGGCTGCCGGGCACATGCAATTCCGAGGTCGGAGGTGCAGATGTGCTTCCGCCTGATAGTTCAGACAAAGGAGCTTTCATCCCTAGTGTAAGATTGTAATCTGCTTGCATTCATGGAATGTGAAGTGGCTTGTTGGGGGTGGGGTGGGATGAGTGCGACTTTGGGATTCATTATTGACATGACTTGCATGTGGCATATGAGCGGCATCACTATGTGTTACGTTGCCTCACAGCTGCTCCTCCCTCCCCCGAACCCATTTACTTATGTGCGCTGCGCGATTGCATCACTTGCACTCCTACAGCACAGTATTGTCATGCCTGTCTGCACATGTCCACAAGCCTGACAACGACACTGTGATGTTGGCCGTTGAAGGTGGTGGGCCACATGAGTGTAGGCCTATCTTAAGGATAGGGCAGACACAGATGTAGAGTACATGCCTGGCTGAACTGGCACTGCTAATGTGGTTGGGCATTTTGCTCATGCTGCGGCAATACAGATACACACAACACTTGGCATGTATGATCCTGGACCCCGAGCGGTCTTGCGCTCCTTCATTACTCCGTTCGTGCGAGCCCGCCCTCCGGGTGCATGCTACATTGCAACATTGTCGCTTACAGGGGGGGGGACAACTTAGCTACATGTCCAAGCTATTACCCACTGCCTGAGGTGACATGGTTGTGTCCGCTGTCCACAGCACAATGTAATGTGGTAGGGCCCGGGGCCATCATTCATGCGTAATGACCACACGGACACACTTAGATAGATAGTGGAACTGGCTACGGGCACGTGCGCCCGGCCCCTTTTTATTACCAAGATCACATATCCAGTGACGCCTGTGCTGGATAGGTGTGGGGTGAGTGTGAGCCAGCCCTCAGGGAGTGGTTGGTGCTGGCAACAACTTAAACAGTGATCACTATTAAAGCGGAAACAGAAAACACCAACATAACACAAACAACTGCGAAGCATCATGGAGGTAGCTGGAGCAAGTCCAGAGGTCACCCAATATTCAATCAGAAGGGGCCATGACTTGTGGTGCACTGAGATAGGGGCACCAGAGCTGAGCGTGCTCATGTGAAGAAATTGTCAATTATTGTATCCCTTCGGGATATTCCTGCCGCAGCTGCAGTGTGGTGTGTTACACCTGTCTCATCTTCATAATCATCGTCCCAGGTCTTTCACACTGCCTGAGGTGACATTGTTGCATCCGCAGTCCACAGCACTTAACTCAATCATAAAGGGTCCATGAGCTGTGGTGCATAGAGTTAGTGGCACCTGTGGCGCTCAGCGGGTGCGCAGCCAGTGATGATGCGTCATCCGGTCGGGCAGCACTAGGAGCAATGTCTTTTGCCTACTGGGCTCTGCCATCAATAAATCAAGTCTCAATTTAATTTGTGAGCCCTGCTGACCGCAGTGTAGGCCGGAGGCAGAGGTCAGCAAAGGCCCACAGCCACGTGACGTTGACTTGTGGTGCACAGAGTTAGTGGCACCTGTGGCGCTCAGAGGGTGCGCAGCCAGCGATGATGCGTCATCCGGTCTGGCCGCACTGGGAGCAATATCTTTTGCCTATTGAATTCTGCCTCAATAAGTCCACGTGGCATTGACTTGTGGTACACAGAGTTAGTGGCACCAGTGGCGCTCAGGGGGTGCGCAGCCAGTGATGATGCGTGGTCCGGGAGGGCCACACTGGAAGCAATGTCTGTTGCCTACTGGGCTCTGCCATCAATAAATCAAGTCTCAATTTAATTTGTGGGCCCTGCTGACCGCAGTGTAGGCCGGAGGCAGAGGTCAGCAAGGGCCCGCAGCCACGTGACGTTGACTTGTGGTGCACAGAGTTAGTGGCACCTGTGGCGCTCAGGAGGTGCGCAGCCAGAGATGATGCGTCATCCGGTCGAGCCGCACTGGGAGCAATGTCTTTTGCCTATTGAATTCTGCCTCAATAAGGCCACGTGGCGTTGACTTGTGGTGCACAGAGTTAGTGGCACCTGTGGCGCTCAGGGGGTGCAAAGCCAGCGATGATGCGTGGTCCGGGCGGGCCGCACTGGTGGCAATGTCTGTTGCCTACTGGACTGCGTCATCTGCAATCGCGACTCGATCTGAATTGTGAGCCCTGCTGGCCGCAGTGTAGGCCGGAGACAGTATCCAGCACACACATAACTCCATGGTGCTGTGCGGCTGGGTGCGCTGGGGGCCTGTGTCACGGAAGCCAGCGATGGGCTGAGGGGGGTGGCGGTCACGGCAGCGGCCTTGTGGCAGGGTGAGGGGTGCCGCCCTGGCAGACGCGTTGGCCCTCCCGGAAGTGAACCACGCCCAGAGCCCCGGCCTATTTATTCACACTCCTACCCTGGCCTGGCGTACGCCGGACGAGCCCACTCCGCTTACGCTTACAGGGGGGGACGGCACAGCTACATGACCGAGGTCTTCCCCACTGCCTGAGGTAACATGGTTGCGTCCACTGTCCACAACACTGCAAACACCTGCAGTATATGTCCTTATGGACAGGTCTGTGCTCTGCATACTGAGGTCTGTCCAGCACATCACCGCCACACTAGGCATTGTGTGCATTCTTATTCATGGGTGACTTGCCTCCTTCACACATACTTGGTTCCCACCTCTCCCCACATTCTGCTAATGTGGGGCTGAGGGGCCATGCCCTTTTCGGAACGTCCGCTGTCCTGTTCTGCGCTGCCTCGGTGGTAGTCAGTTGGGGTGGTCCGGTGGGGGGCTGGGGGTGGTGGCGGTGGGTGTTGTGGCCCTCTTGGGTCTCCGAGCTGCACGATCAGTGTCTCCATGACATGTGTTGGTCTTCAGGTGTTGCTCTGGGCTGGGCTCCCTTTCATACTGCAGGTAGTCGTCCTGCTTAACACCAGTAAAAGGCAGGTGTTAAATCCCTGCTGCTAACGCGCCTTATCGTCTGTTTTTGGGTCGCATCACAGGTCTGCCTGGTTGTGAATATCGCGAAGTGGTGTTTTCGTGTGTTTTTGCACGGGAACGCCTACTCTGCATATCATTAGCGTTAGTTGTCTCTCTCATCCGTGGCAATGTTTTTTGCAGCAGCTATCGCTGGAAAACTGGCGATATGGGCAGTTTGCACCAGCTTGAGAATGGGGCGATAATTCTTTCGCCACTTTTGCTGCACTAAAGTGCCGATAACTCGGCGATAAGTCCTTGAGAATATGCCCCATTGAGTTGACGAGCATTTGGAGATGCACCTGTGCGCCAGAGTGAGGTACTGAGACCCGAGAGGATTGTGGTAGCATTCTCAGCAACCCCAGTTGAAATTTGTTTTTATCTCTACTGATGATGAATAAAATCCAGAAACACATGTGTCTAGAGATTCACAGCACTAAACTGCACCACCTTTGGTGAAACCCTCCAGCACAAATTCAAGTATGCATTAAAAGTGAACTGCATTTACCATAATGCGAAGGGGTGAACTTTGCTGGGAGGTGAAGCAGTGTGTTCCCATCCCCCATTATTTTAAAAAGATTCCCTTGAGTCATTGAGCTGACGAGCTTTTGGAGATGCACCTGTGCATCATAGGGAGGTACTGGGACCTGAGAGTATTGTGACAGCATTCTCAGCAACCCCAGATGAAATTCGTTTTTATCTCTACTGATGACGGATAATATCAAGAAACACATTTGTCTAGAGATTCACAGCACCAACCTGCACCAACTTTGGTGAAACATTCCAGCAAAAATTCAAGTATGCATTTAAAGTGAACTGCATTTACCATAATGCTAAGGGGTGAAATGTACTGGGAGGTGAAGCAGTGCGCTCCCATCCTCCTTCATTTTAAAAAGCATCCCTTGAGTCATTGAGCTGACGAGCATTTGGAGATGCATCTGTGTGCCAGAGTGAGGTACTGAGACCTGAGAGGATTGTGGCAGCATTCTCAGCAACCCCAGATGAAATGTGTTTTTATCTCTTCTCATGATGGATAATATCCAGAAACACATGTGTCTAGAGATTCACAGCACTACCCTGCACCAACTTTGGTGAAACACTCCAGCAAAAATTCAATTATGCATTTAACCCCTTCGGCCCCCAGTGCTCATGTGCGTAGGACGGCCCACGGCCGTCCGATCACATGGCACTAGAAATCCCTCTGGTGCGGGCACCAGAAGGATTTCTTTCCACCCCCAACAGCCTCAGGTGCTGGGGAAGAGCTTCCCCAGCTCCCAAGGCTGTGTAGATGGTTTCCCTGAAATGACGATCAGCGCGCACGTCGCGCTGATGTCATTTCAGTGAAACCGAAAGTGAAATGAGCCTTGAGGCTCATTTCAGTTTCGCTTTCTACGTGCTCAGGGGGCTATCTCAGCCCCCCGAGCACGTAGAAAGACGGGAGAGGTATCAATGGAAAGGAGGGCGATCCCCAAGCAGGGATCCACCCACTAGGCACCAGGGAGCGAAGGCCGCTGTCACCAGGGCCGGCTCACAAAGAAATTGTCCCTGCATAATTGAGTCCAAAAGCTCACTGTAGTACGCAAGGGTTTGTGTCACGGGGATATTTTTGTATCAGGAGAGCTGTCATGACTCGCCTGTCACTGTGGCTGAATAAAAAGAACTCCTTCTTATAATCGGGCTTTCCTAACATGGGGGAGTGCAATATTTCTGTTTTCAGTTTGTGTAAAGTTTCCTGCATCTCGGGTGTCCAGGCCAGCTCCTCTCTGCCTGTTTTGGCCTTCTTCATGGCCCCAAACAAGGGGCAATGAGTGTGCTTCCATAAATCCACAGTCTAAAGACTTCTGCATACCCTTTTTTGTCTTCGGTGGTGGCATAGCCCTGATAGAGTCTGCCCGATCCGGAATAATTTGCTGACCGGTTGCTGAGATGAGTTGACCCAGATAGGTAACCTCCTGTTGCACATATTGCACCTTTCCCATGTTGTATCCTCTTATGGCAAGTGATGTTATGAGGGCTATTGTCTCTTGGCGACATAGATCCTCGGAAGGACTGCAGACCAGGATGTCATCAGCTTAATGTAAAATGGTGCAGCTCGATTGGAAATTGACGAGATCCTTCCTCAGTATTCTGTCAAAGATACTTGGGATTCACAGTACCCTTGTGGCAGTCTCAAGTATAGCAGCTGAACCCAGAGGAAGGTAAATGCTGTAAGGTTCTGGCTGTTGGGGTGCAGCAGGATGCTGAACAACATGTTTTTTATATCCATCACAGAGAAGTAGCAGGCGTCTGCCGGTATGCTTGTTAGTATGACAGAGGGGTCTGGTACCACTAGGAAATCTGGGACCAAAATGTCATTGAGGGGCCAGAGGTCCTGAACCAGGTGCCAGGTCCTTACCTTGCTCTTTTAACTGGGAAGATCGGAGTATTGCAGGGGGAGACCACTGTGTGGAGGACTACTCGGTCCACTAGTGCCTGGATCGTGCCATGCCTTTGTCTGCTTCTTTGGTGAGTGGGTATTGACGCAACCGCCCATTAGCACACAACTGTTAGTGCATGGTGGCAATTCTTGCTCCTGCCACACTGAGAGCACAGCCAGGTGCAACAGGACCCACCCTGCATTTCAACCCTAAAATGGATGGGATCAGTAAAGATAATCTCTGAGGCCCATGGCATTCGCCGAACAAGTAGTCATCAGGTAGTTCCCGTATACTGCGGCCGGGTTTGGTGAAGATGATACATGCTCACATTGCCCCTGCCTGGGATGTCGCCAGCAGGCCACCGTACCTGGGCCATATTTCGACGGCCTCCAAGTAGAGCAGGGCTTCCCCTGATGGATCTACCTCGCAGTGGCCTATTCGGCAGAATAACTATTTGTGTGGCAATTGCAGCTTCTATCCCAACAGCTAGAGTGTGCTGGCAACGAGGCTCAGCACGGCATTGGTAAAGGCCGGCAAATCAGTGGGTGTTGCTCTTGACTCTTCAGCTGAAACCTGTGGGCGTATCAAGGACATGAGTCTAGTTGAGGTAACCTCTGTGGTTGAGCACGCCATAGTCCCGTCATCAGGGAAATGGATGGTTATATTTAATTTGGCCATCAAGTCCCTGCCCAGGAGATTAGTTGGTAATGAGGGGTGATTCAGTAGCTGCCCCTTGACCCTGCTCCCTCCTACTTCTAACTCAAGGGGTTTCATGAAGGGGACCCTCATGACTGTGCTCGAGAATCCTTGTGGGTACATGGGGTCCCTGGACAGGGACACAATCCCTTCCTTTAGACATGACTTTGTTGCCCCTGTGTCAATCAAGAAGCTGTAGAGTATATTATTTATCAATATTGTCATGGTGGGCTCTTCACTGATTGCCATGTTATGGATAATACGGGACAAATGGGGGTGGGGGCATTGTTCTCACCCGATGGGTGCGAAACCGGCCCAGGTTTCCCAGCGGTATGCTGGGTGTTGCGAATGAGGGGGAGGAGGCGCTCCGTCCTGGCTTGGGGGATTGTCAGTACAGCTTCCTTGCTCCTTGTGACTACATACAGGATTCTTCTTGAACTTCCACGGCAGTACCCCTCTTGGTGCCATCTCCTTCTGTGCCATTGTAGCTACAGTTGTTCTAACCTTGATCGCTCTCTCTCTGTGCAGTGTTTCTGCAGTGGCGTTCAGGTCCCATTCAACTTCCTTCCTACATACTCTCATTTCCTTTCTTTCCTCTACTTGCCTCCTTTCCTACCTTATGACGCATTGCTGCATGCAAGGGAAATCTAAGTTGGGATTTTCTCTGCCATATCCGATGTAATCCTGCACCATCGCTATGTCTTCTGACTCAAATGACCCCCCTTCTGGCCGGGACTGGCCAAACCAGTTCCCCTCCTTAGTCCAATCTGCTAGTAGGTCGCAAAAGGGCAAGCAAACCTTTCCCCATCCTCCCTTGCTATGACCTCCCTTGGGGTTAGTTTGCACTCTCCGTCTGACCGGGACAGGTAGCAGCTAGTCTGTTTTTGTCCCATGAGCCTGGTCTGAGTGCATTCTATTGTGTGGGTGTCGAACTTCCCCCCTCAGGCCAGGGAAATGCGTGTGCCTTGGTATGGGCGTGCCACTAACGGCAGTGTTTCCCTAGTTTACGAGTCTGTATGGGCAACCTAGCTTTCATGTGGAATAGCGGTGTCTCCATGAGGGATTAGGAAAATTGTTAGCGAGCTTATAAACTTTTGACTGTTTCAAGGTTTTAAATAATTACAAATTCTACTTTGATCATGGGGAAACTATGTACATGGGACTATACCGGCAACAATCTACTGGTTACGAGCTCTATAAAACAATGCATCATAAAAGGGCCTGACAATTAACAAAGATAATTGCACTTAAATAGTAACAACCTTTAACAAAGTGCAATGGTTAGTTCAGAATAGCATGAGTTGATTTTTAGAAGCAAAATAGCAAAGGTGGAAAATTCTGATTGGTGAGAAAAAATGTATATTATTTCTTAAGCACATAAACCTATTAAGATGACATAACAATAAAACATGAAGCACAATTACAAAATTGTAACAGCACCACAACATCAACAATGCATAAATGGAAAACATAAAAGAAACTAGAAGAGAAAAGATCAACAGAAAATAATGATCATTTTATCCAAAAGATCTTAGCCCCTCTTAGTGCCTACAGCCAGAGGAGAGGGGATACTCTTTATTTTTTTAGAGTTTTATATAGCACGAACTTGACCCAAAGGTATCAGGTATCAGAGCGCTTTACATGAGCACCAGTTGCGTTACACAAGTAGACATTCAGTTTTGTTGGCACAGGGAGATGAAGTGATCTGCCCAGAATCGCAGGATGTCGTGCGTCGTCGCCGGTACTCAAACCCGGTTCCCCAGATTAGGCCACATCCTCTCCCCATACTCTTCACATCCTCTGTGTGGTACACTGAGATAAGTGAGCCCGATAGCCAGTCAGTATCGGCTCGGGATAATAATTAGCAACGATCTGTGTGGAGAAAAAGGAACAACCTGGCAATTATTTGCCAGACACATGCTACACCTTATTCACCAAGGTCCGACTTTTTCCCTAACGTCCGAATTACACCCTATATCACACCTAGGGGTCATGCGTATCTCTGCTGTACTGCCCAGTGGTCCAATAATCCACCTCTTCACTTCTTTCAGGCATCGTAAGTGTTAAAAAACCGACAGTCCCTATGAAAACTCAATTAACTAAAAAATAAGATCAGGGTGGTGGCCCTATAGAACACACCAAGGGCCTATGGTGTACCACTTGTGTAACGCTCAATGGTTAAAGCAAGATAAATATGCGTCCCTATATAACACACGAAGGGCCAGGGGTGTACCAGTTGTGTAATGCTCAACAGTTCAAGAGAAAAAAGAGTGGCCCTATATAACACACCAAGGGCCGGGGGTGTACCAGTTGTGTAACGCTGAATGGTTCAAGCAAAAAAAAAATTAATACCTTCACCTTCTCTAGCGCGCTGACTAGGGAAAAAGTGATCTATGTGCTTGTCCTGGTATGCTACACACCACCTGGTAACCCTTGTGACGGCGGCCTCCGGACGAACCTCCGCCCGCAGATTCAGCAGAACTTCTAATCAATTATGCTGCCTGCTCACCAGTCTTGTTGCACAGATGTGAATCTGTCTGGTCAGGGGTTCTTGTCCATCGACAGCAGTCGGACTCGATAAACTAACATCGCCTGAATGTTGCTCGGATATGAATTTACTTTAAAAAAAAGAACAAAGAAGCGTTTGGCAAAAGAGGAACAAGTTGATTTAATTAAACGTAGCAGTCAGGAGAGCATTGACAGAGTAGCGTTCGGATACTGTCTTGATGTACAGAAGTTTTGGCCAATCATATATACAGTTTGTGAGGTACAATAAAGCGATTTCACATTCTTAGAGAGCATGTGGGTCCGGTTCTAGTCAAAATCATAAATACAACCATCTGATAAGGGGGACACAGCTGGCTCTCGACCTCGGGGAGGTCTAGTGTGGGCCAGTGTGTATGTGTCCAGATGTCCGGCATGAGGAGCGTGTGATCACTGCGTGTGGTATAGGTGCTGTGTTCTGATTGACTGAGTGTTCCTAACTACATGTGGCATCAAGGTTGTAGCATTTTGGGAACGTGAGCTTTCAGCCAAATGTGTTTTATTGGGGCAAATTTCCTTGGACCTGTTTGTGGTGTAGCTGAGTACCTGTGAGATCGATCAGGGTTTTACCTGTTTGCATGTTTGTCTTCGGGCTAAGTGTAAACCCACTTGTGACCTATCAATCGGTAGGCCTGGGTTTGGGTCACAGGGCCTGTCTGACCGCGTATCTCAACTTGAAGTTGATGAGGAAATCATCACGGGTGAATTCAACAGCAATTATTTGATTTCGTTATTGCATGTACATATAACATGGCGGTCATTGATATCATATTTACCGGCATTCTCATGATTATGCGTCCTTTTGTCATAGCGTACATTGACATAATTTTTTACTGGTTTTGGCATTGCTATGCGCGCATAGATTATGGCATACATCGACATTGCATTTACTGGTATTGCCACTGTTGCACCTGCACATATCATGGTGCACATTGACATCGCATTCACTGATATTAATACAAACATTCAATTTAAGTAATCATAACAGCTAAACTGCATCCTTTACAGCCTCTGATTATATAGCTCCACATTTCTTTCAGGAATTGTTAATGATGTAACAAATACTGATCAATTCCTCTGTAAATGTGTTATCCACCAAGTCTCCTTCCCAGGGAAACGTCTTTGGAGATCCGAAAATCGTAGACTTGAGGTTCCGAATTGAATCTGTCTCATTGTCTCACTCTTATGAATTACTTTCTTCTTCATTTCTATTGATAGATTATACTATAGAATTTAGTTGGTTTGGACTGATGTTTCCAGTGACATTGTGTGCACTACAGACAGATTACTCCCATCTGGGTCTAAAGATACCATATGTCCAACATCTTCTATTAGAGAGAGTATAGTTCTTTTTATCTAAAGACACTGTTTTCATTATGAATTCATTTCTGTAGAGTATGGTTTATCCCAATGCACTCAGAGGTGCAATAGTAATACTGTCTCTGAAAAACAAACATTCTATATCCTAAACTACCTATTTATTACGAATGTAGTACATTACAACGCGATGTATTACATTGCGTGCTTTTACAACGCAGTCGTTACAACGACCGCGTTGTTAGTACGCGATGCATTTACATCGCAAGTCATTACAACGACTTGCTGTAGGGGGTGCGAAGGACTTAGGAATAGTATTATTTACAATTCCTACTCCAGTTTGCGCAATAGTAGGGAAGGTGTTGGAATTCATTTCCAATAACTCAGCGCCCCCTTCAGCAAGTTGTTGTAATGACTTGCGATGTAAATACACTCGTACTAACAACGTGGTCGTTGTAACGACCGCGTTGTAATAGTCTTGCGATGTAATGATGGATCACTGACAAAATATCGGTCAAAAAATCGACCTACAAAAATATCGGAGCAAGAATATCGATGTCAAGAATATCGATATCCTATCTACAACATGGTAAGTACAAAAATATCGAGAAAAAAATATCGATGTCAAAAATATCGTTATTAAAAATATCGGGGTTTTTTTGTTAAAAAAATATGTAAAATAAACTAAATAATACTTCTAAATAAAATAAACATAGTTAAAAATATTTTATAATGTTTAAAATTAATAAGTAATATATATAATTTAATAAAACATTAATTAAACATATACATATAATATATAATATATATACTTACTTAATAATCAGTTTTAATAATTATTTTAATAAATTATAAATTATTAAAAAATATTATAAATTACAAATACATCTATACACATAAAACAATAACATAAATAAAAATTAAATAATTATGTATAACAAATTAAAAAAATTAAATTTACTTTTAATATTTTTAAAATTAATTATATACTACATTAACTAAAATAATACAAAAAATATTAAATAGCGGAGGGAATAAAACTACTATTCCAACTCCAAAAAAAACAACAGTAAGAAAAATGTTGGATACAGTGCAACAGTAGAGAAAGTGTTAGATAGCGAAGGGGTAAAAATTAGTATTCCCACACCAGGGAGTGCAACAGTAGGGAAAGCGTTGGATAGCGGGAGGGTAAAAATTACTATTCCCACTCCAGTGAGTGCAACAGTAGGGAAAGCATTGGATAGCGTAAGGGTAAAAATTACTATTCCCACTCCAGTGAGTGCAACAGTAGGGAAAGTGTTGGATAGCGTAGGGCTAAAAATTACTATTCCAACTCCAGAGAGTGCAACAGTAGGGAAAGTGTTGGATAGCGTAGAAGTTAAAAATAACATACTTATAAATAAAATAATTGTTTAAAATAATTAATGAATTAATTATTAAATAACTCTAAACTATTTAGAAATACCAATAAATAATTATTAAAAACATAATTACCAATGAAAAATGTATTAACAATAAATTAATAATAAATACCAATAAATAATAATTAATAAATATTAATTACCAAATAATAAATATTGAACAATAAAATATTTTTAATAACAAAAACATATTAATTATTAAAACGTAATTACCAATTAACAAATATTGAACAATTAAATGCTTTTTTATACCAATAATAATAATTATTAAACATTAATTACCAATTAATAATTACTTATGAATATATTAATTAAATGTATCAATAAATAATGTTTAATGTTATGTAATTACCAATTAATGATAAAACAACAATAAATTAATTTTCATAACAAAAAAATTATAATTTAAAAAAATTACCAATTAATAATTAATGTCCAATAAATTAATTATCAATACCCAACAATAAATTTAATAATTACTTAATTAGATTTCAATTACTTCCAACACTATTCCCCTATAAACGCACAACACAGTCCAATAATAAAATAATACACTTAACATAATGATCAATTAATACATTAATAAAAATTTATAACCAATTAATAAAAATTAATTACCAATTATTAATTAATTAACAATAATATAATTATCAATACCAATTAATTAAAATAAATTATAACTTAATTACAATTAAATTACTTCCCACCCTATTCCCCTCTAAACCCACAACCCGCTACAGAACTTAAACGCAAAAAATAATTAAAATTAATTTATAATTCCTAAAAATTAATAATTAATTTAGTATAATTAAATTACTTCCCACCCTATTCTCCTATAAACCCACAACCCGCTACGGTACTAAAAAACAAAAATAACTTAAAAAAACATTATTAACATATAAAAATTGAATACATATATTTTTAGACAAGTAGAACACTTAACAAAAACACATATAACACATACATATTAAATACATAACAAAATACATAACAATAATATAAATATCGATATTAGTAACATTGATATTAGTAACATCGATATATTTGATATCGATATTACTAACTTCGATATTACTTACATCGATATAAAAAAAATCGATATTACTTACCTTAGGGTCGATATTCTGTCCATCGATATTCTTAACATCGATATTCTGTCCCTTCGATATTGTCACCTCGATATTAGTGTAGGTCGATATTTAATTTTCGATATTTTGAATGCTCACCGTAATGACAGCGTTGGAAACGCTGTTTCCCATTTATTACATGCTCATTTCCACTGTGCCCTTTTAGTGAAAAATAACTGAGTCACATGCAATGACACAGCATCATATGGAGCACGGTACACGTTTTTTAAAATATCCATCTGGATTTCAACTTCTTAGGGAGTTGGAAACAGCAGTGCTGGGCTTCAGAGAGCCTCACATACAGCTGTGAATCATGGGATGCTATGTCATTGGCTGGATAAGGAACTAGAGTAAGAGTTACAGCCCTGGATGGGATTTGTTCATTTTACAGTCAATTTAAAATGTGTCCATTTGGGACATTGTATCTCCCCAGAAGGGATTTGCTCTCTCAATCCTGGTATTCATACTTTTCAACATTCATTTGATTCCACTGTCATGTATAGTTGCTTTCTATGGTCTATCTTTTCAAATGCATGCAGATAACATACAGCTCCTCCTACTTTCAACTGATGCTTACATATGTATGTATCTATATACATATGTATGTATGTATGTATATATGTATGTATGCATGTATGTATATAGTATTTCCAAAGCGCAAACCTAGCCAAAAGCAAGCAGCATGTTGTATATATGGTCTCAGGCAAGCATAAAGTTAATTGATAAAAGATAATGGAACTGGGTTGCCTGCAAAATAAGCAGATGTGCTCTTTGTGACCGCTGGTTTTGAAGAGTGGAGCCAATAGGGTTTCATCAGGTTTGGGGTGATGCTATCATATTTCTTCAACCCCAGGATTGTTATATGGTTCTTAGGCACATTATCGACATTGCTAAGTTAGCATGAGCTTCGCTGCCATGATGCTGCTTTTGCGCATGCTACTGCATGACTTTGTTTTTGCAAGACTTTGTGTCGTTCACATGAGAACAGGTTGCTTTTCGCGTTCTCTGCCTTTCCTGGAGTTTAGTCTGAACACGATGTGCAAGGTCGATAAACAATACCACTTGTTATTCTGTTCTGGTCAGTCCATAGCACCTAGACATAACATGCTACACAGCTGCAGTACTGAAGACTCGTGCTTTGATATTACGTTGTTGCATGTTGTTTTAACACACTTGGAGAAAGATGTTCCATGGAGAAGAGCTCTGCTGTTACTATGATGTAAACCTTACATCCAGGCTTTAAGGTATGGGGTCTGCTGTCAAAGCCCAGAGATTGTCCTTTTTATAAAATAAACTTCTTCTAGTCAAGGGGAGGGTGGTCAGGCCTATAGGCCCTTATTTCCACAGTCTTTATAAAATGACTTCTCCCTTTGTATTCTATGGAATTGTAATAATGCTAACTGTGCTGAGTTTATGCATTTTGCTGCTAGTAGTGGCACGTATACTGTATTGTAGAGCACGATAGTTAAAATAAACATTTTGAACTATTTCAGTGACTCTGCTTATTCTCATTGTGGACAGGTACGAGTGAGTGTGCGAAAGAGTATGTCTTGCTCCCGCGATTCCTGAGAAAGTCGGGAGTGTTGTGTTCTGGGTTGTCTAATCACTTGTAGCTTCGTGATATTTGGAGGAGAACGAATGAGACACTATAGCTAATCGGTTTGGGATTTTGGTTACTGATGTGGTAGGTTGGTACACCCCTATTCACTGAGGTCCTGTTTTCCTGCGCATAGTTCTGTGTATGTGCAGAATCCCTGCAACATGGCGCCGCCAACGTTTGGTCTGGTTCTTATCTGCGAGACGCTTGAGTAGTGCTTGTGCTTGTCCACAATGCCCTCACCTCTGTTTCCGGAGACGGCTGTGACGGTGTAACCTCCTATATTGATGTTTTTATAGGTTCTTTCAAGCTTGAAGTTTTAAAAGGTTTCTCTCTTTATTATTAACCCATTATTGCGCTGCCGCGCTCTAGGTTGTTATTCTTTATTATACATTATGGCAGTCGTAAGTACGCCGCCTAGTAGGGCAGCACTCACGGCTTATTTGACTCAGAATGGAGTCCCTATTGCTGGTGTTGCGCTGATTTTTGTAGTAGGCAGATTTGCTTACCGCTTTGAAGTGTTTTATTCTTGGGTGACATTTCCGGCGGTGGATGGGACGGATAACTTGCTCACGAATATACGCCTACGGCCCTTCCTAATGTTTATCAGCCCTATCGGGCTCTTGAGATTCCGCTTACAGCTTGGCAACACCAAATTTGGTTTAATGGCGCCCTTCCTCACCCAATAACGCCGATCCGTTTAGGTCCTTTATCGATAGATGGGGCCACGTGGCCCGTTTTGGCAGGGTATACCCCTTACCCGCGTCGTCTGACAACAGCGATGCTTGCAGAACTGCGCGTGTTACATATGTCTTTAATACGTGTGCATAGGGCTGTTATACAGTTCATGACGCGCAACTTTCAGGTGGGACCACCTGGCATTGCTGCGCAGCCTGCTGGACCTGGTGGTGTAACTATCAGTCACGTCATGGTCAATTCTGTAATGGGCAAGCGACCACAGAATAAGGATGAATTACCTTATTGGCTTGCTGAGAAATTTGGACAACTAGAAGCTGTCTTTCCAAATACCTCTCCTGTGGAAAAACACAGGATATTGACTATTAGTTTGCCTAAAGACTTACTTCCCGAGTTGGCTGATTGTAACACCCGGGGCAAGGTGTTTGCAGCGGTATATTCGAAGTGTTTCGGCACTCCCTCCATGGCCGTGCTCCCCGCAGTGATTAAGCATGTTCGGGATGAACACGGAGCCGAGGCGGCTGTAGAGCTGGGGATGCGGCTGGTGGGGGTGTTCAACGTGGTTGATGCTATGATCCTTGCTAACGTCAAGGGCGATGCGGTAAGCTTTCAAGTGGCAAATAACTTGGAGGCTGTCCCTGATGCAGACAAGCCACGCGAATTGCCAAAAATTATTGCAAAGGCTTATAAAACCATAGGCCGCAATAGTTTGGGAGTTAAGCCTTTTACACAAACGCAAACTCAATCTCAAACTCAACAAACAGTCCAGACTGATAAAGATGGACGTCCGTTCTTTCCTAAAAAGAACTGGAAAAATAAAAAACAGGAGCAGCAACAGCAGAAGCAAGGTTCGCGTGCAGGTTCACCGACACCTGAGTCTTCTGAGCGTACTTATGACTTGCGCGATCGCGCGAAAATTAAGTCTCCTGATAGATTTCAAGCCCCTGATCAGCGTTCTCCTCATTCTTCACAGGACACATCTGGCTCTCAAGTCGGAGGAGGGGAACGCCAGGATCGTGGCAAAAGTCAACCTGTGCCATAGGAACGAGATCAACCTCGACAGTTTGAAGTCAAAGGAAAACAAGAGGATCTACCTCGTTTTCGACCACCGTTTCAGAAGAAAAAAGTTGCCGCTCTAACAGCGCGATATGCCTCAGATGGGGAGAACGCGACTCCTGGATTGGACATGGGCAGTGACTCTGCTCGACAGCGCAGCGGAAGTTACCATAGTGCGGGAGGCTCTGCGTCCCTGTCTGGAGGCGACAGCAACTGATACCTTTATTACAGTAGAGACTGCAGATACCCGGGTTGCCCCCCGGATAGGCTCTATGAAATAATTTTCCAAATTGAAGGTGATATACCTCGCCCAATCAAGGCAGTTTTCTGGGAGAATCAAACCTCCTCGTATGACATTTTGTTAGCAGAGGCAGATTGGCCTCCACCCTTTGTGTTGGCCGCATCTAAAGGGGAAGACGTGATCCTTCCAAGTTTTTCGCGTCATGTCCCTGAGGAACATGCACAGGCTTTCGCAGCTGAGAGGGCTCTGGCCCTAGACCCAGCGGTGTATCGTAATCAGGTGGTTGGGATGTAGATTCACTGGCTCATGAAATACCTTTACGCTCTATGCCACAGCCACAACCGCAATATCCAATCAAACGTGAATCAAAAGCTTCAGTTTGTGATATTCTAGCGCAGTTAGAGTATCAAGGAGTGGTTGAACCATGTACTTCTCCGATGAATAGTCCTCTCTTTACGGTATCAAGACCTGATGGTTCATATCGGGTTGTATTGGATTACCGAGAATTGAACAGTCATTGTCGCACTTTTGCGGTGCAGAACACTCACAGCTCTGCACTGGTGAACAATCTTGTTTGTAAGAAATACAAAACTACACTTGATAT
Organism: Calotriton arnoldi; assembly: GCA_963921515.1. NCBI lineage: Eukaryota > Metazoa > Chordata > Amphibia > Caudata > Salamandridae > Calotriton > Calotriton arnoldi. The sequence continues at coordinate 509,395 of CAWUFW010004049.1, forward strand.
TTCAAATGGTTTCTATAGTTACAATCTCGCTCCTGAGTGCTGTGATTTGACAGCATTCACTGCCGTTGGGAATCAGAAAAAATGTACACGATTGCCTATGGGGTATAAGAATAGCCCCAGGGCATTTGCGGCATGTGTCGTGTCATTATTGCACGACCCAGATCCAGATGCGTTCTCGTACATTGATGACATTTATGTGACAGACGATGAACTTATGCCAAATCTAGTCCGGGTCGACAATATAATTTTGTCCTTTGCCCACCATGGATATAAATTCAATTTTGCTAAATCGCACATCGCCCATTTAGCGGTGCTCTTTTTGGGCTACGAGCTCAATAATGAAGGAAAGGGCTTAGCCCCTCACTTCTTGGAGAAATGTGCACAATTGCAACCCCCTTCTACATTGAAGAAACTTCAGTCCTTGCTGAGATTTTTGAATTTAGGGAGGACTTACATTTCCCGATTATGTCCAGCGTATCAAACCGCTCTATGCGTTGATACAACCCACTTTTTCATCTGCAAGCTGGCGTCCGGAACATACATCAGTTCTAAATTCTTTGCAATCTGACTTGCTTGCAACTAACTACTTGTTGACGCGTGATAACACCACAAACCTGGTAATACGAATAGTTTCTGGGACAGTGGGTTTCACTTACTTAACGTTCAATGAGGGAGACACAATACCTATTGCATACAAATCACATTTATACACTGCTGCTGAAATGCGCTTTTCCACTGTTGAAAAAATCTTGACAGCAGTACCCATGGCGATTCTAAAAGAACGCTCACTAGCGCAAGGCAAACGCATTCTTATGGTCACGCCCTTCCCTGCTTTGGAAGCCGTGACTAAGGCAAGTGTACCTAACTCGAAGGCATTACATCCCCGTTGGATACAATGGGCTACTTCTTTGGCATCGGCTGATGTCACGTTTATCTTTGACCCTTCCTTACAGACACAGGAGTTTTTACAGTATGAACACGTTCATCCTCAACCCTTGTCTCTGCTTCCTTTACATGAGTACCAATGCATCATTTACACCGATGGCTCGGCTCAACCGAGTGTGGAACCCCGTCCTGGTTTCGAGTTGCACACCCCGTCAGGGCTGTGTCAGACCACTGTCAGCTGGAGCGACTGCATGCAGGAGCCTCAGCGTCTCTGGTCAGTGTGTCAGCATGGAAGTCTCGGTTCCCTCTGTCTTACCGGGGCAAGATGTGGTGTATTTATACCCTAAAGAGTCTCGGTCCTCAGTATGGTTTGTATTGGACATGAGGAAGACGTCAGGGGTGAACTTTGTACATACATATTATGCCAGTGGTGTATTCCTAGAGAGCCATGCATAATTAATGAGTACAGTGTGGGCCTGGGTTTGGAAAAACCCTGCTGTATTCAAAACCACAGGAAAGATAACGTTCAGCTCTCAGAGCTCGTTGTGTACTAGCTGAGACCAATGTAGGTGAAAGATCATGCCTATATAAGGAATCATGACTATAATAGGACATGTACGATTATGACCATAATTGGGAATATGCGGCCATGACCATAATAGGGCAAGTACGAATATGACCATATTAGGGTAAATATGAATATGTCCATTTTAGGGCATGTACGAACGGGTCTACATTAGGGCCTCTATGCGGGATATAACACTCTTGGTTCAAAAAAACTTACCTGGTCCCTCCATGGACCTACATTTGGTTGCTGCTTATCCTGATTTTCCTCTTCATGTCAATTGGTTTTGTGACAGTGTTCTTTTTGCTCATCAATGGTCATTACCTGCCAGAACGCTCTGCTGTAAACTTGGTCGATGGAGTTCTGGCCCCTCACACATCGTCCCATATCATGAAACGTGATCAGTCTAATGTTAACATTTCAGCATTCCCGATTCCAGATGCCATCGTTTGGGACAAAGTAGCCTACGAAATCCATGGCCCGACCGAGATACTTCGCGTACCATAGGTGTTTTGCGTCTCTCTAGGAGATGTGGTAACACGGGACATACATTCGGATGATTGGGATGTGCAAGCAGTACATGCACCGTTTTCAGATTTAAAATAGTATGCTGTTTTTGATGCTGAAGATTTGGATTTAAATTCAGACAATTATGGGGATTTGTTTTGTTATCAGCATTATGGGCATCATTTTTTACACAAAACAAACACGTTAAGACCTGTTTTTAATTATACACAATGGGAACATTGTCCTACTCACGTGGAGGGGAGTTCTAAAACCTTTAGGGATAAGTTCACTTACTTCACAGATTATGACATATCTAATCCGGAATCCTATTACTTTAAACTTCGATCATCTACACAATCCAAATGTATGTTGAACCACACAAAGTTGATTTACGCCAACTTGTTTAGAACTAAATTGGCTACGCAGGGTTATGATCATTGGAAAGATACTATTGATTTAAAATCAATCTGGGGCACGAAGCCTTGGCAGGTTCAGAGAACTGAAGCTTTACATCGTGCCTGCCTGATCCCAGCTCAAATTTTGTTTTTAAATGATACAGTATACCAAACAACTTGTTTTGGCCTGGCAACTGTCAAAAATTTAAATACGCCATCCATTCCGTCTTTAGCGGAATATGATGATTGGCACACACACACGAATTATACCATTGAGGCATTGCAAGCTTTGCTTCGAAATGACACTTTCAATGTCTCTGAAATTGATTCTTTCAGGTGGTTGGTGTGGCAAACTAATACAAATGCATGTCAAATGCGTTTTTATAATGTTTCGTCAGGTTTCATTCAGACTAGACCTGATCCTCGGTATACCGTTACACATTGGGTAACCACATATTCGGTGGGTAAGTTATGCCAACAATGGTTAGAACATTCTACGCTGACATCAGTAAAGCAACATCTTTCTCTGCTGTCGCATGACATTAATTTGGCTGATTTTCTCTTGGGACCCAGGGCTCCGAGAGCAAAAAGATTCATGTATGCTGCTTACAATGAAATTTGGAAACTTTTGCAGATGGAAGCTGCATTTCGTCTGAGCCAAATTGATCAGGCCAACTTAGAAAAAGTCCTTGCCGTAATAGATAATAGCATAAACACACTTTCCTCACGCATTTATACGTTGGATAATATTGTTTCATCGGTTATTGATATTGTTCAAAGTGATGTATCTGTGTTATATCATGGTCAAAATCAGTTACAATCTGTTATGCAATTTGCTTGGACATTGCAGACTCTTAAAATGGGAAAAGTACCTTGGGATTATTTGAATGCCACTGCTTTGTTTTTGCCATTTAATCTAACTGATAAACAACGATTTATGTCCATGAAAGATGCTACATATACACTATTGCATATTGAACAATTAGAGCACTTGCCATTTTCTGTAGCGGAAACAGACTCTGCTGTTTGGTTAATTCATGGGGATATCTCTCTCCCTTTTTCGCTATTTCAATTTACATCAGGCATGCAACATTTTCCGATTGGCCGTTTTGAACCACTGGGTAGTGCATTTCTACATGAATTGTGGTCCCTGCCTTTCACTTACAGATGTCAGAGGGAGGGCAAGCAAGTTTTCTTAACAGGGGAAGACTGCGATTCTACAGTAGGACACTCCCCTGTTTGTAAACACGTTAAGTTGCAGGGCGCTTGTAACGTTTCCGCGCCTAATTTGGCCTGTTTTTTAAAAGGGACTCCAGTGCCATCAATAATTCCCACTTTTTCATTGCTTACAAATGGCAGTTATCTTATTTTGAACAACCAAGAGTGCTGTGGTTTACAGGCAGGAGTCCCGTATTTGGTAACGGTATCCCAGCGCGTAACTTGTTGTAGCAATGTGCTTTTTCCGGCCCCGCATGGGAATTTAGATAGCTCAATTTGGCCTTCCATTCCAACTTTGAAAACAGATTTCAACAAGTTGAACAGGCTCAAAGCGCTGCGCCCGCGAGACCTTCCAGTTACAGGTGGCTAGGACTTCTGGTGAGATACAGTCCCTTCTGAACACCAACTTCCCACTGAATTTTGGAGAACTAATACACCAAATATTTAATGCATCTGACACCGCAGGCCTTGCGCATTTTTTTAAATGTGTGGGATCTGGCCTTGTGACTTCTTTTCAGACTATATTTGGAGAAATACCGGGTTTTATTCATTCTATTTTTTCGAGCGCCTTCGGAGTGTTCCCCTTAATTTTGACGTTAGGCGCTGCAATCCTGCTTCTCCTGCTCCTGTTGTGCAATGGCGGCTCAACTTGTGGTATTGCACAGACCAGACCAGTTGCAGCTGTACCGTGACCGCATGCAACAGGTTTTCGGATGCCTGCCATTAGCCACGCTTGGCGTCAGTTATGGATTGACTTTTCGCTTTGCGTATTTCACTTGTGTGCAACCAGTCTTTTACTGTCAGCGATGTCTGTTCTATTGGGCACTGGAGATATGCCTCTCTAATACGTCCCGTCCAGTCCCGGATTTTAACCAGTTGATGGGTCCCTTAGAGGCCCATGACCAGGCTTGTTCTGGGGATGGCCGTGTGGCGCGTGCGGCTGCACTTGGAGTTTTGAATGAATGGGATGTCTGTGCGGCTGCGCAGACCGTCCTGCAATGAAGTTTCATCAAATATCACGCAAGTTGCCCATCTTGCTTTTAGAGGCGTCTGATTACGAGGAGCACGTTTGTTCCTTCGACTTACTTAACTGGATGGCATCTCTCTTTTTTATCAACGATATGGATGCTCTTTTGGAGGGAATTGCATTCCTCGGTTCACACACCTTAATGGACTTACCACCTCCTTCGTAATAACTTTGTTATCCCGGAGGCAGCTCCCCTTCAATAAGCCCTATTGACAACTTTGGGGATTTTTTTTTTTTTTTTTTTTAATATTTCGTTTTTTTTCCAATTTGTTTTTTTTTTGCAAACGCTTTGAACTCTGCTTGACTGGTGAACTCTGTTTTGATCCTTTGTGTATGTCCTATGACCTTACCAGGGGGAGGGTGTTATATGGTTCTTAGGCACATTATCGACAAGTTAGCATGAGCTTCGCTGCCATGATGCTGCTTTTGCGCACGTTACTACATGACTTTGTTTTTGCAAGACTTTGTTTGTGTCTTTCACATGAGAACGGATTGCTTTTCGCGTTCTCTGCCTTTCCTGGAGTTTAGTCTGAACACGATGTGCAAGGTCGATAAACAATGCTACTTGTTATTCTGTTCTGGTCAGTCCATAGCACCTAGACATAACATGCTACACAGCTGCAGTACTGAAGACTCGTGCTTTGATATTACGTTGTTGCATGCTGTTTTAACACACTTGGAGAAAGCCGTTCCATGGAGAAGAGCTCTGCTGTTCCTATGATGTAAACCTTACATCCAGGCTTTAAGGTATGGGGTCTGCTGTCAAAGCCCAGAGATCGTCCTTTTTATAAAATAAACTTCTTCTAGTCAAGGGGAGGGTGGTCAGGCCTATAGGCCCTTATTTCCACAGTCTTTATAAAAATGACTTCTCCCTTTGTATTCTGTGGAATTGTAACAATGCTAACTGTGCTGAGTTTATGCATTTTGTTGCTAGTAGTGGCACGTATACTGTATTGTAGAGCACGATAGTTAAAATAAACATTTTGAACTATTTCAGTGACTCTGCTTATTCTCATTGTGGACATGTACGAGTGAGTGAGCAAAAGAGTACGTCTTGCTCCCGCGATTCCTGAGAGAGTCGGGAGTGTTGTGTTCTGGGTTGTCTAATCATTTGTAGCTTTGTGATATTTGGAGAAGAATGAATGAGACACTATTGCTAGTCGGTTTGGGATTTTGGATACTGATGTGGTAGGTTGGTACACCCCTATTCACTGAGGTCCTGTTTTCCTGCGCATAGTTCTGTGTATGTATAGAATCCCTGCAACAGGATGGGATGTGTGGCAACATTTACAATTCCCTTAAGTGGTGCCAGTGTGAGGTCTGGAAGGCCATTGAGTAGTGCATTACCACCACCCAGCCCCAGCTGCAAGAGTATGAGGGCTTGAACAGCACCTCTAAAGTTGCTTTCTGGAAGAAATTGTTTGACTTTTTTTTTAGAAGAGAGAGCTGGTACCAGGTCATCTTTGCATTTTGGCAATGTGTTCCTTGAAGGTGAGGTTGGTGTCCGAGGTGAATTGAAGTGACTTGGCATTTAGTGAAAGTTGGGGTTGGAAGCCCTCAAGGTTCATGTCATTGTGCCAGGATTCTACTGTATCTTGTTCATAGTTCTTGGCACATAACAGAAATGCAGTGGTGGTTGGGTTAAGCTTCAGGTAGGCACTGGACATCCAAGTCTGGATGATGTGCAAGCAGTTTTAGAAGTAGTGGATGGCTTCGGATCAGGAGACTTTCAAGCAGAGTTATGTATCATAGACATATTGGTGATTCTTGGTGTTTTCTGTGAGTAGAGCATTAACAGCTCCAAGTAGAGGCTGAAGATAACAGCAGACAGCATGGAACCCTGGGAAACTCCACAGGTGATAGGAATCTTTTGTGATCTAGACGCGCCAATGTGAACAAACTGGTGTTGGTTGGACAGGTAGGAGGAGTACCAGTGAGGGACATTGCCGTAGAATCCCATTTGAGACTCCAGGGTGCATATGAGTGTAGGATGGTCAACTGTGTTGAAGGCAGCTGAGAGGTCCGACAATATCAGGAGGCAAAGTTCATCTTCATCTGTGATCAAAAGGGCAATGTCTATGATGTGTTAAGATTGTGATTTTCTTTCTGAAGCAAGTAACATCTTATCCAGTCACATCTTGCTTACAAGTGGTAAAATCTTGGATGTCAGTCAACTACTTATGTCTTAACATAACACAAAGACAAAGGCATTGTTTTTTTCACCCATTTAGTTGACAAGTTAGGGATTTGCACAGCCAACTGAGTTGGGCTTCCCCCTAAGGAGGTGCATTCAGTGTGGAATACGGGAGGTAATTTGACCCAAATCTTTTCTTTCATATTCAGTGACTAAGACTATACATTGTTACCTGTTTAATCTGTCCAAAATAGAACTTTGTGGAGTAATGTTAATGAATTGTTAATTATGGGTCCAAGCAGTCATAGTTAGGCCTGGGCGTCAAATTCCGCTCCGCTCGCGGAATTTGCAGAATTTAGGCAATTTCGCATTCCGCGGAGAACGCGAAATTGCCAACAATTCCGCGATGCACCGCGTAGCGGAATTATTTTCTTGTTTGCGCTTTAAAAATGCGTTCTAGCGCGCACGATAGCAACTTACCAGGATTCCTGAGTTTGCCGACGAGTTTTCCTATCCATTCGCATGCGCCACGAGATTTTGGTAGCCGGCCGCGCGACACCACGAGAGTGTGCGATCGTGAACACATCATTCGCCGCGCCATCATGCACTGCGAGAGAGATTGCGATCGCGAACACGTCATTCGGGCGTGCCATCGGACATCCGGCGGAATGTTTTTTTAAAAATGTATTTTATTTATTCATTTTTTGAGAGAAACATACAATATCATCAATCTTGGTTACATGAGTGCAGTTACAATACTTATAATCCATCTTGAGTGGTGCATACAATAACGTACAGTTTCGGGGACAGCGTGCTCAAGGCCAGATGCCACATTATCCACCCTGCGCATGACCATTACGTTTGCCTACACATAATAGTCCACAGTGTTTGACATTTCAATCACACACCCGGCAGCCCCAACAATGCCCCCCGCTTGTGCCCCATGTAGCCTGCGTGACTTATCTCGGCTCCAGCTAGAATCCCTGGCAAGTGCATCATTCTACGTATCTGGACCAGCATTGCACTGCTCTGTCGGTGCGGGAGTGTCCCTCCCCGCTCCCTCGCTGTGAACTCGCAGCCAGGCTACGACTGGCTTCCAGATGTCCCTAGGCCTGGATGCCGTGGGCATCAAGTCCCAATAGCTAGCCAATTTCTCCTGACAGTAGGCCACGTCCCTAAGCCAGGCATTCACATGCGGCCGGGACGGAGACCCCCAGTGCACTGCCAGGCGGCGGCGAGCGAGAAGCAGCAGCAGGGCAACCAATCTGTTCTTCTCTGGACTGAACTTCTCCACATACCCCAGCAGCATGACCAGTGGAGAACACCCTATCGTCTCACCTGTGATGTCTCCTATGATAGTCGACACTGTCTTCCAATACTCAGCAACGCCTGGACACTCCCAAGCAACGTGCATAAAGGCAGCGCCCTCTCGCCTACACTTCCAGCAGTTAGAGGTGGGCCGAATCCCAATGTTGAATAGGTGTTGCAGAGTGTGGTAATAGCGATGCAGAAATTTGAAATGGATGAGGCGCAACTTGTAATTAGGGGACAGTCTTTTTGTTTGCGAGCAACAGTATGCCCATATGTCATCAGTTAGAACGTCCGGCAGGTCAGCCCGCCACTTCTCCAGTGCCCTCGGGTCTTCCCACATGATCTATGTTTGGTGTAGGTGTATATCCTTGTCACCAGTCTCCTGGATGAAGGTGTAGCCAGCAGATTAGCCAAGGCCTGGTGTGTGGGGGGGGCAGGGAACAAATCATGTCTCTTCTTGCAAGCGGCCCTGAGCTGATGAACAAGGAGTTTCTCCAGTACAGGCACCGGGTTATCAGTTTGCGTGTCAGGTTCAGCTAGGAACGAACCATCAGGGTAGAGGTCGCCCATTGTCTTCAGTCCCATGTTGTGCGCTCTAGTCACAGCACCCTTATCCTGTAGGAATGTGAAGTGCGGGTGATATGCGAGTGGCACCAGCGGCGCGTACAGTACCGGCGCCCCCGCACGGTGTCTCAGCCCCTCCCATGCCCACCTGACCGTCTCCACTGTATTAATTTCTTTCGGTGATCGTCGATAGGGGTGGTAGACCGCGACCTGCAGTGGAATCTGTTCCACCAAATCCCGTTCTGTAGCAATGTGCGGTTGAAATGGAGTTGGGTAGATCCAATAATGTAAGTATTGGGCTTGCGCACTCAAAGCATACAGTTCAAAGTCTGGCGCTCCCAACCCTCCCTTGGACAGCGGGCGCGTAAGGATGTCCCAACTAACTCTGGGCTGCCCTCCCGCCCAAACCATGGAAGTGGCAGCCAAGCGGAGCTGTTTAAAAAACGCCTGAGTTAGAGGTACGGGTATGTTCACGAATAAATATAAAAATTTGGGGAGGACCACCATCTTCAGTATCGCTATTCTTCCTGCCAATGACAGGGGGAGTGCAGTCCAGACCTTTATCCTATCTGTAAGCCAGTCAAACAGTCGCCCGAAATTTAGGCTCCAAATAAGCTGTAGATCTCTGCTTAACCACATTCCCAGATACTTAACTGTCTCCTCCTCCCACCGCAAGGGGAAATCCAGCACCCTATTGAGTGGTGTCATCGTCAAGGGCAAAATCGATGATTTCTTCCAGTTCACCGTGACGCCAGACAGGCCCCCGAACCGAAGTAGCTCTCGCAGCAGTGCATTCAAATTATCATCAGGGCGTCTAACATAAAGAGTTATGTCATCCGCATACATTGACGTTATTAGATTTCGGTCCGTGAAAACCAACCCACGCGTTGAATGATGTTGCCGTATTCTTGCGGCCAGTGGCTACATAGCAATAGCAAAGAGCAATGGGGAGAGGGGGCACCCCTGATGAGTGCCACGAGATATGTCAAATGCGTCCGATATGAGGCAATTAGCCAGCAGACGGGCTTTGGGCTCCGTATAGAGTAGTTGGATCAATTTAATAAATTTAGGACTCAGGCCCAGCCGAGAGAGGATAGAAAAAAGATAGGGCCACTCTAGCGAATCAAATGATTTTGTAGCATCCAAAAATACCGCTGGGCCGGGAGTTTGGGCTCTAGTTGGTGAACCACCGAAAAAAATGTGCGAAGGTTGTGAGCGGTGGACCTCCCCGGAATAAATCCTGATTGGTCTGGTCTGGTGATAAGGGGCATCAATGGTTGAAGTCTATTTGCTATTAATTTGGCCAGAATTTTAGTGTCCACATTTATCAATGATAGGGGCCTATAAGAGTCACAACTCGTGGGCGGTTTATCCGGTTTCAATAGAGTTATAATGACCGCTTCCCGCAATGACGGGGGGAGAATCCCTGACTCTAGTGATTCCTGAAAAACATCCAGGAGGCGGGGGGCCAGCAAGTCTACATAAGTCTTGTAAAAGAGTGTAGTAAGTCCGTCCAACCCCGGTGCCTTACCAGCCGGCAGTCCCCTAATGACTTGTGTGATATCTTCTAAGTTAAATGGGTGATCTAGGTATTCTCTGTGCCCAGGGCTGAGCCATAGCAACTGCAGGGAGTCAAGGTAGTCAGCGAGGTCCGCGGGGATAGAAGTGTGTGTCGCAGTGTATAGTTTTGTGTAATATGCAGTCAGATGCTCATGTGTAGCCACTTGACCACGTATTATCTGGCCCTCTCCATCTGTCAGCTCAGCAATAAACGTGGGGGCTGAAGTTTTCCGTAAAAGGCGCGCAAGCGTTCTACCTGGTCTACCCCCTCCCCGTAGCTCCGGGCCCTAGTTTCTTTACCCAGGAATCTCGTCTCTCTCGTCGCTTCTTCCTCAAAGTCCAGAGTTGCTAACCTTATGGAGGCGAGGACTGTTGTGTCATTGGTGGCGTAATAGGCAGACTCCAGCTCTTTTATTTGATTTTCTAGGGTCGTCAGTGTGGTGCGGATAGATTTCAGTACTCCCGAGCTCCTCGATATACATGCCCCTCGTATAACTACTTTAAAAGCTTCCCAGAGGGTCGCTACAGATTCTACTGTACCTTCATTAACACTAAAGTATTTTTCTATGTCTTCAGCTATCTCGTCTTTGAAAACAGTGTCAAGTAGGGCATGGGGAGGGAGCCGCCAGCTAAACGCCCTTGGCTGGGTATCCGGAACGCGCCAGACCAGCAGCACCGGGGCGTGGTCCGAAAGTGTGCGTGGGAGGTGCCTCACCGCCACCATCCAGGACAATACATCTCCCGTGAGCAGCCAGTAATCTAGCCTAGACCACGCCTTGTGGTGTGCAGTAATGCAGGTTCCCTCCCTCAGGTCTGGATTATGTGCGCGCCAAGCATTGTCCCGCACTATCGAATTCAGCAGCTGTGAGGCCCTGGAGTGAGGGTTTCATGACGCTCCCTCTCTATCTAGTGTATTATTTAACACAACATTAAAGCCCCTCCCCAAATGACAGTGTCACAGCACATCTGCACTATTTTTGCCCAGATGTCTAATAGGAACTGCGGATCGTAAATGTTGGGGCCATATATGGCTGCTAGTGTCACTCGTGTGGCGTATAAGTATCCGGATACCAGGACATACCGCCCGTCCCCATCCACCAGTGTTTCTGCCCTTCTCCAGCTCAGCCCGCGCCGCAGCAATATAGAGACCCCCCTAGCATAGTTAGAGTATGTGGATGAATGAGTCTCGTCCCAGGACTTATGTCGAATTTTAGCGTCCCTATCACAGTGCAGGTGCGTTTCCTGCAAAAAACAGACGTCTACATGGTGTCTACGTAAGTATGCATGTACCAGCCGAGCTTTCTTAAAATCGTTTAACCCACGTATGTTCCATGTTAAAAATTGGACTTCAGCCATACATCAAGCGACATATTGTCAAATAACAAGCGTAATTCCCTAGGTGCCCCACACCTCCCCCATCTCCCTCAGGCCTTATGCACCCAGAATACCAATTTCGGACTGCCCCTGCACCAAGATGAAAAAATAAGGAACAACATTGAGTTTCTCTCTTTATGTGAAGAACCACCCCCCACCCTCCTCCCACTACAACCTCCCAAATAGGTCGAGAAAATGTCTCCCCCCCCTACAAGCCCCACCCAAAAACAATCTTAAAGGTCTTAAACCCATGGGAGATCTCCCTGTGGGGGCGGGTAGCAACAGCAGCACCCTCACCAATTGGCAGGGTGGTCGGGCTAAGGATAACCATGATAACAATTCTCATTAACAATTAACCTTAGAACTAAACGCTGCGCAAACTGAGCGTTGAATGAAACATAGGGTCATCTTGTCTACCAGACTCCCACTTAACAGAGCTAGGAAACCTATTCTATTTCGACTGGGGCGAACCACTGCGAACAGAACATATGATGCCAATATCCACACATTAGTTTCCAGGTAAAAGAAGACCTAGCTATCAGTCATTATCATCAAGGGTTCCCTGCGAGCCATGTGCATCCCTTGGCGAGCTCTGCTGCGACTTCCGGGGGCAGATGTGTTTTGCATATTTGAGGGCGGACTTGGCGTCCGTGAAGAAGTGTGCTTGTCCCTCATAAGTGATCTTTAACTTAGCTGGGTACAGCATTGCATAGGGAATGGAGGACGCCTGCAGCATACGTTTCGCATCAAGGAACTCCCTGCGTGCTCCCTGTACCGCTGGGGTGTAGTCAGGGAAAAAGGACAGTGTTTTACCCTGATGTGTTACCGGGCTTTTCACTCGAGCCTCCCTCAGTATTGCATCCCTGTCGGCATATTTCAATACACGTGCTATTATAGGGCGCGGCGGCAGTCCAGGCGCCGGCCTAGGCCCCACTGAACGATGAGCGTGCTCCACCGCCGTCAGCGGTGAGAGGGCCGGACCGAACAGTTCTTGTAGCAGCGTGGTAATATAGGGCTCCATCCTCGTTATAGCCGTTGTCTCCGGAAGGCCAAGAATGCGGATGTTGTTCCGCCGAGACCGTGCCTCCAAGTCCTCGTTCTTGGCTTTGATCACTTCTAGTACTTTTTCCATGTTCAACATCTGTGTCCTGGCCTCCGAGTGCGAGTCCTGGGTGTCAGAGAGCCTGTTTTCTAGGAGGTCTAAGCGCATTTCGTGCGTGTCCACTCTTTTCTTCACCGTGTCGAGGCTTTCTGACAAAGAGTCTATTTTCCCATCTATGGTTTTTAAGCTGGACCGCATGTCTTGCAGAATAGACCTCAGGTCTTCCTCTTGCTGGTCCTGATCCTCCTGCATACTTGACGCCTCCCCCAGGTCCGCCGAAGTCTCCGCGGTGCGCGTCTGGCGCTTCTCAAAGGGGATTTTGGGCTGTTTAGGGTCTGCCTTACCCATTTCTCCACGTAGTCAGGACCTCTCAGCACCCCGCCGGATGAACACCACTCGGCCAGCACCCCAGGCCAGTGAGACCCCCGGCCGGCGTATATCAGCTGGCTGCACAACAGGACTATAAGCACAACAGTAACAGCATCCCACTGACTAGAATGGCTTCTTGAGTCACAAAGGCAGCTCAGATGAGTCAGCAGCACGTGTTCTAGGAATCGCCGCTCACCCGGGTCTCAGCTAGCCCCCGGGACCAATCTCAGATCACCAGGTTCTGCGAATTTAGTCACGCACTCAGGGGAGACCTCAGCTCCGGCCTCGCAGCGCCGCAGGTGGCTGGCGGCAGGGGGAGCGCCCTGTAAGCGGTTGACCCACAGCTCCAACAAGCCGGCCTCTTCCCCATGCGTGTTCTCACTCTCCGCGGCAGGCTACCGCCCGGTTCAGGCAGCAGTCTCCCGGCCACCGCGAGTGCGCGGCGTTCAGCGAGCCCATCCAGTCAAGCGCGCGAGGACCGGTAGATGCTAGGTGGTGTTTTGCCCAAGGGGGGGGAAGGCGCCTCGTGGTCGCGCAGCACAGGCCTCACCTCAGCTACCAACGCAGTGAAGAGGGCCTTGCCGCAGGCCCAACCGCGGCGGTCCAGATCCCGACACCCCCGCTCACCTCCTCACGCCAGAAGTGGGCAGGTGCCCAAGCCCCCCCCGCCACCTCCCTATTCCCGGCCCTGAGTCAGACCTTCCTCCACACCTGTGGAGGAGGCAGAGTCAGCGCCGTAGCGACAGGGCAGGCCGGGCTCCAGGGCCCCGAGCACCCTCGCCGCCCCAGCGGCACCCAGGCCGGAGGACTCACCTACTATGCCGCAGTCACCACAGCGCCAGGGACCCGGGCCACCCTCACGATCACCGGCAACACTGCAGGCTTAATGTTCGGGTCTCCTCGGGGTGTCAAGAGAGGCGCCGGCAGTGGAGCCCAGTGTGTTCTCCCGAACAGGGCTCTACGCATGATCTGATGCAGCTCCGGCGGCCATTTCCCGCCGCTCGCTCGTCACAGCCAGTTCTCCGTCTCCCAGGTCGTCTGAAGCGGCATTTAACGCTGCAAATCGCCACGGTCGCTCCCGGAGTGTGGGACGTCTGGCTTCCGCAGGTTCCAGCAATAAAAGTCCGGTCAAAGCATGTTAATGGGCTAATGTTCAAGCCCGACCTGCAGAGCTCCTTCAGCAGGCGGCCATTTGCAGCGCGTCGCGGCCACGCCCCCCCATCCGGCGGAATGTTGGTGAAGCTCGCGATCCCGAACAGGCAACATTTTCAATCTGGAGAAGAAGAATATCTCGAGCAGCATAAAACCTTCTATAAAATGATGATGTGGATGAAAAAAACTCCTCAGATTGATATTTTGCTGTCCTTTTTTGTCAAATTTTTTTTGTGGGAGAGGTAGGAAGTGCCACAGAGTCTCCTACTTCCTGTTCCTGTCCAGCAGGCTCCTCCCAGTGCTTTGTCCATCTCCTGTCCATTTTTCATTTGGATTTGAGCTGGAAGGATCACTCTTTGTGTCTGCTGCTTCATTATCATTGGATTTGAAGACTTTTGGATTTGAGATTTTACAAGTAAGTTGGTGTTGTTTGATTGGGGCATTGCAGTTGCTGCAACTACAATTTTGGTACTTTTCATCATTTAAAAAAAAAAATAGTTGTGGGTAGCCAGTAGGCCCAGAGCTAGTCATGGGTGGGTGCATGATAAAACAACTGTTCCTTTGCTGTGTGATGTATTTATTTATTTCAAACATCATTTAGGGCATGGATGGCATTGGATTGAATTGCAAAATGTGTATTTTTGGGTGTATTTCAGTTTTTGGGTGTGTGTTAAATAAATGCCTTAGTTGTGTGTGGTGTGTTGCAGACCTTGTTTAGCCCTGTGGATTTTCGTTTTTGCATTTTTTTGCATTACAGGCAAAGCAGTGTGGTTTAGCATGCAGCCTTTGCCTGGCTATTATAGGCCTGTTTTCAGTACATTGTTTTCCAGGCCTCCTGCTTGTTGCTTGTGATTTGTGAGTGTCCATGTGGCTGGTGGCCATTTCTGGTGGGAGTTATAAGTGTGCTGCTTTTGCCATAAAGGCCTGCATGTGTTTCCTTTGTGGCCTAGGCTTCTTGTTGTTGTGGGCCTGGCCATGAGGCTGGAGGCCATTTTGAAGCCAGGCAGTGTGCTTTTTGCCATAGGCCTGCATTGTCTGTCTTCAGTTTCTTGTTGTTGTGGGCCTGGCCATGTCGCTGGTGGCCATTTTGAAGCCCGGTAGTGTGCTTTTATCCATAGGCCTGCAAGTTTGTGGCCTAGTTTGCCAACAGGCCTTTCATCCAGTAGGCTCAGAGGTAGTCAGGGGTGCATGAAACAACTGTTTCCGTGTGTTCTGTTAAATTGA
Organism: Calotriton arnoldi; assembly: GCA_963921515.1. Lineage (NCBI taxonomy): Eukaryota > Metazoa > Chordata > Amphibia > Caudata > Salamandridae > Calotriton > Calotriton arnoldi. The sequence goes on from CAWUFW010004049.1 coordinate 524,782, forward strand.
AACATCATTTAGGGCATGGATGGCATTGGATTGAATTGCAAAATGTGTATTTTTGGGTGTATTTCAGTGTTTGGGTGTGTGTTAAATAAATGCCTTTGTTGTGTGTGCGGTGAGTTGTGTACCTTGCAGACCTTGTTTAGCCCTGTGGATTTTCGTTTTTTGCATTTTATTGCATTACAGGCAAAGCAGTGTGGTTTAGCATGCAGCCTTTGCCTGGCATTTATAGGCCTGTTTTCAGTACATTGTTTTCCAGGCCTCCTGCTTGTTGCTTGTGATTTGTGAGTGTCCATGTGGTTGGTGGCCATTTCTGGTGGGAGTTATAAGTGTGCTGCTTTTGCCATTTAGGCCTGCATGGTTTTCCTCTTGGCTTACTGCTTCCATCCATCCCCTTTTCCAGCTGCAGCTCCCTGAATGATGTGATGAGCAAATAATTTAATGCCAAACAGGGTCCCCTTCCATTACATTTGTATTTTTGTTGTTGTTCCTCTTCTTTCCTATCCTTCCTGAGAGTGTACACAGTATACCATGAACGCCCTTGTTGACAAAGTCTCACAAATGGCTACACTAAGTTATATATTTTATTAATTTGTTTGTACTAGTAGTAATTGAACCACAACAACAAATGCAACATTTCACTGATGTTATTCTCCTGGCTTCTTTGCTTTTAGGTGCACAAAAAGACAGAGGAGGAGGTGTCATCATCATCACCCGTTGTACTGCCAGACAGAAGTCCTGCTGTGCACCACGTCACGTCCATGTGTGACCACAGACATCTCTGCAACTTGTGCACCTGCGTCCTGCTGACATCTGAAGAAGATGGCCCCAAAGAAAGGTATCAGGTCCTCCAGTACCAAGAAAGTTGCCAGTGAGAAGAAGAAGGAACAGAAGAAGGAAGTGGCACTTGCCAAGACTGGTGTGCCGCCCGATGTGTTTTTTGGGGAAAAAAAACTTACGCCTGCATCATCGGCGGGGACCAAGCTGAGAGCAGCACCTCCGCATCAGCAGGCCCACCCCACCAACCTAGGCCCAAGCCCATGAGTGTGGCAGAGGTAGCCCGTCTACTAACGAGCAGTGATGCTGAAATGTCATTATCGCAAAGTAGTGCCCAATCAACGCACTCGCAGGCAGAAACTCAGCAGATAAGTGGGCAACAACAGCCGCACCCACAGCTGCAACCACAGCCGCAACCACAGCTGCAACCACAGCCGCAACCACAGCCGCAACCACAGCTGCAACCACAGCCGCAACCACAGCTGCAACCACTGCCGCAGCCGCAACCACAGCCACAACCACAGCCGCAACCACAGCCCACAATAGTAGTTGTTCCACCTGAAGTAGGGGCAGTTCAGGAAATCGAGCTTTTCGCAGACGAAGAGGAGCAAGCCGCTGTTTCAGAAGATCCATTGTCTTCCAGACCCCCAGCAAGGAAAAGGATGGTTAGTCCATCAATTTCTTCTTCAAGCCCCGCTTCTGAAGATCTAGATGCCACTTGGAAGCCACCAGCTCAGTCTGAGAGTGATGCACGCCACAAGACAAGGCTAGTGAAAAGGAAGGTTCCAGAAAGCCTTACAGTTATGGAGGTAGATGTAGACGAGGGGGGTGATGATGATGAAGAGCCAGTCATCATGAACATCACTCCCGGCCCAGAGGAGACATTGGAGACCAACATTATTAGACTATCCAAAATCACTGCGAGGGATGTAGCACGGATACCACCAACACAGGTAACACCAATTTTGTAGGACGAGTGATCTTGCAACAGCTATAGAGATTAATATGAAATACTGCTGATATTTAGTTAACCCTTTCACCTCCCCCGAGGTGCCAAATAAAACCAACATAACCGATGGTTGAATTCTCAAAGACAGAAATGAGGAAATCTTGGCAAAAACCTCATCCCCAAAAAGTCGTAGCTTATTGCATTCTTAGAAAATATGCACCCATCCTCCCTCATCCTGAATATCACATCTAAAACATCGGTTTGGGTTTGTTGGAAACATCTTATGCAATTTCAGGGGGGGTATAATAGGCAAGCCATCTAGATAAAAAATTCATTCTCTTGTAATTAGCCCCTCTAAGTGCTTTTTTTGCTAACTCATTGAGTTGTTGCCATTCCCTTATATTGAACTTACAACCGGTCTCTAAATACATTTTTGGAAGTTCTATTGTCAGGATCTCTTCTGAATGGGCCTTTTGATGCAATAGCCGGTACCAACATCCTACCCCCACCATTTTATTTGCCATTTGCCTGGCGATTTGCTCTGCCACCTTATTCATTGTTACATAGTTGATTTTAAGAAAATTAACTAACTGATAGAAACTCAGAGGGAGGGCTGTTGTTAAAGAATTAGCTTGTAGTCGGACTGTTTCCCACGTTATTAAGGTCTCATGATTAAAAAATCCCCAAGCCGACTAAAGCCTAATTCTTGCCACTGTTGATAAAGGCCTCTAGATAATATAAGACCACCTACTGCACAATCCTCAATAGGGGTAAAAGCATGGAATGCTGAAATATCTTGTAATTTAAAAAAAAGCTGCATTCTTTCTACTAATGTTAATATCACTTTGTATCAAGTCCTTTTGGGCAATTTTGCCAGCCGTAAAAAATTCGGGAGCCTTATTACACTCTCTTTCAACATCTGCACCCAAATTTTTTTATCAAATACTGAATTTTCCGCACCCAATTGTGAAAACAAATTTACTAACGATGCCTGGTAATATGTTGGAAAATGTGGTAAAGCTAAACCTCCTGAAGCTACATCCAATTGTAATGTGGCAAATTTCACTCGGGGATGTTTGTTATTCCAGACAAACTTCCGAATTATTTGATCTAATTCCTTAAAATAGGAACTCGGAATTTTCAAAGGAAGATTGCTAAAAAGGAACAAAAACAGTGGGAGTATTGACATCTTAATCATCGAAATCCGTCCTATTAGTGATAGATTAAGCAGAGTCCATTTGTCTAATACATTTTTCACTTTTGTGAGCATTCTGTTATAGTTCAAGGGGAACAATTGACTAAAATCATGTGTAACGTATATCCCCAAATATCTAATTGGATGTGATGGCCTTATGAGGATGGATGCGGGAATATCCGCTGAAGTCGAATTAAATGTAAGGATTTCGGTTTTTGCTTGATGTACTTTATACCCCCCCACCTGCGTAAACTTCTGTATTTCATCAAGTGCATTTTGCACATTTGAATCCCCAGCCTTAAGATATAAAATAATATCATCTGCATAGAGTTTGACTTTCGCCATCCCCTCAATTGGAGGCAGAATCATCAAGCTCTTCCGTATCTTAACAGCTAAGGGTTCGATAAACAAAGAAAACAAGAGGGGGGATAGTGGACATCCTTGGCGTGTACCACGCTTGATTTTTACCCTACCAGCTTCTTCTCCATTTACAACAACTTTGGCTTCCGCACAACTATAAAGTTCTTTTAACATTCGTAAAAAATGTGACGGGAACCCAAATTTATCCAAAATAAAGAATAAAGCGCTCCAATCTACTAAATCAAAAGCCTTTTCGGCATCCATCATCATGATCACCGCATCCATCTTATTAGTGGAGAAATAGTCTTGTGTCAAGAAATATGTATTAACTGCCATCAATCGCCCAGGAATAAAACCGTTTTGGTCCTCATGTACCACCTGCTGTACGCATGGGACTATTCTTTTTGCCCAGATCTTCATAAATAATTTATAATCCGTATTTAATAGACTAATTGGGCGGTAGGAATTGGGATCACAGGGATCTTTATCTTTTTTAAGAAAAATTACTAAAACCGATTCCTTAAAACTTTTCGAGATATATAGACCCTCCTTTATCTGGTTAAACAATTTTCCCAAAAAAGGAAGAATTTCTTCCTGAAATGCCTTAAAAACTTCCACTGGGATCCCATCTACACCACTCGCCTTAGCATTGGGCATACTTTTTAACACTGCTAAGATTTCTATAGTCCCAATTGCCCTATTTAATATCTCAGAAGCTTGTGAGGGTATCTGGGGTAACTCCAAAAATTCAAAATAGGCCGTCAAATCTGCTTCGTCTACCCCCTGTGTTTCTGCATAAATTTGGTTAAAATGTGAGAGAAATACCTCAGAAATAACTTGTTTATCGTCAACTAACATGCCAGTTGAGGGGTTCTTAACTTGGGCAATTATTTGGGTTGCTTTCTGATTTTTTGTAGACCAAGCCAAAAATCTCCCAATCTGTTGACTTTCCTCATAAAGCTTCTGTTGATAAGCCCTACTCCCTGATATTTCTTCTAACAAAAAAAATCCTTCAAATGTTCCTTTGCTTTAACTAATTCCTGCTGATGTGCTCTGAAAGTGGACTCAGTTGTATTTATTAAATCAGCATTTCGTCTAGCTTTCTCTACTTCAGTCTGTAATTCTTGAATCTTATCTTTTCTTAGTTTATTTATTCTTGCCTTATATGATATTGTGTGGCCTCTGAAGGTCGCTTTAAATGCCTCCCATACCATAAACATGGATGCAGAATTTTCCTTACGCTGAAAAAACTCCTTTATAAACACTTTGGTTTCTGTTATCCAGGTAGGGTCTTGTAGTAAGGATTTATCAAATTGCCATCTAGGCCTGTTTTTAGGAGTAATTCTTATCCTTAATATAAATGAAACTAAGGAGTGGTCTGAAAAATAGTTGTAAAGTATTTCTGTGAATCCATTAGCGAACAGTTTGTCTACTAAGAAAAAATCCAGTCGAGATGCCGATCTAAATCTAGCTGAATAGCAGGTATACTGCTGAAGTCCAGGATGCCCTAACCTCCAGGGTCTGATAAAGAAAAATCTTCTGTTAACCTACTTATTAATTTTGTAGTTTTGGGCTTTAACTGACGCTTCGCCCTATTTGATGTATCCAGTGCCAAATTCTGGATAAAGTTAAAGTCCCCGCCCAAAATTAGTATACCTTCCATTTGTGCTATCAACTGATAAATTTGCTCTAAGGCCACCGTGTCATCCTCTATAGGACCGTAATAATTGACCAAGTTCAGGACTGTTTCCTCTAACTTCGCTTTTACCCAGATCCATCTCCCTTTACCATCCCGTCGTACCTCCTTAACCTGCCAATCTAGTGAATTAGAAAATAAAATCCCTACACCTCTTACCGCTAAATTGGCTGATGAAAAATATGCTTGCGTATATTTCTTAGGAAGGGATATTTTTGGGGTATCAGACCTATAATGAGTTTCCTGTAGAAACATAATTTCAGGGGCAAGAGAATTTATCCAATTTAAACAGGCCGAACGTTTTCGTGGATTCAATAATCCATTAACATTACATGTAACCACTTTTATACTCTGCAATTTTGGTTCCATTTTTGATTCCATCCTAGGTTTCCTCCTAGCTCATTGATGGTTTTTTTTACCACTAGTTTCATCCTACCTTTTGTTTCAACGCTATATCCCGACCAGGCAGCTTAGGTCTGCCAGCAAGAACTTGCTGGTGGTTCCTAGGTTTAAGAAGGTTAGATGGGGAGGCAGAGCCTTCTCCACTGCTGCTGCTAGGCTGTGGAATTCTCTTCCGGATGGTTTATCGGGTCTTGAGTCATACTCTCTTTTTCGCAAGGCCCTGAAAACCTGGCTTTTTACACAGACTTTAGCTTGAGCATCCTATCCGGTTGAACGTTAGTCCTCTGCAGCGCCTTGATGCCCTTGGGCTAAGTTAGCGCTTTATAAATCTAATATTCATTCATTCATTCATTCATTCATTCATCCCTCGAACGGACATCTCCCAGGTAATTCTGATGCCAAAATACCCTTATCCAAATGACTACATTATTTTCTTGTTCATTTTTTCCCTTGCTAAGCCCTTGCGACCCCCCACCCTGGACTCCCACCCCGAAACTCCCAGCAAAAGGGGAATTGCCCACCATACCCCCTGCCTTCTCCCAGAGGCTGCCCCCCCAACTGGGTGCCATGTTGTTGCACCCTTAGTGACCCGAGCCCCTCCACCGCTCTTACTAGAAACTAGATGTAGAAGAAAGAAAACTTAACTAACAATATCCTGCAATCGCTATTTGCTCACAGTGATTTTCTGAAGAAGCTCCTGAGCCTCTTCTAAATTTGCGAACATATGGAATTTTCCTTGCACTAGTACACGTAATTTGGACTGTTGGGCTATAGACGCCTGAGCTCCTTGCGCTTTAAACAAATAAAGAAGTTTCACAAATTCCTTTCGCCGGCGGGCTGCGGTAGCGACATGTCAGAAAAAATACGACAACTAGGAACTTCTCGAGTTGAGATCTGTCGCATTTGGATAGCCTGAGACAATACCCGCTCCTTAATTCTAAAATCTGCAAAATTAACAACAATAGTTCTGGGTAATGTCGAATTCGGGAATGGCTGGGCTGGAACTCTGTGTGCTCTTGTAATGGTTAGATCTCCGGAGAAGCCCGGGAGGACACTGTTTTTAATGAATGACTCCACCCACTGAAGCATTTGTATCCCCTCGCAGCCTTCCGACACCCCAACCAGTCGCAGATTTGAACGCCGGGAATGATTCTCCAATTCCTCAATCTTGGTCTCCAAACTAAGCTTTTGTTTTTTATCCATGTCCGCTTGTCGCTGGATCATAGTCATCTGATCCTCGAGTTGGGATATTCTCGACTCAGCCTCCTGCAACCTTCCCGGAAAACTGGCTACAGCTTCTTCAATTTTTGACAACCGATGGTGCAGGGCCGCAATCTCATTTGCTTGTGTCGCTTTCATCTCGCGAATCTCACCCAAGATGAGATTTAACATTGATTTAATGTCACATTGAAAGCTAGCCCCATTATCCAATTGCAAGGTCTCGGATGGTTCCACACCAACTGCTTGAGTCCGATCTTGATTTTCCACTTCAGTCATTTTTTCCAGCAATGAGGTCGAGGGAGGGGGCTGTCCATTCCTCAGATCCTTTTTTGACTGATTTCGCGATTTAGATGGCGAGACTGATAGTGAGCTGGTGGCTATTTGAATGTCCGATGGACCTTCAGTTTGTAATTTCGCCACTTGCTCTTCTTCTTGTAATGGTTCATCACAGAGAGACTGTGCGGGTATGAGAGGTATTTTGTTTTTTAGAAAGAGGGGATATTCCTTTGTTTTTATTTGATTCATGCCGGTCATTTCTTCCCTTGCGGCTTCTTGATTTTGACATGTTTCTGCCTCAACCGGAATTCTTGCCACCTGGTCATCTTCCTGAATAGTGGGCACACTGGGAGGTGGGCTACACTGAACCAGGTCTACTCCCTCAGCTGTGACATTTTCCTTTATTTTTCCTGTACTTGCAGCCTCAGCAAATACCAGGGGTGGATCCTTACTGGTTCCGCTCCCAGGCTCACCCACCTCCTCCTCTGAGCTCGATCTTCTAGCTGAGCCCTGGCGCGCTCTCTGCAGGTGTTCCGCTCTTAATGTTGTCGAGGCTGTCTTAATTTGAGTTGACCGGGTCTTTGATTTTTGCCCACCACTTGTATCTACGTGGGTCACTCGTCCTACAAAATTGGAAAACAAATAAGCAACCTAGGATGGACCACTGGCTTAACAAAATGTACAGAACTTTTAGGTTTGAGGAGGCCTATGTGAGACGGGTAGGAGCAACCAAAAGATTTAGAGCTATTTGGCAGGAGTATTTCGATCAGGACGAGAGGGAAGGAGAAGGAGAAGGATCATAAAGGCAAGGTGCTCCAGAGTCGCCTACCCTCCTATATTCTAATAAGGTGAGACAGATTATGTATATTGGTATTATGCTTGAGATAGGAGAGGAGCAAGTCGATTAAAGTAGAGTTTAAATATCATGCACTTTATTTAAGAATTGCTGCTATTCTGCACTAGGCACTTTAAATAGCCTTTGTACGGCACTTTATTCAAGAACTGCTGCTATTTGCACTATGCACTTTAAATAGTTCTCTGCTTCTTTATTCACGAAATGCTAGTCATGACACTCCCAGGCTGATTTATGTAAAGCCTAAATATTAAGCACTTTATTCAAGAACTGCTGCTAATCGTCCGAAGGTCTAGATGATGTATATAAGGCTTTAACGTTAGCTCTGTGTGGCACTTTAATTACGAACTGCTGCTATTTGCACTATGCACTTTAATTAGTTTTTGTCTTTCTCTATTCAAGCACGGAATGCTATTTTATATCTTTTAGGGTAGAAGTTAGGATTGCTGCTAGTACTAAATGTAATTTGGATATCATTTAGATACTGAGCAAGCTTTGTACGCACTCTTAATATTCACTTTCTTTGTTTGTATTATGGTTACAATATAGTATTGGTCATGCTAGTAATGAGATAAATATTATCTTTGCTCATTATGTGCAATTTTGATGATGCCATGTATTATGAATGTCCAATTGTTGTCCAACTACTTTCTTGTTCAAATAAAAAAAATAAAAAAACACAGGTAACACCAACACGACCTCCAGCTTCCATATTTGCCTTTGCAAAGGCCCGGCAGGGACCTACATCCAGCTCAACCACCACCTCAGTAGGTAGTGGTAGTGTAACTGCACAGAGTCAAATTCCAGGCACACCCTCCAGTTCATCTGGTATTGAAAGTGGCACCTCCAGCAGCGCCAGAAAGATCTCCTCCCCAGTTTGGGACTTCTTTTCGGTTAGCAGTAAGGAGGAGAACATTGCTTTATGCTCAATTTGTCGGCAGGCTGTTAGGCGGGGTAAGCTTGGTACAAACTATGGTACCGGAGGCCAAACAAGTCATCTAAAAAAACACCACAGTATCAAGTGGGAGGCTCACCTACTTCGCTTAGAAAAAAGTAAAACTGGACCCATTGCTGTTGTTGGGGATGAAGAAGTAGGGGAAGATATGATCGCAGTGGAAGGTCAACAAGAGGGAGACATTTCTAGCCCTGTCCCCAGCAGTGTAGTGGTACCGCCCACATCCTCAGCAACATCTCAGTGGCACCGTAGTAAGAGTCAGCCTGAGACACCAAGGCAACCGAGTACTGCAATGAGAAAAAGTGCGTCGTCGTTGAGCCTAACTGGGTTCAAGAAGACAGCTGCACCACAAAGGAAAATATTCCAGCCTACCATTGACAGCATGCTTAGGTCGGAGGGGCAGTACCAACGCAACCACCCAACGGCACGGTTGTACAATGCGAAGCTGGCTAAAATGTTATTGCTGGACCTTCTCCCTTTTTCATTTGTGGAAGGGGTGGGTTTCCTTGAATTTGTGTCAGCCATCTGCCCTAAATGGAAGGTTCCCAGCCGGTCCTATTTCGCCAGAGTTGCTGTTCCAGCACTACATCACGATGTGCTGGAATTGGTTGGACAAGCTCTGCAGCAGAGTGCTGTTCACAATATCCACCAGACAACAGACATGTGGACCAGTTGCCAAGCCACTGATTACATGTGCTTCACTGCACACTTGGTCTCTTTTGTGGGGGTTAGAGAAAAGCTATCTGAAGTAGGTGCTGTTGACACAGCTGAGATTTTTAATGCTACTCGGAAACATGCAACTGTAGCCATGTTCGCCATGGAGAAATCTCATACTGCTGCAAACATTTTGGAAGAGTTTAACAGCAAGGTCTTTGAATGGCTGCGCCCAAGAGGGCTTAAGATTGGTTTTGTTGCCACGGATAATGGCAGTACTGTACTTAAGGCCATGGAGGTTGGTGCCTATTTCAGGGTCCCGTGTGTGGCGCACTGCATTAACATTATAGTTCAAGACTTTCGGAAAAAAGAAGCCATAGCCAGCAACTTACTGACCACCTGCCGCAGAATATGCACTCATTTCAGCCATTCTTTTAAAGCCCGGAAGCAGCTGAGGATCATTCAACGTGACTATAGAATGCCAGTCAAAGCACTCATCCAGGAGGTGGCAACACGTTGGAACTCAACGTTTTACATGCTTGACCGTCTGTTTGAGCAGTACAGACCAATCAATGAATATGTCATGCGAAGGGCGGATGCTACTGTGAAAGGCATGACCCTTCAGATGGACCAATGGTGCCTAGTTAAATGCCTGACAGAGATGCTTCTTCCTTTCGAGGTCTTCACACGTGAAGTCAGCAAGGAGGACTGTACTATGGGCCAAGCTATCCCATTGTTGCACATGCTAGAGCAACAGCTGAAGGAGGTGTCTGAAGCGTACATAGGTGTGGAGGAAAAAAGAAGCATATGAGTTGGTGGAGAGCTTATCATGTCGCGTAACTGAAAATGCAAGGGTGCAAACTAAGATTTTGTCACAAGAACATTACATTTGTGCCACAATTCTGGATCCACGGTACAAATCGGCACTGAACAGTAAGACATTACTCCCTTTTTCAGAAGTGGATGTTGCCCGGTACAAAACTTGGATAGCTGAGGCAGCCAGTAAATTGGAAAATGAACGGCTGGTAATTAAAGGCCCGCTACTCAAACCCACAACAAGTACTGCAGCAGGGCATCCGGCGTCAAGTTCAACTTCAGAGCCTGAGGGCAGTGCGTTTGGTTCACAGTTGTCACCAACACTATCGACAACAGCAAGAACCGGATCATCAGCCCCAGTAAAAACGGCACAGGATTGGTATTTACAGCAAGGACTTGCTAGGTCCAGTGCTGATGCAAAGACAAAAGAGGCCGAACAAAGTGTAGCACCCCTGAACATTGAGTGGATGGTCCAGGCCTATCTGGATGACCCAACAGAGGTCTACATTGATCAAAACCCATTGCGGTATTGGTATGGCAAAAGGGGCCAATGGCCAGTGCTCAGCAGGCTGGTGATAAACTATCTGGCTTGCCCTTTCGCAAGTGTCTTTTCTGAACGTGTTTTCAGTGCTGCTGGTTCCATTGTAACAGTGAAAAGGACCAGTCTCTCACCCAAAAATGTGGAGAGGTTAACCATGATCAAAATGAATCAGCAATTTATACCACCGAATTACACAATACATGAATCAACGCAGGAAGATGAGGACAGCGGCTCATGTGACGGAAGTAGCATGTTAGATGATGATTACCTACTTCTGGTTGAACCCCCAGAGTTTGAGGATGAGCTATACTTCCCTGACAACTAGGCTTCCACTTCTTACTGTCGTCCTCCCTTATTTACTTTTATTTGTGTGTCTTTCTGGTTGGAAACTTCGAATCACAACAAATCCATCACCACCGTCTTCTAGTCTTTTATTGCCATATATGAGTTTCAGCTGTCTGCATTTCAGTCCACTCCTCCAAGTCCTGCTCCTCCATCCTCCTGAATCACCCTAAATCTATTGCCCTCAAGCCAGATGATGATTGGATGTAGCATAATAGAAGAAAAAAGAAAATCTTGCCTCATTGAGTCCCTCCAAAAGAAGTGGAACATGATGATGACTACTATAGCTATCCTCCTTTCCGAGCCGAGAGAGACTGCTCATTAACTGAAGATGAGAAGGAACAGGTAATGAATGATGACATGCATTGGACGCTGACTGAGTGATTTGTGTTGTTGTTGTTTGTAGTGCATGAAGTTAATTCATTGTGTACTATTATCTAATCTACACACTAAAAGTAACTCAAGGCAATGTTTGTTTCCCTTCTTGTTTTTTAATAACAAATGTGTACTTCTACTGCAGGCCGATCCATTGCATTTTGAATATGGAAAGGGGACTCAATCTATACACTGCACACTGAGTTGGACAACACACCATGATGATGACCACAGTGACATAAAATCTTCGCAGTCACTCAGTAGGATCCAAGACGATTGATGGAATAACTCAGGGCGTTTCATGAGTGGCATAAAAGGTAAACAAGTCAACAACAACCACTGCAGTAGTGTAGTGTAGTGGTGGAGTCGAGTGTGGTAGTATGACTGACAGCGGTGCATTGATTTAGTCACTTAATTTGTAAAATGCTATGTTGCTGTATATCTGCTTTGTCTGCCTCTGTCAAAAAATGTACACTAAATGGAGGATGGGTCACGGGTGCCGTGGGCCTGCTCTGTCCTGTTGTTGTTGGAGGTTAATGCTGGAAACAGACTAGAGTAGACATGATGTATCCATGCCACCTCTGAAAGTGTTCTTGTTGCACTCCACCGTAATTTATGCATTTTTTTCTACTTGATTTTTCAATATCCCTTTTGTTTTTCCATCTACAATTACAGGCCGGCCCTTACCCTGTGCTATACTGGGAAAAACAACTCACACTTACCTTACCAATGAATCTACATCTGCCAGGCAGGCATTGGCGTCACCCAAGATTGATGGCCCGAGCATCCATGGAAGGGAGGACCAAGAGGAATGGCGAGATGCAACTCCCCATTTTGACCAGGATAACATACAGTAACAGTATCAACTTTCATCATCTTTTAAATAATTTGATTCATTTTTTGTCTTCAATCATTACTACTGTGTGTTGTTGTTATTATTATGTTTGCTCTCTGCTTATAATTCAATTCATCCCTACAGCTATCTTTAATAGTAAGCCCGGGCCGGTACAACAGAACAGAAACTGTATGTAATTCAGGTCTCCCGGAGGGCAGACAGGCAAGGCAAATTGCATAATATACTGCTGCCCTGTACTGTCTGATTGTCTAGTAGTAGTTAGTAAGTACTACTTATCATTAACCATCAAGTTATCATCATCATGCATACATTTCCTTTTTCTCCCTTAACAGATTTATGGATATGGTCGTCTGCCAAGATTGTGTTTTGTTGTTGTCCATGCGTACTGTTTTTCTTTGTCAAACCTTTCCCCAAACCCCCCTTCCCAACCATTCATCAAACCCTAACCCTCTTCCCCCAGGCTGTGTGACTTATTGAGGTGTGACTAAATTAAATGTACACCAATAATTTATCACACGCTTGCTGGGGCGGATGTGGCAAAAGCAACACTAATTCAATTTCAAGGCAGGGCGAGGATCTTCTTCGGCTTGCCCACCCATGAGCAGTATATTTGCGAGGTAATTTTTTTACCAAAGGAGCCTAATCCATCAGCATTAATTGCCGGCATCGATTGGATTTGTTGTCATCCTCCTACACAGCACTAACGGTTACGCTTGTGTCGAGTGTACTGTAGGCCTAGTCGAGTGACTCGACACAACTAGAGTTTGTAACTCTATGTACTAGGCTATCCCCGCCACCATTATGTTTTATTGTATTTTGGCATATTATTGTTTGGCAGTAAGTTCTGTACTGTACTTCGTTCTACTACTCCTCCCACAGTCTCTCTCAGGCGACTGACTGTCTCATTTTCTTTTTTTTGCAAATGCTACTGCCAGTGTCTACTACTACTACCACCACAACCATGGCATGTTGGGAAAGAAAACCATCATCACCATGCAGCCATCGCTGTGCCTAAATTAAACATCAAGCACAGGTAAGAGAAGAAGTTTGGGGGAGGCATAATTAATAATGGAAATTTTTTCATTAATTCAATTTAACACACCCCTTTGAGTCCAGTTGCAGAATGCATAGACTAGGAGGAGAGACTGACAGTACTAGTAGGACAAGTCACTCAGTGAGGGGTACTGCATCTATCTGTTTGTGTCTTACAAAGTCAGCCAATTATTTAAATCAAACACTGGCTGTGGCCCTGCACCAGCAAGGAAACAGTGTGACGTAAAACAGTAACCCCACCCACAAAACATTAACAACATCGTATGTAAAGTATAAATATATAATTTAATCCCCTAAAAAAAAAAATATGTAAAAAATCCCACAACAACACCTGACCCTCCCCACTCCCTAACCCCAACCAATGTCCATTGTCCGGAATGAGAAAGTCCAACAAACTAAATCTCCAATTGTCCAAATAAAGTGAAAACCCCAACGCCCGATTCCCACCCACCAAAATAAGCAATAAAAAAGGGGCAATCAACAGGGTCTGTTCATCGGCGGGCTCGCCTCTCCAGGACACGAATACGCTCCTCTAGGCGGGCCATGCGGCGCTTCAATGCGCGGCAAATGCATCCACAGGGGGGGGGCAGCAGTGCTACTAAATGAAGTGCGGCGGCGGGCGGCTGCCAGACGGTGGCACCGTAACACTGGAGGGGGGTGGCTGGGGCCCGGGGCATTGGAGGAGGCTGCAGCTGCTGCCGCCTCCTCCTCCTCCTCCGCCAGAACCACCAGCCGCTGGTATTCCATTTGTATGGCCTCCAGCTTGTGGCGCCGGGCCTTGGCTGCCAACTCCTTCCTGTCTGGTTTCCCTTTGGAAGGAGTAGCTATATCAAGAAGAAAAAACAAGACTATTGTAAAATATACTCTTAGCAAAGCAGTAAGACAAATTAATTCTACACATAGTGGCACAGTAGCACTAGCAAGCACAGTACATAACATTTCTGGTATGTATCTATCCTCCCACTTCCTCGGCCTAACATTTGTGGGAGTTTCAGGCATTCAACCACCCATGCATCTGATTCCTATCAGCCACCTATGCATGCATGCATCCCACGTATCCTTCTCTGCCACTCATAAATATTAAATCTCACCCATCCTTCCTCCTTCCACCCTTCTTTCCCTTTTCGTTCAACCCATCCATCAAGGTCATCTGATCTGACTTTTAGTCTTCTCCATAAAACTTTCACAGCTGAGTTGAAGTCAGATAGAAGAGGCCATTGGTTACTCAACAGTACACTCCCGCCGCTAATGCTATTGCTAATGCTAAGTAAAGGGTGTCTTCTTCAACCGTTCACAACAACTTCTTACTTAATAAGTCTCAACAGTACAGTATACAGTACACCCTTGCAGCGAGTGTAATGTCAATAAGTAAGGATTAGGAATATAACTTACCACTGCCCGCCACTGCTGCTGGCTCACCCCCTGCAGCTCCTCCTGCAACTGCCGCATCTCCTCCTGCACCCTCAGCGGCCGCGTCGCCTTCGCCGCTGACCCGGTACTGGTGGTCGGTAGTACGCCTAGAAAAAACATTACACATTTTTTAGATGCCATATACGCCTCCCCCTATTTTTCACTAGCAAGATTGAAAAAAAAGTTAATACATACATATACAACATACATCACTAGTACAAATCAGGTAGTAGAGTAGACACTAGTAGTGTTATATGGTCCCTAGGGTCATTCTAGTCTTTGCTAAGTTAGCCCGAGCCATGCAACCATTTTTCTTTGTATCTTTTATTTTTACGCACGTTACCTCGCAGCTTGTTGTGTAAGACGCCTTTGAGCCCACATGAGCTCATACTGCTACTGTCTGAGAAATGCTTGCAATATACTAACGCGCACCATTTTTCTCATAACAGACGGAAGATTCCCTTCTACGAACCAGAGCTTTGCAGAGCTTATGATGTAACCAGCACTAGGTTTTTCTAAGGTGAGGGGTCCCCAGAATTCGCTCAGAGATCTTCATTTATAATTTTATATAAACTATATTCCTACCAAGGGGAGGGTGGTTCTTCCACCACTGTTCAGTTATCATGATTTCGCCTTTTGTCTTCTATGGACTTGTAGTTGTAAGTGTAACTAAGTGTAACAATGATTATTGTTTTAATCTTATGCATTTTGCTGTTGGTGCTGCATTATAGAACAACGTACAGAGCTTGTCAGTTGAAAATAAACCTTTTGAACTTACATAGACTCGGTGGTATTTGGTGTGGACTTAGACGGGTGAGTGAGCGAAAGGGTGTGCATTGCTTCCACGACTGAGAGGTCAGGAGTGTTATGTTCTGGGTTGTCTACTCATTGAGTATCTTGGGGGGGGTTCGGAGAGCTAATGAGACACTATAACTAGTCGGTCAGGGGATTGTGATGGGTTCTGATTGAGGTGTGAGGAAGGTCCATCCTCTAATCACCAACGTCCTATTTTCTTGTGCAAAGTGCTGTATGTGCAGAATCCCTACAACAGTAGTAGTATGTCCTATCCTATCAAAAATAGTAAAATCTGGTTGGGCATTTTGTTGGTGGGAATTGTCGAAAAGCCTCAAGATTAAGAAGACTAGAAGTAGTAGAAGAGGACAACCCAAAGGACTGGACTCAATGGCTAGAGCTATTGGTGAATCTGAGTTTTATTTAAAACCTTTTAAATAAAGAGTGGCCAACTGGGCAAGCTTAGCTACAGACAGACTAATAGTAGTACAGAGAGTCATAGCAGAGGCAGTTAGAGGCACGGATAACACGAATTTAGAAACAGATAGTCTAGATCGAAAAATAATTTTGTAAAAAAAATAGAATCAGGAAACCAAAATGATAGTTCGGAAAAAATAAGGTGCAGGAAAAGTTAGGGAAATATAATTATTAATATTAACCACTGGAGGACTTACTGGGGCCAGCAGCAGAGCCCTCGGTAGAGGAGTGGTCCTTGCCCTGGGAGGCATGTTGTTCTGGTTCCGCCGACTCAGACCCCGTCTTCTTGCCCCTGCGTGCCAATCATGTAAGATTTAATAAATAAAGAGACAAAAATTAATGTTTGGTGTGAAACAAATAAAATATTTTAAAATACGCTCCAAAAACATTTTTGTGAACAACAATTGCAATAAAATTGACCTATCTAATCTGATCGACTAGTAGTATTGCGAGATTCACGGACCGTATAGTAAGCCTAAGTACCACCTGACCTAGCCCACCTATTCCAGACGGGCCAATTGTTCACTAAGTCTGCATTTCCATTTATTTTAGTCCTCAAAAATGCATAGATGGAGGACACATGCATACATTTTTGCATACACCAAATTGTTGGTTGGTTGCTGCTGATGTTCTGCTAGTGATGATAAGCCTATTAACACTCACTAAACAAACTGCAAAAGGTTCTACTAAGGACTGGGGTAAGCAGCACTCAGCAGCACGTGACGTGACAGAGGATGCGTCACGCAGATCACTTAAAAATTACCAACTAATACTAATAAGTAACTAAACCTATCAATCCACCACTATCTCTTCTTAGTGGCAGGAGGACAAAGGAAGGACTAGAGTCTCTCTAGCATTACCTAACTTAAGTTCTCTAAAGTAAACTCTTACATAATCAGGCCAAGCGAGCGCAAAGTTGCAAACAAGTAAGATTAGTAGCGCCGAGCACCTGTGTCATAACAATCACAGAAGATTTTTAAACGTAATTTACCTGCAATGTAAGCAGCAGCATTCTTGCTGGTCGGAAAAAAAATATATTCGCAATATATAACACAGAGCAGAAGAACACAAAGTAGTAATATTAAATAGCTACTCACCAAGCCCCGGGACCTCCACTCCTAGCAGGTCCAGCAGGTCCTGCTCCCGGTCCAGAATATCGGACCACCGGTGCGTCAGCTGGTTATTGGTGCGCCGGACACCAGAGCAGCGAAACACTGCCCGACGCACCTTGCCCCACCGCTGCCGATGCTCTTGGAGCCCGTACCCAGACCCAGGCCTGCCGCCTGCTGCCAGGGTTAAGGGGAGGTGGCGCTGCACAACAAAAACCAGTGCGGCCACCTCCGCCTCACCAAATAAGGCCCGCGCCTGCACCCCTTTTTGGCGCCGCCTTCCGCAAGGAAGGCGGTCGCGGCTCTGGCTATGGCTACGAGCCCTGTGGCCCTTTGCCATGGTTCTGGGTAGGCGGGGGGCGGAAAAGAAAAGGTAGGAATTAAAAAAGTAAGTAAAAGAAATGAAAAAAGCAGGTAATAGAAAAAGAGTGAAAAAGTTGTGAAAAACACACAAAAAGTAGAAAAAAACTCTAAATATAGAATCAGGAAAATAGAGAGATAGATAATAAATAAAAAAGATCAAAAAAAGTTTCCAGAAACAAAGGATTGAAAAGATAGAGGGAGGATTGAAAAGCAGGCCCAGAACCATAGCAATAGAGTGAAAAACAAGATGGCCGCGCCCATTGCGACCGCATGGGCAAGTTCGCGCGATATTTCCCCCCCGAGCACGCAAAAAGCGTCGCGAAAACATAATACGCGTTCCCGAACAGGAAATACTTATCGCGAACGGGCGGGAGCATGCAATACGCGACCCGGAACAGGAAATAAGAATCGCGAGCGGGCGGGAGCATGCAATACGCGACCCGGAGCAGGAAATAACCATCGCGAGCGGGCGGGACAAGTGAAAAACAAGATGGCCGTGCCCATTAGCGACCGCATGGGCAAGTTAGCGATATATTTCCCCGCGAGCACGCAAAAACACATCGCGAACGGGCGGGACAAGCAACTCCGCGTCATCGCGGAGTTTCTGCGTGATTGCGGAGATTTTTTACAATTTCGCGGAGATTTGCGTAACGCGACTACGCAAATTCCGCCCACCCCTAGTCATAGTCTCAATGCTTTTATAATATTCAACAGTCTTCTTAAATCTGGTTCAACTCTTAATGGAGAAGTTTCAGGATGTTCAAAATCAAGTCATTCATATGCCCAGGCTAGCACTCTCCCCGGCAGCTCCCCCGCATCGGTCGCTCCGCTCTTGAGCTCCTGTGTCCTCGCCAGCAGAGTTCGAGCCGGCAGCCAGCCCCTGCGCTCAGGTTCATTCCCATCTGCCTGCTAATCCTTGCGCTGCATTTTTCCACATTTGGCGGGTTAACTGTATTACTTGGATGTTTTGCGTGATTTAGATTATTACTGCCTTTATTCCAGGTTCACTCTCTTCCCCGCATCACTGTTATTTAATTTTCTGACTTCCCGCTGTTGGTCAGTTTCCCGCCGCTACTGCCCTTGCGGCCCCGCCCCCTACTTAGTCCCGCTCCCGCCTCCTACCTGCTCCCGCCCCCCTCCCCTACTTATGGTGACCGCGCGCAGCGGGCGCAACGCTGGCATGCCGAAGGCGCACCTAAGGCAAGCCCGTCTGTGCCCGTCCGCGCCCCGAACGCGACCAGCACCAGGAACCCTGGTCCTCCGGGGCCTCACCACTACGACTCAACCTCCCTTCACGCACTCAACCTGGGAAGACACGCCGACTGCGCTAGATCCTCGCCGGCCACCACCCACGGGCAGTTCTCGTGCAGACCCTGCCGCAAAACCTTCACCATCAACGTAGCCCCTGGGATCACCGAGGGAACGCCCAGAACACACACCACCGAAACCCTGACCTGCATCCTGCTTAACGTGCGCTCCCTGCACCGACACACCGTTGAGATCTGGGACCTGCTCGACACCATCTCGCCCGACGTCGCCTTCTTCACGGAAACCTGGACCAACACCACCTCCGGCCCCGATATCGCCACCGCCATCCCGGACGGCTACAAGATCCAGAGAAAGGACCGTCCACACCGCTCAGGAGGAGGACTCGCCATCGCACACAAGACCCCCCTCCGACTCTCCACATCCAGCACGAGTGACTCCCACTCCAACACAGAACACATCCACTACCAGATCCAGTCAAGCCCCAGGACCCCCTACGTGGCACCCTCATCTACAGACCCCCAGGACCTCGCACCCACCACGCAACTACCATCGCTGAGCTCGCCGCACCCCATGCCATCACCTCCACGGACCACATCCTACTCAGGGACCTGAACTTCCACCTCGACAACAGCAAAGACCCTGACTCGACTACTCTCCTCGACAACCTCGCCAACCTTGGACTGAAACAGCTCGTCAATACACCCACCCACAGAGCGGGGCACACCCTCGTCCCCATCTTCGCGGGAGGAACTAACTTCCGCTTCTGCCACACCACCCAGCCACCCTGGACTGACCACCACTGCGTCCATTTCACCTTCAACACCACCCCCGTACCCAAACCCGCCCCACGCCTGCCACGACAAAATTGGAGCAAGGTCACGGAGGCGCACCTCAACACCACCCTCTGTCAATACCCCCCATCGCTGCGACGGACACCAACTCCGCAACGCCCTCTACGCTGGAATCAACAAGACTCTTCTGCACAGGCTCCAGACCATCCAGAACGCCGCAGCCAGACTCGTCCTCGGGACACCGCGCCATGAGCACATGACCCAACACCTACGAGACCTCCACTGGCTCCCCTTCGAGAAGAGGGTCACCTTCAAACTCCTCACCCACGCCTACAAATCCCTCCACAAAATCGGACCCAAATACCTCAATGAGCGATTATCCTTCCACGTACCCAAGAGAAACCTCCGCTCCGCCGACCTCGCCCTGGCAGAGGTCCCCCGCATCCACAGAAACAGAACCAGCGGAAGAGCTTTCGCCTACATCACAGCCAAAGCCTGGAACGAGCTCCCGGTGAACATCAGACTCACCCCGACCCTGCACATGTTCAGGAAGGACCTCAAGACCTGGCTCTTCGACTGATCCGGAGCCGCCCCCGCTCCCCCCCAGCGCCTTGAGACCGTTACGGGTGATTAGCGTGCTTTACAAACCCCTGATTGATTGATTGATTAATATTTGCCTTTGGGAAATACAGTAAAATTTCAAACAGCCTTGTGTTTTTGGTAGGCTTCAGGCCAGAGACCAGGACAAACTTAAAGCTGTTTCCTTGACTTGCTTGATGTCTTCGCCATGGACGACATCCGGATTATCATGGACAAAGGTGACACTGTGGCTCTCATCCTACTGGATCTTTCTGCAGCCTTCGACGCCGTCTCCTACTTCATCCTTATCTAACAACTGCATGAATCAGGCACTAAAAGTCCAGCACTTTGCTTGATTTACTCCTTCCTGGCAGGGTGCACTAAGTTGGTCACCCTGGCCCCCTTCACCTCGGACGTCGTCAACCTCATCTCCTGATTTCCACAAGGATCCTCACTCAGCCATGACCCCACTCAACAGCATCATCTGTACCCATGGAATCAACATTATAATCTATGCTGATGACACCTAGCTCATACTCTCCCTCTCTGACAAGAAGCCAAAGTCACAGACCAATGTCTCTGCTTGCATGACCAAAGTGGTCGAATGGATGAAAACCAGTGCCTCAAGCTCAACACAGACAATAGGGAAGTAGTAATCTTGGCAAAAACAACTCACTTGGGTGCTCCACCTGGTGGGCTTCCTAACTCGTACTCACAACCCTCTTGGCAACAAATGCAAAGAACCTCTGAATACTAATTGATATTCAACCCACCATGGCCAGTCAAGTGAACACAGTCTCTGTCACATGTCTCCACACCCTCAAGATGCTCAAGAAGATCTTCCAAGGAAATTGGAAGATGCCAATTATGCCAGTGCCCACAGTAAAAATACTTGGTTGTCCACCCTAAAACGCATATTAGATGAATTGCAGTTGGGGTCACTTTGGACCGGACCAAGTAACGTAAGGCGGGACACGGTAAAAATAGTCAAAGAGTGCTATTTTGAGACTAGGCAGGAAACATTCCCTGAATAGACAAAACAGGTTGGAGGTAGTGGTGGAAAGAAAGGTCGCACATCAATACCAGCAACAATATATAGGTGGGCAGAAAAGTGTCAGTATAGTCAAACAATCTAAGAAAAATAGTATTGGTGCCACTCAGGGTAAAATGAGCACCCCACTACCTTGTGTGTGGATACGCAGGTGACAAGAGTCACTTGTGTTATAGCTTACAAAACTAGATATACCCCGGCACTCATAGTGTTATGATGACTTAGTTTGTAATATTTATAGAATCAAAACTGCAACATTTTACAAATACTCTGAATACAGGAAATACAGAAAATTTCGTTTCTCAAGAATAATTGCTGATTCATTGATTTATTTCATTGGCTTACTTAGGTTGGTTTCAAGATTGTACAAGTATATAAAGAAATATACAAAGACTGGACAATTTTCACAAAAGTTCTTAGCAAAAGTACATACAAAGTTTAAAACATCACAACGGCTAGCGATACGGACGAGAGAAGACGCCGACATTGTGCAGTCGACAGTACAGAAAGGGACTTATCATAGTCCTCACACTAGCCGTTCTGAATTGGTATTACAGCTTTTGACATTTTGGTGTTCCGGCCCTTTCAAAAGTACATTTTGAGATCCATACACTTGATGAGTAATCAACGGCTATCTCTTTGCAACCGCTCCTGAACACCATATGAAGGGTGGCCAATATACGACTTTTCTCCATGAGGTTTTGAAACATACAATACTACGCCAATCCATTGATCTTTTGAATGAACGAGCAGCTTAACAACTCTCGATACTCATTTATGAGCCTTGAAAAAGTCATGGATGTGACGAAACACGTGTTGGCTGTTTTCGTGTTTTCTTCATCAAGCACTGGACTATAATTACTCTATTGTGATGTTTCAAACTTTGTATGTACTTTTGCTAAGAACTTTTGTGAAAATTGTCCAGTCTTTGTATATTTCTTTATATACTTGTACAATCTTGAAACCAACTTAAGTAAACCAATGAAATAAATCAATGCATCAGCAAATATTCTTGAGAAACGAAATTTTCTGTATTTCCTGTGTTCAGAGTATTTGTAAAATGTTGCAGTTTTGATTCTATAAATATTACTAACTAAGTCATCATAACACTATGAGTGTCGCATTCCCTGAATAGCCCTGGGAGTCTATAGGGGCACTATCTTAGCAATAAATATGATGCCATCGAAATGTCATATATGGATTCGATTTACGCTGAATAAAAACGTACACTTTCAATCAAATTTAGGTTGGGTACCTTGCTGACAAGAGAATACCCAGTTAAATGTTTAAAACTTCCCACAAGCGAGGAATATTGTGACTGTAATTTTGGGGGAAGGACTTTTTGCTGTTTTGCATTAAACATGTCCTAGCGCATAAAAGGTGGCTTGTGCCCCTTTTTAGAAACTATGAGATTAACTCTGTTGGAGCAGTATTACCATTTTGTTTTAGAACAGATGATGAATGTATTTTTAATTCAATCACCATAAATCTATGGGCAGCTTGGCTATGTATGAGGGGCCTGGTATGTGCCCAATGAATCTCACTAAGCTCCAATAGGAATGTATACAATTATGGACACCATGGTGCTTATGCCCTTCTTACAAAATGTGTATACCTGTCCTCAGAGAGGATCTTGATTAGTAGTAGTAGCATTCGTGGACACTACCGTTTGTACCCTGTAGCCCAACATGATTGACAGAGATTGTTGTTTTATGTTTTTTTTTATGTAACTTGCGGTGTGCTGATACACTATATTCGGGCAGAAGGATGATGCAATTAATATGGTGCTTATGCTCTTTGCTACTATCCTTTACTGTATACGCACCTGCACTTTATGGGGACTCTAACCTGCAGTTGTGGTTCTTGTGGGCGTGACTGCTTTTATTGCTTGTATTTCTGTAAGCTAATAAGATCAATAAGAGACTGATTTATGTGATTTTATGTATTTATTATTTCTTTTTATACATTGATCTATTATTCAATATTGTATGGCAGAAAGCCGACACAATAACCAATAAACTTTGAACTTTTGATCTTCAAATTTCTCTCAACCAACACTCGCAGAACCGTCACCCAAGCCCTCATCACCAGTAAACTGTACTACGACAATGCACTCTATGCTGGAATCAACACTCAACTGACCAGAAGACTCCAGATCATACAAAACTAAGCTGGCAGGCTCGCCCTCAACCTCCCACCCCAGACTCATCTCAAAGAACTCCGCTGGCTCCCAATCCACCAGTGAGCACTCTTCAAACTCCACAAACAGATACAAAACCTCATACAACATTAGCCCCATGCACCTCAACAGCCACATAAACTTCCAACAACAGACACTCCCATTCAGCTGGAATTCTACATACGCACAAATAGCTCCAGAATATCATGACAGATGGTTTCAGCTAAAGAAAGATATAGGAGTCTTACAACCTGCTGTGGGCCCTAATTTGATTGGTCCAGGTAGCAGCACACCAAATTAAGTGAAAACATTCTTAGTTTTGCTGGTGCCACAGTATGGAATTAACTGCTAGCTCCATAGCACAACCTGGTTGTCTTCAATACCTTCATATACAAGTGAAAATGTGCTTTCTCTATTCTTCTGTTTAACCACCTGGTAGATAGTGTGATTACTCATATTTGATGATTATTATTGTTTTACCGTTGCTTCAAGTTTTGTTGTTATTATCTTACATTTGTTTTTCCATAGACACCTTGAAGCTTATTTAACTAAATATAGGTAAATACAAATTGATTCATTTACCAGTTTCATGTCATATGTATTAAAGTTTGATCACTGAATTTTATCAACACTTGCAAATATTTTTTTTAATAAAGAATTAAATAATTTTACAATCTTCAGTGGTCAACTTGACATTTCTGTTTGATTCAGATATTAGTTTTGACACTTGTGTGTATGATATTGTTAATCACTATTTAGGAGCCTAGGGCATTACAGAGTATTAAAATGGTGATAGGGGTGGGTGGTGCTTTAACACCCTGCATCACCTTCAGTGTTTATCGTTAGTTCAAATATATAGAGACGAAATAAGGAAATGGCAGTATGCTTTACCTGATATTCAACTTTAATATTCACTCCAGAATATCTTGCTACCAGGATATCGTGGACAAAATATAGAGGACCAAAATATTGAAAAGGTAAATATGTAGAGGTAAGTATAGGTTTACTTTACTCCTTATATATGTAATTTGACAATGTAAATCTTTATGATATGTAGATGGCAATAGCAGCTAATCCTTAGGGGCCGAGGGACCCTGCCCCCCCACCTTTTTGCAAACATAAAGAGTGTTGGTCAGGCTGAGCATAGGTCCGCATGACAGACACTCTTAATGTTCAGGTCAGGCAGCTAGGAGCTGTACATGCTCTAAATGTACAGGTTCCTGGCTGACTGAGCTGAACTTTGCTAGGCTGAATATTTCACAGCCCTGTTGGTATGACCACCTCAGCCCTGCAAAGCGCTTGGAGGTACTCCCCCTTCTGACAAGAGGGTACATCACAGCTAGACTTGAATCTGGGCGCTTCAGTTCTAAATCATGAAGTGCCCAGGGCCGACTGGGCAAGAGTGATGCTCGTCACAGAGTGAGGTGGAATCAGTAGTCTTACTGACCCCATCCCACTCTATGATGAGTAAGGGATTGCAGCCTCCTCCCATTGGTTTTTTAAAATGTTTTGCGCATTCATACATGCGTGCATGTGTGTATGTATGCAAATTTGTGTGTGTCTGCTGTTAATGGGTGTGCGCGTGTGTATGTGCATGTGATTGGTGAGTCTATGTGTGCAGGCTTGTGAATGCATGGCTGTGAGTGTGTGCGTTTGTGTCATCTGGTAGATGGGGAGTTACAAACTGTATGTATATACTTACCTATATGCACTTACCTCCTCAATATTTTGTCCTGACATTTTAGCTTTCAGATATTGGTATCATGATGGTCTGAAGTCAATATTTCAACATACAAAAGATTTACCAAGTTGGCAGAACATCAAAGACTCATAACTCCAATTTACATGGGTGGCCCACCATAGGATGCATTGGCTTAGCAAAGTGCAATTTCCTCATTGTTAGTTCCACCTGGATTCTTTCCTGCCGATTATACACTCTGATTCCTGAGGGGCACAGAAGAGAGAGTTGCTCTTCAGAAGGGAAGTAGGGAAAAGCAGTCAACCAGGACAGTTAGGCAATGAAGCATCAGTAAAAATTATGAGATGAGTGGTATCCCTACCCTTACAAGAAATGTTCATATTTATGTCTGATACAGTAACAATTGTTATAATGTAACTAAATGATCTAAGGCAGATATAAGATATAAAACTAATATGAATAACATAGTGAAACATATTGTGCTGAGTCAATTTGAACCTGGGCTCTAAACAGACTTCATTGGTGTTGGGGAAGTGGACATACCATAACCTGAATGCAGTTGAAGTCTTCCTAGTTCTATCACTGAGCCATGTGTTACATCTCCCAGCGCATTAAAGACACACTCTGCTAGAACATATAAATATGTAATACTCCTGGTATACACATTGGTGCGCACTAACTCACCCGTTTCGCTATATGTTGAAAGATGTATTTCTAAAATCCTTGGAAATGGTGAATTTTCAACCTCTTGCACTGTGAAGTCATAAAAGTAGAGGGGGCCTAACTGGTACAGAACAGAGTGAATTTAATATTGTACTGCAAAAATGATGAGTATCAGAATATAATCAAGGTAAGTACATATAGGTAAGTATAGGTTTGTTAAACTTCAGGGCATATATGTACCTTTATGATACATATCTCTTCTAGGTATGTAGATGTGCAGTTAAAAATAGTAAATCTATACTTGCTTATATTTATTTACTCTGATGAAATTTTATTTCCATTATTTTTGTAGGATGATATTAATGTCCTCGGTGCTCTGGCATGCAACCTCCCACTTTCCTGTGGCTAAATCAGCCTGAAACCTTTTAACATAAATATCCCAGTCATGCAGTAGTGCTCACTGAACACTATTATTATAGTTTACTGTTAGAAATTTGTTTTAATACTCAACATAGTGACTAATTTGGTAGACAGAGGCATCACAATTCTCTTACATACTATCACATAATGACAGTTGACAGTTATCACTATCCACACATATTTGAGAGTAAAGCATTCTATTTGTTCTTCAGCTTTACTGTTTACAACTACTTGGATTCTTTATATAATTTCCCACAAATAGTTTTACCTCTTTGAAATGTTATATCTAGTTATCTTATCCAATGACATATCTGATGTAGGGAGGTCTAAATCTGCAATGCTGCTACCAACGCTTTGTAAACATTAGCTACCACATATGAAATTTACCTCCTTACATTGGCGCTTTGCATGGATATACTTAATATGCTTCCTCTCTATTCTCATTGACCCAGTCTCAACGTCCAGTATTTGGCTATGAGTATCATTTTAAGTTTTGTAAACAAATGAATCCATTTTTATGTTTCCTAAAACCTATACCTCCTATTACGCAAATACGTCTTGTGTAAGATCATATAGAAATAATTTTTAATCTAAATTAAACCTGTAAGAAGAAACTGTATACTCCCTACCTAAAAGGTAACTCTCCAATACTTAAGACTATGGATCCTTACATTTTAATAATTTGCTACCATTGTTATTGTCACACCCCTCCCCCAACTCCAGAATTTCCAAAATTCTGTAGGTAAACCAAACCAGCTGAAAGAAGCCGCCTTTGCTGCACACCATTGAAAATGTTAATTCTCACAAGCGTTTTATTCAGCTTGGTTGTCCCTATTAATAGTTGTATTTTGGGATCCTGACCCTACCTTCATTGTACTTCATTTTAGTTTGTTATTTAGTTCGGACTGCAGCTCGCTCTGCTACTATTGTCATTCTCCTCATCCTTATTGCTTTAACATAATCATCTAAGATGACACTTGGATTCTGTTTGCTTTCTTTCATTTCTTTTGGCTCTGTAACCAATTCCCAGCTCCCGCACACACATGTGGTTGCCAGGGAGACATGACACAGTCACTAGACATGCCACCAGCAGCCATCCTGTCTCAAGAACTATTTCCTACACATACCAGTGTTAGTGTTTTTTAAATCTTATATTTTTGTGCAGCAAATAATATTAAGTATTAATAATTTTTTTGTGTTTAATTCAATACGCGAATACTGAAATAATATGATTACAGCTGAAATGAGTTTAATACAACATATAGTAAAATGGATGCTGCTGTTGTCTCTGTTTTCACTCCAGTATTCACCCACTCCTATCAGGTTTCTCTGTGAATCTTCTCAGCTCTGCACAACCAAGACAAGATGATTTAATTTTCCTGTTGTACTCTGAATGAACTTTCTAGTGTCCCTAACTGTAACATTTTTCCTAGGCCCTTCCACTGTAGTTCCGTTGCTGAGCCTGGCCTTATACGTCAGTATAAAGATTAATTGTCTGAATGTTTCATATTAGTTTGAACATCTCTGGATCACAGTGCCATAGAAATGCAGTATAAGAACCCCTTGATTCTGGGGTGAGCCAGAATTTAGATTTTGGAATTTTGGAGAAGACTTGACTTTTCTGTTAGGGATGCTGCATATTTCTTTCTGATGCTGATGCCCATTTGGGACTTGGAATTATTTCAGATTTTTTACTACTCTGTATTCACTTTGCATTTTGAGCCTTCATGGCATTATTTCTGTATCGCTTGATTTCAAGATTTCTGCAATAAAACCATTTTACTTTTCCTCCTGATCTGGAAATCAGTTATTGAGAAGTCCCAGTTACTTATTAATTGCTCTGCTAAAGTGATGTTGGGAAGGGACCCTTTTTACGCAAGATCAACCTGGAACAGAACCACTTACAGTGAATTTAGGAACGATCTGAATTTTGGGGTGTCCAAAATATTAGGGTAGGGGATTCTGCTTCCCAACCAGCATGTATGACAGTAGCTGGCACACCGTTGGCATCCATAGAGCTACTAAGGCAACCCTCGGTGTGCCCATCAATGCATCAGTCTAGCACAGAGTCAGGAATGTTGCTGGTTTTTCATCTCACTCTCTTCAAGTAAGCTGTGAGCAAATCCTTTACCCGCTGCTGCCTTATCTTAGCATGATTAAGTCTGCTTGCCTTTTCAATCAGCCTCCTGCCTTCAAGTCCCTAATCATTTCAAATGATTTTATCTTCTCTTGTCTGTGACTTACCCTAAAACTGATACTGTGATGTTAGAAATTAGAGTCTCTAACAAATACAGTTGTAGCCACAATCTTGCAATGCCCTCGTGAATGCTTGTTTGATAGTGAAGCACATCACTTTTGTTTATGACTCTCTTCTTAATTACAAACTTGTCTTACTATGAACCCTAATAAGGTTTCAGCTTTTTAAAAGATACCCAAAGATTCCTGGGATTCACAGATTTTTATTGTCGAATCCTCAAGAATTTTGCTGAATTAACTAGTGACATTACTCAAGTTTTGAATAAGAGGAATATGAGGAAATGTTTTTCTTGGAATTAGCATGCTAAAAAGGCTTTAGCTTTCTTAAGCTGATATGTACTCAAATACCAGTCATGGATTCTTAAAAGAGCTTTATCGTGGAGATCAATGCCTCTGAAAGATTGAATGGGGCAATTATCTTGCAAGAGCGAGTAGATGGACAAAATATCCCATTTTTTGTCAGACTCAGACCGTTACCATTGCCAGCTGTCCTCATTCTCTCCTCCAATCGATACACAACTCCTTCTGTATCTGGGTGATGATATTACCTCTCTTCAAACTCAGTTTAAAGATTGTAAGCGTTCTGTCACTAATTGGGTGAACACAGAAGTGGCCCATGCAGGTAAGAGTGGTGGGGCGGTGGGGCTGGGTCTGGGGGGATTTCGATAGACAACGAGGGGAAATTATCTATTTAATTTTCCATTGTGGTTATCTGTCGAATCCCCCCTGCCAACCCAACCCCACCGCTCTTACCTGCACAGGCCGCTCCTGGGTGAACATCAACTCTCTGCATCTTAACATTGATAAGAAGGAGTTTCTCTTCTTTGACAAATCTTCTGCCTTACCCACTGGCTAGAGAACAGAGGACCTTGGATCTTCTCCCACTCCAGTCACTTATGCCCCTAATCTAAGTATTATCTTTGATGCTAAATTATCCTTCACTTTTCACATAAACAAAGTTATGGCTACTTGTTTTACATATTTAGCAAGACAGTAGTCCAGACACTTATCCTTTAGGCCTCGGTTACTGAAATTCGCTTTTTGCAGAGCTTCCTGCTACATATTAACCAGAATACCGTGGAAACAAAATGCCATTGCGCATCATACTCTAGTCTTGAACAGATACTTTTTCATCATCTCTTGTTTAAAGTTTCTACATTGGACTCCCATTCAGAAGCATTGTCTTTTTAAGGCTTTATGCGCCTGTCATAACCTCTTTGCTCTTCATCTGCTACCTACATGAACTCACATTTTAATTATTTCCCTCCATCCAGAGCAGTTTGTTCTTTTAGAGCTAACCTGTATGTGGGGTCAGGATCCATAAGGCCCCCTCATGGGCGACCATGCAAGGTTGAACCTAAGGTCTGCTATTCCCTTCCCCTTATCTACATGCTATCAATTGTCTTGCTTCATTCCAAAAACTGTTATGTTTTCAACATGTAATTTCCCCTGCTAGTTACTTTCGAGAGCTAGGGCACTCCTTCTCATGATAATCAACGAGATTTACACATTTCTTTCATTCAGTCACTCATAAGTTGCTTGTCCTTGCCTACGAGAGTCTTCCATTTGGACATTATTTAGCTGAGACCACAAATAAGGCTCTAAATACGTTCTTCAGTCTAGTACTACGTAAGAGGACTAAGTATCAATAGCTCACAACAGGAGCCCATATTCGTTCCACACACGCTCCTCATGTATTCCTTCTTGGTTGTTGCCTCAATCTGTCAGTGTCAGGGGCAATGTTCCTTTAATGATGCTTACAACAGAATTCTGGTGGTCCACCTGTAATCCTGTGGTTACAGTATACACATCTCACAGTACTGCATTAAAGAAAGGGTCGTTCAACTATCATGATTTAATTTGAACGACGTTCTAGATATGCTTAATTTTAAAACATATTTCTGCTGGACAAGATAGTTAGCAGCTCTCTCTTGAGAACTCAGCTCAGTCTCAAACTTCCTCTCAGGTTGTCGCACATCTTCCGAATAGCTTGCAAAACATTAAGTATGATATCACAAACACTCTGGCTGGTCATAGAATGTTCTCAGAGGTAAAGCACACATATGAGTCAAACATATAGACACGAGTCCAAATGTAAACATCAGAACGTACCAATGAACTGAAAAACATACCCACTCTAAAGTTAACAAAATACAGACATGCAGTATCCCCAATTTCATTCCTACCAAGCAGCACTGAGACAAATATTAACCTAACCATATGCCTTCCTTACACTATATAACCCCTGCTACATTAAAAAGCCTAATTCATAACAGGAGAAAAAGAGAATGGTGGTACTATTGTTTATAAAGGGACTGAATATAAAATGTAATTGCAAGCTACATCAAAATGACAGAGACATAAGGATATTTGGGTAAAAAGGACAATTTATTTCTCTACCAATATTAGCGTTTAATATATTCTATGAACTTGCAAAACCAGTTATCAAAATGTTCCTATCCCGCGAGGTTAGAAAAATTGATATTTTGACTAATGAATCATGTAGTAAAATCCTTTAAGCATTACCGATAACTATAATCACTT
The DNA here is from genome assembly GCA_963921515.1 of Calotriton arnoldi. Classification (NCBI taxonomy): domain Eukaryota; kingdom Metazoa; phylum Chordata; class Amphibia; order Caudata; family Salamandridae; genus Calotriton; species Calotriton arnoldi. The sequence goes on from CAWUFW010004049.1 coordinate 555,699, forward strand.
TAAAAGTTTAATGATGTAAGAGTTCCTTTATCCATAGGGAGAAAGACTAGAGGTTTCTACTAAAATAGAAGCCATTAATCCGGAAATATCTTCATGAGTTCTTAAAATGTAATTGCAATAATTTCCACTATTATAAAGGCCTCTAGAGTGAAAGACGTGCATTACAGTTTGCTAGCACATTATTCAAGCATCATTTCCTAATAGTAGTCTAGTTTACCATGTTTGCACTCACTATGCATTTTCTATGAACCCGTTTTATTGAGAATGTGTTACAGCTACTAAACTACAGAACAAATAATGCTGGTGAAATAGATTCTACAAGATAAAAGCAAATGGTTAGTTTAAAATGGGATGGTAGCCTTATTCTGCCATCAATTTCTCTTACTGCATGACTGTTTTGTTATGGGGCTCGAGGGGGCAACCCTTAATCTCTGGAAATATCAGGGTTCAAAGCAGGTAATTGGTGTACAAATGCAAATAAGGAGGCAGTAACATTTACCAGGAAGAACTGGCACAAAATTAAGTAGGGTTACAGAACATACAAGGAAGGGTAAACCTAATGTGTGCAGAAGAGAAGGAACCAATAACAGGATAAACACCCTGGGATAACAACAAGGGTATACATAGGTACTTTCCCACAGAAACTTAATGGGACCGATTCACAAACTGTCAGTGTGTGAAGTAGCGCTTCTGTATTATTACTACACATACTCTCAAATAACTTTGTGAACTCAACCATATAAAATGGGAATATTTGATAAAAATTCATATACAATTAGTACTAATAGAAAGTCTGCACCTTCTCTGCACTTTTGCTAAAAGCGGCTTGGACATTTTGGGGCGATTTCGCAGAGGCAATTATGATTGCACAAAGGATTATTTCTGTACTGCTACTTTACTTACTCATAAAATACCTTTGCAATTTGATTCCATTGTTCAGATTATTCTTACACAGTCACTCCTCAACATTTCAAAGAAAGGGAGAAGCTGCAGTGAGTCTGCATCTGAACCATTGAGCATGTGGAAATACAAATCCTGTAGGTCCAGAGATGTCACGTAGTCTCCACTGTTCAGTAGGTGCAGGATGCCGGAAAGAGTGATCATGCGGAAGGATTGCTTGAGAAAGAATTTGTTTAGCTTCCTGAGGTCTAGGATGGGTCATTATACATGACACAAATCCTAATCACTCCCCTAGAAGCACAGTGGGGATTCCTAATTTCCCTGTCGCAATTAAGGCACATAAGACGGCATGTAACATGAAACAAAGTATGGCCTGCCTCCTAGAATACAGAAGCTAATCTCTGCCAAAAAGGAATATATATATATGGCCAGATCTAGAGTTTGACGGATGGTACTCCTTCGATCAGTGTAACAGGGGACATTATGTCCACCACGCTGAAGGACTACAGTCCACCAAATTTAGGGATCACCACTGGCCCAGCCGTGATCCGTGTGCCTTGACAGAAACCAACAACATGGTGGTTCCTGTCTAGGGGTAAAACGTTTGGTGGCTGCCCCTACCGCACCACCAAATAGGGAATCCAAAAGGCTGGATACCTGTGGTAAGAGGTAGTTCTCTTCTACCTAGCACTGCAGTGAGAGAACACTGTGTGCCTTTTGGGCTGATACGCACACACTGTGTGGGATTTGGCTGTGCAAGTGCTGCCTATGGTATCAGAGGAAGCCTGTGCTATACTCACCAAGCTATATTAGATGGGTGAAATGCAACACAGTTCACCATCAGATGTGGGCTCGACACAATCGACTCACTGGGCAGAGCGATTGCATCATTAGAGGCCCTTCGTCACCACACCTGGTTGAGAACCACTAGCTTTTTAGGAGATGTCCAATCTTCACTCATGGACATGCCCTTTGATTGTGCTCACCTTTTTGGTGAAAAGGCAGGATCAGCGTTGAAGCGGTTTAAAGACAGCAGAGCTACAACCTGGTTTTTGGGCCTCTCCTTGGACCCCCACTAACCCCAGCCTGCCTTTTGCCCCTTCTGTGGCTATGGTAGGGGATACCAACCATGTCGTTTCTCTCCCAGCCACCAAGGTAAGCAGGCTTCCCACCAGCCATTTCATCGCTGTGGATGCGGTTCCAACAAACCAGGTGAGGTCACCAGCCACAGGCCAGACCATCACCCCCGGAAGCCATAGCCTCAAAACCCTCTAGTTCGCCCTTATACCAGCTTGGGCACCCAGAAGGGGCAGGATCCATCATCACCTGCCCAACTGCCAGTTCTTAACATCAGACAAGTGGGTTTTACAAATTGTCTAGAGGGACTACTCCATCTCCCTTCTGGAAACCCCCCCACCCATGCCACCCTCCTATGACCAGCTGACGGAGGACTACCTCACATTGCTTTGCCAGCAATTGCTGGCCATTTTCGCCAAAGGGACCATCGAGAGGGTGCCAGCATCAGAAGTAAGCCGTGACTGCTATTCCCACTATTGTCTGCTGCCCAAGAAGGATGGAGGCCTTCATCCTATTCTAGACCTGTACCTTCTCAATCTCTTCCTGAAGAAAGAGAAGTTCAAGATGCTTACCTTAGCTCAGGATTCTGTTTGCATTGGACTTGCAGGACACATATTTCCATATACCCATCCTGTCCACCCACAGACGTTACCTGTGGTTTGAGGTGGGCCAAGAGCACTTTCAGTTTGCTGTGCTCCTCTTTGCTTTGTGCTTACCAGCACCTTTTGGGTGTTCACCAAGGTGATGACGGTGGTTGCAGCAAATCTGCATTGGTCAGGGGTTCCAGTCTTCCCCTACTTCAACCATGGGCTGTGGAACTCGGATTCGCCCTAGGCAGTAGTCACCTGTTCAGATAAAGGGGGACCTCCTGCTCTCACTTGGGTGCACTATAAATGTGCCAAAGTCACACATGACGCTCTCAGTTGCTCCCTTTCATCAGAGCTGTTTTGGACACAGTGCAATTTGGGCCTATCCTTCCAAATTGCAAGTCCAGAATATTCTGGCTATGATTTTGATGTTTCACCCTCCATCCTAGATTTCAGTGAGACTGACTCTGAGGCTATAGCTAATGGGCCACATGGTCTCCTGCATTCTGCTAGTGACACATGGATGTTGGCATATGCCGGCTTTGCAGTGGGACCTGAGTGGGATCAGAGGACTCAGGTCTCAGACAGAGTTAGAGCTCTATATCAACTTGATGGAGCTTCAGGCGATCTGGTTGGCATTGAAAAGCCTTTCTTCCTTCCATCAGGGGAAGGCTAGTTCAGGTGTTTACGGACAACACCACTGCCATGTGGTATTGCAACAAACAGGGCAGAGTGGGGTCATGGATCCTTTGTCAGAAGGCCCTGCACCTCTGGACAAGGCTGATATGCCAAGGTATTTCCCTGGTGGTTGAACACCTGGAAGGTGCTCAGAACGTCAGAGTGGACAATCCCAGCCATTGATGCCTAGCAGGTCATGAATGGCATTTCCACCTGGAGATGGTGCAAGTTCTCTTCCAAGATTGGGTACAGCCTTGGTTAGATCTGTTTGCCACTGCTGAGAACACACAATGTCAGTAGTTCTGCAGCCTGGAGCGACCATGGGGGCTCTTGCTCAGAGATGCATTTTATGTCAAGTGAAGCTCAGTCCTCTTGTACGACCAGGCCCAATCATTCTTGCACCTCCGAATTGAGCACGGAGAATATAGTATCCCGAACTTCTGATTCTAAGTATGGGTCCTCCTATCAGGCTGCCCCTTTGGAAGGAGCTTCTGTTGCAACAACATTGCAGGGTCTTGGACCCGCACCTGCATATTGTCCACCTTCATGCTTGGTGATTGAGTGACAACAGTTGACAGCTTTTGATCTTCCTGCCAATGTCTGTGATGTTATTCTGCCAGCCAGGCATCCCTCTACCAAGACAGTGTATGCCTGCCATTGAGACAAGTTTGTAACATGGAGTGCATCCAAGAATATTGACCATTATCTGTACCTCTCTCCAAAATGTTGTTCTTTGTTCTTTCTCTGGCCCAGCTGGGCTTAAAGGTTATTTATCAACCATCTCGGCTTTCTTGCAGTTGCTGGAACAACCTTCTCTGTTTAAGGCACCTGTTGTGACCCACTTCCTTAAGCGACTTCAACACTTATTCCCTCAAAGACCATTCATCATCGTCAATGGCACATCAACCTGGTCTTAAAAGTTCTTATGTGCGCACCCTTCAAGGTCCTGCACAATTGCCCAGTTTGCCTACTCAACAACAAGAAGGCTTTTCTGGTGGTCATAACACTGGCCAGGAGGGTCAGTGAACTGCAAGCACTCTCTGTGCACCTCCTTACACAACTTTTTATCCAGGCAAACTGATTCTCAGAACCTGTGATTGCTACTTTCCGAAGGTTATGACATTTTTTCATGCAGGCCAGAATATCACAGTGCCTGCCTTCTTTGCTCCGCCTCCATCCTTCTAAAGAAGAGTAGAGACTCCACCACCTGAAACTAAAGAGAGCGTTGTTGTTCTACCCTGATTGTACCAAAGAGTTCACAATGGATGATCAACTGTTTGTTAGGTTTGTCGGAGCAAAGAAAGCAAAGTCTGTCCAGAAACGAACCATCTCATGATGGAAAGTGCTCCGCGTAAAAATCTGTTACGCATTGGCCGAAAGCAACTCCCCCTGATGGCTTGCATGCTCATTCCACCAGAACCAAGGCTTCGACCACTGAGGTTGCCCACGGAGTCCCTGTCCTAGACATCTGCCAAGCAGCAACATGGTCATCACTCCAAAAGGTCACCAAACATTACTGTCTGGACAGTCAGGTCCGTCTTGATGGGTATTTTGCCTGTTCGGTTCTGCAGGATATTTTGGTCTAATCAGTTCGCAGATCCACCTCCAGGGAGGTATTGCTTGGGCATTTTTTCTAAGGTAAGGAGTCTGGGGCTAGAAGCCTCTATCAGATCAACAAGTTACTTACCTTTGGTGACGCCTTATCTGATAGAGAATGCAAACCGATTTTTGTATAGAGTTACACTTCTTAGGCCCTTAGCTCTGCAACCCACATTCTTCGTGGCTCTGCACTTCTGGTATTCAGAAAGTTCAGAAAAGAAACTGATGGCAGCAGGCTTGGGTGGCGCCTTTGTAGGCACCGCGCACGTCACATCCGGCAAGGACGACTCACAGCCGTATGACTGCCTACCTGCAAGCAAGGGTACTGCTTGAAAATTTCCGGATCCACTATGATGCCTGGGGATAATTCTAGGATAAGCAATCTGCAGCTACATAGAGTCTCTACCAGATAAGGCATTACCGAATGTAAGTAACTTTTTTTTTCAGAGTCAATGTCAAGTCAATATCGTAAGGGAGCTAGAACTTACAAATGAATATATTTTTCTTGACAAGAAAGTAATAGAGGGCAATTGCAATCAGGCAAAGCAAATGTCTACAGCACATTTTGGAATCAAGATATAATAATTTCTTGCACTTATAGGTTTCAACTATGACTTCCAAAAATTATACAAAATGTGATCCTACATTTTATACAGATTACTGTTAGTGCCAGCCTTCAGCACCTCCATGGTCTCAGTCAACCCAACGTACTGTGCCAGACACATGACTTAACAATCAATCAATGGGCTACTCAATTGTATCTCCTGTGCTGCTATGTCAGTGTCTGCATTCTAGTTTCTCCTACAGCTGTGGATTTTATGAGGTTGCTCAGTGGACCTCATTAAGGGCTACAATGATTATTCCCAAAACCTGATAGCTCATGAGCCAAATGTGACCTTGACCTCAGTCCCCAAGTCTGAACAAAAAACTAAATGGTGGAAGGAAACCTGGACAATAGTGGTTGTCTAGTGTGCCAGGGCTCTGTGGGCCAGATGTATGACCATGACAATTTGCGACTCGCAAATTGCGCTCGATTGCGACTCGCAATTTGCGACTCTCAAAATACCATGTACATCAGTGTCTGAGACACTGTTTGCGATTCCTAATGGGGTCGCAAATTGCATGCCTCATGAATATTCATGAGGCACTCACAATTTGCGACCCCATTGGGAATGGCTGGCCCTCCCAGGGATGGTGGCCTGCTGGGCTCAGCAACCTTCATGTCTGGGACTGCTTTTAAATGAAGCAATTTTTTTTTTAAATGCACCCCGTTTGCCTTAAAGAAAAACGGGATGCATTTAAAAAAAGAAAATGAAACATTTTTGTTTCATTTTTTAAGAGCAGGTAGTGGTCCCTGGGATCACTGCCTGCCCCTAAAAAATATTTTCCCCTGCATTTGCAAAGGGGAAGGGGTCCCGTGGGGACCCCTTCCCATTTGCGAGTGCATTACCACCCTCTTGAAGAGGGCGGTAAATTGCGAGTGTTTTGGGACCGCAATTGTGGTTGCAAAACATTCATACATGGGGTAGAGAGTCGCTATTAGGAAGGGACGCCCTTAAAACTCTCCTTCTTAATAGCGAGTCGCAATTCCTATTTAGCGAGTCGCAATTTTAAATAGGAATTGTACATGGCCCTATTCACTTTTGCATGCCAAACAGGTCGCTAACTCAATTGCGCATGGTTGTACATCTTGCCCTGTGTTCCCAGATGCTGCTAAAACAGGAGGGGTTTCTGTACATGATTTAAGGTAAAAAGAGAGGACAACCACACATCTGACTGTTAGTCCATTCAGAGGAAAAAGAGTCAACTGGTAATGAATGACTGGCTGGTACTTTGTGGTTGACATCAGACCTTGACACTGCACACTCTCATTTTCTGGAAGTGGCTCAGGATGCTAATATTGGAACGAGGGTGGGTTTTACAGCTTCACAGCATGTGCCTCAATTTTGTAGGGTGTTACATCTATCCACATCCCTTTCAGCATCTATTTTTCCACTGTCTTTGAATAGTTATCTGGTCCAGGGCACCATTTCAGATCATCGGTCACCTCAGTATTTATTTGTAGAGTTTTATATAGCGCTGGCTAGACGCGGAGGTATCAGAGCGCTTTACATGACGATCAGCGAGTTACAAGTTACAAAAAAATTACATCAGTTACAGGAGCCAAGTACAAGATAGGAGAAAGAAACAGTGATTAAACAATAACATGAGTTATTAGAAAGTATTCACTTGTGTCATGAATTCAGTCTTATCAGGAGGTCCTGCTGCCCCTACAACAGTAGAAAGAAGATGCCTTCCTTTGGGGCACTTCTGAAAAAATGCTATCCAGATCACTGTTCCCCACTTAGGGGCATATTCTCAAGGACTTATCGCCGAGTTATCGGCACTTTAGCGCAGCAAAAGAGGCGAAAGAATTATCGCCCCATTCTCAAGCTGGTGCAAACTGCCCATATCGCCAGTTTTCCAGCGATAGCTGCCGCAAAAAACATCGCCACGGATGAGAGAGACAACTAACGCTAATGATATGCAGAGTAGGCGTTCCCGTGCAAAAACACACAAAACCACCACTTTGCGATATTCACAACGACCAGCCAGATCTGCGATGTGACCCAAAAACAGGCAATAAGGCGCGTTAGCAGCAGGGATTTAACACCTGCCTTTTACTGGTGTTAAGCAGGACGACTACCTGCAGTATGAAAGGGAGCCCAGCCCAGAGCCACACCTGCAGACCAACACATGTCATGGAGACACTGATTGTGCAGCTCGGAGACCCGAGAGGGCCACAACACCCACCACCCCCAGCCCCCTCCCCCCCGGACCACTCCCCCCCGACTACCACCGAGGCAGGGCAGAACAGGACAGCGGACGTTCCGAAAATGGCATGGCCCCTCAGCCACACAATAGCAGAATGTGGGGAGAGGTGGGAACCAAGTATGTGTGAAGGAGGCAAGTCACCCATGAATAAGAATGCACACAATGCCAAGTGTAGCGGTGATGTGCTGGACAGACCTCAGTATGCAGAGCACAGACCTGTCCATATGGACATATACTGCAGGTGTTTGTAGTGTTGTGGACAGTGGATGCAACCATGTTACCTCAGGCAGTGGGGAAGACCTTGGTCATGTAGCTGTGCCGTCCCCCCCTGTAAGCGTAAGCGGAGTGGGCTCGTCTGGCGTACGCCAGTCCAGCGTAGGAGTGTGAATAAATAGGCCGGGGCTCTGGGCGTGGTTCACTTCCGGGATGGCCAACGCGTCTGCCAGGGCGGTGCCCCTCACTCTGCCATGAGGCCTCCGCCGTGACCGTCACCCCCCTCAGCCCATCGCTGGCTTCCGTGACACAGGCCCACAGCTCACCCAGCCGCACAGCACCACGGAGTTATGTGTGTGCTGGATACTGCCTCCGGCCTAAACTGTGGCCAGCAGGGCTCACAATTCAGATTGAGTCGCGATTGCAGATGACGCAGTCCAGTAGGCAACAGACATTGCCACCAGTGCGGCCCGCACGGACTACGCATCATGGCAGGCTGCGTACCCCCTGAGCGCCACAGGTGCCACTAACTCTGTGCACCACAAGTCAACGCCACGTGGCTGTGGGCCCTTGCTGACCTCTGCCTCTGGCCTACACTGCGGTCAGCAGGGCCCACAAATTAAATTGAGACTTGATTTACTGATGGCAGAGCCCAGTAGGCAAAAGACATTGCTCCCAATGCGGCCCGACCGGATGACGCATCATCGCTGGCTGGGCACCCGCTGAGCACCACAGGTGCCACTAACTCTGTGCACCACAGCTCATGGACCCTTTATGATTGAGTTACGTGCTGTGGACTGCAGATGCAACAATGTCACCTCAGGCAGTGTGACAGACCTGGGACGATGATGATGAAGATGAGGCAGGTGTAACACACCACACTGCAGCTGCGGCAGGAATATCCCGAAGGGACACAATCATTGACAATTTCTTCACATGAGCACGCTCAGCTCTGGTGCCCCTATCTCAGTGCACCACAAGCCATGGCCCCTTCTGATTGAATATTGGGTGACCTCTGGACTTGCTCCGGCTACCTCCATGATGCTTCGCAGTTGTTTGTGTTATGTTGGTGTTTTCCGTTTCTGCTTTAATAGGGATCACTGTTCAAGTTGTTTCCACCACCAACCACTCCCTGAGGGCTGGCTCACACTCACCCCACACCCATCCAGCACAGGTGTCACTGGATATGTGATCCTGGTAATAAAAAAGGGCCGGGCGCACGTGCCCGTAGCCAGTTCCACTATCTATTTGTGTGTCCGTGTGGTCATTATGCATGAATGATGGCCCCGGGCCCTACCACATTACATTGTGCTGTGGACAGCAGACGCAACCATGTCACCTCAGGCAGTGGGTAATAGCTTGGACATGTAGCTAAGTCGTCCCCCCCTGTAAGCGACAATGTTGCAATGTAGCATGCACCCGGAGGGCGGGCTCGCACGAACGGAGTAATGAAGGAGCGCGAGGTCCAGGATCATACATGCCAAGTGTTGTGTGTATCTGTATTGCCGCAGCATGAGCAAAATGCTCAGCCACATTAGCAGCGCCAGTTCAGCCAGGCATGTACTCTACATCTGTGTCCGCCCTATCCTTAACATAGGCCTACACTCACGTGGCCCACCACCCTCAATGGCCAACATCACAGTGTCGTTGTCAGGCTTGTGGACATGCACAGACAGGCATGACAATACTGTGACGTAGGAGTGCAAGTGATGCATAAGTAAATGGGTTCGGGGGAGGGAGGAGCAGCTGTGAGGCAACGTAACACACTGTGATGCCGCTCATATGCCACATGCAAGTCATGTCAATAATGAATCCCAAAGTCGCACTCATCCCACCCCACCCCCAAAAAGCCACTTCACATTCCATGACTGCAAGCAGATTACAAACTTACACTAGGGATGAAAGCTCCTTTGTCTGAACTATCAGGCGGAAGCACATCTACACCTCCGACCTCGGAATTGCATGTGCCCGGCAACCCCTTACAGATACTATGGCAGCTGATGCCAACTCCCACACTACGCACAGCCCGACGAGAGACCAACGTATACACACCCCACACACAGGAGTCCTTGCTCGAAGTTATCTTGCATGGAATGGCCTTCACACTTACTCCCACAACATCCCAGGCGTACAACCGGTGCACACTAAAACAACTCATTGATCCAAGATGTGGCATTTCATCCACAGAACTGCCGCAGGTCAGAACCGTGCAGCTTCAACAAGAGCCACTAACACAATGGCAAACATCCCGGACACATGCACAACCCCTGTCACGTGGAAATGTCCCGTGCACGAATGCTGCATTTACTGGGGGCACTGCCATTGGCAGTGCTGCGGATCAGTTACCGGTTAAGCTTCCGCCTTGCCAACGTCACCTGCGTTCAGCCTGTGTTGCATTGTCGCTCGTGCATGTTCGAGTGGTCCATGGATGTCTGCCTATCCAACAGGACGGTAGCTGAACTGGATTTTGACATGTGTGTGCGCCCCCTGTTGGCCCACGACCAGGAGTGTCACCGTGAAACCCGTTTATGGGATGCCTTGATACTTGGCATACATGCTGGCAGCTGTACCTGGGAGATTGCACAAATCCTCATGTGCAGTGAACACATTGAACCGCTCCCCTATTGGGCAGTAGTGCTAATTGGTGTAAGGAGGTGGACGCAGCACATCTGTCCAGACCTGCTAATAGATCGCCTCGCCGTCCTGTTTGATGAAGTCGACAACAACCTCATGTTGGAAATGTTAGCCTACAAAGCTGCAATCGCTTTCATGGACGAGTAACTACGTACCTGCAGCCACAACTGATTGGAACACATTGCACATGTCCCGACACCTTGTTGCATCTTGGAGATCTGGTTACATATCCCACGACAACAGTGGACATGGCTGCATTCGCCTGGACTCCGAATACATGAGCGGAGAACAACGCGGCTTAACACGCACCTGTGAAATGTGGGGCACTCCCCCGGAGTGGACAGCGGCGCTAAGCAACGTTCCTCATTCGGACATACTGCTGCATTGGTCTGCATGTTGTGGCACTTATCTTGCCCATACTGACACGCATATGCTAATAAAGTCTACGCACCTTCACTTGAATTCAACTGTGATGAGTGTTGATTTGAATGGCAATGTGTGTCTCAATGCCTATCTGGGTCACAGCCATACATGTGCATTGATAGCATTACCCAGGGAATCCTCTTTTGTGGAATCACTGTCCCTGCATTCATCCATACTTTCATTCTTGAATGATCATGGCTATGACACATCTGTGTGAAGTTGAATGTTTTATTGACATTCAGTGGAGTGTTGGAGCTGGACCAGTACAGGGCCATGCAAACCCCACTTTACATTGTTGGCCCGTGGAGGGCCAGCAAGAGTCCTTTCGGGATTGACAAGTTCATAGGGAGTGGAAGACTACAGTCTGCAGTGTGATTGCTGTGTCATTGGTAACCACACCAAATATGGCAGTCCATGTCGAGGTCCAAGGTGAGTGTCGCTCAGTGTATGGGGGACAGTGGTAGGTGTTATTCCAGGGCATGATGCAGAGGGCAGAACCAAGCTGAACACGGCCATATGGCGGAGATGAATGCTACCACTTCATTCTAGCCACAAAGCCAGATTCATCATCATCTTCGTCCTCTGATGTGTCAGGTGCCTCACATGCGGGTGGTGGTGTTCTGTCTGCATCACTGTGTGGCAGTGACACATCAGGGGACGGAGGTGGGAAATCTGCCGCACTGTGTGGCACTGACACTTCAGGTGGAGGAGATGTGGATGTAGTAGTAGCACCAGCATCCATCCGCGCCAGGCCTTGTGGTGGCAATGCCACGACGAGGATCTGCAGGGCATGGAAGATCACAGCTACATCTCGCTGGTGTGCAGCTGTGGCAAACATTCTTTCCGCCTGCATCTGCTCCAAGCTCTCCATCATTCTCCTTATGTGTCCCAACTCCCGGCTGACATCGCTGGGGCCACTCTGACTAGACAGTTGTTCTTGTCTCAGAGTCATGACTCCAGCGATGTCAGCCATGGCTTGTCGTAGAGCAAGGAGCGGACAGTGGGTGTCCGTTAGGGACTGTGAGTGGTCCCTGATGGGACTTAGACACCAACGTATGGCATCTAGTTTGGCTACCATGAGGTCGAACCCCACCCGCAGCTGGTCAGCCATCTCCTCCTGGCACCCTAATACACGGCGTTGGAATGCCATGTGTTGGTCGTGGGGGTCCTGGGAGACAGCAGTGGTGGTGGGTGCTTCCTGCTGTTTGGCCTGTGCAGGGGGTGGGGTCTCATGGATGCAGCTGGGCTGCCCTGCTCCTGGAGGTGGGGTGTCAGAGCTGTCCCTGAGCTGTTGGAGTGCGTCGGTGTAGATGTTTGGGAGGTCCTCTTCATCATCAGTGCTGTGTTGTTGGGTCTGCTCTGCAGGAGTTGTTGATTCTCCCTCTGCAATGTGAAGGGAAATGCAGATTGACATTGTGTTCACATGTATGTTCACGCATTGTACAAGTTTACTGTCAGACTGCATGGCAATGTACATTGTGACTGTGTATGAGGAGACGCCTATTTGAAGCGGGACACTTGGCATTTCTACACCATCAGGGATGTGAGGTTGTACTTGTACATTGTCATCTCACAGTTTCCTGCTATGCCAAATGCAAATGGCCATTTTCTACACACAGGTGGCAGCAGTTGTGTCCTCTGTTCTGTTGTGAAAGTGTTGCAGTTTGTACCACATTGTTGTCAATGTTGGGGTGCTCTGCATCTTATGTGTGTGTGTGCTGCATTATGGGTGAGTTGCTCCTTCGGGTCTGATTTGGCTGGCCCTTATCCCTTTCAGGCGGTGTGCCTTTTACTTCTGTGCTTATGCAGTGCTGAGATGTTGCAGATTTGGGTAAATTGGGCCCTTGGTCGGAGTTGTGACTCTTGGGCATAGTTTGTCCGCAGATGTGCTATACTTACTTGTGCATGTGTGCCATTGTGCCCATCTCCCCCCGTCCCCCCAGTCCCTGGTCATTACTCACCCTGTTGCTGTTAGCTCAGGTCATGTTGTGCAGTGTCCGGTCCCCCGACTCCTGCCACCGTCTCCCCAATGATGGTCCCAGGCTGGTCCTCCGTGGGGCTTGTGGGGTTCTGGTTGTCCTCTGTACTTGCTCCGGCTACCTCCATGGTGCTTCGCAGTTGTTTGGGTCTTGTTTGTGTTTTTGGTTGCCGCTTTTATAGTGATTTTGGCCGCCTGACTTGTGGGACTTGCAGGCTGGCGCAGCTTATAGCTGGTTTTGTATCGCAGTTGGGCCCATCGTGACTTTTTTCACGTTCGGGTTTAGATTTTTATCGCCGTCCTAGTAATGTTATCGCGGCCATTTGAAGCATTATCGGGAGACTATCGCATGTTACCGCCGTGTTGTGAATACGACGTTAACACTGAGTTATTTTCCCGCGATAGACGGCGATATGGAAACGTGCGTTGGCCTTTTTTGGCGATGATTATCGCACGTTCTTGAGAATATCCCCCTTAGAACGCAGGACGCAATTATCCCATGCTGGCGCTACTTATGCCAACTTCATTCTACAGCATTTCTCCCGAAGCTGGTGCATCCCAGAGATGTCTAAAAGAGAGGGTCCTCTTGTTGCTTAAAGCCTGCCTCTTCAGGGACTATTATGCTCCACATGGTCTCTTGCAGATGCATCTTGACATATGCCAATAGTATCATCATTGAAAAGATGCTCATTCTATCCAGATCATGGTTTCATTCAAGGCTTGTGCAATTCCATATTTTCAGAGGGCTTTAAGTCTGTTTCTTAAGAATTTTCCACTCTGGAACTAATTCTACCCGAAGATCTAGTAGGTAAGCAAGGACAGGGTCTGACTAACCCTGGGCGGAGCTCCCGTTGTCGCGCTACGCTGAATTCCACAAAGTGGTAAAAAAACTCAGTGAGCTACGTAGAATTCCGCGAGCACACGGAGTTACTTGTTCCGCCCGTTCGCCATGCGTTTTTCCTGTTCAGGAACGCGTAGTGCATGTTCGGGACGCTGTTTGCGTGCTCGGGGGGAAATATCTTGCGAACTTGCCCATGCGGTTGCCAATTGGCGCGGCCATCTTGTTTTTCACTTGTCCCGCCCGTTCGCGATGCGTATTTCCTGTTCGTGAACGCGGATGTCCGATGGCGCGTCCAAATGACATGTTCGCGATCGCACACTCTCGCGGGATCGCGCGGCGGGCTACCAAAATCTCGTGGCACATGCGAACGGATAGGAAAACTCGTCGGCGAATGCAGGGATCCTGGTAAGTTGCTACCGCACGCGCAAAAATGCATTTTTAAAGCGCGAACAAGGGAAAGACTCCGCTACGCCGCAGATCGCGGAGTTTTCCACAAACTCCACGAGCGGAGCGGATTTTACTGCCCAGGGTTAGATCTGACATTCCTTCTTCATCTGAATGCAGAACTCTTTCCAGCAAGGCACACATGAGCTTCCAGAATGTGTAACCTTCAAGTAATAGCCTATTAACAATGATTGTGTAATATTACATGTGTTCCAGAGCAGGGGATTACATGGAAAGTTTGCGGACATCCACAAATTTGTGAGTATCCCATTCCCACCCTTGGGACATTTATAGATTTACTTCTATAAATGGCCAGAGTTTATCCCTTTCCTTGGTGGTAATTGATTGAAATTCCCTGGTCTTCTCTTGAATACGAGCAGACTTCACCGAGGACAATGCAAGACCTGCATCCGACTCAACCATCTAGCATACAGACCCCTTACTTCAAAACCCGGAGCTCTTTGTGTCAACAACAACCACCACGCGTATCCCACTAACGTGTAGTTCTGATTGTTGGTCATATCTTCATACCGATGATGACTGCACTGCCAAAATTAAGTTCTGCCGGAGGCCTGAGGTCTCAGAAACCTTGTGTCGATTATCCCCTCTTCGGATCCATCTTGCAGCCCGACCACCGATAACCTTGTCGATGAGTGCTTCTCATGTGAAAACTAGATTAAGCTGTAAGGTACACTTTCCACCATGATAAACCTGGTCCATGTATCTGACTCATGCTTCATTGTGATCTGCCTGAACTCTGACTTTGAGCTAAGCCAGAACAACCAGACAATCACGATTGGCACAATTTTTACTTATAATTTTAAAAAGCTCAGAACTCTGGTTCTACTTATTGGATTTTCATAGTTCTGATGTCATTTTATTGCTTAAATTGTACTTTGCTCTAAATTATTTGGGGATTTTTCTTTTGTTCAGTTGTCACTTTATTGCTGTTTGAGTCCTGCATAAATATTTTACACATTGCCTATAAGTTAAGAATGACTGCTTTTGTGCCAAGCTACCAGAGAGTTTAGTAGAGGTCTATTTTAGTGACTTTTGTCGTTCACCCTGACAAGGATTTTTATTACTTGAGTGGGATCTCAGCCATCTCAACTAATAACCCAAATTCTTACAGTTATGTTCTACTTCTTCGTATCTCATCTTTATAAGCACATTTCTCCCAAATGTCTCTGTTGAAATTTCTCACTCTTCCAAATGAACTGCTATTTTTGATGATCTTATGGCAGTGCTAGAACCTGTGATGGTATTGATCAATCCACAGTAGTATACACTGTTGAACATGGGAGACTTCTAGAAAGGCTGTCTCCATGTGTGGGGTACTGAGACTATTTCAAGGGGTTTTCAAGTCTGCTTTCTGTTCAATCAGGGTCTGGATGTACTTAAAGGATGTGTCTCCTGTTACTTTGTCCTGCAGTACACAGCATGGATTGAAGTTGTTGCAACCTTTGTTTAACATTGACATGCAACCATTGGATGATATTCTGATGACCTCATATGGAGGACTTTATGTGTATGTAGACTGAGCGCAATGGGGCACTCAGCAGACATTTTTGCAATGAGTTGAGGGTTAACCATTTTTTTTTCCAGAGTTGTAACATCTTTTATGAATTGCAATTAAAACATGCCATACAAAAAGAACTCCTAGTTGTACTATGCATAGATTTAGGATACATAAAGTTGATGAGTAAAATTTATCATAAAACCACCAGAACTGCAAATACATAAGTGTGACAAGTTCATAAAGAGTAGCCCATTACACTCACATGTATTCTTTGAATGTAATAAACAGAAGAACGCACTTTAAACACAATATAGAAAGAGAGTGACGAGGCACTTGAAGAATAAACTATTGCTCAGTGAGTGAAAACTATTTAACATGCATATAATTCACAAAATCTTTCCAAATGAGAATGAAAAAATCTACGTCATCTCTCAAATTAACTGTCACTTACAGTTCTTAGAAGAAAGTATTCACTTTTGTGATGCAAACCCAGGGCAAAATGATAGTAAATGTGACGCTATGTTTAGTGAAGCATTTAGAAATAGGCTGCTGCGTAGCCTTCACCAGTTCAGAACACCGCTGTGAGCTCTCCCAATACCAGCAAATATGAAAGCTGCACAAGTGACTGCTTCCACTTAGTAAATTCTACAGCCTGCCCTTTGTAGTCTGTAACCAACCAATGAGTGGCATCTGTCAAGCAGTAATGCGTTTCATTGCGTCACAAGCAATGGAGAACAAGCCTTTGTCATCATTTTCCCTTGAAACCTTTAGGGGTACGTAATGTGCGCAATCTATTTGCAGTGTAACATGCAATGTAGAATAGTACATTGCGAATTAGGACAGAACCAGAAAAGTTTGTTTGTGATGTCAGTGCAAAAGCAAAACCTTTAAGTAAATCTAGTGCACTGCTTACTGTTTTGACTGTGCATATCACTTTCAGGTCTGAGCCAGGAGGTTCACAATTTGTAGATATTTGCGTTGTGTCTTAATTTTGCAAATTCAGAGGAGTGTGACATGGCCCAAGATAACATTTTATTGATTTGGAATTTCTAAAAAAGAAAAAAGAAAATCTAATCGCAGTTCCTTCCTACAGACAATATGAAGCATCTTTAATACACGTAGTATCCACAAATCACTCAACTGCTTTTGGCTCAATCATGAAGCTTGTTGACATTCATTTTCACTTCTGCAATGGTTCTGTTAACACACACACGCACACACACAAACACCCACACACACATATTTTCAATGGAAAAACAAAGGTTAAATCTTTGTTGCGATGAGAAAAACTTTACTTATTCTTTCTAATCAAACCAAACTTAAAATACACAAACATTAGAAATTCTTCTGTTATAGTTATACCTTAAATTTATAATTTACATACTATCTTTAAAGTAATATAACTTTATTTATTCCTTATCTACAAGCAAAAGTTAAACTACACAAAACTAAACTTGTATCTTTAATTTATAATTCACACCACATCTTCAAATTATTAAAACTTGCGTATCTCAAAACACATTGTATTCAACTCGGTAGCCATCATATATTGACTATAGCTCGCGCCTGCTCCATGCAGTGCTTATACCATTTTATATTATCTCACTTACACCATTTAAAATAATAGCATTTACAAGAACAGTTATGGCATCGCAAATCAAATCTTTTGTGAGAACACAGTGCAGTTATATAGTTGATATAATTTTTTTACACTTTAAAAAAAAATTTAAATCGTATAATTTACTGTCGGTGATTATAGTGTCATTAAGTAGAGTGGAAGAGAGTGACGTAAAGTGTACTATCGTAGAATATAGTGTCATACAGTGGAGTAAAGTGGAATGTGGTACAGTGGAGTGGCATACAGTTGAATAGCACACAGTGGAGTGGTGTACAGTGGAGTGGCCTAGAAGGGAGTGTTGTACAGTAGAGTGTGATACAGTGGAGTGATGTAGAGTGGAGTGGTGTAAAGTGGAGTGGCATACAGGAGAATAGCATACAGTGGAGTGGCGAAGAGTGGAGTGGAGTGGCATCGAGAGTAGTGTGGTAGTGTGTAATAGCATACAGCGGAGTAGCGTAGAGAGCAGTGGCATAGAGTGGAGAGGCATACAGCTGAGTGAGGTACAGTGTAGTGGCATACAGTACAATAGCAAAGAGTTGAGTGTCATAGAGTGGAGTGGCGTATAGTGGAGTGTTCTAGAGTGAACTGGCATAGAGTGGTGTGAGGAACAGTGTAGTGGCATACAGTGGAATAGCGTAGAATGGAGTGGGGTACAGTGGAGTGGCGTACATTGAAGTGGCATTCTGTGGAAGAGTGTACACTGGAGTTAGGTACAGTGGAGTGTCATTGAGTGGAGTAGCATACAGTGGAAAAGCGTTAAGTGGAGTGGCGAAGAGTGGAGTAGCACACCGTTGAGCATCATAGAGTAGAGTGAGGTACAGTGTAGGGGCGTACAACTGAGTGTTGTAGAGTGGAGTAGGGTAGAGTGAAGAGGTGTAGACTCTAGGGGCGCACAGTGTAATAGCGTACTGTGGAATGGTATAGAGTGGAATGTTGTAGAGTGAAATGGTGTGCAGTGGAATAGCATAGAGTGGAATGGCGTAGAGTGGAGTGGCATAGAGTGGAGTGGCATACAGTGGAGTAGCGTACAGTGGAGTGAGGTAGAGTGGAATAACATTAGTGGACTGGCTTACAGTGTAGTGACGTAGAGTGGAGTGTCATATAGTGCAATAGCATACAGTGGAGTGGCATAGAATGAAGTGTCGTACAGTGGAATAGGATAGAGTGTAGTAGGGTAGAGTGGATTGGCATGGAGTACAGTGGAGTGGCGAATTATGGAGTGATGTGCAGTGTAATAACATACCGTGGATTGTCATAGAGTTGAGTGGCGTGTAGTGGAGCGGCGTACAATTGAGTTGCGTGAAGTGCAATGGCTTACAGAGGAATAGCATACAGTGCAGTGTGTACATTGAAGTGGTGTACAGTGGAGTGGCATAGAGTGGAACAGCGTAGAGCGTAGTGCCAGAGAGTGGATTTATGTACAGTTGAATAGCGTACAGTGGAGAAGCATATAGCGTACAGTGGAAAAGTATAGAATGGAAGAGCGTACAGTGTATTGGTGTACACTGGAATGTCATACAATGGAATGGCATAGAGTGTAATAGCATACAGTGTAGTGGTGTAGATTGAGTGGGGTAGAGTGAAGTGGCATACAGTGAATTAGCATAGAGTGGAGTGGGGTATAGTGGAGTGACGTAGAGTAGAGTGGCGTAGAGTGTAATAGTATTGAATGTAGTACCGTATAGTGGAGTGGCATAGAGTTTAGATGCGTACAGTGGAGTGTGGTAATTGAAAGAGACATAGGGGCATATTCTCAAGAACGTGCGATAATCATCGCCAAAAAAGGCTAACGCACGTTTCCATATCGCCGTCTATTGCGGGAAAATAACACCGTGTGAACGTCGTATTCCCAACGCGGCGGTAACATGCGATAGTCTCCCGAGAACGCGACAAATGTCCACGAAAACATCACCAGGATGACGATAAAAATCCAAACCCGAACGCGAAAAAAGTTGCGTTGGGCCCAACTGCGATAAAAAAAGTCATCGACAAGCAGCGCCAGGCCCGCAGGTCCCACAAGTCAGGCTGCAAAAACAGTATAAAGCGGCAACAAGAAACACAAACAGAACACAAACAACTGCGAAGCACCATGGAGGTAGCCAGAGCAAGTACAAAGGACAACCAGAACCCCACAAGCCCCACGGAGGACCAGCCTAGGACCCCGGGATCAGGGAAGGTCAAGGAGAAGAAGAAGAGGAAGACGCGGTTCAGTATGCAGGAAAACAGGATCCCGATAACGGAGGTGACACTCCCACCATCCAATTGCCATTGGTGAAATTGCCAGTACTAAATGTTGCACCTACACTTGCCAGAGCGATGTGCCAATGCAGAGGAGTGACATGCACACAGGGAATGTGTCTTGGAATGAATTTATTTGCACATGCTGTGCCTGTGGTCATTTTGTCATGCCCCATGATTGCTAAGGACAGTCACAATGTGACGTGCTTATGTGAAGAAATTGTTAATGATGGTGTCCCTTCGGGCTATTCCAGCTGCTGCTGCACTGGGGTGTGGTCCACCTGCCTCATCCTCATCATCATCGTCCAGTGCATCTGGCACATGGATCCATGGGGCATTGGTGCGTACACATATGTTGTGCAACACACAACATGCAATGATCATCTTGCACACTATTTGCGGGCTGTACAGGAGTCTTCCACCTGTGATGTCCAGGCACCTGAAACGTGACTTCAACACGCCAAATGAGCGCTCCACAATACCCCTGGTGCGTATGTGGGCCGCATTGTACTGCCTCTGGGCCTGGGTGTTTGGGGCTCGGAGGGGTGTCATCATCCACGGGCAGAGTGCATATCCTTGATCACCTGTGATAGGGGAGAGAGATGTGTCAATCGGTGGTTCGGCATTCTGTGTTGGCAGGCTTATTAGTATATTGGTGTGTGATGTGTGGGACTTTGGGATACATGTCTGACATGTCTTGCATGTGGCAAATGAGCGGCATCCATGTGTATTACGTTGCCTCACAGCTGCTCCTCACTCCCCACGAGCCTATTTACATGTGTGCGCTGCACGGTTGTTCACTTGCACTCCTAGGACACACCATTGTCATGACTGTCTGCGCATGTCCACAAGCCTGACAACGACACTGTGATATTGGCCGTTGAAGGTGGTCGGCCACGTGTGTGTAGGCCTATGGTCAGGATATGGCAGACACAGAGACACACGCAGTAGTTGCCTTGGTAGCCATCCCAGAAGTGAACCACGCCCTGTGCCCCAGCCTATTGATTCCCACTCCTACCCAGCCCACTCCGCTCACGCTTACAGGGGACAACGACATAGCTACATGTCCAGGGTCTACCCCACTGCCTGAGGTAACATGGTTGCGCCCACTGTCTACGACACTACAAACACCAGCAGTATGTGTCCACATGGACATGTCTGTGCTCTGCATACTTAAGTCTGTCCAGCACATCCCCGCCACACTTGGCATTGTGTACATTTTGATTCATGGGTCACTTGCCTTCCATGCACATACTTGGTTCCCACCTCTCACCACATCCTGCTACTGTGTGGCAGAGGTGCCATGACGTGGATGGCTTGTCTACATGTCTGGCCCCTGTTACCACAGTTCCTTGTGTTGTCGTGTCTGGTAGGTGGGCATGTTGTTTGGCATGTTGTATGTGATGTTGTAACGTGTGCATTCCCACAGTTGTGAGTTGCATGATTGTGGAGTTGAGGTGTGTGGTGTGTTCCGTTGGTACTTACCAACGAGCAGTGCATTTCCGTAGGTGCCATCCTCGAAGCGCTGTTTGATGATGGACTGTCGGAAGATGTAGGAATCATGCACACTGCCTGGGTAGTTGGCGACGATGTTGGTGAAGAGTCCCCGGTGGTCCACTATTGCCTGCACATTGATGGAATGCGTGTGCTTCCTGTTGCGGTAATTGTGTGCAGTGTCGGCAGGGGGCACAAGTAGGACATGTGTGCAGTCAATTGCCCCCAACACATGCAGGAAGCCAGCTATGGCGTAGAAGCCTTGCTTGGTCTCCAGCTGTTCCTGCGCAGTGTGGGGGAAGTGAAGGTACTGGGGTACCAAGCTGATGATGGCATCCAAGACAGGTGTGAGGATCTTTGATAGGGCTGGCTGTGAGACTCCTCCGACTCTGGCAGTTGTTGGTTGGAAGGTACCAGAGGCCAACAGGTGCAACACAGCCAGCAGCTTTGTCTGTGGAGGGATGTTGGTTGTCCGCTGTGTTGGTACCGTCAGCCTGTGGGCAATGTGGGTCAGGATGCGGAGGATGTTATGTTGTTATGTTATGTTATTAACACTTATAACGCGCACGGATAGTCAGGAGTGTCCCGGCGCAGGGAGCCAACGTCGAATACTATGGAGCTGAGAGGGGCTTTTGAGCCTGTAGAGGGCAATGACTTCCTCTGGCGTTAAGTCTCCGAGGCTGGTGCGTTTTCAGAAGGACCGCTGTCTCATTCTGCGCTGCCTCAGTGGTAGTCCGGGGGGGTGGTCCTGGGGGGGTGGGGAACCTGGGGGGGTGGCGGTGGGTGTTGTGGGCCTCTTGGGGCTCCGAGCTGCATGATCAGTAGCTCCATGACATGTGTTGGTCTGCCGAGGTGGCTCTGGGCTGGGCTCCCTTTTCTACTGCAGTTTGTCGTCCTGCTTTACACCAGTAAAAGGCAGGTGTTAAATCCCTGCTGCTAACGCGCCTTATCGCCTGTTTTTGGATCACATCGCAGTTCTGGCTGGTCATTGTGAATATCGCGAAGTGGTGTTTTCGTGTGTTTTTGCACGGGAACGCCTACTCTGCATATCATTAGCGTTAGTTGTCGCTCTCATCCGTGGTAATGTCTTTTGCGGCAGCTATCTCTGGAAAACTGGTGATATCGGCAGTTTGCACCAGCTTGAGAATAGGGCGATAAATCTATCGCCACTTTTGCAGCGCTAAAATGTCGATAAATTGGCAATAAGTCCTTGAGAATATGCCCCAAATATGGTTACACATTCAGCAGAGGATAAATGCAGTTGGTGTGACAAACAGGAGTGTGGAAGAATTAAGAAACCGATGGTATGACTTGCAGGCACACACTAAGGAAAGAGTTGTGGTAAGAACACAAGATGCGGCACGCACTGGAGGTGGACCAAGTACAGAAGCCCCAGCAACACTAATTTAATAGCTAATTGAAATGGCTCTGCAGGCCGAGGTTGTGATAGATGTCAGTAACATTGACACATCTGACCACACTTCAAGTGCAGAAGGTAAGTTTTAATGTCTATGTTTTGTTATTGTGATTTTAGCCGAAGGCCCATGTTTATTAGAAACACTTTAAATACATGTAAATCATGCAATTTTTGAATTTCGTTTAGTGATACTTTTTTTACACTTTTTACTCCATGTTAGGTTTCATTGTGCCACTTGCAATGCATTCTGGTCCATGTAGTTTCCATTTTCATAAATCAAATTGCGTATTAAGGTCACCTTTTTCAAACTATATATTTCAAACGTTTATGGTCAATTTAGATAGTGGTGACACTTGATGCATCCAAAGTCTGTTCTAGATATGAGTCAACATTAGTAATAGACTATAGCTGGTCACATCATTCAATAATGGCACGTTACTCATTGTTATTGTGGGCTTTAAGTGTATGTTCTTGCACATTTCAAGAACGTCCTCCCTGTCAATCATTAAAGATCATATTGTTCCTGATGCAACACTAGAAAGCAGCCAGCCACTAACAGGGGAAGGAAATAGTTCTGCGCCCGAGATAAGCTGCTCACATGAAACAAGGCGTGAAAGTTGAGTTTTATTACAGGATGAGCCAGCCGAAACACAACAGCTAAATGTTCAATTTCCAATTTCAACACTTGTCACAACAGTTGGAAGTACTAGATTCTAAAGAAGTCTGGATAGCACAAGAACCACCCAAATGGTAGTTGGCACACCTACTCCAGCTGATTTCCAAAGAGCGGAAAACAAGATGCTTCGGGTTCAGGAGAAACAACATAAGGCCCTACGTCAAATAAATTGCAAACTTGGTGGATGAAAAAACATTATGTATGATGGATTCACTGTAAGGTCAGAAAGCATTATTAGCATGTCAAAGGCCATAAGCAGTATGTTGAATACAATTAAACAGGGCTTTGCTCAAATGACAAAAGAGCAGCGCCACTCAAGACAGCATCAACAATCT
The DNA here is from genome assembly GCA_963921515.1 of Calotriton arnoldi. Classification (NCBI taxonomy): domain Eukaryota; kingdom Metazoa; phylum Chordata; class Amphibia; order Caudata; family Salamandridae; genus Calotriton; species Calotriton arnoldi. Next base: position 579,184 of record CAWUFW010004049.1, read on the forward strand.
ATGTGTTGCTCTGTGGACAGGCTTACTAATGCAACACATATTTTGTGCTGACGTACAACAAAATTGCAAGATCATTTTGAAAATGAAAGCATTGTTTTGAAAGGTAGTTTAACACATATTCATAATGTTGTTATGGATTTAAAAAACACTAACGTCACCATTGAAAGCCCAATTACACCATGCAAAAGGGAGGAGTTGTCCAATATAATGCCCACCAGTATCTGAGGATAGTTTTAAAAAGCCTTGAAGAGGCAGAAGTAGTGATGTTGTGTTAGGAAAAACACATGAAACCACTGTTAAAGGAAAGAAGAAGTTGTTTTAATATGATATTATACCACTTCATTTGTTATTTAGTTGCATTTGTGTTATCACAAAAATCATCATGACAAAATAATAGCGGATACTTCAAAAAGATAATTTCTTCATGTTGGTTATCTGTAAAATAATATATCGCCATGCTCTGCCCTCAGCTGCCATAGTTGCCTCTTGTCCTGGTTGGGCTGCGTGTTGGTTTGTTCTTTTTTTTCTTCATCTTTCATCATCAGGTTCAACTGGTAGTCCCTTTCTCATTCCTATATTGTGAAAAATAGCACACGGTGCTATGATTTTACATTTTTTTTTCATGTGTGTACTGTCATGGTCCACCACTTTGATGAAGGCAACGAAACCTCCTCTTCAGAATCCCAAAAGTGTGCACTATTGCTGATCTTGTATGCTTATGTGCACTGTTGTATCTGTTCTCCATTGCAATTCTGGCATTTAGGTAAGGTGTCATCATCTAGGGCCAAATGGAATAAGCACTGTGGCCTACATTTAGAAAACATAACATTTAGGTTTGTATATGCATAATGTGTCCTACAAATAAACAGTTACGTATAAAAATACTTACCAAGAAGATTTCCATCTCTAAAATCTCCCCTTGCCAGACGGTTATAAATGCCTGAAGGACGAAAAATGAAGGAGTAACGTGAACTTTCTTGGTATTTGGCCACTAAATTGGTTATTAGATATACATAATTGCAAACTACTTGAATATTTCGAGAATGGCGATATTTTCTATTCTGAAATTAATTTCCCTGATGCTGATGGTGAGCATATTTGAATGTGAGTGCCATCAATACATCCTATTTCATGTGTAAACTGAGCTATGGCATGGAAACCAAATGCTGTTGCATTAAGTTATGATGGGCTGCTTGAAAAAGAAATATGTGAATGTATTGGCATATAAAAAGTTATTAAAAATACAATAAAGTGCACTTTGAGATATCCCCTCGTAGCTACCCGAGGCTAGAAGGTAGAAGCAACAAAGTACCTGTATGTCTGTGGGTTTGGCTTGGGTACAGTTTGTTGGATGCCCAATAATTGGGTTGAGTTCTTCTATACTATCCATATTGAACTACCTGTTCAACCTGTACTTAGTGTAGGGGTGGGTGGAATTTGCGTAGTCGCGTTACACAAATCTCCGCGAAATTGTAAACAATCTCTGCGAACACGCAAAAACTCCGCGAAGACGCGGAGTTGCTTGTCCCGCCCATTCGCGATGTGTTTTTGCGTGCTCGCGGGGAAATATATCGCTAACTTGCCCATGAGGCCGCTAATGGGCACGGCCATCTTGTTTTTCACTTGTCCCACCCGCTCGCGATGGTTATTTCCTGTTCCGGGTCGCGTATTGCATGCTCCCGCCCGTTCGCGATAAGTATTTCCTATTCGGGAACGCGTATTACGTGTTCGCGACACTTTTTGCGTGCTCGGGTGGAAATATCGCGCAAACTTGCCCATGCGGTCGCAATGGGCACGGCCATCTTGTTTTTCACTCTATTGCTATGGTTCTGGGCCTGCTTTTCAATCCTCCCTCTATCTTTTCAATCCTTTGTTTCTGGAAACTTTTTTTGATCTTTTTTATTTATTATCTATCTCTCTATTTTCCTGATTCTATATTTAGAGTTTTTTTCTACTTTTTGTGTGTTTTTCACTCTTTTTCTATTACCTGCTTTTTTCATTTCTTTTACTTACTTTTTTAATTCCTACCTTTTCTTTTCCGCCCCCGCCTACCCAGAACCATGGCAAAGGGCCACAGGGCTCGTAGCCGTAGCTAGAGCCGCGACCACCTTCCTTGCGGAAGGCGGCGCCAAAAAGGGGTGCAGGCACGGGCCTTATTTGGTGAGGCGGAGGTGGCCTCACTGGTTTTTTTTTGTGCAGCGCCACCTCTCCTTAACCCTGGCAGCAGGCGGCAGGCCTGGGTCCGGGTACGGGCTCCGGGAGCGTCGGCAGCGGTGGGGCAAGGTGCGTCGGGCAGTGTTACGCTGCTCTGGTGTCCGGCGCACCAATAACCAGCTGACGCACCAGTGGTCCGATATTCTGGACCGGGAGCAGGACCTGCTGGACCTGCTAGGAGTGGAGGTCCCGGGGCTTGGTGAGTAGCTATTTAATATTACTACTTTGTGTTCTTCTGCTCTGTGTTATATATTGCGAATATATTTTTTTTCCAACCAGCAAGAATGCTGCTGCTTACATTGCAGGTAAATTACGTTTAAAAATCTTCTGTGATTGTTATGACACAGGTGCTCGGCGCTACTAATCTTACTTGTTTGCAACTTTGCGCTCGCTTGGCCTGATTATGTAAGAGTTTACTTTAGAGAACTTAAGTTAGGTAATGCTAGAGAGACTCTAGTCCTTCCTTTGTCCTCCTGCCACTAAGAAGAGATAGTGGTGGATTGATATGTTTAGTTACTTATTAGTATTAGTTGGTAATTTTTAAGTGGTCTGCGTGACGCATCCTCTGTCACGTCACGTGCTGCTGAGTGCTGCTTACCCCAGTCCTTAGTAGAACCTTTTGTAGTTTGTTTAGTGAGTGTTAATAGGCTTATCATCACTAGCAGAACATCAGCAGCAACCAACCAACAATTTGATGTATGCAAAAATGTATGCATGTGTCCTCCATCTTTGCATTTTTGAGGACTAAAATAAATGGAAATGCAGACTTAGTGAACAATTGGCCCGTCTGGAATAGGTGGGCTAGGTCAGGTGGTACTTAGGCTCACTAGACGGTCCGTGAATCTCGCAATACTACTAGTCGATCAGATTAGATAGGTCAATTTTATTGCAATTGTTGTTCACAAAAATGTTTTTGGAGCGTATATTAAAATATTTTATTTGTTTCACCCAAACATTAATTTTTGTCTCTTTCTTTATTAAATCTTACATGATCAGCACCCAGGGGCAAGAAGACGGGGTCTGAGTCAGCGGAACCAGAACAACATGCCTCCCAGGGCAAGGACCACTCCTCTACCGAGGGTTCTGCTGCTGGCCCCAGTAAGTCCTCCAGTGGTTAATATTAATAATTATATTTCCCTAACTTTTCCTGCACCTTATTTTTTCCGAACTATTATTTCGGTTTCCTAATTCTATTTTTACAAATTCTTCTTCGATCTAGACTATCTGTTTCTAAATTCTTGTTATCCCTGCCTCTAACTGCCTCTGCTACGACTCTCTGTACTACTACTATTAGTCTGTCTGTAGCTAAGCTTGCCCAGTTGGCCACTCTTTATTTAAAAGGTTTTAAATAAAACTCAGATTCACCAATAGCTCTAGCCATTGAGTCCAGTCCTTTAGGTTGTCCTCTTCTACTACTTCTAGTCTTCTTAATCTTGAGGCTTTTTCGGCAATTCCCACCAACAAAATGCCCAACCAGATTTTACTATTTTTGATAGGATAGGACATACTACTACTGTTGTAGGGATTCTGCACATACAGAACTTTGCACAAGAAAATAGGACGTTGGTGATGGGAGGTTGGACCTTCCTCACACCTCAATCAGAACCCACCACAATCCCCTGACCGACTAGTTATAGTGTCTCATTAGCTCTCCGAACCCCCCCCAAGATACCCAATGAGTAGACAACCCAGAACATAACACTCCCGACCTCTCAGTCGCAGAAGCAATGCACACCCTTTCGCTCACTCACTCGTGTAAGTCCACACCAAATACCACCGAGTCTATGTAAGTTCAAAAGGTTTATTTTCAACTGACAAGCTCTGTACGTTGTTCTATAATGCAGCACCAACAGCAAAATGCATAATATTAAAACAATAAAAATTATTACACTTAGTTACACTTACAACTACAAGTCCATAGAAGACAAAAGGCGAAATCATGATAACTGAACAGTGGTGGAAGAACCACCCTCCCTTGGTAGGAATATAGTTTATATAAAATTATAAATGAAGATCTCTGAGCAAATTCTGGGGACCCCTCACCTTAGAAGGACCTAGTACTGGTTACATCATAAGCTCTGCAAAGCTCTGGTTCGTAGAAGGGAATCTTCCGTCTGTTTTGAGAAAAATGGTGCGTGTTAGTATATTGCAAGCATTTCTCAATCGTGCCAAAAAGTGTAGCATTTTTATGGATAAGCAATATGGACTAACACCAGAACTCCATAACAAAGTGGCTTGTTTTTCGACCTTGTACGCAGCGCTCAGACAGTAGCAGTATGAGCTCATGTGGGCTCAAAGACGTCTTACACAACAAGCTGCGAGGTAACGTGCGCAAAAATAAAAGACACAAAGCTAAAATGGTTGCATTGCTCGGGCTAACTTAGCAAAGACTAGAATGACCCTAGGGACCATATAACACTACTAGTGTCTACTCTACTACCTGATTTGTACTAGTGATGTATGTTGTATATGTATGTATTAACTTTTAAAAAATGTGTAATGTTTTTTCTAGGCGTACTACCGACCACCAGTACCGGGGCCAGCGGCGAAGGCGACGCGGCCGCTGAGGGTGCAGGAGGAGATGCAGCAGTTTCACGAGGAGCTGCAGGGGGTGAGCAAGCAGCAGTGGCGGGCGGTGGTAAGTTATATTCCTAATCCTTACTTATTGACATTACACTCGCTGCAAGGGTGTACTGTATACTGTACTGTTGAGACTTATTAAGTAAGAAGTTGTTGTGAACGGTTGAAGAAGACACCCTTTACTTAGCATTAGCAATAGCATTAGCGGCGGGAGTGTACTGTTGAGTAACCAATGGCTTCTTCTATCTGACTTCAACTCAGCTGTGAAAGTTTTATGGAGAAGACTAAAAGTCAGATCAGATGACCTTGATGGATGGGTTGAACGAAAAGGGAAAGAAGGGTGGAAGGAGGAAGGACGGGCGAGATTTAATATTTATGACTGGCAGAGAAGGATATGCGGGATGCATGCATGCATAGGTGGCTGATAGGAATCAGATGCATGGGTGGTTGAATGCCTGAAACTCCCACAAATGTTAGAGGCAGAGGAAGTGGGAGGATAGATACATACCACAAATGTTATGTACTGTGCTTGCTAGTGCTACTGTGCCACTATGTGTAGAATTAATTTGTCTTACTGCTTTGCTAAGAGTATATTTTACAATAGTCTTGTTTTTTCTTCTTGATATAGCTACTCCTTCCAAAGGGAAACCAGACAGGAAGGAGTTGGCAGCCAAGGCCCGGCGCAGGAAGCTGGAGGCCATACAAATGGAATACCAGCGGCTGGTGGTTCTGGCGGAGGAGGAGGAGGCGGCGGCAGCAGCTGCAGCCTTCTCCAATGCCCCGGGCCCCAGCCACCCCCCTCCAGTGTTACGGCACCACCGTCTGGCAGCCGCCCGCCGCCGCAGTTCATTTAATAGCACTGCTGCTCCCCCCCTGTGGATGCAATTGCTGCACATTGAAGCGCCGCATGGCCCGCCTAGAGGAGCGTATTCGTGTCCTGGAGAGCCGAGCCCGCCGATGAACAGACCCTGTTGATTGCCCCTTTTTTATTGCTTATTTTGGTGGGTGGGAATCGGGCGTTGGGGTTTTCACTTTATTTGGACAATTGGACATTTAATTTGTTGGAATTTTTCGTTCCGGACAATGGACATTGGTTGGGGTTAGGGAGAGGGTGGGTCAGGTGTTGTTGTGGGATTTTTACATAGTTTATTTTTATTAGGGGATTAAATTATATATTTATACTTTACATACGATGTTGTTAATGTTTTGTGGGTGGGGTTACTGTTTTACATCACACTGTTTCCTTGCTGGTGCAGGGCCACAGCCAGTGTTTGATTTAAATAATTGGCTGACTTTGTAAGACACAAACAGATAGATGCGGTACCCCTTACTGAGTGACTTGTCCTACTACTACTGTCAGTCTCTCCTCCTAGTCTATGCATTCTGCAACTGGACTCAAAGAGGTGTGTGAAATTGAATTGATGAAAAAATGTCCATTATTAATTATGCCTCCCCCAAACTTCTTCTCTTACCTGTGCTTAATGTTTAACTTAGGCACAGCGATGGCTGCATGGTGATGATGGTTTTCTTTTCCAACATGCCATGGTTGTGGTGGTAGTAGTAGTAGACACTGGCAGTAGCATTTGCAAAAAAAGAAAATGAGACAGTCAGTCGCCTGAGAGAGACTGTGGGAGGAGCAGTAGAATGAAGTACAGTACAGAACTTACTGCCAAACAATAATATGCCAAAATACAATAAAACATAATGGTGGCGGGGATAGCCTAGTACATAGAGTTACAAACTCTAGTTGTGTCGAGTCACTTGACTAGGCCTACAGTACACTCGACACAAGCGTAACCGTTAGTGCTGTGTAGGAGGATGACAACAAATCCAATCGATGCCAGCAATTAATGCTGATGGATTAGGTTCCTTTGGTAAAAAAATTACCTCGCAAATATACTGCTCATGGGTGGGCAAGCAGAAGAAGATCCTCGCCCTGCCTTGAAATTGAATTAGTGTTGCTTTTGCCACATCCGCCCCATGAAGCGTGTGATAAATTATTGGTGTACATTTAATTTAGTCACACCTCAATAAGTCACACAGCCCGGAGGAAGAGGTTTAGGGTTTGATGAAAATTTGGGAAAGGGGGTTTGGGGAAAGGTTTGACAAAGAAAAACAGTACGCATGGACAACAACAAAACACAATCTTGGCAGACGACCATATCCATAAATCTGTTAAGGGAGAAAAAGGAAATGCATGCATGATGACGATAACTTGATGGTTAATGATAAGTAGTACTTACTAACTACTACTAGACAATCAGACAGTACAGGGCAGCAGTATATTATGCAATTTGCCTTGCCTGTCTGCCCTCCGAGAGACCTGAATTACATACAGTTTCTGTTCTGTTGTACCGGCCCGGGCTTACTATTAAAGATAGCAAAGAAAATTCAAAAATAGCTGTAGGAATGAATTGAATTATAAGCAGAGAGCAAACATAATAATAACAACAACACACAGTAGTAATGATTGAAGACAAAAAATGAATCAAATTATTTAAAAGATGATGAAAGTTGATACTGTTACTGTATGTTATCCTGGTCAAAATGGGGAGTTGCATCTCGGCATTCCTCTTGGCCCTCCCTTCCATGGACGCTCCGGCCATCAATCTTGGGTGACGCCACTGCCTGCCTGGCAGATGTAGATTCATTGGTAAGGTAAGCGTGAGTTGTTTTTCCCAGTATAGCACAGGGTAAGGGCCGGCCTGTAATTGTAGATGGAAAAACAAAAGGGATATTGAAAAATCAAGTAGAAAAAAAATGCATAAATTATGGTGGAGTGCAACAAGAACACTTTCAGAGGCGGCATGGATACATCATGTCTACCCTAGTCTGTTTCCAGCATTAACCTCCAACAACAACAGGACAGAGCAGGCCCACAGCACCCGTGACCCATCCTCCATTTAGCGTACATTTTTTGACAGAGGCAGACAAAGCAGATATACAGCAACATAGCATTTTACAAATTAAGTGACTACATCAATGCACCGCTGTCAGTCATACCACCACACTCGACTCCACCACTACACAGACATGTAGGTCTGCAGTGGTTGTTGTTGACTTGTTTACCTTTTATGCCACTCATGAAACGCCCTGAGTTATTCCATCAATCATCTCGGATCCTACTGAGTGACTGCGAAGATATTATGTCACTGTGGTCATCATCATGGTGTGTTGTCCAACTCAGTGTGCAGTGTACAGATTGAGTCCCTTTTCCATATTCAAAATGCAATGGATCGGCCTGCAGTAGAAGTACAAATTTGTTATTAAAAAACAAGAAGGGAAACAAACATTGCCTTGAGTTACTTTTAGTGTGTAGATTAGATAATAGTACACAATGAATTAACTTCATGCACTACAAACAACAACAACACAAATCACTCAGTCAGCGTCCAATGCATGAAATCATTCATTACCTGTTCCTTCTCATCTTCAGTTAATGGGCAGTCTCTCTCGGCTCGGAAAGGAGGATAGCTATAGTAGTCATCATCATGTTCCATTTCTTTTGGAGGGACTCAAGGTGGCAAGATTTTCTTTTTTCTTCTATTATGCTACATCCAATCATCATCTGGCTTGAGGGCAATGGATTTAGGGCGATTCAGGAGGATGGAGGAGCAGGACTCAGAGGAGTGGACTGAAATGCAGACAGCTGAAACTCATATATGGCAATAAAAGACTAGAAGACGGTGGTGATGGATTTGTTGTGATTCGAAGTTTCCAACCAGAAAGACAGATACACAAATAAAAGTAAATAAGGGAGGACGACAGTAAGAAGTGGAAGCCTAGTTGTCAGGGAAGTATAGCCTGTCCTCAAACTCTGGGGGTTCAACCAGAAGTAGGTAATCATCATCTAACACGCTACTTCCGTCACCTGAGCCGCTGTCCTCATCTTCCTGCGTTGATTCATGTATTGTGTAATTCAGTGGCATAAATTGCTGATTCATTTTGATCATGGTTAACCTCTCCACGTTTTGGGGTGAGAGACTGGTCCTTTTCACTGTTACAATGGAACCAGCAGCACTGAAAACACGTTCAGAAGAGACACTTGTGATAGGGCAAGCCAGATAGTTTATCGCCAGCCTGCTGAGCACTGGCCATTGGCCCCTTTTGCCATACCAATACCGCAATGGGTTTTGATCAATGTAGACCTCTGTTGGGTCATCCAGATAGGCCTGGACCATCCGCTCAATGTTCAGGGGTGCTAAACTTTGTTCGGCCTCTTTTGTCTTTGCATCAGCACTGGACCTAGCAAGTCCTTGCTGTAAATACCAATCCTGTGCCGTTTTTACTGGGGCTGATGATCCGGTTCTTGCTGTTGTCGATAGTGTTGGTGACAACTGTGAACCAAACGCACTGCCCTCAGGCTCTGAAGTTGAACTTGACGCCGGATGCCCTGCTGCAGTACTTGTTGTGGGTTTGAGTAGCGGGCCTTTAATTACCAACTGTTCATTTTCCAATTTACTGGCTGCCTCAGCTATCCAAGTTTTGTACCGGGCAACATCCACTTCTGAAAAAGGGAGTAATGTCTTACTGTTCAGTGCCGATTTGTACCGTGGATCCAGAATTGTGGCACAAATGTAATGTTCTTGTGACAAAATCTTAGTTTGCACCCTTGCATTTTCAGTTAAGCGACATGATAAGCTCTCCAACAACTCATATGCTTCTTTTTTTCCTCCACACCTATGTACGCTTCAGACACCTCCTTCAGCTGTTGCTCTAGCATGTGCAACAATGGGATAGCTTGGCCCATAGTACAGTCCTCCTTGCTGACTTCACGTGTGAAGACCTCGAAAGGAAGAAGCATCTCTGTCAGGTATTTAACTAGGCACCATTGGTCCATCTGAAGGGTCATGCCTTTCACAGTAGCATCCGCCCTTCGCATGACATATTCATTGATTGGTCTGTACTGCTCAAACAGACAATCAAGTATGTAATACGTTGAGTTCCAACGTGTTGCCACCTCCTGGATGAGTGCTTTGACTGGCATTCTATAGTCACGTTGAATGATCCTCAGCTGCTTCCGGGCTTTAAAAGAATGGCTGAAATGAGTGCATATTCTGCGGCAGGTGGTCAGTAAGTTGCTGACTATGGCTTCTTTTTTCAGAAAGTCTTGAACTATAATGTTAATGCAGTGCGCCAAACACGGGACCCTGAAATAGGCACCAACCTTCATGGCCTTAAGTACATTACTGCCATTATCCGTGGCAACAAAACCAATCTTAAGCCCTCTTGGGCGCAGCCATTCAAAGACCTTGCTGTTAAACTCTTCCAAAATGTTTGCAGCAGTATGAGATTTCTCCATGGCGAACATGGCTACAGTTGCATGTTTCCGAGTAGCATTAAAAATCTCAGCTGTGTCAACAGCACCTACTTCAGATAGCTTTTCTCTAACCCCCACAAAAGAGACCCAGTGTGCAGTGATGCACATGTAATCAGTGGCTTGGCAACTGGTCCACATGTCTGTTGTCAGGTGGATATTGTGAACAGCAAAGCTTGTCCAACCAATTCCAGCACATCGTGATGTAGTGCTGGAACAGCAACTCTGGCGAAATAGGACCGGCTGGGAACCTTCCATTTAGGGCAGATGGCTGACACAAATTCAAGGAAACCCACCCCTTCCACAAATGAAAAAGAGAGAAGGTCCAGCACTAACATTTTAGCCAGCTTCGCATTGTACAACCGTGCCGTTGGGTGGTTGCGTTAGTACTGCCCCTCCGACCTAAGCATGCTGTCAATGGTAGGCTGGAATATTTTCCTTTGTGGTGCAGCTGTCTTCTTGAACCCAGTTAGGCTCAACGACGACGCACTTTTCCTCATTGCAGTACTCGGTTGCCTTGGTGTCTTAGGCTGACTCTTACTACGGTGCCACTGAGATGTTGCTGAGGATGTGGGCGGTACCACTACACTGCTGGGGACAGGGCTAGAAATATCTCCCTCTTGTTGACCTTCCACCGCGATCATATCTTCCCCTACTTCTTCATCCCCAACAACAGCAATGGGTCCAGTTTTACTTTTTTCTAAGCGAAGTAGGTGAGCCTCCCACTTGATACTGTGGTGTTTTTTTAGATGACTTGTTTGGCCTCCGGTACCATAGTTTGTACCAAGCTTACCCCGCCTAACAGCCTGCCAACAAATTGAGCATATAGCAATGTTCTCCTCCTTACAGCTAACCGAAAAGAAGTCCCAAACTGGGGAGGAGAACTTTCTGGCGCTGCTGGAGGTGCCACTTTCAATACCAGATGAACTGGAGGGTGTGCCTGGAATTTGTCTACACTACCACTACCTACTGAGGTGGTGGTTGAGCTGGATGTAGGTCCCTGCCGGGCTTTTGCAAAGGCAAATATGGAAGCTGGAGGTCGTGTTGGTGTTACCTGTGTTGGTGGTATCCGTGCTACATCCCTCGCAGAGATTTTGGATAGTCTAATAATGTTGGTCTCCAATGTCTCCTCTGGGCCAGGAGTGATGTTCATTATGACTGGCTCTTCATCATCATCACCCCCCTCATCTACATCTACCTTCATAACTCTAAGGCTTTCTGGAACCTTCCTTTTCACTAGCCTTGTCTTGTGGCGTGCATCACTCTCAGACTGAGCTGGAGGCTTCCAAGTGGCATCTAGATCATCAGAAGCGGGGCTTGAAGAAGAAGTTGATGGACTAACCCTCCTTTTCCTTGCTGGGGGTCTGGAAGACAATGGATCTTCTGAAACAGTGGCTTGCTCCTCTTCGTCTGCAAAAAGCTCAATTTCCTGAACTGCCCCTACTTCAGGTGGAACAACTACTATTGTGGGCTGTGGTTTGGGTTGTGGTTGCGGCTGTGGTTGCGGCTGTGGTTACGGCTGTGGTTGAGGCTGTTGTTGCCCACTTATCTGCTGAGTTTCCGCCTGCGAGTGCGTTAATTGGTTACTACTTTGCGATAATGACATTTCAACATCACTGCTCGTTAGTAGACCCGCTACCTCTGCCACACTCATGGGCTTGGGCCTAGGTTGGTGGGGTGGGCCCGCTGATGCGGAGGTGCTGCTCCCAGCTTGGTCCCCGCCGGACACCGCTGCTGCAGGCGTAAGTTTGTTTTCCCCAAAAAACACATCGGGCGGCACACCAGTCTTGGCAAGTGCCTCTTCCTTCTTCTGTTCCTTCTTCTTCTCACTGGCAACTTTCTTGGTACTGGAGGACCTGGTACCTTTCTTTGGGGCCATCCTCTTCAGATGTCAGCAGGACACAGGTGCACAAGTTGCAGAGATGTCTGTGGTCACACGTGGACGTGACGTGGTGCGCAGTAGGACTTCTGTCTGGCAGTACAACGGGTGATGATGATGACACCTCCTCCTCTGTCTTTTTGTGCACCTAAAAGCAAAGAAGCCAGGAGAAGACTATCAGTGAAATGTTGCATTTGTTGTTGGGTTCAATTACTACTAGTACAAACAAACAACTAAAATATATAACTTAGTGTAGCCATTTGTGAGACTTTGTCAACAAGGGCTTTCATGGTATACTGTGTTCACTCTCAGGAAGGATAGGAAAGAAGAGGAACAACAACAAAAATACAGATGTAATGGAAGTGGACCCTGTTTGGCATTAAATTATTTGCTCATCACATCATTCAGGGAGCTGCAGCTGGCAAAGGGGATGGATGGAAGCAGTAAGCCAAGAGGAAAACCATGCAGGCCTAAATGGCAAAAGCAGCACACTTATAACTCCCACCAGAAATGGCCACCAGCCACATGGACACTCACAAATCACAAGCAACAAGCAGGAGGCCTGGAAAACAATGTACTGAAAACAGGCCTATAATAGCCAGCAAAGGTTGCATGCTAAACCACACTGCTTTGCCTGTAATGCAATAAAATGCAAAAACAAAAATCCACAGGGCTAAACAAGGTCTGCAAGGTACACAACACACCGCACACACAACAAAGGCATTTATTTAACACACACCCAAACACTGAAATACACCCAAAAATACACATTTTGCAATTCAATCCAATGCCATCCATGCCCTAAATGATGTTTAAATTCAACAGAACACACAAAAACAGTAGTTTCCTGCACCCCTGACTACCTCTGAGCCTACTGGATGAAAGGCCTGTTGGCAGACTAGGCCACAAAGCTGCAGGCCTATGGATAAAGCAAAACCAAAGGGGATGATGGACGGAGTGTTGAACATTGCAAGCACTCACCCCCAGTCAACTGATCTGGGTTTAATCCATCATCATTCTTTAGCTCACTCCGCCACCCCAGTTCAGACATGGCCATATGCAAATCAGTCTGACCCTGTGCCTCATGGGAACAGTCCAGCCCGAACTGCCAAGCCATGTCTTCCCTGGACCGGAAACAAGCATCCTGGGACCGGTTTCTGGCTTACAGCCATCATCAGCCAGGCTATCTTGAATCCAGTGGCAAAGTGAGCAAGGGACCCACGTCTGGGCATACCCTGCCAACTTAGGGCGAACATAGCAAAACCAAAGGGGATGATGGACGGAGTGTTGAACATTGCAAGCACTCACCCCAGTCAACTGATCTGGGTTTAATCCATCATCATTATTTAGCTCACTCCGCCAACCCAGTTCAGACATGGCCATATGCAAATCAGTCTGACCCTGTGCCTCATGGGAACAGTCCAGCCCGAACTGCCAAGCCATGTCTTCCCTGGACCGGAAACAAGCATCCTGGGACCGGTTTCTGGCTTACAGCCGTCATCAGCCAGGCTATCTTGAATCCAGTGGCAAAGTGAGCAAGGGACCCACGTCTGGGCATACCCTGCCAACTTAGGGCGAACATAGCAAAACCAAAGGGGATGATGGACGGAGTGTTGAACATTGCAAGCACTCACCCCCAGTCAACTGATCTGGGTTTAATCCATCATCATTCTTTAGCTCACTCCGCCACCCCAGTTCAGACATGGCCATATGCAAATCAGTCTGACCCTGTGCCTCATGGGAACAGTCCAGCCCGAACTGCCAAGCCATGTCTTTCCTGGACCGGAAACAAGCATCCTGGGACCGGTTTCTGGCTTACAGCCGTCATCAGCCAGGCTATCTTGAATCCAGTGGCAAAGTGAGCAAGGGACCCACGTCTGGGCATACCCTGCCAACTTAGGGCGAACATAGCAAAACCAAAGGGGATGATGGACGGAGTGTTGAACATTGCAAGCACTCACCCCCAGTCAACTGATCTGGGTTTAATCCATCATCATTCTTTAGCTCACTCCGCCACCCCAGTTCAGACATGGCCATATGCAAATCAGTCTGACCCTGTGTTTCATGGGAACAGTCCAGCACGAACTGCCAAGCCATGTCTACCCTGGACCGGAAACAAGCATCCTGGGACCGGTTTCTGGCTTACAGCCGTCATCAGCCAGGCTATCTTGAATCCAGTGGCAAAGTGAGCAAGGGACCCACGTCTGGGCATACCCTGCCAACTTAGGGCGAACATAGCAAAACCAAAGGGGATGATGGACGGAGTGTTGAACATTGCAAGCACTCACCCCCAGTCAACTGATCTGGGTTTAATCCATCATCATTCTTTAGCTCACTCCGCCACCCCAGTTCAGACATGGCCATATGCAAATCAGTCTGACCCTGTGCCTCATGGGAACAGTCCAGCCCGAACTGCCAAGCCATGTCTTCCCGGGAACGGTTTCTGGCTTACAGCCGTCATCAGCCAGGCTATCTTGAATCCAGTGGCAAAGTGAGCAAGGGACCCACGTCTGGGCATACCCTGCCAACTTAGGGCGAACATAGCAAAACCAAAGGGGATGATGGACGGAGTGTTGAAAATTGCAAGCACTCACCCCCAGTCAACTGATCTGGGTTCAATCCGTCATCATTCTTTAGCTCACTCCGCCACCCCAGTTCAGACATGGCCATATGCAAATCAGTCTGACCCTGTGCCTCATGGGAACAGTCCAGCCCGAACTGCCAAGCCATGTCTTCCCTGGACCGGAAACAAGCATCCTGGGACCGGTTTCTGGCTTACAGCCGTCATCAGCCAGGCTAACTTGAATCCAGTGGCAAAGTGAGCAAGGGACCCACGTCTGGGCATACCCTGCCAACTTAGGGCGAACATAGCAAAACCAAAGGGGATGATGGACGGAGTGTTGAACATTGCAAGCACTCACCCCCAGTCAACTGATCTGGGTTTAATCCATCATCATTCTTTAGCTCACCCCGCCACCCCAGTTCAGACATGGCCATATGCAAATCAGTCTGACCCTGTGCCTTATGGGAACAGTCCAGCCCGAACTGCCAAGCCATGTCTTCCCTGGACCGGAAACAAGCATCCTGGGACCGGCTTCTGGCTTACAGCCGTCATCAGCCAGGCTATCTTGAATCCAGTGGCAAAGTGAGCAAGGGACCCACGTCTGGGCATACCCTGCCAACTTAGGGCGAACATAGCAAAACCAAAGGGGATGATGGACGGAGTGTTGAACATTGCAAGCACTCACCCCCAGTCAACTGATCTGGGTTTAATCCATCATCATTCTTTAGCTCACTCCGCCACCCCAGTTCAGACATGGCCATATGCAAATCAGTCTGACCCTGTGCCTCATGGGAACAGTCCAGCCCGAACTGCCAAGCCATGTCTTCCCTGGACCGGAAACAAGCATCCTGGAACCGGTTTCTGGCTTACAGCCGTCATCAGCCAGGCTATCTTGAATCCAGTGGCAAAGTGAGCAAGGGACCCAAGTCTGGGCATACCCTGCCAACTTAGGGCGAACATAGCAAAACCAAAGGGGATGATGGACGGAGTGTTGAACATTGCAAGCACTCACCCCCAGTCAACTGATCTGGGTTTAATCCATCATCATTCTTTAGCTCACTCCGCCACCCCAGTTCAGACATGGCCATATGCAAATCAGTCTGACCCTGTGCCTCATGGGAACAGTCCAGCCCGAACTGCTAAGCCATGTCTTTCCTGGACCGGAAACAAGCATCCTGGGACCGGTTTCTGGCTTACAGCCGTCATCAGCCAGGCTATCTTGAATCCAGTGGCAAAGTGAGCAAGGGACCCACGTCTGGGCATACCCTGCCAACTTAGGGCGAACATAGCAAAACCAAAGAGGATGATGGACGGAGTGTTGAACATTGCAAGCACTCACCCCCAGTCAACTGATCTGGGTTTAATCCATCATCATTCTTTAGCTCACTCCGCAACCCCAGTTCAGACATGGCCATATGCAAATCAGTCTGACCCTGTGCCTCATGGGAACAGTCCAGCCCGAACTCCCAAGCCATGTCTTCCCTGGACCGGAAACAAGCATCCTGGGACCGTTTTCTGGCTTACAGCCGTCATCAGCCAGGCTATCTTGAATCCAGTGGCAAAGTGAGCAAGGGACCCACGTCTGGGCATACACTGCCAACTTAGGGCGAACATAGCAAAACCAAAGGGGATGATGGACGGAGTGTTGAACATTGCAAGCACTCACCCCCAGTCAACTGATCTGGGTTTAATCCATCATCATTCTTTAGCTCACTCCGCCACCCCAGTTCAGACATGGCCATATGCAAATCAGTCTGACCCTGTGCCTCATGGGAACAGTCCAGCCCGAACTGCCAAGCCATGTCTTCCCTGGACCGGAAACAAGCATCCTGGGACCGGTTTCTGGCTTACAGCCGTCATCAGCCAGGCTATCTTGAATCCAGTGGCAAAGTGAGCAAGGGACCCACGTCTGGGCATACCCTGCCATCTTAGGGCGAACATAGCAAAACCAAAGGGGATGATGGACGGAGTGTTGAACATTGCAAGCACTCACCCCCAGTCAACTGATCTGGGTTTAATCCATCATCATTCTTTAGCTCACTCCGCCACCCCAGTTCAGACATGGCCATATGCAAATCAGTCTGACCCTGTGCCTCATGGGAACAGTCCAGCCCGAACTGCCAAGCCATGTCTTCCCTGGACCGGAAACAAGCATCCTGGGACCGGTTTCTGGCTTACAGCCGTCATCAGCCAGGCTATCTTGAATCCAGTGGCAAAGTGAGCAAGGGACCCACGTCTGGGCATACCCTGCCAACTTAGGGCGAACATAGCAAAACCAAAGGGGATGATGGACGGAGTGTTGAACATTGCAAGCACTCACCCCCAGTCAACTGATCTGGGTTTAATCCATCATCATTCTTTAGCTCACTCCGCCACCCCAGTTCAGACATGGCCATATGCAAATCAGTCTGACCCTGTGCCTCATGGGAACAGTCCAGCCCGAACTGCCATGCCATGTCTTCCCTGGACCGGAAACAAGCATCCTAGGACCGGTTTCTGGCTTACAGCCGTCATCAGCCAGGCTATCTTGAATCCAGTGGCAAAGTGAGCAAGGGACCCACGTCTGGGCATACCCTGCCAACTTAGGGCGAACATAGCAAAACCAAAGGGGATGGATTTAGGCCCAGATCTCTGTACTGGGGTTAATGTATGACATTGTTCTGCATTCTGTCCATCAACTGTTGTTTTTGCATTTGTCACCCCGAGTGGGACGGGTATGCCCAGACGTGGGTCCCATGCTCTCCATGCCACTGGAATCAAGCTATCCTGGCTGAAGAGGGGTGAAACCCCGAAACCGGTCCTAGGATGCTTGTTTCCAGTCCAGGGAGGACCTGGCTTGGCAGTTCGGGCTGGACTGTTACCATGAGGCACAGGGTCAAGACTGATTTGCATATGGCTGGGTCCAAACTGGAATGGCATGGTGAGCAAAAATACGATGGATTTAGGCCCAGATCTCTGTACTGGGGTGAATGTATGACATTGTTCTGCATTCTGTCCATCAACTGTTGTTTTTGCATTTGTCACCCCGAGTGGGACGGGTATGCCCAGACGTGGGTCCCCTGCTCTCCATGCCACTGGAATCAAGCTATCCTGGCTGAAGAGGGTGAAACCCCGAAACCGGCCCTAGGATGCTTGTTTCCAGTCCAGGGAGGACCTGGCTTGGCAGTTCGGGCTGGACTGTTCCCATGAGGCACAGGGTCAAGACTGATTTGCATATGGCTGGGTCCAAACTGGAATGGCATGGTGAGCAAAAAAACGATGGATTTAGGCCCAGATCTCTGTACTGGGGTGAATGTATGACATTGTTCTGCATTCTGTCCATCAACTGTTGTTTTTGCATTTGTCACCCCGAGTGTGACGGGTATGCCCAGACATGGGTCCCGTGCTCTCCATGCCACTGGATTCAAGCTATCCTGGCTGAAGAGGGTGAAACCCGAAACCGGTCCTAGGATGCTTATTTCCAGTCCAGGGAGGACCTGGCTTGGCAGTTCGGGCTGGACTGTTCCCATGAGGCACAGGGTCAAGACTGATTTGCATATGGCTGGGTCCAAACTGGAATGGCATGGTGAGCAAAAAACGATGGATTTAGGCCCAGATCTCTGTACTGGGGTGAATGTATGACATTGTTCTGCATTCTGTCCATCAACTGTTGTTTTTGCATTTGTCACCCCGAGTGGGACGGGTATGCCCAGACATAGGTCCCGTGCTCTCCATGCCACTGGAATCAAGCTATCCTGGCTGAAGAGGGGTGAAACCCCGAAACCGGTCCTAGGATGCTTGTTTCCAGTCCAGGGAGGACCTGGCTTGGCAGTTCGGGCTGGACTGTTCCCATGAGGCACAGGGTCAAGACTGATTTGCATATGGCTGGGTCTAAACTGGAATGGCATGGTGAGCAAAAAAACGATGGATTTAGGCCCAGATCTCTGTACTGCGGTGAATGTATGACATTGTTCTGCATTCTGTCCATCAACTGTTGTTTTTGCATTTGTCACCCCGAGTGGGACGGTATGCCCAGTAGTGGGTCCCGTGCTCTCCATGCCACTGGAATCAAGCTATCCTGGCTGAAGAGGGGTGAAACCCCGAAACCGGTCCTAGGATGCTTGTTTCCAGTCCAGGGAGGACCTGGCTTGGCAGTTCGGGCTGGACTGTTCCCATGAGGCACAGGGTCAAGACTGATTTGCATATGGCTGGGTCCAAACTGGAATGGCATGGTGAGCAAAAACGATGGATTTAGGCCCAGATCTCTGTACTGGAGTGAATGTATGACATTGTTCTGCATTCTGTCCATCAACTGTTGTTTTTGCATTTGTCACCCCGAGTGGGACGGGTATGCCCAGACGTGGGTCCCGTGCTCTCCATGCCACTGGAGTCAAGCTATCCTGGCTGAAGAGGGTGAAACCCCGAAACCGGTCCTAGGATGCTTGTTTCCAGTCCAGGGAGGACCTGGCTTGGCAGTTCGGGCTGGACTGTTCCCATGAGGCACAGGGTCAAGACTGATTTGCATATGGCTGGGTCCAAACTGGAATGGCATGGTGAGCAAAAAAACGATGGATTTAGGCCCAGATCTCTGTATTGGGGTGAATGTATGACATTGTTCTGCATTCTGTCCATCAACTGTTGTTTTTGCATTTGTCACCCCGAGTGGGACGGGTATGCCCAGACGTGGGTCCCGTGCTCTCCATGCCACTGGAATCAAGCTATCCTGGCTGAAGAGGGTGAAACCCGAAACCGGTCCTAGGATGCTTGTTTCCAGTCCAGGGAGGACCTGGCTTAGCAGTTCGGGCTGGACTGTTCCCATGAGGCACAGGGTCAAGACTGATTTGCATATGGCTGGGTCCAAACTGGAATGGCATGGTGAGCAAAAAACGATGGATTTAGGCCCAGATCTCTGTACTGGGGTGAATGTATGACATTGTTCTGCATTCTGTCCATCAACTGTTGTTTTTGCATTTGTCACCCCGAGTGTGACGGGTATGCCCAGACGTGGGTCCCGTGCTATCCATGCCACTGGAATCAAGCTATCCTGGCTGAAGAGAGGTGAAACCCCGAAACCGGTCCTAAGATGCTTGTTTCCAGTCCAGGGAGGACCTGGCTTGGCAGTTCGGGCTGGACTGTTCCCATGAGGCACAGGGTCAAGACTGATTTGCATATGGCTGGGTCCAAACTGGAATGGCATGGTGAGCAAAAAAACGATGGATTTAGGCCCAGATCTCTGTACTGGGGTGAATGTATGACATTGTTCTGCATTCTGTCCATCAACTGTTGTTTTTGCATTTGGCCTATGGATAAAAGCACACTACCGGGCTTCAAAATGGCCACCAGCCACATGGCCAGGCCCACAACAACAAGAAACTGAAGACAGACAATGCAGGCCTATGGCAAAAAGCACACTGACTGGCTTCAAAATGGCCGCCAGCCTCATGACCAGGCCCACAACAACAAGAAGCCTAGGCCACAAAGGAAACACATGCAGGCCTATATGGCAAAAGCAGCACACTTATAACTCCCACCAGAAATGGCCACCAGCCACATGGACACTCACAAATCACAAGCAACAAGCAGGAGGCCTGGAAAACAGTGTACTGAAAACAGGCCTATAATAGCCAAGCAAAGGCTGCATGCTAAACCACACTGCTTTGCCTGTAATGCAATAAAATGCTAAAACGAAAATCCACAGGGCTAAACAAGGTCTGCAAGGTACACAACACACCGCACACACAACAAAGTAATTTATTTAACACACACCCAAAAACTGAAATACACCCAAAAATACACATTTTGCAATTCAATCCAATGCCATCCATGCCCTAAATGATGTTTATATTCAACAGAACACACAGAAACAGTTGTTTCATGCACCCCTGACTACCTCTGAGCCTACTGTATGAAAGGCCTGTTGGCAGACTAGGCCACAAGCTTTCAGGCCTATGGATAAAAGCACACTACCGGGCTTCAAAATGGCCACCAGCCACATGACCAGGCCCACAACAAAAAGAAACTGAAGACAGACAATGCAGGCCAATGGCAAAAAGCACACTGCCGGTCTTCAAAATGGCGTCCAGCCTCATGGCCAGGCCCACAACAACAAGAAACTGAAGACAGACAATGCAGGCCTATGGCAAAAAGCACACTGCCTGGCTTCAAAATGGCCACCAGCCTCATGGACAGTCCCACAACAACAAGAAGCCTAGGCCACAAAGGAAACACATGAAGGCCTATATGGCAAAAGCAGCACACTTATAACTCCCACCAGAAATGGCCACC